>CM068830.1:84702141-85359641 GCA_028554795.2 Sinohyriopsis cumingii | reverse complement strand
TGTTGGCCAGGTCGATGTGTTCCGTCAACAATTGCGGGTGCCCTGAAGGAAAGCGACAATATTTGCACACGTAGGGATACAGCGAACACACGTCCAAGTATTTAATTTCTTCTCCTTTCTCTTCGTCGGCTTGGTACAGCAAACAGGTGGCATTGGTCCTTCCTCCGTACAAACTATCCCTCGGGTTCAGGGGGTCCATCAGCTTGTAACTTTGCACAACACGTTTAAACTGGGGATCGGTTTTCAAACGGTGATCGTATTCGTGTTCCCACATTTCCACCACTTGGTATCATTGCTGTTCTAACTTCAGACGTCGCTGACAAGTGTACTGGTACAAGTCTTCCATGGTCCGTTGTAAAAACTGATTTTTAGTGTCACGATCAGGGTAGCAGACGGGACATCCGTGAAATAAGCAACCGTTAAACTCGTACACGATCTTGGGGTTTTCTAAGTCCCAGCCATCCACCGAATACGTTCCGATGGTCTTTTCACCCCCTGCGTTGCGGGCATGTTGGATCGATTTGTCTTCCTCGTCGCACAAGTAATGTAACCAGCGTAGGGCTTTGACCGAGTATTGACGTTTGACAAAGTTGGTTGTTTGAGGGCTGATGACAGCCACGGTGTTTTCAGGCATGAATTGTTGGCGGTACACTAAGGAACACGCTTTGGCAATGGTGCAAGCTTCTTTCAAAGGATCGACCCCTCCGTGTTCCATGAACAGTTATCGAAATTTTACACAGCAACGTCGTAAAACGTTGGCGTCGGAACGACAATACTTTAACATTTCTTCCTGAAAGTCGAAAGGATCGGAGGCATGAGCCTAGTACCAAGCGTAGAAATCTTCTCGTTGTTCGGTACGCCTGTTGTCGGGGTCGTAATCTTGAGCCTCAGGCAAATGGGGTAGAATGGCATGTTGATTGGCTTCGGTATTGAAAAAGTGAGGAAAATAACCTTTAGCCATTTCTGTCATTCCAAACGTTTTAGGCATTCGGCTCAAATGCATGGCCAAATAGCTTATGTAATCTTTAAACTGCACTTGTCCCACTTGCATGGAAATGATTTTGGCTCCGTTCAAAATCACTTTAGGACGTTCGGTGCCTTGTTCCGTATGGTACCTCAAAAGAAAGTGTCCATCGTATCCCGAGATATTGTGGGCTATGACTGTGGCATGGCGATGATAATCTCCGTAACGTTCGATGTCCTCTTGGCTCCACGTCTCGTCAATGGGGTCGAAGATCCATCGGGCAAAATCGGCTAACGTGTTCGGTCCTCGAAAGATTTTTTCACGTCCTCCAGGAATCTTGTTGCAGTGAGGGCAATAACTCAAGATAGGTTCTTAAATGCACTTTTCGCACGCTCGATGAGCCAGGCAGAAATTAGGAATGTGAACGCCGGTCTCTTGCATGCATTCGAAATCGAAAAAGATGAAATTGCCTTTCTTCTTCTTCTTGTGGTCCTCATCTTTCTCTTGTTGAGATTGGTATTTTTGCATGTAGCATTGATGTTCCAAGTCCACGATGTGGTGACAAATGTGACATTTTTTCTTTCCTGAACATACGTGTGCCTTGGCACTGTTGGTACGTATGCCTTGTCCACAGGTAGGGCACAATCTCAGCAGTTGACAAGCATATTTCTTCTGTGAACCTTGCGTCTTTAGATGTTGTTGGTAACAGGCAGGGCTGACAAACGCGCGCAGACAAGCTGGGCAATGCACTCGTTCTTGTCCTTCGTCCAAACAGGGTTGAGAGGCCAAACATCCTGAACATTTCGATCCACAATGTTTGTGTTGTTCTCGATTGTTATAGCCATAGTCACATTTCTAACAGTAATATCTGTATCCCAGGAATCCAATGATACTGGTAATGGTATCGAAATGTTCATCGTGATGATAAAGGTGAATGTATTTTCCATCCTTAAAATCTTGGCCTCGAAACAACAGAGGTCCACGCACTTCTTGAGGGTGCACTTTCAAGGTGTAGCGTGGAGCTATGACATCTTGCAATATTTGCATTTCAGGAATGCCACAGGGTGTGTCTTTGGACAGGCCAGCTTGTTGTAACAGGAGTTCTGCTTCGTTTCGTTGTTTGGCTCGGTCCGATTGTCGAATAATTTTCCAGGCTCTTTTCCATTCTGCCGTGTCGTTCTTGCTGGCATAGGTTCGTCCCACCACGATGGCTCGGACTAAACACATCTGGTCTTGAGGGTTGTTAATTTTGACGAGACTCTTTTTGGTGCTGCGAAGGTCGTTCACCAAAAAGACCTTTTTGCGTCCTGTCCCTTGAGGAAGAGAGACGTGAGCCATTTTCAGCATGGCTTTACCATCGGTGATGTCAAACTTGTCATTGGATTGTTGCACGTGTTGAATATTGTCGATGACTTTGGAAGGGGTCAGTTCTGCGGTTCTGCTAAACTCGATCCAAACAGGGGATTTCAAGCTGTCGTGTTTTATGGATAGCGTCAAACGATCGTCTTCTTTGGGTTGACATTGTCGCTTCAGTGTGGTTAACAATGAATCCCACACCTCGGTGATGAACCCTTCTGCTTTCTCCAATGGTACGTCGGACTTGCTGCCTCTTACGTTCTTCTTCTCTCTCACTGAAATCGTGCAATCGTTTCATCTCGATTGCTGATTCAGAAATGATTTAACCAAGTTCATTCTTTCCATATATACCCTCTCTACCTCTTGTTGTGACGATGACTTGGTATATTTCACAAGGCAAAGGAAAGCCAAGCGTATCGCCTCACACACGAAAAGAAGTGTTCGCTCAAATAGAAGACATGAGCGAACCTGAACCAACAACTTCCACGTCTGCAACCAGACAGAGAGAGCCTACTCCAAAACAAAGTTCACCAGTCAACCCTGAAAAGTACTATCACATTCGAGAGACGGAAAAGCTCTCCTCTAGAAAATTTAGAACCACAGCTTACACCTACACGGTGAAGTTTAAAGATTTCAAGTCCGACGTACCATTGGAGAAAGCAGAAGGGTTCATCACCGAGGTGTAGGATTCATTGTTAACCACACTGAAGCGACAATGTCAACCCAAAGAAGACGATCGTTTGACGCTATCCATAAAACACGACAGCTTGAAATCCCCTGTTTGGATCGAGTTTAGCAGAACCGCAGAACTGACCCCTTCCAAAGTCATCGACAAGATTCAACACGTGCAACAATCCAATGACAAGTTTGACATCACCGATGGTAAAGCCATGCTGAAAATGGCTCGTCTCTCTTCCTCAAGGGACAGGACGCAAAAAGGTCTTTTTGGTGAACGACCTTCGCAGCACCAAAAAGAGTCTCGTCAAAATTAACAACCCTCAAGACCAGATGTGTTTAGTCCGAGCCATCGTGGTGGGACGAACCTATGCCAGCAAGAACGACACGGCAGAATGGAAAAGAGCCTGGAAAATTATTCGACAATCGGACCGAGCCAAACAACGAAACGAAGCAGAACTCCTGTTACAACAAGCTGGCCTGTCCAAAGACACACCCTGTGGCATTCCTGAAATGCAAATATTGCAAGATGTCATAGCTCCACGCTACACCTTGAAAGTGCACCCTCAAGAAGTGCGTGGGCCTTTGTTGTTTCGAGGCCAAGATTTTAAGGATGGAAAATACATTCACCTTTATCATCACGATGAACATTTCGATACCATTACCAGTATCACTGGATCCCTGGGATACAGATATTACTGTTAGAAATGTGACTATGGCTATAACAATCGAGAACAACACAAACATTGTGGATCGAAATGTTCAGGATGTTTGGCCTCTCAACCCTGTTTGGACGAAGGACAAGAACGAGTGCATTGCCCAGCTTGTCTGCGCGCGTTTGTCAGCCCTGCCTGTTACCAACAACATCTAAAGACGCAAGGTTCACAGAAGAAATATGCTTGTCAACTGCTGAGATTGTGCCCTACCTGTGGACAAGGTATACGTACCAACAGTGCCAAGGCACACGTATGTTCAGGAAAGAAAAAATGTCACATTTGTCACCACATCGTGGACTTGGAACATCAATGCTACATGCAAAAATACCAATCTCAACAAGAGAAAGATGAGGACCACAAGAAGAAGAAGAAAGGCAATTTCATCTTTTTCGATTTCGAATGCATGCAAGAGACCGGCGTTCACATTCCTAATTTCTGCCTGGCTCATCGAGCGTGCGAAAAGTGCATTTAAGAACCTATCTTGAGTTATTGCCCTCACTGCAACAAGATTCCTGGAGGACGTGAAAAAATCTTTCGAGGACCGAACACGTTAGCCGATTTTGCCCGATGGATCTTCGACCCCATTGACGAGACGTGGAGCCAAGAGGACATCGAACGTTACGGAGATTGTCATCGCCATGCCACAGTCATAGCCCACAATATCTCGGGATACGATGGACACTTTCTTTTGAGGTACCATACGGAACAAGGCACCGAACGTCCTAAAGTGATTTTGAACGGAGCCAAAATCATTTCCATGCAAGTGGGACAAGTGCAGTTTAAAGATTACATAAGCTATTTGGCCATGCATTTGAGCCGAATGCCTAAAACGTTTGGAATGACAGAAATGGCTAAAGGTTATTTTCCTCACTTTTTCAATACCGAAGCCAATCAACATGCCATTCTACCCCATTTGCCTGAGGCTCAAGATTACGACCCCGACAACAGGCGTACCGAACAACGAGAAGATTTCTACGCTTGGTACTAGGCTCATGCCTCCGATCCTTTCGACTTTCAGGAAGAAATGTTAAAGTATTGTCGTTCCGACGCCAACGTTTTACGACGTTGCTGTGTAAAATTTCGATAACTGTTCATGGAACACGGAGGGGTCGATCCTTTGAAAGAAGCTTGCACCATTGCCAAAGCGTGTTCCTTAGTGTACCGCCAACAATTCATGCCTGAAAACACCGTGGCTGTCATCAGCCCTCAAACAACCAACTTTGTCAAACGTCAATACTCGGTCAAAGCCCTACGCTGGTTACATTACTTGTGCGACGAGGAAGACAAATCGATCCAACATGCCCGCAACGGAGGGGGTGAAAAGACCATCGGAACGTATTCGGTGGATGGCTGGGACTTAGAAAACCCCAAGATCGTGTACGAGTTTAACGGTTGCTTATTTCACGGATGTCCCGTCTGCTACCCTGATCGTGACACTAAAAATCAGTTTTTACAACGGACCATGGAAGACTTGTACCAGTACACTTGTCAGCGACGTCTGAAGTTAGAACAGCAATGATACCAAGTGGTGGAAATGTGGGAACACGAATACGATCACCGTTTGAAAACCGATCCCCAGTTTAAACGCCTCGTGGAAAGTTACCAGTTCATGGACCCCCTGAACCCGAGGGATAGTTTGTACGGAGGAAGGACCAATGCCACCTGTTTGCTGTACCAAGCCGACGAAGAGAAAGGAGAAGAAATCAAATACTTGGACGTGTGTTCGCTGTATTCCTACGTGTGCAAATATTGTTGCTTTCCTGTAGGGCACCCGCAATTGCTGACGGAACACATCGACCTGGTCAACATTCGACAATACGAAGGCTTGATCAAGTGTAAAGTTTTGCCTCCCACGAACCTATACCATCCCGTCTTACCTCACCATTGTCAAGGCAAACTGATGTTTCCCTTGTGTCGTACATGTGCCGAAACGTGCAACCAAGACCATCCTTGTCATCACACCCAGGAAGAACGCGCCTTGACGGGAACCTGGGTCAGCGTAGAATTGTTTAAAGCTATGGACATGGGATACCAACTGTTAGAAGTGTACGAAATTTGCCACTTTACCAAGACGCAACAATACCACAAAGGTGACCCCACTCAGAAAGGCATTTTCGCAGACTACGTGGATGCCTTTTTGAAACTGAAGCAAGAAGCCAGTGGTTATCCGTCCTGGTGTCACACTCCCGAAGACCAAATTAAATTCAAAGAGAAATACTGGGAACAAGAAGGCATCACTTTGGACCACATCGAGGAAAACGAAGGCAGGCGATCGTTTGCCAAAGTGATGTTAAATTGCTTGTGGGGTAAAATGGCACAACGACCGTGTTTACCCAAGACGGAATATTTGACACAACCTTCCCGCTACTTCCAGATGATTCACGACAAAACTAAATTCATAAAACACGTGGACGTCGTTCGCGAGGATTTGATCTTATTCAATTACGAAGAAGCTCTGGACTTTGTACAAGCCGACGAATTTGGAAATGTCATTATTGCGGCTTACGTGACAGCCCATGCTCGCCTAAAATTGTACGAAGCTTTAGAACTGTTAGGGGATCGCGTCTTTTAATTTGACACGGACAGTTGCATCTACATTGAGCGCACGGGTCAGCAACACCCTAATATCGAAGGAGTCCGTTTAGGAGCCTGGACAGACGAACATCCTGACGACAAGATTATAAGTTTCGCTAGTGGCGGTCCCAAAAATTACGGCTACGAATACCGGGACAAACAAGGAGAAGTGCACACGGAGTGTAAAGTGAAAGGATTGACTCTGAATTATCGTACCAGTCGTGTGGTCAACTTTGGCGTATTGAAAGAAGCCTTGCAATCTGGATAGGACGAAAACTTTAAAGTGACCACCTACCAGCCAAACAAGATTGTACGTTTACCCACTCACCAAATCGTCAGTCGAGTCTTGGAAAAAGTCTATCAAATCGTGTACCAGAAGCGAGTACGACTTCCCAACCACTTTACTTTGCCGTACGGTCACATCGATATTGGTCAGCATATAAAAAAGGACAACGTCCAAGACCAATAGTTCATTGTCACTACTAAGACCAATCGAGAAAAACGAATCCTTTCAAACAGCAATTATAGAGCGTAAGACTCAAGTCCAACGAGAAACGCGGGTGTGCTTCTATGCCTCACTATCACATCACCAATGCAGTAACACATCTTAGTTATTTATGTACTAACGCCATGACATACTACGTGCAACCAGTGAAACTTCCAGGCCACAAAACTTTACCTTATGGACATATTGATATCACCCAGTATAAAAAGGGACGACTTCCAAGAACGACACTTCATTGCGAGGACAAGCAACGAGAAAGATGAATCACTCTACACAGATGAAAAAAGAGAAGGAACAAACATCATTGACCTCTCTCACTACCATACCGTCACAGCAAAGTGCGTCCAAGAAGGGAAAAGATTCAGTAGACCTAAAGGAGTATTTTAGCATCCAAATGACTCAGACAGCAACCTCGAGAAAATTTAGAACGACAACTTACACCTACACGGTGAAATTTAGAGACTTCGCGTCTGACATTTCAGCCGAGGAAGTAGCAGGTTTCATTACGGACCTACTTGACTCACTGTTAGAGGAATTCAAATGTCATTGCCAAGTCAAAGATCGAGGTCGTGTGAGCCCATCTATGTATCATGACAGTTTGAACTCACCTGTATGTCTCGGATTTAGCACACCTGCAGAAATAACTTCTTCCAGACTTTTGAGGGCTATTGAAGACGTGCAGTCGATGAGAGGAAAATTTGACATCACCGAAGGAAAAGTAACCATTCATATGGCATACGTTGTACCTCCACGGGAAGAAGACGATGACTGTATTTGATCTGTTTGCTGATAAGTGTACCTAGGACAATGGATATAACAGCCGATTTACGAATGAAACGGATTAAGTGATGGCAAACATCTACGCTGGGACACAAGTGCTAGCTGACCAGATTTTTAACAACGTGTGAGACGAATAGAGAGAGAAACATGAACTTTGTCCTATTTGATTGCATGTTACTTGTTTTGTGTTAGCTTTTTCTTATAAATGAACATTAAATGTAAACAGGTTTACTTGAGCCAAGAACTAAATAACTAGTAAATAGGTTTGTTTGATGTAGAAATGATTATGCATTAAATGGATAGTGCTTAGACCAAAGCACAGGCCAGAGATCTCATTTATATACTTGAATAAATGTTGTGAACCCATACAATAGACTTTTCTTTTTTAAGTCTCTATTCTCTCTGTGAGGTTTTCTTTAGAACATGTCTGTCGTCTTTTCTGTGTGTTTAAATGTGTATTTGTATGTTTGTCCCTATCTACCTTTTGTCCTTACAAATACATTATAATCCCTATAAAATGTTTTGACCCTATAAACCTCATGTCGTCACCCAATGTTCAATTCCTATTGACATCCAGGTGACATTCCCATGTTAAATTCCCATTGACGCCAAAGTGCAAAGTGACATTCCCATGTTAAATTTCCATTGACGCCAAAAGTGCAAACCCCTATTTTAACGTTAAAGTCCCCTTGAGGCTAAGGTGGCCCCAGTAGTGAATAGGGATACCCTACGGACTAGGGCACTTCCATGTTAAATTAGAGAGTTGTACCCTGGGGACTATGTAAAATGTAACATTAGAGAAAAACGTTTGTACCCTCGGGACAATCGGAATTAATATTGGGGAATAGTTCGTGGGACTGTCTAGGGACAATGGGAATTTAACATGGGGAATAGATCGTGGGACTGTCTAGGGACAATGGGAAATTTAACAAGGGAATAAATCGTGGGACTGTCTAGGGACAAGGGGAATTTAACATGGGATTTTTTTAAAAATAAAAAAATAAAAAATGGGGGTAGGCAATGAAAGTCAAGGTCTTTTCGAGAGATTGGAGTGGCCCTGAAAATGGCCTTTTGGTTTCCTCTTCTAATTTCTTCTATTTCTCCACCAGCTTCTTATTTTCTGTCCAACACTTTTTCTGTTCTTTTCTTTCTTTTCTTCCTCTTTTTTCTTCTTTTTCTCTTCTTTCTGCTTCTCCTCCTCTTCTTTCTTCCTCTTCTCATTTTCTTCTTCTTTTTCAATTTTTTTGTTCCATGCTCTCATCCTTATCCTTTCCTCTTCATCCTCCTTCTCCTCCTTTATTTTTTTCAACAGATCACTGATAATTTCCTTTCGTTTTCTTAAATTGTTGATCTCCATCTTCACTCGATAGGGACTATAAGAATAGTGATCCTCGTTTATGTTAACCAACATTTGCTCCATCATACCCAAATTGTCCAGGACGTCTTGCAATTTTTTCATTTTATCAAGGTGGTTCGAAGCCATCTTCTTTTTTATTCTTTGTAGAATGGTGTGAATGACGAACGTTGTGGGTTCTTATAGTTAAAGCGCGGACGTGAAGGAAAATATCCCCCTAAAACCCAAAACTTATATTACCTGGAGCATCACTTAAAACGCGCGGACGTGAAGGAAAACATCCCCTACTTTTCTCATTTCATATTATCTACTATCCACATACGTGAAGCAGCAATAAACAAACCCCAAATCTACTATCCACACACGCAAAGCATTAAAATGAAACCCAAATCTACTATCCACACAAACCAACTTAAGCGCTTACAAAACCCAATAATCTACTATCCACACAAACGTACGTGAGCGCTTACAAACACACATACACTCACAATAGGAAAAAAAAGAGTCAGTGTTTATATTCACACTACTCTACATACACACGTTGGCAAATGGATTACTATTTCTTTTCTAAAGGTTTGGGTAGCCCTGAAAAGGGCTGTTTGTTTTGAACTCCAGGGCACCTGGTTAATGATATCACCTTCCAGGCCTGGCACCACACACACATCTTCTACTCCAGTCTCCTTTTACTTTTTTTTGTTGGGAGTGCAGAAGCGGGATGTATGGCATCAGAATCCCAATCTTCTGTCTCTGGGATTCTGAAATTTCCTCTCTCCTTTTCCTCCTCTTCTTTTTTTCTTCTTTCCTCCTCTTTCATCCTTCCCTCTTCGACGATGGCCTCCGCGGCCAGTTCATTTAGTATGCGCCTGGCATATTCCAGGTGCATCTGGAGTTCAAGAAGTTTAGCTAGTCTGGTGAACAAGGGTAACTAGACTGCCGAGCGATTTTTAATTTATACGAAAAGCGCGGCCGTGAAGGAAAACATCTCCCTAAGACAAAACTTATATTATCTATATCATGACCAAACAACGCGCGGACCTAAAAGAAACATTCACTCACTTTTTTATACTACCCATCACTATTCTAAAAAAATTTTATTAAACAAATAATATACTATCCACATACGTAAATCAGTTAAATCAAACCCAAATTTACTAATCCCACACTTCAAACAACAAAAAACATTATCATAATCCACTATCCACACAAACATACGTGAGCGCTTGCAATGGCACAAACATACACACACACACACACACACACACACACACACACACACACACACTTTCTAAGCAAGATTAATAATTCATGTGCTTATACACGCACTTCTATTTTTTAACTTCTTATAGGCAATCGATTGTTATTTCTTTTCTAGAGATTGGGGGTAGCCCTGAAAAGGGCTGTTTTTTGTATGCGAAGTTGAAGCTAGGGCGATCTTTTATATATTCTAAGAATGCGACGTCCTCTGACGATAGACTTTCTGACGATAGGTCTGCTTCTTCGGAAAGAGAAGGAGAACTCTTTGGTGTCGATACGACAATCGACAAAGCCTCTGTCAGGTTCAGGTTGTTGCTGCTGCTGTTGTTGTTGCTGTTGCTGCTCTCTCTGTTGTTTCTGAAGTCTGTACTTCTCCGTCCATTCTTCTTTCTCCCTGTTCATTTCTTCTCTGAAGAGCTCTTCTATCAGGTCTTCAGTGACTTTTAACATTCTCACATTCTCTATCTCTTCTGGCTTCGGTATCAGACTGTGTCTGACCCTATGCAAATTCACGTAGGCTTTGTTTAGCTTAGCTAGTTTGGAGCACATCTTCGTAGGAGGATGAGTCGACAATAGATGGTTAGACTGGAGGCTACCCCGGCTTTAAAGTCAAAGCGCGGACGTGAAGGAAAACATCCTTCCACGGTTTTCGAGCCGGAACGTTCAATGAGTGTCATGAGAGGGATAGTAAGAAGTCAAAGAGCATGAATCAAGATTCTTATAGCAAAACAAACCACAAAGGCATTTTTTTTTTCGAAACACAACATTTTTTTAATTCAAAATCACTTAACACTAACAAACAACTCTAACATTTTTAACAATAACCCAACAATATAACATCAAACATTTTTTTCAAATCAGAAACATTTTTTTTTAACTAACAGATTATGTTAGACAGGGATGACAACGTTGTGAATGAAATTGTGATTTTCATTGTTGGAAGTCGTTAGGCCATTGATGGACACTACGTTTCCTAGCTTGAGACAAAAGATAAGCATAATGGCCACAAAACCATCGATCTACTTTCACATCGTTTCTAGAAGAAGAACGAGGATCAAAATGAGTCACTAAATGTTCTAAAGAATAGCCCAGACCACGATGATGCAGAAAATACACACAGTACTGTCCACACACCAAGGAATATGTGCCTTGTAATTTCACATTATTGAATCGGGTGGTCTGAGCATTTCTTCTCATAAAGTCAATGATATCGTCTTCCAAAGGATGCAATCCATACGAATCGAAATATTCCACACATCCTTCTTGAGGAAAGTAGACGGCTACCCAGTGGGTTCCTGGGAGATGACTGTCGTCCGTGTTGATCATATAAGCTTGATGGTCTTGAGGTTTGCGATGAGGGAGTTCATCTTTAGCACACACGACAGGATTCCAAGAAGCCGTGTACGAGCTGTGGTTCAAAAGGTAATAAAGTTCCCAGGTATCCATGTTTTTTTTTCTTCTTCACAGGTAATAATAAGTGATCAATTCGATCCTGACTTTTTGCTTGAAAATGTCTGACAAATAACCGTTTCTTCGCTTCGTTTCCCCACTCTGATTCAGGAGAGCTTCGATACGATGGATCTCTTGAGTGGTTAATGGTGGACAAGAATGTTCACGCAAGTCTTTATACCACTGATGCAACACGACTTCGTCCGAGATGAGACTCCAAGCTTCGTCCAGATACTCGTCCAAATTTTCTTCTTGACTCAGCATCAGGCATTTATCGTGTTGAATTTGACTGGGATGATCGTTTTGACATCCATAGCAATCTTTCTTGATCAGTTCCGTCATTTTTTCGACCAAGTGTTTGGCAAAACAGGAGATTAAATGGGCTTCTTGTTCTGGCCATCTCGACTTCATCATGACAACTTCTTCGTCTTTGTCTTGGGATTCTTCTTCTTCCACGGTCTCCTCACATTCCATGTCCTAAGTTTCTCCACTTTGTAAAGAGGGATAAGAGTCTCCCATAGTTTCTAATAGTCTAGAATGACTTCTCTCAAACTGTTGATTTCTATGGTATTATCGAATGCTGCATACAGGATGACGTTGACTGTCTCTTTCAGTTCTTTTGCAAACTGAAGTTCCACACGAATCTGGCCAGATTTTATAGGGTGGAAATGTCCCTCGTCACTGCCCTGGTCAGGGGTGAAATCGAAAGCCCACAAAGCATAGCCTCCTGCGTAATCTTCGTACGTAATGCCGTGACTGGTGTTGGTTCCTAACTGGCCGGTGGCTTCGTACAGGGACAAGTACGATCTCAAGTAATTCATCTTATTCACGTCACTAAAGTCAGGTTCTAAAGGTCTGGTGCACAAGGTCTTGCCATCGCGACTGACTTCGATTTTCTTCACCAAAAAGTGTTTAAAGTTGAAAGGATTTTCAGCGAAGGCTCCGTTGAAGGCTGAATTCTCGACCATACCAAGGATTAAACGCTTGGGTAACTGTCCTTGAAGCAGATGATCTTCGATCATGGAATGATGGTTAGCGGGAATGGTGAACGTTTTCACTTCCACACGTCGTATTGGATACTTGGCGGTCGTTCTGCTCAAAGTGTTACTGATGTCATTTCCCAACTTTAGGTAACACTTCCACGCGTCGTACGTAGAGTTTGGCCTCCTCGATTTTGCTTTTGGGATTGCCGCCAGTAGTAGCAGCGGTATCAGCCAACAAATGGAAAGCGGTACTCCTGAGATTCAGTCTCAAGCGGACATTTACACCGTTCAGAAAATATTGCAACCACATGTAAATGCAAACGATCCACCAATTCTAAACTGTGTCCATCTTTGATTTTGTTTCGTCTTTCCTCAAAGCCGTCATTGTCAAATGTGTCAAACTTGTTCGCTTCGTCAGGTTCCCATAGCACACAGGCATTGAGATGAGTATTCTTGGCATCTATTCCGTACGTCAAGAGATTTTCCAGGTAGGCACGGTAAGGGTAAGTATCCATGCTGCTGCTGACCAGTTTGTTATTCAAGTACAAGTCCAATGAGCTGAACAAGGAATGCATGAAATTGTTGACGGGAGCTACATTCTGAGTGTTTTCTATTCCACCATTATCCTTATCTAGAATTTTGTCTTTCAAGTACAAGTAACTGCTATTCAGATCGATGTAATCTTCGGGCTGTCCCTTGATTTCAAACTCGATGGGAGCGGAATCTGTCAATGAGGAGACGGGATGAAATTCCACCCATTGGGATTCTTGCATCGTCATCATGGTGGGGGGCATGGCAAACAGATCCAGTTCCGATTTGGAACAGGTGAAGACTCTCGGTGCATCATTTTGCTGTTTCTCAATAATCAAAAATGTCTAAGTCTCGAACGGTTCTTCTTTTCTTAGTCTTTCTAGCTTTAGACGTGTGAAGTCTGGTAAAAGGGTGTTTTCTTCGTCGTCTCTTTCTACCTTGTCCTTGCTGTAACTTCAGGGAAGCGGGAATGCTAGCGTGCAGGGCATGTATAGGTGTTTCTCATCGACCCAAAATGTCTTTACCCGTTTGCAACAAGACACTTTTGCCTGCCCTCATGAAGGCTTCTTTGGGGTTTTGTTTGTCGATGATGACATTTTGGAGAAATTCTTTGCCTTGCATCAGTGCGGCATCTTTAAAGGCATGCAATCCGCGTGTCACCATCGGTTTCAACACTGGAGCCACCGAACGAAAGGTTGATTTCAACATATCTCCTAAACCGTGTCCTCGCTGTCGAGCAACCCCTCGGTACACTGGATACATGACTCTCGTGAGAGAACCGTTTTTGAAAATGGAGTTTCACCGTTATTTTTCCTTTGGTGAATGGAATATTTTGTCCCAAATCTCCTTTTATAGCAATGTTGACCGTGTCCAAATAAGACTTGCTGACAGGCAAATAATGAGGATGTACAAATTTGCGGTGTACGTGATAAGTGTTTCCACCTTCCTCGTCAGCGTTCGTGGCAGAATTCACTTTGAAAGGAATGACACGCAGTAACGGTACGGAGGTGTGTCCCACCACGTTGTACTTCACCACATCGGAGTACACAAAGATCAAATTCAGCCCCTGGTTCAGTTCTACAGGGAAACGAAAATACCTAGCAAAATGCCCGTTACTGTCAATGTCTGGGATGTTAATCTTTTTGGTGTACTTATCCGTGACCATATTGAGGTCTCCACCTAAAATGTCATACAATTCAGGGCAAAATTGAATACGTATACTTTTTTCCTCACTTTCGAATTTGATTAGTAGACGATGAGACAGTTATGGTACTCACGTTTTTTTAGTGCGGTCAGAACTTTGTCAAATGCTGCATGGAATTTGTCAGCGATTGCCTCCACCAGATGTTGACCACTGAAATAATGACCTGGGTTAATTTTAAAGTGATAAACGTAAAAAAGAGGAGAAGTGTCACTGTTGCTACGGGGTACTGTGTCCTTCGGAAGTGATCTATGTTGATTAGTGGTAATCATGGTTTGCTGCACTGTTTGGTCCAGAATTTCGACGTCAAAAGTGTTTTGAGTTTCAGTGATGTTTTTGATTTGTGTTGGGTAAATCATTTCTACCAAAGCCACTTCCCAATGGGCTTAGTGATCTAATTGGATGGCCTGAGGTAATTTTGCCGTGTAACAGCACAACGTGTTGTTGGGAAACACCTCCATGGAACTGTCACTGGGTAAGGTGAAGTAAAATTGGTTAGTGTGACTATTAATTCCAGAGTTCTGTGGCTGTCCGAGGGGTTACTGGACGTCAGAGGCGTGTCTCCGCTCAAAATGGGGTTGTTGTTGTGGTTGTTATTGGAGTGGTGATTGACACTGGCACTGGACACAAGGTTCCCGTGGTTCCCGTTGGAAGAGAATTTCAGGGAGGGATTGGGAAGCAACCGATGCAACTGCTCAATTAAATGGTCCACAATTGTTTGTCTCCTTGTTGCAAACTCAGATTGGCAATGGCTGCCCGGATGACACATTACACCACGAAGATTTGGCAGAAAAAGACGATTTGCGTTTTAGGCACACGTTCTCCACAAAACAACCACAAGGGTTGTTTTTGTAAATCTTGCAGAGAAGAACTGGGTGAAGGAGTGGTAGCAGTAGTAGCTGCGTCTGTGTGAAAGGGCATGATGGTCACTTCTTTTTATAGTCGATGACTTGTGAAGCGTCGATCCAAGAATCAAAACTGGGTGGATATTCTTTCCAACGTACTTTGACTTCTTTGACACGTCGTTTGCCTACTTTACAGGTTCTGCGTTCGAGAATGCTTTCGATGTCGTACACGTCGTCTTCTTTTTTGTTGACACGTTGTAACTCGGGCAAATAAAACGTTCCTTTGAGCACTTCTCCGTTCATGTCTTCCAATTTATAGACGGCAGGATGACGGCCATGCACTCGTCCAGTGACACGAAACAATTCGGTAGTCCGGTTAGGTAAGTAACCTTTGTCGAAAATGCGTTTGGTTTTGCCAATGCGTACCCAACCTCCTACGACCAGCACTCCACTTTTCTTGGGGACAGCCCTCGTCGGGGACGTACCAAACAGGCGCTCAAACACCACCACTTCGTTCTCGGGAGTCACCTCTTGCGGGGCACGTCCGATGCTTCGATGGTAAGATTGGTTGTACGCTTGCACCAGGTGCAGTAAGATGTCGATGTACTTCAGAGTGTGGTGATGCGTAAAATATTTCCACATGCGTTCTTTCAAAGTGCGTTGAAAACGTTCCACGATGCTGGCTTTGGTTTCGGGATTCTCGGTGGTAAAAAAATGAATGTCACGTTTCTTTAATTCTTTTTGGAAAGCTTGGTTCAGAAATTCGGTACCTTTGTCCGTTTGCCATCGAAGAGGGTGACGACCGCTTTGTTTCAACACCCGTTGCAGGGCTCGCACTAACTCACTGCTTGATTTGGAAGTCAAGGGTACGACCCAGGCAAATTTGGAAAAGACGTCGATGACACAAAACAAATATTTGTACCCGCGATTGTAGCTGGCCAAATGAGAGACATCGGCTAAATCGGCTTGCCATTGATGATCGATGCCTTCCACTCGGGTGCGACTTCTGGAAAACTTGCGTAGAATGGGTTTGTGTAAAGTGTAGGTAGCTTGTTCTTGTAACCATCGTTGCACTTGAGGTAAGCAGAGACTTTTCAGTCGCGTTTTGGCAGCACGATACAATTTTTGAACTCCTGCGTAACCTGCAGGATGGGAGGGATCGTAGTAAATGCTGGCTAACACCTCCATTTTTTTTTTTTTGCTTCTTAATAAGGCACCAACTCTTCGAGGATGCTACTTTGGGTGGGACGAAAGGGTGGTTTGGAAACGGATTTACGTGTCCGATGGGCTACGGGAGTAGAAGTCGAAGGTAGTGGTGGAGGTGGCAATAGAATGGCTTTGGTCTTCTTTTCTTTTCTCGCTTCTGGTTTCCCTTCTTTCTTTGTCACTTCTGTCGAAGGAGGAGTGGACATCATCTCGTTGGGTGTGGGGGACGGGGTCAACAAGGATGCTGCAATCTTACTAGATATGGGAGCTGCTGACGGTGTTTGAAACACTTCTCGTATCTCTTCTTCCTCAGGTCTTCATGGGGTAGCGTCTCTGGTAACCCCTGGGGATGGTAGTAGTGGTGGTGGTACTGGTGATGGTGCTGGACTTTTCATCAAGGTCTAAAAATCTTTCAGAGTGGATAGAGTGGTTTCGTCTAAAGCTTTCTGGTGAAAGAGTTGCAGTCGTTGCAAGAGTTGACCGTACTTTTGCGATTTTTCTGTTTCGGACAAATCTTGGCGATCCATCAAGGACTGCAATTCGTGTTGTAACTGGGACATTTCTCTCAAATTGGGATTGGGAGGTTAATGCGGGGTGCGTTGTTCTTGCCAACGATGGTATTCCATCCATCGTTTGTAAGGCACTAAAGCTAGATTTCGTCCTTCCATGGGATGTCAGGGGTCGATTCTGAGATCTTGGGACTTCAGAGGGCCTTTTTATCTTGCTCCCACGAGTCCTTCCAACATGGTTCCCAAGACTCCTTTCAGTAATGGGCCTAAGAAGAGGGGTAAAATTCCTCCACGTTGGACCAACATCTTCTTTTTTTGTCCAATGGGGATTTTCTTTTGAACCATTTGGTGAAGAACGTGACGATGTTTGCCTAAGCATTGTTTCTGGCGTTTGGACAAAGGGGTCGTGCCTTTCAAGACGTTCAAACAACATTCGCACACGGTATCGATGACCTCTTTGGAGGCCGTTTGAATGAGTTTTTTTCGTAGGGGTGGAGAAGCTTGGGACAGGACAGATAACAGGTCCCCATGTTTGACTAAACGAGGAGGTAGTCCTTTCCTTTTCTTTCCTTGGGGTTGTTTAGAAGAGGGATGTTTTCTGGAGGGTGACATCTTTGAGTCTTCAGCACCCAAAAACACTGATACCCCAACTTGGTCACAGGCCGTTTTTATACTGGAACGCGTCGGCACTGATTATCTTTACGGCGTATTAACTTGAGGACAGGTATGACACGTCGTGCAGGGGTACGCAACGGACTACATCGAGCCAGTTCTTGCTTGGACAAATCCAGTAAACTTTGTAACATGCCCGATCTCTCTTGGACTTTGATTTTGGGAGAAGGTACTTTGTGAGCAGCGGCAACTGCCGATAAATTGGAGGGCCCTGCCACTCGGGAAGTTCTTGGGGTTATCAACGGAGAAGTTCTTGGTGTGATCAATGTCTCCAAGTACTTTTCAGTTCTTGGTGTCATCAACGGAGAAGTGAATGAACCTGAGGCTACCGGTGACGCGGTCACCGCCGTTGCAGGTCGTGGTTTGCGAGGGTAAGGTTGCGTCCTGGCCGAAGTGCCTCTCTTGCGACTAGTTTTTATGTGGACTTTTCTTTTTCTGGGGACTTTTTCTCTGCTTCTTTTTCTGGAGGCCTTTTTTTTCCGGGGTGGTGACTGGTAAGAGGAGGGGTCCCGCCACTGGAGAAGTTCTTGGAGACACGGGTCTCCTTGGGGACTTGGTCCTGACACCGTGGCTCTTTTTCTTCTTCTTGGAGCTTCGTTTGACTTTTTTCTTGGGGAGAAGTTTGGGAGGATTAGGATCCCATCTTAAGAGAGAGCGAATGATGACCCCTCCTAGAGTACCGCTCCCTCCAGGTTTCAAAATGATTTGTTTTTTGGTTTGAGTGTCGATGCGGAGATCGGCCAGTTGGGTGAAAGCGACTTTGTTTCGATCGAAAAAGCGTTTGGTTTGATGAGGAATCTGAATGATCCCTTGCAGTAATTGACGTGCTGTCACCGTGAACCATCGTAAGCCTTCTTTGAGACTAGCTTCTAAGACACGGACTCGTATTTGTGGATTTTTTTCTCGACTGATGCCATACAAGGCACGAATCAATTTGACGGGAAGATGCGACTGAAGGGACGTCATGTTCAAACTGTGTGAGACAGACGAAAAGTGTCTGTGGTTTTTATAGATTTTTTTGTTGAGCGAAATTAAGTCGAGGACGGAGACGTGTACAGGACAAGCCCTCCGTCTTGGCACCAGTGGTGAAACAATTGGGTACAAAATCGCAAATCCTCGGGGGTCGTAGGTTTCAAATCAACGAGTAAATAGGCGTGTGGAGTTTGAGTGGCATCGTCGTACGCCTGAGTCAGCCAAGGCGTTCCTAACTGTTTGGCTAAGACTTGCACTTGCGATTTATCTCGAGGGCTTTTAAACAAGACAACGTAATGCGCATTGAGACTGATGGTGCGATGGGCTTTACTTTGTTGAAACAAATTTTGGGTGATGTAAACGACACTGGCATTACGGTGATGCCCTTTGCGCGTGAACCAAAGTTTAATTTCTTCTTCGTCTTCTCCTAACATGTCGTCGAAAATGACCAAATGGGTTTGACGGGAGTCAGAGACGATGCCGCCGTCTTCTTTAGGAATGCCTTCCACAAACACGATGGAATCGCCTTGGCTTTCTCGCAAGAGGCTGTACGCCGATTGTCACTCTTTGTAACACCACACGATGCGTTGAGGTGGACGATCGATCAAATGATGTTATTGTTCGATCAAACGTGTGACGAATTTTGTTTTGCCTGAACCGCTAGGTCCAGCAATGAGCATGTTAAAGGGATGGCGAAGATACAAAGCCTCCCAACTGGCACGATATAAGTGTTCGTCGATGACTTTGACAGTAGAGGATGAGGGATCAGAGACAGCAGAAGTAGAGATAGTGTTAGGAATGTCACTTGTGACACGAAAACAAACAAGACAAGAGTTTATATACTTTTTTCAGGACACGTTTATTGAATGTTTTAAACATGAACACGAAAGACAAAAATACATAAAAGCCAAAGGCTTAAGTACAACGATAAAAGGCACATCAAAATCATCAACGTGGAATAGAAACAAGTGTCTGTACAACATGTTTTGGGGAAGGTTCTGACCAGTTCTATAGAGGGTAAGGTCACACAAGTGTCCTCCCGAAAGGGTCTTTCTGGCATGTCCACGACAGTCCTGTCCTGGGTGACGGGTTCTTCTTCTTTTGGCACTGTCACTAACACAGGTTGAAAAGTAACTTTTTTCCTTGAACAACTCTCATGCATACTGGGCCACTTCTTGGGTCCAAGCCTCAAATCCCCCTTTCTTCCAGTCACGGACATCTGTCCAATGGGGGTGTAAGTCACAAGCTACACACACATCGTCATACACGTCTTCGGTAGCTAGAAGTTGACGAATCTTTTTTTCCTGTACAGGTCGAAAAGTATCCAGATGAAAACGCAAGGCTTTGAGCAAAAGGAGTCTTTCGTGACCATTTAAGACCATTTGGGTGGTAAGTTCTGTTCGTAAAGAGTCCACAAGGAATCGGCTGGCAAACGAAATCCCAGAAAACAAGTCACTAAGACACACACCACTTGTCGACTCAAATTGATTGGATACTGTTCTTGTAATAACTGATGGTAATGATCCACGGTTTGAATATGGTCATTGAGTTCCTTCCACGGAATCTGTTCAATCATATGTGATAAAAGTCGTGGCATGGCAGCCTGTTTTTAAAATCTCTTTGTTTCGGAAACAATACACGTAGTTTCTACCCAGAGATCTTCGTTCTCCAGTGAGGAATCTAAATGTTGCAAACTGTAACCTAAACTTCAAACATCGATTAGAAGTTTCCTCTTCCACTAAGTAGATTCCACGTAAAATATGTTGGTAATCCTTTGACTTGTCTTCCTCAATGCGTTGCACTAGGTGAATCTCGAGGTAACCAAAATTATCAACACGTGGATCATCGGTGGCTTGGAAGTATTGAACAAGGTCTGACCATTGAAACAATTTCTGACGAATCAGTTCTCTTATACCATTCAGGTACCAGTGGTTAAAGATCTTTTGACGTAACGGATGCAACTGTTCTTTACGTTTGACTTGTATTTTGACCAGCTCTCGGTAAATGCGTTCTCTCAACTCCACAGGCAAAGCACGAATGTTCTCTTGTAAAGTATCCATGAATAGGTCATGCTACATCCTCTTTCTGACACAAGAAATGTACCGTTTGCACAGACATGGTTTTACTTCAGTGTCGAATTTAAATCGTTTAATCACTAATTTACACATTACAATTCGTTCAGAAGTTTCCTCTTTTACTAAGTTGACATTGTGTAAAAGATGTTGATAATTCGTTAACTCTTCCTCTGGAATTCGATGCAGTAAGTTTACAATGTAGTAGCTAGAATCATCAATAGCAAACCAATCCTTTTTAAAACCAGGGGGTCGTTGATCAATGCCTGTCCAATGGAAAACTTTCAACTGAATCAGTCCTTGTATAGCATTCAGGTACCAGTGGTTCAAACACCGGTGACGTAACGGATGCAATTGTTCTTTACGTTTCACTTGTATTTTGACCAGTTCTCGGTAAATCCTTTCTCTCAACTCCACAGGCAAGCCACGAATGTTCTCTAGCAAAGTATCCATGAATAGGTCAGTCCGTACAATTCACAATCGTCTCGTAGAGCAAAAGTAATCCACATAGTGAGTAATTTCTGACCACTGCCACTCAGGGTAACGTTCAAGAATCTCATTGAAATCTTTTGATGTAAACGGTTTAGAGTAATATAATAGGATGAATGCACCCTTGACCCAGAGAAATCTAACACATTGATTGACTTTTTTCACTTTCCTCTTGTGAATTTCTCGGCACAAAAGTTCTACAGTCACAAACTGAGATTTCACTCTGGCAAGCCCCTTCCAACCTTCCTTGTAAATCTTCTCTTGCAGTTCTTTAGATAATGATTCAATATCGTTTTTGAAATGAAGTTTAAATACTGGTCTCGGTGATGTCCAACATTTGACTCCTAACTAATTTAGTTTCTTCTTCAACGACATGGTAAGTTACTTCAATGTCTCCGTCCCACTAAGGGTAAGTAATGGCAATTCGGTGACCATCGAGCATGTTCTAGGTAGGCCGAATCTTGTGGTTCCCAGTGGTGAAGTGACACACCGCAACTGAAGCACTTGACTTTATCCCCTTCGCCCAAGTAGAAAAATCCGGCTCTGGTTAATTCTTCGGGGGTCGGTCCTCCCAGATACTTTGGCCATTTTCCTTTGAACGATTGAAGACGATTTTCAAAGTCGCAGTATTCCGACAAACGCACAGGGAACGAATATTCGTCTTTCACAGGTTCGTTTCGATGAGGGTTGGGTGACATGGACAGGAGTTTGCTCAGGGCTGGATGACATCAGTAGGGGGGTAGACGTGAAGGTGGACATCCACATTTAAAACGAAACCCAGTAAAGTGTCCAAAAGGACGAGCGTCATCGCTTTCGCATTCCTCAGGTTTGACACAGCATCACTTTCCATGATAGGGTAGTGAAAACAAAGTTCCCATGATGCTTTACGGCATCGCTCAGGTCACAACGTACAGCATCGTTCCCATCGCAAGGCTCACAATCGCATTCCACTTCAGAAGCCCCAAACTTGAATTGTGCCCTTCTGAACTTGTTTTGTGTTTATCTGAAAGTATTCATCTTGTTCGCTTGGTCTTGGTAGTCACAATGAACTATCGATCTTGCCTAGGGTTCCTTTTTATATACAGACCAATACCGACGTGTCCATACGGTAAGGTGAAATGATTGGGAAGTCGCACTCGCTTCTGGTACACGATTTGATAGACTTTTTCCAAGGGTCGACTGACGATGTGGTGAGTGGGTAAACGTACAATCTTGTTCGGTTGATAGGTGGTCACTTTAAAGTGTTCATCTTCTCCAGACTGCAAAGCTTCTTTCAATACGCCAAAGTTCACCACTCGACTGGTACGATAATTCAGAGTCAATCCTTTCACTTTACACTTAGTGTGCATTTCTCCTTGTTTGTCCCGGTATTCGTAGCCGTAATTTTTTGGACCACCACTGACGAAACTTAGAATCTTGTCGTCGGGGTGCTCGTCTGTCCAGGCTCCTAAACGGTCTCCTTCGATGTCAGGGTGCTGTTGACTCATGTGATCGATGTAAATGCAACTGTCCGTGTCAAAGTACAGGACACGTTTCCCTAACAGTTCTAAAGTTTCGTACAATTTTAAGCGAGCATGAGCTGTCACGTAAGCCGCAATGATGACATTTCCAAAGCGGTCGTCTTGTACAAAGTCCAGATCTTCTTCGTAATTGACCAAGATCAAATTCTCGCGAACGACGTCCACGTGTTTAATGAATTTGGTTTTGTCGTGAATCATCTGGAAGTAGCGGGAAGGTTCTGTCAAATACTCCGTCTTGGGTAAACACGGTCGTTGTGCCATTTTACCCCACAAGCAATTTAACATCACTTTGGCAAACGATCGCCTGCCTTCGTTTTCCTCGATTTGATCTAAAGTAATGCCTTCTTGTGCCCAGTATTTCTCTTTGAATGTCTTTTGGTCTTCGGGAGTGTGACACCAGGAAGGATAGCCACTGGCTTCTTGCTTCAGTTTCAAAAAGGCATCCACGTAGTCTGCGAAAATGCCTTTCTGCATGGGGTCACCCTTGTGGTATTGTTGTGTCTTGGGAAAGTGGCAAATTTCGTACACTTCTAACAGTTGGCATCCCATGTCCAGAGCTTTGAACAATTCTACGCTGACCCAGGTTCCCGTCAAGGCCCGTTCTTCCTGGGCGTGATGACAAGGTAGATCTTGGTTGCACGTTTCAGCACAAGTACGGCACAAAGGAAACATCAGTTTGCCTTGGCAATGGTGAGGTAAGACGGGATGGTATAGGTTCGTGGGAGGCAAAACTTTGCACTTGATCAAACCTTCGTATTGTCGAATGTTTTTCAGGTCGATGTTCTCGGTGAACAATTGTAGGTGCCCTGCAGGAAAGCGACAATATTTGCACACGTAGGGATACAGCGAACACAAGTCCAAGTATTTGACTTCTTCTCCTTTCTCTTCGTCGGCTTGGTACAGCAAACAGGTGGCATTGGTCCTTCCTCCGTACAAACTATCCCTCGGGTTCTGGGGGTCCATGAACTGGTAACTTTCCACGACACGTTTAAACTCGGGATCGGTTTTCAAACGGTGATCGTACTCGTGTTCCCACATTTCCACCACTTGGTATCCTTGCTGTTCTAACTTTAGGCGTCGCTGACAAGTGTCCTGGTACAAGTCTTCCATGGTTCGTTGTAAAAACTGATTTTTAGTGCCACGATCAGGGTAAGAGACGGGGCATCCGTGAAATAAGCAACCGTTAAACTCGTACGCGATCTTTGGGTTTTCTAAGTCCCAGCCATCGACCGAATGCGTTCCGATGGTCTTTTCGCCCCCTCCGTTGCGAGCATGCTGAATCCATTTGTCTTCCTTGTCGCACAAGTAATGTAACCAACGTAGGGCTTTGACCGAGTATTGACGTTTGACATAGTTGGTTGTTTGAGGACTGATGACAGCAACGGTGTTTTCAGGCATGAATCGTTGCCAGTACACCAAAAAACACGCTTTAGCAATGGTGCAAGCTTCTTTCAAAGGATCGACCCCTCCGTGTTCCATGAACAGTTCTCGAAATTTTCCACAGCATCGACGTAAAATGTCCACGTCGGAACGACAATACTTTAGCATTTCTTCCTGAAAGTCGAAAGGGTCCGAGGCGTGGGCCTTCTACCAATCGTAGAAAGTTTCTTGTTGTTCGGTACGCATGTTGTCAGGGTCGTAATAGTGAGCCTCAGGTAAATGGGGTAGAACGGCGTGTTGATTGGCTTCCGTACTGAAAAAGTGTGGAAAGTACCCTTTATCCATTTCTGTCATTCCAGACGTTTTAGGCATTCGACTCAAAGGCATGGCCAAGTAGCTCATCGAATCTTTAAACTGTACTTGTCCAACTTGCATGAAAATGATTTTGGCTCCGTTCAAAGTCACTTTAGAACGTTCGGTGCCATGTTCCGTATAGTATCTCAAAAGAAACTGTCCATCGTATTCCGAGAAATTGTGAGCCATCGCCGTGGCATGACGATGACAATCTCCGTAACGTTCGATGTCTTCTTGGCTCCAAGTCTTGTCGATGGGGTCTAAGACCCATTGTGCGAAATCGGCTAGCGTGTTCGGTCCTCGAAAGATTTTTTCACGTCCTCCAGGAATCTTGCTGCAGTGAGGGCAATAACTCACGATAGGTTTTTAAATGCACTTCTCGCACGCTCGATGAGCCACGCAGAAATTAGGAATGTGAATACCGGTCTCTTGCATGCATTCGAAATCGAAAAAGACGAAATTGCCTTTCTTCTTCTTGTGACCTTCCTCTTTCTCTGGTTGGGATTGGTATTTTTGCACGTAGCATTGGTGTTCCAAGTCCACGATTCGGTGACAAATGTGACATTTTTTCTTTCCTCGACATACGTGTGCCTTGGTGCTGTTGGTACACAGACCTTGTCCACAGGTAGGGCACAATCTCAGCAGTTGACAAGCACATTTCTTCTGTGAACCTTGCGTCTTCAGATGTTGTTGGTAACAGGCAGGGCTGACAAACGTGCGCAGACAAGCTGGATAATGCACTGGTCCTTGCCCTTCGCTCAGACAGGGTTGAGAGGCCAAACATCCTGAGCATTTCGATCCGCAATGTTTGTGTTGCTCTCGATTATTATAACCATAGTCACATTTCTCACAGTAATAACCGTATTCCATGAATGAGATGATACTGGTAATGGTATCGAAATGGTCATCGTGATGATAGAGATGAATGTATTTTCCATCTTTAAAGTCTTGGCCTCGAAACAACAGAGGCCCACGCACTTGTTGAGAGTACACTTTCAAGGTGGAGCTAGGATATCTTGCAATTTTTGCATCTCAGGAATGCCACAAGGTTTGTCTTTGGGCAAGTCGGCTTGTTGCAACAGGAGTTCTGCTTCCTTTCGTTGTTTGGCTCGGTCCGATTTTCGAATGTTCTCCCAGGCTCTTTTCCATTCTACCGTGTCGTTTTTGTCGACATTGGTTCTTCCCACCACGATAGCCCTGGCTAAACACATCTGGTCTTGAGGGTTGTTAATTCGGACGAGACTTGTTTTGGTGCTGCGAAGCTCGTCCACCAATAACATCTTTTTGCGTCCAGTCCCTTGAGAAGGAGAGACGTGGGTCATGTCCAGTGTGGCTTTTCCATCGGTGATGTCAAACTGGTCATTGGATTGTTGTACGTGTTGAATTTTGTCCATGACTTTGGAAGCGGTCAATTCTGCAGGGCTGCTAATCTCGATCCAAACAGGGGATTTCAAACCGTCGTGTTGTTTGGAATGTCTCAAGCGATCGTCTTCTTTGGGTTGACATTGTCGCTTGAGTGTGGTGAGCAAAGAATCCCACATTTCGGTGATGAACCCTTCTGCTTTCTCTTACGGTACTTCGGACTTGAAATCTTTAAATTTCACCGTGTATTTGTAAGCCGTGGTTCTATATTTTCTAGAGGGACGCTTTTCCGTCTCTCCAATGTCATAGTACTTTTCAGGGTTGACTAAGGGAGGTGAACTTTGTTTAGAGGGTTTGGATTCTGGTTCACTCATGTCCTCTTCAAAGTCACTGGCATAAATTTGTGCCAAGACTTCAGCCCTGGTACGAGGCGATAGATCACGTTTCTGCCTCTTACTTTCTTCTTCTTTCTTCTCAAAGGAATTGGATCGTTTCATATTGATAGCAAAAAGTCAAATGACTAAAGTTAAAACACCATGGACTAATTTATAGTCATGGCAGACCAGCGTATATAAAGGGTGTGTGTCTTGTCCTTCCACTATTCATTTCACTCTCAAACCGAGCACAACGATGGAAGAGACTACACAAATCGAACGTTTCATCAGAGCTTTGCGAGGGGTCATCCGAAAATTCTCTTCAGACCAGTCGTCGGACTACTCACCTTCCTTTCGAGATAAAAGTCAAGATACTTGCTATATCTGTCAGAAGAAAGGGCATTGGTCTTCAGAGTGTCCAGACCGTCGAAAAAGAAAAAAAAAGGGGCTAGAAAAGACAAAAGTCAAGATACCTGTTATTATTGTCAAGGAAAAGGACATTGGTCTCCAGATTGCCCAAAAAAGAAACAAGAGGAGTCAGAAGAAGAGAGGGATTCTTCAGAGGAAGAAAGCAGACAGGTGAAGAAAAAGAAACAGGAGAAAAAAAGAAGAAGGGAAGAAAGTGAGGAGGAAGAGGAGGATAAGACTATGACGGTGAAGAAATTGAAAAAACAGAGACAGAGTGAACAATGAGAGAGAAGAAGTTTATGAACTTTTTAAAGTGCTCTGTTGTGAATTGTGAATTGGATTGTAAATATTTATAAAAGAATAAATTAGGTATAAAAAGGTAAGTGACTTTGGGTTTTGATTTTAAAATAAGAACCTACACTCACACACTCATACACACGTACTATAAGGGTAAAATGTTTTTGTTTTTTTTTAGTTTGAATGGATGTTGAGAATTGAAAGTCTATCTCTTTTTGATAGACGTGGGTGGCCCTGAAAAGGGCCTTTTTTGGTGTAGGGGTGAGTTTAAGCAATCAACTTTAACTGCCTTAAGCTTTTGCCACGGCCGAGGCCTACTTCTGATGATGATGATTTGGTTGAAATCACTAACGGTGGCACGGTAGGCTTAGTCACAGGGTTGGAGTGTTTAGCTCGGGAAGGTCGTATTCTCTTCGGTCGTAATAAAGAAGTCTGATACATTTGTTTCAGACTTCTTAACTCCGCTAAAATGTCTAACAGTACCGTGACCGTTTGATTTTCACACCCTTGTTTCTTGCTGCTGCTTCTTCTTCTTCTTGTTTTTTTCTTACCTCTTCTTCTTGTTGTTGTTGCTGTAGGAGAAAAGCTTGTTCCGCTTCCTTTTGCTGTTGTATAATTTTCTCCAATTCTTCTTTCTGTCTCTGTCTAAAGTTCTCCACGTGCGGTAATGAAGGAGAAGGTGACGAAGGTTCCGGAACAAATTCTTGCGAGGTAAGAAAATCGACAAAATCCCAATTCAGCTCTTCTGAAAGTAAGTCCGGGTTCCCTTGGGTAGTCTCCAGAGCTGGTGCACCCCAAATTATCGTTTTCTGAGTTTCCGTCATGTTGAAAAAACTGTCGCATTAATTGACTGCGCACAGGTGCTAGCGAATCTATATAGACCACGTGACATCACAGACTGCTCTCTTCAGATTGGATGTGGGCTGACTGAATTTTGTAACGCGTGTTTGGATTGGTCAAAGAACTCAATCCGTTTCAATCCTTCCTCTCCCTATAAATAAGTTCAGTTCACTGCATTCCTTCACCTGTTCTCGGCTCCTCAACATGTGGACCGACGTACAATATTCCACGCTTGTGTCTTCGATGATGTTCCGGACGGACATACCAATGTATGTCCGATCCATGTGGGCAGTTGTCCATAGGACAGACACCAGCCTATGGATACGTAGGATCTATGTGGAGAGGCAAGGATGCCTCAAAAGTGTTTTAGTCTATGGTCCTACAGTTAGGCGAAGCCTAAGGACAAGAAGAAGTCACAGATGCCCTTTATGTTAATATACCTTAATATTAACATAAAACCAAAGGCCCTTTTCAGGGCCACTCCTATCTCTCGTAAAAGACCTTGACTTTCATTGCCTACCCCCATGTTTTATTTTTTTATTTTAAAAAAAAATCCCATGTTAGTAGTGAAAGGGGATATTATAGCGTCAATGGGACTTATCATTAAAAATACCCTTGGGAACATATAGCGTCAAGGGAAATTTAACATGGAGAAAAATCGTGGGAACATATAGCGTCAAGGGAAATTAACATGGAGAAAAATCGTGGGAACATATAGCGTCAAGGGAAATTAACATGGAGAAAAATCGTGGGACTGTTGAGCGTCAAGGGGAATTTAAACAGGGTGGGACTGTATAGAGTCAAAGGAATTTAAACAGGGTGGGACTGTATAGCGTCAAGGGAAATGGAACATGGGATTTTTTTTTTAAAAAATTTTAAAAAAAATAAGAAAGGGGTAGGCAATTCAAAGGCTATCTCTTTTCGAGAAATATGGCTGGCCCTGAAAAGGGCCTTTGGGTTTTCTTCTTCTTCTGCTTCTAATTTCTTCTTTTCCTCCACCAACTTCTTATTTTCTCACCTACACTCTTTTTCTTCTTTTTTTTCTCCTCCTCTTCTTTCTTCTCTTCCTCCTCTTCTTCTTTCTTCCTCTTCTCATTTTCTTCTTCTTTTTCAATTTTTTCATTCCATGCTCTCATCCTTGTCCTTTCCTCTTCATCCTCCTTCTCCTCCTTTATTTCCTTCATTACACCACTTATCATATCCATTGCTTTTCTTAAATTATTAATTTCCATTTTTACTCTATGCGGACTATAAGAATAGTGATCTTCAACTAGTCGTACGAGCATTTGTTCTATCATTCCCAAATTGTCAAGGACGTCTTGCAATGATTGAAATTTATCCAGGTGGTTTGAAGCCATCTTCTATGAAGAATGGTTTGAACGACGAATACTGTGGGTTCTTATACTTAAAGCGCGTACGTGAAGGAAAACATCCCCCTAAAAACATAAAATGGATCTTACCTAGATCATGACCCAACAACGCGCGAACGTGAAGGAAAACATCCCCCTACTTTTTCATTTCATATAATATAACCCAAACTATACTCTCCACATACGCTAAGAAACCCATAATCTACTATTCACACAAACATACCTGAGCTCTTACAAACACGCAAACACACAAACACATACCCTCACATCTTTTAAAAAGAGTTAGTGTTTATATTCACACTACTCTACCTACACACATTGGCAAATCGATCGTTATTTCTTTTCTAGAGTATTGGGTAGCCCTGAAAAGGGCTGTTTTGTTTGGAACTTCATGGACACCTGGTTAATGGTGGCACCTTCCAGGCCTGGCACCACATACACATCTTATCCCCCAGTTACTTTTTACCTTTTGGGGGGAGAGAGCAGAGGCAGGATATGTCGCTTCAGAATCCCAATTTTCGCTCTCTGGGATTCTGAAATTTTTTCTTCTCTCCTTTTCCTCCTCCTCCTCTTCTTTGTATCTTCTCTCCTCCTCTTTGTATCTTCTTTCCTCTTCTTCTTTATATCTTCTCTCCTCCTCTTCTTTGTTTCTTCTTTCCTCCTCCTCTCTTATCCTTCCCTCCTCGACAATGGCTTCCGCGGCCAGTTCATTTAATATGCGCCTGGCATATTCCAGATGCACATGAAGTTCCAACAGTTTCTCCAGACTCGTGTTCATTTTTGGTGTTGATCAATCAACAAGGGTAGCTAGACTGCCCAGCGAGTTTCAATTTATAGTGAAAGCGCGGACGTGATGGAAAACATCCCCTAATAACATAAAATTGATCTTACCTAGATCGTGACCCAAAAAAACAGCAACGCGCGGACCTAAAAGAAACACTCACTCACTTTTTTATGCTACCCATCACTATTGTAAAATTTTTTATAAATCACTTCAATAGACTATCCACATACGCAAAGCAATCCAATCTAACTCCAAATATACACCTCTAACAGCCAAAAAAAAACAAACATCATTTTAATCTACTATCCACACCAACCTTCTTTATCACTTACAAACACACAAACACACAATCCTATACACAAACACATACCCTCACATTTTTTTAAAAAAGAGTTAGTGTTTATTTTCACACTACTCTATCTACACACATTGGCAAATTGATGGTTATTTCTTTTCTAGAGTATTGGGTAGCCCTGAAAAGGGCTGTTTTTTTTGTTTTGCTATGGCATTCTTTTTTTAGTTTCTAAGAATGCGATGTCCTCTGAGGATAGACTTTCTGGCGATAGGTCTGCTTCTTCGGAAAGAGAAGAAGAACTCTTTGGTGTCGATACGACAACCGACAAAGCCTCTGTCACCTTCAGGCTGCTGCTGCTGCTCTTGTTGTTGTTGTTGCTGCTGTCTCTGAAGTCTGTACTTCTCTGTCCATTCTTCTTTTTCCCTGTTCATTTCTTCTCTGAAGAGCTCTTCTATCAGATCTTCAGTGATTTTTAACATTCTCACATTCTCTATTTCTTCTGGCTTCGGTATCAGACTGTGTCTGACCCTATGCAAATTCACGTAGGCTTCGTTGAGCTTAGCTAGTTTGGAACACATCTTCTTAGGAGGATGAATCGACAATGGATGGTTAGACTGGGAACAACCCCAGTTCTTAAAGTCAAAGCGCGGACGTGAAGGAAAACATCCCCCACACGGTTTTCGAGTCGCAACGTTCAGTGAGTGTCATGAGAGGGATAGTAAGAAATGAAAGAGCATCAATCCAACATTCTTATAGCTAAACAAAAGACAAAGGCATTTTTTCCAAACACAACATTTTTTATTCAAAAATCACTTAACACTAAACAACAACATTTCTAACATTTTTTAACAATAATCCAACACTATAACATCAAACAATTTATTTTCAAATCACAAACATTTCTTTCTCAATCTACAATCTACTTTGAACAGGGCTGACAACGTTGTGAATGAAATTGTGATTTCCACTGTTGGAAATCATTAGGCCATTGATGGACACTACGTTTCCTAGCTTGAGACAAAAGATAAGCATAATGGTCACAAAACCATCGATCTACTTTCACATCGTTTCTAGCAGAAGAACGAGGATCGAAATGAGTCACTAAATGTTCTAAGGAATAGCCCAGGCTGCGATGATGCAGAAAATACACACAGTACTGTCCACACACCAAGGAATCTGTGCCTTGTAATTTCACGTTATTGAATCGGGTGGTTTGAGCATTTCTTCTCATAAAGTCAATGATATCGTCTTCCAAAGGGGGCAATCCGTACGAATCGAAATATTCCACACATCCTTCTTGAGGAAAGTAGACGACTACCCAGTGGGTTCCTGGGAGATGACTGTCGTCCGTGTTGATCACGTAAGCTTGATGGTCTTTAGGTTTGCGATGAGGGAGTTCATCTTTAGCACAGACGACAGGATTCCAAGAAGCCGTATACGAACTGTGGTTCAAAAGGTAATAAAGTTCCCAGGTATCCATTGTTTTGTGTTTTCTTCTTCACAGGTAATAATAAGTCGTCAATTCGATCCTGACTTTTTGCTTGAAAATGTCTGACGAATAAACGGTTATTCGTTCTGTTTCCTCACTCTGATTCAGGAGAGCTTCGATACGATGGATCTCTTGAGTGGTTAATGGTGGACAAGAATGTTCACGCAAGTCTTTATACCACTGGTGCAACACGTCTTTGTTCGAGATGAGACTCCAAGCTTCGTCCAGATACTCGTCCAATTTTTCTTCTTGGCTCAACATCATGCATTTATCGTGTTGAATTTGACTGGGATGATCGTTTTGACATCCATAGCAATTTTTCTTGATCACTTCCGTCATTTTGTCGACCAAGTGTTTGGCAAAACAGCAGACTAAATGGGCTTCTTGTTCTGGCCATCTCGACTTCATCATGATCACTTCTTCTTTTTCTACGGTTTCCTCACATTTCATGTCCAAAGTTTCTCCACTAGGTAAAGAGGGATAACAGTCTTCCATGGCTTCTAATAATCTAGAATGACTTCTCTCAAACTGTTGATTTCTATCGTATTGTCAAATTCTGCATACAGGATGACGTTCACCGTATTATCTGCGCGTAAAGCTTCTGCAAACAGAATTTCCACACGAATCTGGCCAGATTTTATAGGGTGGAAATGTCCCTCGTCGCTGCCTTGGTCTGGAGTGAAATCGAAAGCCCACAAAGCGTAGCCTCCTGCATAATCTTCGTACGTAATGCCGTGACTGGTGTTGGTTCCTAACTGTCCGGTAGCTTCGTACAGGGACAAGTACGATCTCAAGTAATTCGACTTAGTATTGTCGTCATTAAAGACAGGTTCGAAAGGTCGGGTACACAAGGTCTTGCCGTCGCGACTGACTTCAATCTTGGACACTTTGTAATGATGAAAGTTGAAAGGATTTTCATTGTAGGCTCCGTTGAAAGCTGAATTCTTGACGATACCAACAATCAAACGTTTGGGTAACTGTCCTTGGAACAGATGATCTTCGATCATGGATCGCTGTCCAGCAGGAATGGTGAACGTTTTCACTTCTACGCGTCGTATCGGATACTTGGCGGTTGTTCTGCTCAACGTCTGACTGATGTCGTTACCTACTTTAGGTAACACTTCCACACGACGCACGTAGAGTCTGGCTTCTTGGATGATGGTTTTGTAAGTGGCATCAGCAGCAGCCATCAAATGGAAAGCAGCACTACTGCGATTCAGTCTCAGGCGGACATCCACCCCGTTCAGCAAATACTTTTCTTGTAACCACATGTCCAAATGCAAACGATCCATCAGTTCTAAACTACGACTTCCAGCAATTTTCTTTTGTCGTTCTACAAATCCCGTTGGATTCGAAGCATCCCCAGCAAGTACAATGCCGTTAAGCTTAGTCGCTTTGTCAGGTTTCCATACCACGCAAGCATCCAGATGAGTATCCTTGGCTTCTTTTCCGTACGTCAAGAGATTTTCCAGGTACGCTCGGTAAGGGTAAGTATCCATGCTGCTGCTGACTAGTTTGTTATTCAAGTACAAGTCCACTTCGCTAAACAAGGAATGCATGAAATTATTGACGGGAGCTACTGCTTCATCAGCGTCTATGTTAGCGTTGGGTGGTTCGATCACTTTCACTTTCAAGTATAGGTAACTACTATTCAGATCGATGTAATCTTCGGGCTGTCCTTTGATTTCAAACTCGATGGGAGCGGAATCGGTCAATGAGGAGACGGGATGAAATTCCACCCATTGGGATTCTTGCATCGTCATCATGGTGGGGGGCATGGCAAACATATCCAGTTCTGTCTTGGAACAAGCACAAGACTCTCGGTGCATCATTTTTTTCTGTGTCTCAATAATCGAAAACGTCTAAGTCTCGAACGGTTCTTCTTTTCTTGGCTTTTCTAGCTTGAAGTCTGGTGAAAGGGTGTTTTCTGCGTCGTCTCTTTCTGCCTTGTCCTTGCTGAATGCCTGACTCGGTAGCGTGCAGGGCATTTATAAGTGTGTCTCGTCGGCCTAAAATGTATTTGCCCGTTTGTAGCAAGACATTTTTACCAGCCCTCATGAAGGCTTCTTTAGGGTTTTGTTTGTCGATGATGACATTTTGGAGAAATTCTTTGCCTTGCGTCAGTGCCGCATCTTTCAAGGCGTGCAATCCGCGTGTCACCATCGGTTTCAACACCGGGGCCACTGAACGAGAGGCCGATTTTAACATGTCTCCTAAACCGTGTCCTCGCTGTCGTGCAACCCCTCGGTACACTGGATACATGACTTGCTTACGAGTCGTGAGAGAACCGTTTTCGAAAATGGAGTTTCACCGTGACTTTTCCTTTGGTGAATGGAATATTTTGTCCCAAATCTCCTTTTATAGTAATGTTGACCGTGTCCAAATACGACTTGCTGACCGGCAAATAGTGAGGATGGACAAATTCGCGGTGAAGGTGGTAAGTGTTTCCACCTTCCTCGTCAGCGTTTGCGGCAGAATCCACTTTGAAAGGAATGACACGCAGTAACGGTACGGAGGTGTGTCCCACCACGTTGTATTCCACCACATCGGAGTACACAAACATCAAATTCAGTCCTTGGTTCAGTTCTACCGGGGTACGAAAATACTGGCTAAAAGACTCGTTGCTGTAAATGATGGTTTTTTGGGGTGGTGTTTGTAGTTCTACTTTCTTCCTCATCTTTATGTCACCGCCCAACATGTCAAACAATTCATCATAGAAATAGAAACCCATGATTTTATCCCCCTCAGGAAATTTCACCAGGAAGCGACGAGCTGTTTTGTGGTATTCCAGGGTGACAGTTTTGTTCTTGACATTCTTAAAAGCTTCCCCAAACACGCCATTAAACTTGGTGGCTATGGTGCTGACCAAATGTTGACCACTAAAATAATAGCCTGGGGGAATGAACAACTGATAGGTGGTCCACTTTAGATTTTCTTTGTTAGGGGTTTTCTTGTCATATTTGCTATGGGTATCCATCCACTGTTGTATTTGTTCGTCATAAACTTCCACATCAAATTTATTTTGATTGGGAAGGACATTGAGGACTTGGGTCGGGTGAATCATTTCTACTAAAGCCACTTCCCAATGGGCTTCGTGATCTAAGGGGATGGCTTGAGGTAATTTGGCCGTGTAACAGCACAACGTGTTCTTGGGAAACACCTCCATGGAACTGTCACTGGGTAAGGTCAAGTAAAATTGGTTTTGGTGACTCATAATTCCAGAGTTCTGTGGCTGTCCGAGGGAATATTAGTGGATGTCAGAGGTGTGTCTCCGCCCAAAATGGGGTTCTGGTTGTGGTTGTTGTTGGAGTGGTGACTGGCACTGGCACTGGACACAACGTTCCCGTTCGAAGAGAATTTCAGGGAGGGATTGGGAAGCAGGTAACCGATGCAACTGCTCAATAAAATGGTCCACAATTGTTTGTCTCCTTGTTGCAAACTCAAATTGGCAATGGCTGCCCCGATGACACAATACACCACGAAGATTTGGCAGAAAAAGACGATTTGCGTTTTAGGCACACGTTCTCCGCACCACACCCACAAGGGTTGTTTTTGTAAATCTTGCACAGAAGAACTAGGGGAAGAAGGAGTGGTCGACGTAGCTGCGTCTGCTGTGTGAAAGGGCATGATGGTCACTTCTTCTTTTTATAGTCGATGACTTGCGAAGCGTCGATCCAAGAATCGAAACTGGGTGGATATCCTTTCCAACGTACTTTGACTTCTTTGACACGTCGTTTGCCCACTTTACGGGTTCTGCGTTCGAGAATGCTTTCGATGTCGTACACGTCGTCTTCTTTTTTGGTGACACGTTGTAACTCGGGCAAATAAAACGTTCCTTTGAGCACTTCTCCGTTCATGTCTTCCAATTTATAGACGGCAGGATGACGGCCATGCACTCGTCCAGTGACGCGAAACAATTCGGTCGTCCAGTTAGGTAAGTAACCTTTGTCGAAAGTGCGTTTGGTTTTGCCAATGCGCACCCAATCTCCTACGGTCAACTCTCCACTTTTCTTGGGGACAGCCCTCGTCGGGGACGTACCAAACAGGCGCTCAAACACCAACACTTCGTTCTCGGGGGTCACGTCTTGCGGGGCACGTCCGATGCTTCGATGGTAAGATTGGTTGTACGCTTGCACCAGGTGCGGTAAGATGTCGATGTACTTCAGAGTGTGGTGATGCGTAAAATATTTCCACATGCGTTCTTTCAAAGTGCGTTGAAAACGTTCCACGATGCTGGCTTTGGTTTCGGGATTCTCGCTGGTAAAAAAATGAATGTCACGTTTCTTTAATTCTTTTTGGAAAGCTTGGTTCAGAAATTCGGTGCCTTTGTCCGTTTGCCATCGAAGAGGGTGACGACCGCTTTGTTTCAACACCCGTTGTAGGGCTCGCACTAACTCGCTGCTCGATTTGGAAGTCAAGGGCACGACCCAGGCAAATTTGGAAAAGACGTCGATGACACAAAACAAATATTTGTAGCCACGATTGTAGCTGGCCAAATGAGAGACATCGGCTAAATCGGCTTGCCATTGATGATCGATGCCTTCCACTCGGGTGCGACTTCTGGCAAACTTGCGTCGAATGGGTTTGTGTAAAGTGTAGGTAGCTTGTTCTTGTAACCAACGTTGCACTTGAGGTAAACGGAGACTTTTCAGTCGCGTTTTGGCAGCACGATACAATTTTTGAACTCCTGCGTAACCTGCAGGATGGGAGGGATCGTAGTAAATGCTGGCTAAGACTTTTTCCATTTTTTGTGTTGGTGTGTTAATAAGTCACCCACTCTTCGGTGATGCTACTTTGGGTGGGTCGAAAGGGTGGTTTGGAAACGGATTTACGTGTCCGATGGGCTACGGGAGTAGAAGTCGAAGGTAGTGGTGGTGGTGGTGGAGGTGGCAATGGAATGGCTTTGGTTTTCTTTTCTTTTTTCGCTTCTGGTTTCCCTTCTTTCTTTTTCACTTCTGTCGAAGGAGGCGTGGACATCATCTTTTTAACCCAAGCTTTCATTTCTTCTCGTTGGGGTGTGGGGGACGGGGTCAACAAGGATGCTGCAATCTTACTCGAAATGGGAGCTGCTGACGGTGTTTGAAACACTTCGCGCATCTCTTCTTCCTCAGGTCTTTGTGGGGTAGCATCTCTGGTGACCCTTGGGGATGGAAGTGGTGGTGGTGGTGGTAATGATGATGATGGTGCTGGACTTTTCATCAAGGTCTTAAAATCTTTTAGAGTGGGTAAAGCTGTTTCGTCTAAAGCTTTCTGGTGAAAGAGTTTCAGTCTTTGCAAGAGTTGACCGTACTTTTGCGATTTTTCTGTTTCGGACAAATCTTGGCGATCCATCAAGGATTGCAATTCGTGTTGTAACTGGGACATCTCGCTCAAATTGGGATTGGGAGGTAAATGCGGGGTGCGTTGTTCTTGCCACCGATGGTATTCCATCCATCGTTTGTAAGGCACTAAAGCTAGTTTTCGTCCTTCCATGGGGTTGTCAGGGGTGAATTCTGAGATCTTGGGACTTCCGAGGGCCTTTTTATCTTGCTCCCACCAGTCCTCCCAACATGGTTCCCAAGACTCCTTTCAGTATGGGGCCTAACAAGAGAGGTAAAATGCCTCCACGTTGGACCAACATCTTCTTTTTTTGACGAATGGGAATTTTCTTTTGAACCATTTTCCGAAGAACGTGACGATGTTTGCCTAAGCATTGTTTCTGGTGTTTGGACAAAGGGATCGTGCCTTTTAAAACGTTCAAACAACATTCGCACACGGTATCGATGACCTCTTTGGAGGCCGTTTGAATGAGTTTTTTTCGTAGGGGTGGAGAAGCTTTGGACAGGACAGATAACATGTCCCCATGTTTGGCTAAACGTGGTGGCAGTCCTTTCCTTTTCTTTCCTTGGGGTTTTCTGGAGGGTGACATTTTTTGCTTGTGGGTTCCGGGACATTCACCGAACAGACACTAACGTCGATGACTTAACGCACACCCTTTTATCTTTTTTTTGGGACTATCGCTTTGTCATAAAGGTGACAATGTTTTTCCCAAAATCGCCAAGGAATCCTCCCCTTTGTTGACGCCTCTTTTTCTTGGAACGACTGTGTCTTTTCTTAGGGTAATGTCGATGCTTGGCTAAGCGCTTTGTCGGATGACGCGTCTGCCTTTCTCTCTTTCTTTTGTGGCTTCTTGGAGGTGACATCTTTTACAAGTTCACTGATACCCCGACTTGGTCACAGGCTCTTTTTATACTGGAACGCGTCGCCACTGATTGTCTTTACGTTTAATCAGTTTGAGGACAGGCATGACACGTCGTGCAGGGGTACGCAACGGACTAAATCGAGCCAGTTCTTGCTTGGACAAATCCAGTAAACTTTGTAACATGCCCGATCTTTCTTGGACTTTGATTTTGGGAGAAGGTACTTTGTGAGCAGCAGCCACTGCCACTAAATTGGAGGGTCCTGCCACTGGGGAAGTTCTTTTGGGGGTCATCAACGGAGATGTTCTTGGTGTGATCAACGTCTCCAAGTACTCTTCAGTTCTGGGTGTCATCAACGGAGAAGTGGATGAACGTGAGGATGCCGGAGACGCAGTCACTGCCGTGGCAGGTCGTGGTTTGCGAGTGTATGGTTGCGTCCTGGCCGAAGTGCCTCTCTTGCGACTAGTTTTCTTCTGTGGACTTTTCTTTTTCTGGGGACTTTTTCTCTGTTTCTTTTTCTGGGGGCTTCTTTTCTTTTTCCGGGGTGGTGGTGTCTGGTCAGAGGAGGGTCCTGCCACTGGAGAAGTTATTCTTCTTGGGGACCTGGTCTTTTTCTTTTTCTTCTTGGGGCTTCGTTGGACTTTTGTCTTGGGGATAACTTTGGGGGCATTAGGATCCCATCTTAAGAGTGAGCGAATGATGACCCCTCCTAGAGTACCGCTCCCTCCAGGTTTCAAAATGATTTGTTTTTTGGTTTGAGTATCGATGCGGGGATCGGCCAGTTGGACCAAAGCGACTTTGTTTCGATCGAAAAAGCGTTTGGTTTGATGAGGAATCTGAATGATTCCTTGGAGTAATTGACGTGCCGTCACCGTGAACCATCGTAAGACTTCTTTGAGACTAGCTTCTAAGACACGAGCTCGTGTTTGTGGATCTTTTTCTCGACTGATGCCATACAAGGCACGAATCAATTTGACGGGAAGATGCGACTGAAGGGACGTCATGTTGACGTTGTGTGAGACAGACGAAAAAGGTTTGAGGTTTTTATAGATTTTTTTCATGGGGAGTGAAATGAAGTCGAGGACGGAGACGTGTACAGGACAGGCCCTCCGTCTTGGCACCAGTGGTGAAACAAGTGGGTACGAAATCGCAAATCCTCCGGGGTCGTAGGTATCAAATCGACGAGTAAATAGGCGTGTGGTGTTTGAGTGGCATCGTCGTACGCCTGAGTCAGCCAAGGCGTTCCTAACTGTTTGGCTAAGACTTGCACTTGCGATTTATCTCGAGGGCTTTTAAACAAGACCACGTAATGCGCATTGAGACTGATGGTGCGATGGGCTTTACTTTGTTGAAACAAATTTTGGGTGATGTAAACGACACTGGCATTACGGTGATGCCCTTTGCGCGTGAACCACAATTTAATTTCTTCTTCGTCTTCTCCTAACATGTCGTCGAAAATGACCAAATGGGTTTGACGGGAGTCAGAGACGATGCCGTCGTCTTCTTTAGGAATGCCTTCCACAAACACGATGGAATCTCCTTGACTTTCTCGCAAGAGGCTGTACGCCGATTGCCACTCTTTGTAACACCACACGATCCGTTGAGGGGGCCGATCGATCAAATGATGTTTATGTTCGATCAAACGTTTGACGAATTCGGTTTTGCCAGAACCGCTAGGTCCAGCAATGAGCATGTTAAAAGGATGGCGAAGATACAAAGCCTCCCAACTGGCACGATCTAAGTGTTCGTCGATGACTTTGACAGTAGAGGAAGAGGGAGCAGAGACAGTAGAGGTAGCCATGGTGTGAGAAATGTCACTTGTGACACGAAAAACAAACAAGACAAGAGTTTATATACTTTTTCAGAACACGTTTATTGAATGTTTTTTTTTTAAACATGAATACGAAAGACAAAAATACATAAAAGCCAAAGGCTTAAGTACAAGGATAAAAGGCACATGATAACTATGAACGTGGAATAAACACAAGTGTCTGTACAACATGTTTTGGGTAATGTTCTAACCAGTTCTATAGTAGGGGGTAAGGTCACACAAGTGTCCTCCCGAAAGGGTCTTTCAGGTCTGTCCACGACAGTCCTGTCCTGGGTGACGGGTTCTTCTGGCACCGTCACTAACACGGGTTGAAAAGTAACTTTTTTCCTTGAACAACTCTCGTGCATACTGGGCCACTTCTTGGGTCCAAGCCTCAAAACCCCATTCTTTCAAGGCACGGACATCTGTCCAATGGGGATGTAAGTCACAAGCTACACACACATCGTCATATACGTCTTGGGTAGCTAAAAGTTGACGAATCTTTTTTTCCTGTTGAGGTCGAGAAGTATCCAGATGAAACCGCAAGGCTTTGAGCAAAAGGAGTTTTTCGTGACCATTTAAGGCCATCGAGGTGCTAAATACTGATCGTAAAGAGTCCACAAAGAATCGGCTGGTAAACGAAATCCCAGAAAACAAGTCACTAAGACACACACCACTTGTCGTCCCAAATTGAACGGATACAGTTCTTGTAATAATCGATGGTAATGATCCACGGTTTGAATATGGTCATTGAGTTCCTTCCACGGAATCTGTTGAATGATGTGACATAATCCGTGGCATGGCAACTTGATTTTATAGTGTCTTTGTTTCGGAAGCAATAAAGGTAATTTCTAACCAAACACGTTCGTTCTCCAGTAGGGAATTTAAATGTTACATACTGTAACTGAAACGTCAGAGTTTGTCTAGATGTTTCGTCTTTTTCTAAGCAGATTCCATGTAACAAATGTTGGTAATCCTTTAACTCGTCTTCCTCAATACGTTGCAGTAAGTGAATCTCCAAGTAACCAAAATTACGAACGTCTGACCCATCCTCATTCATATACTGAAAGTATTCAACAAGGTCTGACCAGTGAAAAAATTTCTGACGAATCAGTCCTCTTATACCATTCAGGTACCAGTGGTTAAAGATCTGGTGACGTAACGGATGCAATTGTTCTTTACGTTTCACTTGTATTTTGACCAGCTCTCGATAAATCCTTTCTCTCAACTCCTCAGGCAAGCCCAAAATGTTCTCTTGTAAAGTATCCATAAGTATATACACTGTTTTTGGAATCGTTGGGTGGTAGCCAATAGCCTCGTTTAACTTTGTGCCTGATGTAATATCCACTCATAATCAGTCTTCTTGTACTTTGAAACATAGCATAATTTAAAAACGGATGAATCACTTTGAGTTTGCGTTTCACTTGTATTTTGATCAGTTCTCGGTAAATGCGTTCTCTCAACTCCACAGGCAAAGCACGAATGTTCTCTAGCAAAGTATCCATGAATAGGTCATACTAAATCCTCTTTGGTCTGACACAAGAAATGTACTGTTTGCACAAACATGGTTTTAATTCATTGTCGAATCTAAATCGTTTCACCACTAATTTACACATTACAATTCGTTCAGAAGTTTCCTCTTTCACCAAGTTGACATCGCGTGAAAGATGTTGGTAATTCGTTAACTCTTCCTCTGGAATTCGATGCAGTACGTTTACAATGTAGTAGATAGAATCGTCAATACCAAACCATTCCTTTTTATAACCAGGAGGTCGTTGATCAATGTCTGTCCAATGGAACACTTTCAACTCAATCAGTCCTTGTATAGCCTGAAGGTACCAGTGGTTCAAACACCGGTGACGTAACGGATGCAATTGTTCTTTACGTTTCACTTGTATTTTGACCAGCTCTCGGTAAATGCATTCTCTCAATTCCACAGGCAAGGCACGAATGTTCTCTAGCAAAGTATCCATAAACAGATTATTATGGTAAGAAGTTACTTCAATGTCTCGGTCCCACTAAAGGTAAGTCATGACAATTCGGTGACCATCGAGCATGTTCTACGTAGGCCGAATCTTGCGGTTCCCAGTGGTGAAGTGACACACCGCAACTGAAGCACTTGACTTTATCTCCTTCGCCCAAGTAGAAAAATCCGGCTCTGGCTAATTCTTCGGGGGTCGGTCCTCCCAGATACTTTGGCCATTTTCCTTTGAACGATTGAAGACGATTTTCAAAGTCGCAGTATTCCGACAAACGCACAGGAAACGAATATTCGTCTTTCACAGGTTCGTTTCGATGGGGGTTGGGTGACAGGAACAGGAGTTTGTTCAAGGCTGGATGACATCCGTAAGGGGGTAGACGTGAAGGTGAACATTCCCCTTTAAACCCAGTAAAATGTCTAAGAGGACGAGCGGCATCACTTTCGCATCCCTCAGGTTTGACACGCACAGCATCACTTTCCATGACAGGGGTAGTGAGAACAAAGTTCCCATGATGCTTTACGGCATCGCTCAGGTCACAACGTACAGCATCGGTCCCATCGCAAGGCTCACAATCGCATTCCACTTCCGAAGCCTCACACTTGAATTGTGCCCTTCTAAACAACTTGTTCTGTGTTTCTCTGAAAGTATTCATCTTGTTCGCTCGGTCTTGGTAGTCACAATGAACTATCGATCTTGCCTAGGGTTCCTTTTTTATATACAGACCAATACCAACGTGACCGTACGGTAAGGTGAAATGATTGGGAAGTCGCACTCGCTTCTGGTATACAATTTGATAGACTTTTTCCAAGGGTCGACTGACGATGTGGTGAGTGGGTAAACGTACAATTTTGTTCGGTTGATAGGTGGTCGCTTTAAAGTTTCCATCCTCTCCCGATTGCAAGGCTTCTTTCAATACCCCAAAGTTGACCACACGACTGGTACGATAATTCAGAGTCAGTCCTTTCACTTTGCACGTCGTGTGCACTTCTCCTTGTTTGTCACGGTATTCGTAGCCGTAATTTTTGGGACCGCCACTGACGAAACTTAGAATCTTGTCGTCGGGGTGCTCGTCTGTCCAGGCTCCTAAACGGTCTCCTTCGATGTTAGGGTGATGTTGAATCGGGTGATGGATGTAAATGCAACTGTCCGTGTCAAAGTACAGGACGCGTTCCCCTAACAGTTCTAAAGCTTCGTACAATTTTAAGCGAGCATGGGCTGTCACGTAAGCCGCAATGATGACATTTCCAAAACGGTCGTCTTGTACAAAGTCCAGATCTTCTTCGTAATTGACCAAGATCAAATTCTCTCGAACGACGTCCACGTGTTTCATGTATTTGGTTTTGTCGTGAATCATCTGGAAGTAGCGGGAAGGTTCTGTCAAATATTCCGTCTTGGGTAAACACGGTCGTTGTGCCATTTTACCCCACAAGCAATTTAACATCACTTTGGCAAACGATCGCCTGCCTTCGTTTCTCTCGATGTGGTCTAAAGTGATGCCTTCTTGTTCCCGGTATTTCTCTTTGAATTTTATTTGGTCTTCGGGAGTGTGACATCAGGAAGGATAGCCGCTGGCTTCTTGCTTCAGTTTCAAAAAGGCATCCACGTAGTCGGCGAAAATGCCTTTCTGAGTGGGGTCACCCTTGCGGTATTGTTGTGTCTTGGGAAAGTGGCAAATTTCGTACACTTCTAACAGTTGGTATCCCATGTCCAGAGCTTTGAACAATTCTACGCTGACCCACGTTCCCGTCAAGGCCCGTTCTTCCTGGCTGTGCTGACAAGGTTGGTCTTGGTTGCACGTTTCGGCACAAGTACGGCACAAGGGAAACATCAGTTTGCCTTGACAATGGTGAGGTAAGACGGGATGGTATAGGTTCGTGGGAGGCAAAACTTTACACTTGATCAAGCCTTCGTATTGTCGAATGTTGACCAGGTCGATGTGTTCCGTCAGCAATTGCGGGTGCCCTACAGGAAAGCAACAATATTTGCACACGTAGGGATACAGCGAACACACGTCCAAGTATTTGATTTCTTCTCCTTTCTCTTCGTCGGCTTGGTACAGCAAACAGGTGGCATTGGTCCTTCCTCCGTACAAACTATCCCTCGGGTTCAGGGGGTCCATGAACTGGTAACTTTCCACGAGGCGTTTAAACTCGGGATCGGTTTTCATACGGTGATCGTACTCGTGTTCCCACATTTCCACCACTTGGTATCCTTCCTGTTCTAACTTTAGGCGTCGCTGACAAGTGTCCTGGTACAAGTCTTCCATGGTTCGTTGCAAAAACTGATTTTTAGTGCCACGGTCAGGGTAACAAAAAGGACATCCGTGAAATAAGCAACCGTTAAACTCGTACACGATCTTGGGGTTTTCTAAGTCCCAGCCATCGACCGAATACGTTCCGATGGTCTTTTCGCCCCCCTCCGTTGCGGGCATGCTGAATCCACTTGTCTTCCTTGTCGCACAAGTAATGTAACCAACGTAGGGCTTTGACCGAGTATTGACGTTTGACAAAGTGGGTCGTTTGAGGGCTGATGACAGCCACGGTGTTTTCAGGCATGAATCGTTGTCGATACACTAAGGAACACGCTTTGGCAATGGTGCAAGCTTCTTTCAAAGGATCGACCCCTCCGTGTTCCATGAACAGTTCTCGAAATTTTCCACAGCAACGCCGTAAAATGTCCACGTCGGAACGACAATACTTTAGCATTTCTTCCTGAAAGTCGAAAGGGTCCGAGGCGTGAGCCTGGTACCAAGCGTAGAAAGCTTCTCGTTGTTCGGTACGCATGTTGTCGGGGTCGTAATAGTGAGCCTCGGGTAAATGGGGTAGAACGGCATGTTGATTGGCTTCCGTATTGAAAAAGTGTGGAAAATACCCTTTAGCCATTTCTGTCATTCCAAACGTTTTAGGCATTCGACTCAAAGGCATGGCCAAATAGCTCATCGAATCTTTAAACTGTACTTGTCCCACTTGCATGAAAATGATTTTGGCTCCGTTCAAAGTCACTTTAGGACGTTCGGTGCCTTGTTCCGTATAGTACCTCAAAAGAAACTGTCCATCGTATCCGGAGAAATTGTGAGCCATCACCGTGGCATGACGATGACAATCTCCGTAACGTTCGATGTCCTCTTGGCTCCACGTCTTGTCGATGGGGTCTAAGACCCATCGAGCGAAATCGGCTAGCGTGTTCGGTCCCCGAAAGATTTTTTCACGTCCTCCAGGAATCTTGCTGCAGTGAGGGCAATGACTGAAAATAGGTTCTTGAATGCACTTCTCGCACGCTCGATGAGCCACGCAGAAATTAGGAATGTGAATGCCGGTTTCTTGCATGCATTCGAAATCGAAAAAGATGAAATTGCCTTTCTTCTTGTGACCGTCCTCTTTCTCTGGTGGGGGTTGGTATTTTTGCACGTAGCATTGGTGTTCCAAGTCCACGATGTGGTGACAAATGTGACATTTTTTCTTTCCTGAACATACGTGTGTCTTGATATTATTGGTACGTATGACTTGTTCACACGTAGAGAACAATCTCAGCAGTTGACAAGCGCATTTCTTCTGTGAACCTTGCGTTTTCAGATGTTGTTGGTAACAGGTAGAGCTGACAAACGTGCGCAGACAAGTTGAACAAGGCACTGGTTCTTCGCTCAGACAGGGTGAAGAGGCCAAACATCCTGGGCATTTCGATCCACAATGTTTGTGTTGCTCTCGATTATTATAACCATGGTCACATTTCTCACAGTAATAACCGTATCCCAGGAATCCGGTGATACTGGTAATGGTATCGAAATGGTCATCGTGATGATAAACATGAATGTATTTTCCGTCCTTAAAATCTTGCCCTCGAAACAACATAGACCCTCGCACTTCTTGAGGGTGCACTTTCAAGGTGTATCGTGGAGCTAGGGCATCTTGCAATTTTTGCATCTCAGGAATGCCACAGGGTGTGTCTTTGGACAGGCCAGCTTGTTGCAACAGGAGTTCTGCTTCGTTTCGTTGTTTGGCTCGGTCGGATTGTTGAATAGTTTTCCAGGTTCTTTTCCATTCTACCGTGTCGTTCTTGTTGGCATAGGTTCGTCTCACCACGATGGCACGGGCTAAACACATCTGGTCATGAGGGTTGTGAATTTGGACAAGGCTACGCTTAATGCTGCGAAGGTCGTTCACCAATAACATCTTTTTGCGTCCGGTCCCTTGAGGTGGAGAGACGTGGGTCATGTCCAATGTGGCTTTTCCATCGGTGATGTCAAACTGGTCATTAGATTGTTGCACGTGTTGAATCTTGTCCATGACTTTGGAAGCGGTCAATTCTGCAGGGGTGCTAAACTCGATCCAAACAGGGGATTTCAAACCGTCGTGTTGTATGGAAAGTCTCAAGCGATCGTCTTCTTTGGGTTGACATTGTTGCTTGAGTGCAGTGAGCAAAGAATCCCACACCCCAGTGATAAACACTTCTGCTTTCTCTCACGGCACTTCAGCCTTGAAATCTTTAAACTTCACTGTGTATTTGTAAGCCGTAGTTCTAAATTTTCTAGAGGAGCGCTTTTCCGTCTCTCGAATGGAATAGTACTTTTCAGGGTTAACTAAGGGTGGTGAAATTGGTTTAGAGGGTTCTGATTCAGGTTCACTCATGTCCTCTTCAAAATCACTGGCATGAATTTGTGCCAAGATTTCAGCCCTGGTACGAGGCGATAGATCACGTTTCTGCCTCTTACTTCTTTCTTCTTCTTCTTTCTTCTCGAATGAATTAGATCGTTTCATCTTGAAAGCAAAAAGTCAAATGACTCAAGTTCAAACACCATGAGCTACTTTATAGTCATAGCATACCAGCGTATATAAAAGGGTGTGTGTCTTGTCCTTTCACTATTCATTTCACTCTCAAGCCGAGCACAACGATGGAAGAGACTAACCAGATGGAACGTTTCGTCAGAGCTTCGCGAGGGGTCATTAGAAAATTCTCTTCAGACCAGCCGACGGACTACTCTCCTTCCTTTCGAGATAAAAGTCAAGATACTTGCTATATCTGTCAGAAGAAAGGGCATTGGTCTTCAGAGTGTCCAGACCGTCAAAAAAGAACAAAAACAGGGACTAAAAAAGACAAAAGTCAAGATACCTGTTATTATTGTAAAGAAAAAGGACATTGGTCTCCAGATTGCCCAAAAAAGAAACAAGAGGAGTCAGAAGAAAAGAGGGATTCTTCAGAAGAAGAGAGGGATTCTTCGGATGAAGAGAGGAATTCTTCAGAAGAAGAGGAAGAAAAAAGACAATTCTATTTACAAGAGGCAAAGAAACAGGAGAAGAAGAAAAGAAGAAGGGAAGAAAATGAGGAAAAGACGGTGAAGAAATTTAAAAAACCGAGAGACTAAACAAGGAGAAAGAAGAAGTCAATGAACTTTTTTATTAAAGTGTTGTGTTGTGAATTGTGAATTGGATTGTAAAAAATGGATAAAAGAATAAATGAATGATATAAGGTAAGAGTCTTTTAGTTTTGATTTTAAAATAAGAACGTACACTCACGCACTCATACACAGACACGTAGTATAAAGGTAAAATGGGTGTTTTTTTTTTTTTTTTTTTTTTTTGAGTTATTGGCAAATTGAAATTGTATTTCTTTTCGAGAAATGTGGGTGGCCCTGAAAAGGGCCTTTTTTCTCTTTATGGTGTAGGGGTGAGTTTAAGCAATCAACTTTAACTGCCTTATGCCTTTGCCACGGCCAAGGCCTACTTCTGAACTGCATAATGTTGATGATGATTGGGTTGAAATCACTAAGGGTGGTACGGTAGGCTTAGTCACAGGGTTGACGTGTTTAGCTCGGGAAGGTCGTATTCTCTTCGGTCGTGATAAAGAAGTCTGATACATTTGTTTCAGACTTCTTAACTCCGCTAAAATGTCCAACAGTACCGTGACCGTTTGATTTTCACCCTCTTGTTTCTTTACTGCTACTTCTTCTTGCTGTTGTTGCTGTTGTTTTTTTCTTACCTCTTCTTCTTGTTGCTGTTGCTGTAGGAGAAAAGCCTGTTCCGCTTCCTTTTGTCGTTGTATAAATTTCTCCAATTCTTCTTTCTGTCTCTGTCTAAAATTCTCCACTTGCGGTAATAAAGAAGGTAACGAAGGTTCCGGAACAAATTCTTGCGAGGAGAGAAAATCCACAAAATCCCAATTCACCTCTTCTGAAAGTAAGTCCGGGTTCCCTTGGGCGGTCTCCCCTGTTGGTGCACCCCATTGGATCGTTTTCTGAGTTTCCGTCATGTTGAATCACTGTCGCATAGATTGACTGCACACAAGCGCTAGCGAATCTATATAGACTACGTGACTTCACAGACTGCTCTCTTCGGATTGGATGCGGGCTGACTGAATTTTGTAACGCGTGTTCGGATTGGTGAATGAACTCAATCCGTTTCAATCCTACCTGTACCTATAAATAAGCGCAGTTCAGTGCATTGATCCACCTGTTCTCGTCGCTTGAAGATGTGGACCACAGTTGAGTCATCCACCCTTGTGTCTTCCATGATGTTTCGGACAGACTTGCTTAAGTATGTCCGATCCAAGTGGACCGTTGTCCACAGGACAAACACCAGCCTGTGGATACGTAGGATCTACGTTGAAAGACAAGGATGCCTGAAAAGAGTGCTGGTTTACGGGCCAACAGTGAGACGCAGCCTAAGGACAAGAAGAAGACCAATACGGTGCCCTTTATGTTAATGAATACATTAACGTAAACCCAAAGGCCCTTTTCAGGGCCAGCCATATTTCTCGAAAAGAGATAGCCTTTGAATTGCCTACCCCTTTCTTATTTTTTTTTTTATTTTTTTAAAAAAAAATCCCATGTTCCATTTCCCTTGACGCTATACAGTCCCACCCTGTTTAAATTCCTTTGACTCTATACAGTCCCACCCTGTTTAAATTCCCCTTGACGCTCAACAGTCCCACGATTTTTCTCCATGTTAATTTCCCTTGACGCTATATGTTCCCACGATTTTTCTCCATGTTAATTTCCCTTGACGCTATATGTTCCCACGATTTTTCTCCATGTTAAATTTACCTTGACGCTATATGTTCCCAAGGGTATTTTTAATGATAAGTCCCATTGACGCTATAATATCCCCTTTCACTACTCATGTTAAATTCCCCTTGTCCCTAGACAGTCCCACGATTTATTCCCATGTTAAATTTCCCATTGTCCCTAGACAGTCCCACGATCTATTCCCCATGTTAAATTCCCATTGTCCCTAGACAGTCCCACGAACTATTCCCCAATGTTAATTCCCATTGTCCCTAGGGTACAAACTTTTTTCTCTAATGTTAAATTTTACATAGTCCCCAGGGTACAACTCTCTAATTTAACATGGAAGTGCCCTAGTTCCTAGGGTATCCCTATTCACTACTGGCCCCATATACTACTGACAATGCATGAACTCCAATAGATGTCGCTAGGACAAAGTATTGAAATATATGTTCGATCCACCAAGATGTAAATAGGGTTAACACATCGGATCTTTGTTTAGCGAAGATGACTGCTACAATGTATAATGGAAGCAACGTTTTCGTCCTGGGATGCGTCCCGTGATGATGTTCCAACTGACCAGATATTGGAATGCGGTTTACAATATAAAATAAATTCGAAGTTTACCTTTCTTTGAAGGTAGAATATATTATAACACAGAAAGTTAGTCTTTGCCTTTTCTTTCTTGGGTATGCTCTTTTAAAATATACAAACCTAATTAACACTGTATAGCCAGATTGGTGTTGACGTGCCTTCTTCCCGCCCACCACCACACCTCACTATAGATATTCAAAAGAGTATAATTACACTAATTTGTACACTTTCAACGCACCGAGTTTTACAAGCTGCATTAAACTTTACGGTGATTTTTGGAATGGTCCATGCCACCCCAGTATGATACCGGACTAATATAGTGTACCAGTATCATTCGGTTAACGTTATGCTGTACAGGATTGTGGGTGATGGGGGAATGATAGAATTATCTCCCTCTTTATCGCCCTCCAAGTAATTGTCGTCGTTCAATAGTGTCGCCTTACACAGGTGTGCACCTTAGAAATATTCATACGCATGCTAAATAAAGGCCTACATTAGCATAGTTTTTAAGCTTCAATTTTATATTTGAAATAAGGTATAACAATTGTTTTCTGTATAATCGAAAAATTATCACACCAATACAGTTTTGTTTGCTAAGGCATGGGAAACATTTTAGAGAACTATTTTCTGTAATTCGAAAACAGTGACACATTAGTTTGTAATGTGGTCTAAAATGGTAGAGTGGATGACCTATTGAATACCTTACCGAACCTAAATTGTTGTGACAGTATTGGGAGATATTTAACATTTTGTGAACATGGAGCGTTTCCTTTTCGCTTCTATCGTAGTTATTGTGCTAACCGAGATGGTTTCATCGCAAGCAGGTGAGTGAAATGAAAACGATTATCATCCAAAACATACACTGTACTCTCTCCGCCAGGTAAAATTGTTTATACCTGATCTGTACATGAGCGTAGTAGAAACCAATAACAGTACTACAGGGCAGTTTATACCTGTTTACATGTATGATATTGAAGTAAGCGGGAACATTGCTTACATCAGATGGATTGTTTTGTCTTAAAATTAGGAGAGACTTTCTGCAATTAAGCTGTTTTGTTTTGCTGAATCGATTAGAATATAACGCGAATATGTGACCAAAATTCCCCCGACTACCTGCGAAGGCAAATTAGTCTGTCAGCAGGGGATGATTTTGTTTTCTTTGGAATTATAGATTATATGAAACTGGTATGTTTTCTTCATAATTTGAGTATGCAGAATTCAGAACTGAAACCATATTTTTGATATCTTTTGAATTAAAGTCACAGGAAACATTTAAGCACATACACTGTCCACCATTTTTAATATTGGTCCTTGGTTAGCAACAGGTGATTTTTTCAGAAATTTACGATAAATAAAAATCGAATGTTTTCTACGTAATTCAAATGTGCTGAGTTAAAAAAATGAACTCATCTTAATGATATCTTTTCAAGTAAGTTCACAGTAAGCATTCAAACACATGCACTGTCCACCATTTTTAGTATTGGTCATTTTTGCAAAGTCTTGACCTCTTATTTCAAGTTGAAATTGGCATATTTCTTGCATATGGTTAAATAGAAATGCTTTGTGAACATTCAGCTTTATGAATAAATTCACATTTTCTTTGTTTCAGGTACAAGCCTATTTTTTTCCTTAGCCCCCCCCCCCCCCAAGTTTTGCATGAAATATCATAACGATGAGTCATACACAAGTTGAAGTTATATATTACTCTTAAAACCCATAGTGTATATTCATTACCGTGTTCTTGTATATGTATACATTGGATTATGGACGTTTCGCCCCATGGACGTTTCGGACCAGGACGTTTCGCCCCACTTCAATGGACATTTCGCCCCACATGGTACATGGACGTTTCGCCCCATGGACGTTTCGGCCCATGGACGTTTCGCCCCACATGATTGGAAATATCGGACATTTATAGAAATTCACAAGCATTACACCATTATCTTCATTTTACTTTAGGGGCCTGTCGTTATGATTTAATTTCATGCCCCATAATCCCATCACTCTCATCCATTTCAATTACATTCAGCGTGCCGTTATATCAGACAATATTTTCCTTTTTTTTCTTTCTTCATTTATGTAATAAGACTGATCAGAAAATTAATCTATCGTTTACAGTACTTTTATTTTCGCTGTTACAGATACTGATGAAGACCACATTTACCGTTTGTAGGAAATTGGCATATCGCCACTTATCATGCTGTTCGTTTAACCAATCAGCGAGCGTACATTAGACACAACTTAAAAGGGGGCTTTGTAATTCTAACAGTCAATATCACGATCGTACATATGTAGTTAGATATATTCCTTTCGCTAAATAAAAGCTATGATGATTAAAGACTTGTGGTCGCCAGCAAAATAACTTTTTTTTAAATGTTGAACTTTATTCATTTTTTTCAAGCTCGGGTTAATTGACTTTTTATCTCCTGCCATTTATTGGCATTGTTACTTTTAATTTTGTAAAACTAGCTATAAATCGGGTCCTAATTACTCGACTGAACTGCTGACAGAAACAGTCCAAATTAATGTATTTCATTTCTATATCCCGATCGTTATATATTACATCTTTTCAAAGCTGTGAACAGAATAGCCCGACATATCGCGAGCAATGAAAAGACAGGAGGAGGGACGAGGAATGTTAATTGTAATTAACAATAAAGCGATATAAAAATGGTTTCAGAGATTTATATTTTTGAAATATGAAGCATGTATTTGCATTTTTAAATCAAAACACATCACTAATCAAAATTACATCTCATGACAAGGTATAGATGTCAAATTATGATGTGCAAAAGTATACTTCTAAACAGTAACTATCAATGATTTCTTTTTTAATGCATGCAAGTAAAACATCAGCTACTGCTATACGAAACTGAAATACAAATATATATATTATCTCTACTGAAGTATAATGTTTTCAACATATGGACAACGCACAAGGCACGTGTATATAAAATATGTCCAGTTTTGGAAAGCATTACTCCGTCCAGCTTTAATGTTGCTATGTCGGACCATACAATCTGGCACAGCATTTAAGCAAGGTGTTCGTGCTGATTTGGTGGTTTCCATACTTCTCCCATAACTTGATAAGGCGACCCTGAACTTTTGTTGTCTGTTTCTTTTGATGTCGTCTTATCTTCCCCTCTTGCAACAGACGAACTACAGATCCAACTTCTCTGGCTTCCTTATAAAGTAAAGTTATGAGGAGATAGAAAGGCAAATTTCCCTTTCTTGCTCTCCTGTTCATACGATTATGCCACCCTTCCACATCATTATTGGTTCGGATGCTTCTGCCATAAACTGACCAGGAGTCAACAGTCCATATGTCATTGTGAATCCAGGTGTCTTCCACTTATCGTAGGAATGACTGCACATTCACTGCCTCTGGATCAACTCTTCGTTGTAATTCTGCAAATGACGGTGGTATGTCGTCTGCTGGTAATAGGGGGAGCGCGAAAACCTTTCGCAGAAGTTTGTACATACTGTCGTGTTCCTGATAGACCCGCTAGAATTGGAAACGAAAATACAATTATTTTTTAAATTAAAAAAAAAAGGAATTGGGATGAACAGATTTATACATTATCGTAAATAATTTAGATTTTGACTTCTCAAGATATTGAATTTCCCAAAATATTGTTGAGTTATAAATGATTTTCAGCATTACGAAAATAGTTTTGAACTGGCTATCCAAAATCTAAAGACATCGTAACTATTAGCATCGCAACTCAATAGAGTGGACTGAAATGAGTTTACCTGTAATCCCATTTCCTGAACCTTTCTCCAAAGGGCCTGTCCAAAATGAAATGCGCAACCATGTATTTGCGGGGTTTCAAAAGCTGCTCTGATTCCTTGCCAAAGACCCTTTTCGAAGTCAACAACAAATGACTGGACTTTCGTTTCAGGCAATAGGTCCTTGATTGACTGAAAAACCTGAAAATGGAAGAGAAAAAGTAAAACTATTCATGGATATACTGATTATTCAGTATCGTACTCGAGTGAGGGTTCATACTTTATTTAATGTGGGGCGAAACGTCCATGGGGCGAAACGTCCATGGGGCGAAACGTCCATGTACCATGTGGGGCGAAATGTCCATTGAAGTGGGGCGAAATGTCCATTGAAGTGGGGCGAAATGTCTTGGGCCGAAACGTCCATGGGGCGAAACGTCCAGGTACCGTATACATTGATCTGAAATCACAATTTAGTAAGCCACAATTGCCAGTTTAGAATCTTGTTTTGTAAGATAGAAAAGTCCTCATTCAGCTTATCATATTGTCCAGGTTCTCAGATAAATATTCATTACAGTAAATCTGCATTTCTATGGTATAAATTGCAGATGTTGCAAAATTAAAATTTAGGATATCCCATGTGCTAGATATGTCTTAATAATGATGCCCAGTTTTGAGCAGTATTATACAGTTCATGGCTTAGTGTTAAAGTAGGAAATGAGAGAGAAGGAACTGCCACTGAATTTGTTGTCTGGAAATATTCATGATTATGTTTTGTTTTGCTTTTTTTAAATAGAGAAATGCTATAGATTGATTTTCTGTTCATTATAATGACAATATTTGTTAAGATTGTTTTTCACAAAGAATGACACAAATTAGTTTTAATTTCTTCAAAATTATTCAAAATAGTTAAAATTTTACCGTTTTTCACCTATATGAAACACATAAATTTTAATTTAAATAGGGGCCATCCATTTAGTACATATGCATGGAGGGGAGGTTTAACCCAAATGCATACGTTGGCATATAGGGGGTCTAGTGATAATGTACGTAAGCATAGGAAACTTGGGGGGATGACACCTCGTAAATAATTTGTCTAATGTGTGACCTGTTTGACTGGGTTCAGTTGGTTGTTTTGAATTTTAGGCGACACTAGACAACTTTTTTGAAGTTATGCAGCTTATTTCTTTGATGCAGCCAGACATTCAACGTCGGTGGACTCTGTTTTATTAAACGTGTTATATTATTAATCCTTGATTGCTTCTGCGTGGATTAAATATAGGCCGTTCTATAGAAATTGGGTGGGTGTGCATCAAGCGTACATACGCAGGTGGGGTGTGTGTAAAAGAGTATGCATGTGTACAGAGAAGGGTCAGGCTTTGCCAGATTTTTGCTTACGTTCTAAATGGATGGCCCCAAACCAGTCTCTAGGTAAGAATCGTACAATGATCTGACAGTTATAACATCAAGGTGATCACATATCATAATAACTATCATTATATCAGTATCACCAGTCACTTGTCAAGTCCGATTCTAGTTTCGAAAAACCATTACCAAATTTTTTTAATATATTTAGTTTATTGGATGACAACAAGTTTCTGTAATCTGATTCCTCTATATAAATGTTAATTTTTCATAAGATTGAGTTTTTGAGTGATTCGAAATCAATTTATTTAGTATTTTTCGCACTGATTACATTTTTACGTATGTATATGTCAGAAAGAGTTACTGTTCTTGCTGGCATGGGTGGCCTTTTTAAAAGGAGTAATTCGAGGTTTTTTCACAAATATCCTCTTACATTGTTGCATTATTTTTGTAAAATGATCTCCAAAGTATTTTGAAAGTAGCCATAGGTCAGCATATTTATTCGTTTATTTAATTTTACTGCATTTTGAAATATTATGTTCTTGTTTATTTCTGCCGAATATGTTGTACAAAAGGCCCAGTGTCATATATGCTAAATATAGACCTTTGACCTTTCAACCATGAATACATTTGGATCCAGTAATGACAGTTTTTTATATATAAAATCAGAGAAAGTACCAGGGGTAATGTGGTTGCCATTTTGAGAAAATCATCATATTGATTTCCAGCGCCCTCTAGCGTCGCCCCAGTTGCTTCTTTGGTCTTTGTAAATTCTTGACTTCATGTCATTTCAGTCCAAAATTTGCATATTTCCAAAATATTGTTATCTATAAATGCTTTGTGAACATTCAGCTTCAAGAATAAATCAACATTTTCTATTTTACAATTACTTCTGAAGTCTTTCTTTGCTTTGTTTGCCAAGTGTCCCACTAAAACTAAAACGTTTGTGCATGAAATACCATATTCTTAAGTCATAAGCAAATTGATATTAACTCATGATATCTCGGTAATTCTCAGTGAGTCTATCCTCAAAAGTACATTGCACATCAAAACAAATCTACTACAGTTTTGTAAGAAATTTAGTATAATGACGAATGTTTATATGATCTCATTCTTTGGTATAAACATCTGCTTTTTCTTAAAATGAAATTTTCATATGTTTGTTTTAACCCATTTATGTCGTACTGTTTTCATTGTTTAGATTTTTTCATTTGCCTTGTGCCAGGAAGAGTTATGGTAAAAATATAATAGGAAGGATTTACAAAAACATGCATACATTTTACCATACATTTTGCCATCTCACCTCTGTATGCATTGGTTTGAATCTCAGATTCAGCCAATGTGGGTATGTGAGAAAGCTTGCCAGTAGCTTCTCAAGGGTCGTTGGTTCTTTCCAGGGATTTCCTGGGTACTTCTTCCACCATTAAGACTGACTGCCATGTATAGCCTATTGTGTGCTGAAAAATGGCATTAAACCCTACAACAACAACATCATACGATTCTTCTGTTCCAAATAGTTTTAATGTCATATGATGGTTGAAGGATGACCAACCTGTACATGCCGTTATTTCCGATTACTGTTCTGCCATCAAGCAACAACATTTTACCATTATTCTCATAAAAAGAACTCTTTTGATCCGACTCTTTTTTGTAAACACCTAATAATAGAAACTTTGTATCTAATGCTGACCTAGTTCCTGACCTCCATTCAGAATCAGTAAGAGTTGAAGTAAACAATTTTTAAAATTGTTTTTAATTCTTTCCAAGAGTAAAATCATTGGTTTTAGTCAAGGCCATACTGGGAGTACGTGATGATAGGCATGTAAAAAGCTTCTATGTTGTTCTAGAAACATCATTTGACCCTCATATGGGAATCTGTTTTGCATCTTAAATTAGTGTATAACTGTTTTCTATAGAGAATTTAGTCAGTCGGGCTTTAAACCATTGACACTTAAAGGTGTTTTTTTTGTGACCAGTTTGAGTTGAATTTTTAATTTAAGAGATTATTTTTCCCTGGAAATACTTGTGCTCTAAAATTATTCTTAGACAAAGACAGTTATAGAAATTACACAAAATTAAAACACTGGAATATTATTTTCTGTGATTCAGCAAAGAACTGTTGACACATCAGTACGACACTGACCACAGCATATGTTATCGTCTTCCATTTTGGATTTCATCGGGGTTTGAACTCAGTTTTATTAGGAATTTTTATTACTAGGACTTCTACTTTTTAATTCTTGGATTATTTTTGGATTTGATTTGATGAACTGTAAGTTGTTTCCTCATTTTTACCTTGATTTTCTAGGGAAATAAATTATTTGTTAAATTTTACAATGCTTGTTGTCTTCGCAAGTTTTTTGTTGCGTTTTGTAAGAGCCTAAATGTAACACAGATAAATTGCAAAAGTGCAGGGTTACATTAATTTAACTGGAAAAATATGGAGTGAGAAAAATAATCTGTTGAAGACAAGGAAATCTCAGTCACGGGGTTACGTTATTTGTCTATCCACAAGGCACAGGCAAGAGACAAATAATATAACCCCATGACTGGGATTTCCTTGTCTCAGCCCAAATGCAAACATAGAGTCAATTGGACTATGAAAGATTTTCTTCGTAACTTTCAAGTTAATATTCATTCTAAAGCAAAAAGTTTACTAGACAGTGTCTGTATTATGAATCCTTTGTGCTGAGGAGATGAAGGTTCAGATTGTAGAATAGGGAAACATCAGTATGCATTGGTACCAACCCATTTGGTCCACTGATACTGACAAAATGGTTTTGTCTACTAAAGCAAGAGATTTAACAATTTCAGTTTCTATTTCAGTTTTGCGATGGTGTGTAACGAAAGAGGCAGAGGAGAGAAAGTGCAATGACATGCTGGTGGCCATTATGAATATCCAGGCAAATCCAGTAATGGCCCAAAACGTAATTCCGGAATTCAGAGCGCCAGGCGGTCTCAATAAGAATCTTCTTCCTCAGCTGAACTGTGTCCGAGGAGTTGATATGTAAGTCTTATAAGCTACTGTAGCTTGATTGGAATAAAATCAGAATTTAATCCAAGGGGTTATGGTTAGGGTCAGATTTTAATCCAAGGGTTTAGGGTCAGATTTTAATCCAAAGGGTTCGGGTCAGAGTTTAATCCAATGGGTATAGGTACAATACCAGCCCAGACCAGCTCAGGTTGACTGCCTCATTGTGTCCTTGGCACATGCTCTCATTTCTTGGACATTATAAAACCACTAATCTATTAAAAGTGTTGTTAATACCAACTTACACAAAACACAAATCAAATTTATCAAAGATGGAGCTTCCACTTGCACAAAGTATTGCATAAGTTATACAGATTTGACAAAGATGACAAAGGATATGCTAACATTGTACGTATTCTTGACACACAAATCAAATTATGGTCAGTGTATTTGTAACAAGAGTTTCATGTCTTTAGCAGTTTTGTCATTTGTCACATGGATTTCTGTTTACTTTATGTTTGATATTGCTGGTTTCCCTCTAGGCAGAGTGGCCGAGTGGTCTAAAGCACTGTACGTTACGGATCACTGCCATCTCACCTCTGTCTGCATGGGTTCGAGTCTCGGATTCAGCCAATGTGGGTATGTGAAAAAGCTTGCCAGTAGCTTATCGTGGGTTGGTGGTTCTTTCCGTAGTTTTCCCAGGTTCTTCCTCCACCATTAATACTGCCCGCCATTCATAGCCTATTGTGTGCTGAAAAATAGTGTTAAACCCTTCTACAACAACAACAACAATCCATCTAGGCAAGATTAAACAAACAACATGCATTAATGATATATTTAACTACCCTACTCCACTGTCTGATGTGGGTATATATCGATATCTATCTCTGCAGGTACTGGAAAAAGCCATGTTTTAATCCGTATTTCCCAGATATGATCGGTTGAAGCTACTATTTGTGGCATACACAATGGTTTCTAATGTGTCAGGATTTGCCCTAAGTTTAGCGGAGCTGGATGTGTGACCAAAGGAGCTTCTGATATCATACTGCAGCTGTCATGTGTCTGTCAATCAGCATTTGCTTGTCACAACTCTGGAGTCATCTTTCTGATGACTGGTATCAGTCCGTCTTGAAATATGGGTTTATAACTGCAGTGATATACAGGATCCATGAACATTAAGTCAGTAACCCCTGAGTCAAACAGCTAGGCATTCCCCTATAGTATACCTGCAGAGAGGTCGCCTTGAGCCATGTTAACCTAACCAGTGCCTGCATCACTGAGACTCGCTGACAGCACCTGAGTTGCAGATTTTTACAGAGGGAATAATTGCTCTAAATGTGTTATTTTTTTGAATTTATATTCAGTTAATTAAGCTGAAATTTGGTACATTAGTTTTCAATAAAATTATTTACATAATGGTATAAATTATCATGCTACATATGGAAAGAAAACTTGTGCATAAATGATTTAATTAACAATTTGTTTCTCTTGCCATGGATAATCCATTATAAATTCACACTGAATATTTAACAAATGAAATAATTCTTTTTTATGTACACAGAAATTCTAGTTGTCATCTCTCTTGCAAACTTGACTTTGTGTGAATACTGCAAACAGATGGACATATTTTCTTTGTTCTTTACTTATCTATTTTCTTAGAATTCTCCTCTGAAAATTTAAAACTAACAAAACATTTTAACAAACTCGGAACTATGAACACAAAATGCATTTTCCCAGATGTTTACTTACTGAAGATATACATGATATGGTTTAAAACAATCCACACACAAATGAATATTACACTTAATATACATATTTGTAAATTCAAGGCATCACTTTTGATTGCTGCATTGTCAACATCTTCCCATCTTTTCACCATTCTTAGGATTGTGTCCTTCTGTGTTTGTTGCTAGCACTGCTATATCATTTTGCCTGCAGTCTCTAATAAGCAATTTTGCTAGATTCATCTTAAAATCAACTACTCTATCATTCTATGTGCTTTTATCCATTTGTTCTTGCTCTGCTTGACGTGTTGTTCTGATTCTTTCATTAGTATGAATCCATTGATGGCTGCAATATCAAACATAAGCCAAAAATGGTACAACCACCATTTCTCGGCTGTTCTGTATGTACTGTACTGCGTCCTGTGCTGGTCTGCATGCATGCAGTGTCCACTCTATTCATGATATTGTTGTACTGCAGTGTCCACTCTATTCATGGTATTGTTGTACTGCAGTGTCCACTCTATTCATAGTATTGTTGTACTGCAGTGTCCACTCTATTCATGGTATTGTTGTACTCTGGTACTCTTGTTGATTCACAGAAAATATTATTCCAGTTTTGAATTTTATATAAATTCCAGTAAATGTCTTTGTCCAAGAATTATCAGAGCACTCTTGTATTTCCAGGGAAATTAATCACTTGAATTCAATAATTTGAAGAAAAATAAAATTCAGCCCAAATATGGCACAACATAATACAACTTAACATGTCCGATGTTAAAGCAAAACTTATCATAACATCAGTTATAAGACTAATTAAAATGCAAAACAGATTCTCGAATAGGGGTCAAGAGTTCATTCTGGAAAAAATAGAAGTTTGTTTACATTTGACACATGCTTAATGACACGTTGTCCAGGTATGACTTTGACTCAACTTACTGATTTTTAATCTGAGAAAAATTTTAAAGAAATAGAAAAAAGTTGTTTATCAAAACTGTCACTGCTTTTGGAACAAGGTCAGAAACTAGATACAGTGTTTCTGTTCTGAACAATGTCAGATCCAGTAAACAATGTTACATGACAATAGCATGTAATGGAATAATAATTTTTTTAAAACAAACAAACATACAGTTAAATTAAATATGCATAACACTCCATGACATCTCTTCAGTTTGGGTCTTCTTTCTCCTCCTGATTTCGTATTACATAGAGATTGGACTCATAAGCTGAATCAAAAATGCTGGAAAAGTTTTCAGTATTAATCAAATTCATTTGCAATTTTTGGGCCTAAATCCATTGTTGGCCCTGGTGTTGGTCCTGTGAATGGCCTCTTGTTGATGTGTGTTCTTTCATTTATTATCCATCGATCACCTTTTCTTTCATTTTCTTCTTCCATTCTCTTCAACATTCTCATTTTCATCACTCCTGCTATTGTCATCTGTGGGTATTTCAACATCACTGTTAATCTCGTCTGATGAAAATCCTGAAAATTCTCCATTAGTCTAAGTAAAAGTCTCCACCAAATGGCTGATTCTCATCATTTTGCATCATTTTCAGATCTGTATAATTCCACTATTTCTGCCGCTATTGAAGTCAAATTTTTTTTCCTTTGTTCAGCAATTTTTATTCTATGTAAGCTAAAATTTTATTGGATAAACAGCCTTCATAATTAGGAAATTCTTTGAAATCAACCAATGGCTTTGCGCCAATTGAACACAGGCCTAGACTAATACTGACACTCAAACTTGGCGCCCAAGATACTAGACAGGTAAACAGAGCCGCATTATCATGGCACTCGGGACATGAGGGAGGTAAAGTACGCTGAGTTATTGTGGCTTCAGAGATTAATGAGTTTAAGATGTGATTTTGCACCTTGTTACCACTCTGGAAGCCATATTTCTGTTCCAGTTTTGATCAAACTTGAACTACATTTAGCATGTATACTCAGTAATAAGTCAAGCTGACTGTAAGTTGACCCTCCCACCCCATTTTTGGATTTACAGAAAGTCAATTTTTCTTTGGCCCATTTGTTAAGTATTTTGCAAGTCAGATGTATCTGAAGGGGTGGCTTCTTATCAGTGAGTCACAGTTGCACTTGTAAAAAATAAACATGTCAAACTGGGTAGATAGAAAATTTATTTGAATAATTTAGCTAAGTAATTGTATACTTAAGTATCAATGCAAGCTCTGAGTCTCTGTCAGTACAATGTCTTTCACAATGCATCAGCTATAGTGTAAGGTTAATCATGCCACTTTAGTTAGTTTTAGATTACAGTGTATTCAATAATTAACATATTGCATAGCAATTTTGTCTGCTATTAAGTACTGGCGATTACATTTTCTGTAGGAGGGTGGCTGTGATTTGTTTTTGAGCCAAGATATTTTATTTTATTTTGTCTCAAGACAGTTGATTTTTTCCATAATTGATATAGTATGGTGAAATTTTTATATAAATCAGTGCAAGATGTTTTTTTCTCCAGCTACTGACAGGTGTTATATTACAAAAGTGTCAGGCCCCTGACAGAACATTAAATTGTTAGTCCCTAATATAGTTGTGGCATATCATGGTACAAAATTGTTTGTGGTACCCAACTGTAATGAGGGGTAGTGTTGATATTTGATTGTGTGTGCCTACAAACGTTGTACCTGCAACAACAAAAACAAGTACTTTGTGAGATAGAACAAATAAGTAGAAACTGCCTTACGTTTCAAACATAGAAATTATCCTTGGAAAAGAAATTTGACCCAATGCCGTTCTCATCTCACTGGTTATCTCACCTTACTTCCTTAACAACAACAACAAATCCACTATGATGCATTACTGAATGAGACTTGCAATGTTTTCAGATAGGGTCAAATAGTTAGCAAAATGACGAAAATGTAATTTACTGCGACAGATTAGGTCAACCCAGTCCTACTTCTTTCTTAAGACACATTTATTTATATGATCGGGCTCTGAAAACAAGGTGAGTTTAGAAAAAGGGGGTTGAGTTGAGCGTGTTGTGCAGAAGATTTAGTTTAATCTTCTAAACTTCAATTCTGCACCATGTTTGGTATATAATAATAAGAAAATTTTCTTTTCCTTACCCACTCATTAAAATACCTTGTTTTTTAGTACCACACGATGAAATGTATCCAGTAGTAGCATAGGAACTGAAAATATCCTCTATGTAGCAAATAAATTGTATCTGCAGTAACTGAAAATAATACCTACAAATTTATCTCGTATTGTTGATTATACTTTTTCATTGCTTTCACCTGTTCGATTGTCAAATGACCAAACCAGCAATCCTAATTATATTTTTAAGCTGTTTGTTATAGAATGCTGTATCACATGCATTGTGGAGTCTGCGTACAAACATATTAGTGGTAAAAGTAAACACTATTGTCTAGGGCCTGAGAAAATCTATTGCATGGGCATGTATATTGGGGTTGCAGTTACTAAAATGAGGGACTACTCTGTTGACCTCAGGTGGTTAGAGTGTCCGACTTGGATGCAGACGGTCGTGGGTTCAAACCCCTGTCAAGTCATACCAAGGACTTACAAAAAATGTTACTAACAGCTGCCTCACTAGGCACTTTGCATTAAGAGGTTAGTTTTAGGACTGGTCAGCTTGTTGTCAGGGTAATGTGACTGAGTGGGGCATGATGCTAAATAGCAGCAGGGGGGGCGAATCGGACATTTTGTCCAATCGTTATTTTGCTTAATTATTACTTCTGCACTCAGCGGATCCGGTGTAATCAGCGCTGGTAAAAAAAAACGACGTCGGTCCATCCTACACGATGGTGACGTCATTTGGTTTAATTAACACCTTCTGCGCGCCGATCCCCAGCGTCGTCAGCGTCCGGTAAGCACATCGACGACCGCGTCGATGTCATCGCCCCCCCCTGCTGCTAAGTGGTTATTTACAATGAAAATTATTTACAACTAACCGAATATTTGGTAAAGTCCGATACGATATCGTGTCCGAGGATCATGTAAATTTATCGTTACGAATCCATGTGGGGTCGACTGAGCATGACTAAAAAAGTTTCGAAAAACCATTAAAGTCCATGTCACCGCCGCACCATGTCTGCCAAATATTTCGTAGCGTGTGTGTATCAACGCCGTTGAATACAGCAAGAATATTACAGTTATCTCTGATTACTTTTGGAATCTGAGTATACCGTTGAGTGACATATATCACGTCAGTGTTTTTATGCCTGCCTCTGGAAAATATCCTAGCTGGGTTTTTTTGATTGTCTAACATAACATCATCGTACACGACTAGATTGTTAACGTCGCCATCAATATCATCAATACCTGGTGCATCATTGATATCTGTAATAAACTCAATAACATTTTTTTTAGCGATCGCTGATGCATTCTCGTTGAAATCTTTCAACACCTCGTAGCATCGTTGATCATCCACGCTAGGAGCAAACAAATACAACTTATCCCACTTCATCCATCTCATTATTAAATTGAGTAACAATTGCGTCTTGCCGGATCCAGATGGTCCGATGATAATCATCCGGATCGAGTTTGGTAACGCTGCAACATGCTTAACTGGTTCTCTTGTTTTAGTCGCCGAAAAATCAATTATATTCATATCTCTATACATAAATTATGGATCTATATTGTGTGAAGTGTAGAGTACGTACTGGCACAAATGATATGACAACCGCTACAACAAGAAATAACAGATCGGCCCTTACTGGTAAGTGTGCACAATGCGGTACAAAGAAATTTAGATTTATTTCTATTAAACCCGGGGATGTTTTAAAAAAAAGCGAGGAGGTGATATTGCAGCCAAATTGGCAAAACTCCCCGGAACACCGTGGGCAAAGTATCCAGGAGAAAAACACCTCCCAGGATATAACTACTGTGGCCCCGGAACACAATTAGATATTAGACTCGATGATCAAAATCAGCCCAAACCCGGTGAGTATCCAATAAACGCTATCGATAAGGCGTGTCATGCTCATGATGTTGCTTACAAAAGTAGCGATCTGCAACAGCGTCATATCGCGGATGTAAAATTAATTCACGCATTAAATGCTATTCCTGATAAATCCGTCAAAGAAAAATTGGCTTCATGGTTGGTAAAATCGGCTATGAAAGGTAAATTAATGATGGGCGCTGGTAATTAATAACAACATGGAATCCATCTATTATTCTCCGAGAGGATACTGGAAGGGGAAGGCCGCAATTGGTAAGCTTGCAAACGCTGCAAAGGTAACAAAGGCCACTGCGGCTAATTGGTTATCCAAACAGGCTATATGGCAAATTTATCTACCACCGCCTAAACAAATCAACTTCTCGCGCTTTGATGTCAGCGTACCTAATGAAGTTCATCAGGCTGATATACTATTTTTGCCGCATGACAATGGTTGCAAATACGCGCTAACCGTAGTTGATGTTGCGAGTCGATACAAACAAGCGGAGCCGTTAAAAACAAAGTCAGCAACTGAAGTAGCCGCTGCGTTTGAAAGAATTTATCAAAGAGGTCCTCTGCGCTGGCCAAATCTATTACAAGTTGATCCCGGTAGTGAATTTCGCGGCGCTGTTTTATCAACGCTGAAACATCATAGCGTCGCGATACGACGAGGTCATACTGCGCTACATCGTGATCAGGCAATTGTTGAACGATTCAATCGGACTCTTGCTGAACGGTTATTTGGATATCAATACGCGAAGGAATTCATCCAAGAAAAACGATCTCGTGAATGGGTTAAAAGGTTGCCAGGCGTAATTGCAGCGTTAAATAACGAGATTACCCGAGCAATCAACATGAAGCCCAGCGACGCGATTAAATACGAGTATATACTCGGAAAATCAAAAATAGATAGTGTTTCCAAGCCGATTCTTGGCGATGTCACTATTAGATATCTATATGAACCAGGAGAGCTTGAAGGCGGTAAAAAAAGGGCTACTGATCCTATTTGGAGTGTTACCACACATAACATATCAACGATAACACGATCAACTGGTAGACCACCGATCTACAGACTGGATTCAACTGCTCCTCAGCGCGGATTTACACGCGAGCAACTACAAGTGATACCTGACGATACTCAATTACCCCGCGTGGTCTTAACTAGCGCCGTTGCGTCTATTACACTCAAGACAGGTCAACCTCACATTGTTTTTGACAATACCGAGACTGTTATCGATCCTATCCACGGTAAATTGGCGAGTGTCTTTATCCGAATAACGCCAACTCATTATACAATTACAACTCGCGCAGTGATTATTCTGTTGTTGTCGTAACGCAATTATTAATTCGGCATCAATATCAAAACGCCGCTGTTTTTTTTTATCCTGTTGGCGGTAACCCGAGAGTTTTCTATCAATGACGCTTGCATCGATGGTGACTTTGTCGCCGGCTTCGTCGGTGGCTTCGTCAATAACAATTCTTCGAAGCTGATTTATTCTCCATACTCGGGACACTGCAAGATAGACTAGATTCGACCATTCGATGCGATTATCAACCATCCAAACAATTGTGTCCGTGATGGTTAGTCCCTGCGAGGAATGTATTGTCGTTGCGTATCCTAGCGTCCACGGGGATTTATCAGCACGTAGCGCGTCCTCGACGACGCTGATATCAACGAGCACGATATCATTCAGCACGAGAATTTGTTTTTTTGTCCCTGACGCTGTCGGGGCCGGGATTTCAACTTCAATGTTCTGCCGCCGTATATCCGCGGGTCTATAACATAACGGCACTGGGCGCGTTGGAAACTTTTCCTTATGAAACGTAAACAACCTCCGCTGAAGTGTGTCTCTGACTATCTTTCTACTCGCTACAATCAAATCATTTGGTCTCCATGTTTCCCAGAATTCATTTAACGGCGTTTCCGGAATCACCTCGCGGATTATTTCACACTGAATTCTATCCGGCTGTAATCTGATTAATTTTTTAACCTCGCGCAGTTGTTCATCAAGTGCTCGGTAATCAGTATCGGTTTCTTCATAATAGTCCACAAAACCCTTTAACCAATCATGTGGGCCCTCGCCGACAAATGGTGGTGGTTGACCATGGTCGCCACACATGATCACCGCTGTATTCGCGAGCAGCAACCAATCAAGAAACATTTGTAAAGTATCTAACGAAACAGTACATATTTCGTCCCAGATGATAACCTCAGGAATAAATTTTTCCCCCATTCGATCAGGAGTCCACTCACCGCCGCTGTATCGAAAAAAGCTGTGATAAGTAACGGCGTCAACATTTCGTTGTTTTATCTCTCGCGCTAGTCTATGGGTCGGTGTAAGCACGATTATACTTGCCCGCGTTCGAAATAATTCAATTGCCCGAGTCGTCTTTCCCGACCCGCCACAGCCGCTTAAATAAACCGTCTTGTGTCTACAAATTGGATCAGAACACGATGGTGCATTAGACCATTCTGACAATTTATCACCGCGTAAGTAGTTGTTCTCAACGGTGACATCTGCTGACGGGGAATAATCGCGTCGTATTTCATTTTTAATTCTCCATGTACCCCAACTCTCGTCCGGACTAGTAAACCCGGCTACGTTTTCCTTATACGCTACGTCAACATAAAACGAATCAACGGCTACTCTAACCGCGGTGTCGGGAAATTTATTTATCATCGAGAATAAATTTATGCAAGCATAACCCAGCATAGACGCCCTCAAATGCGGGTATGCTGGGCTGTCTCCATCGCTGTAGGTAACAACTGTACCCAACCTTGTTCCATTGGACAAGAAAGCTGTTTTGCAGTTCACGTATCTATTTTTTGCCACTGCGTCCTTGATTACGAAATCATATTCTGCGTCATCTATAATCAGCCGTGAGCAATATCGTTTGTAGTCGTGGTTTTTTCCACCTTGTGTGAACTTACCAATTATTCTTCTACCGAGATCTTTTGCCTCGCGGTTTCGTTGGTTGAATATCCTCCTGGACCATTCGATGATATATTCCTCGTCGGCATCAACGTGTTTTCTGGACTCGTCAATTATGCTATCTAGACGCTCCGGTTCTGGTAACCAGACTTCAGTCTGCGCCCGGTATGATATAATCGCGTCACTGACAATCAACGAAACTAGCATGCTACAATCAATCATATACCGTAGCAGCGCTATTGGCAACCACTTCTTTTCAGCCATGTGTCTACCGATCTAAATATAGCAACAGCGATGGAGTCCTGCCGCGAATTCAAATGATACTATGCGAGCGAATCCGGTTAAATCAAAATCAGGCAGAGGTCCATTAATAGCAACACGAGTCATTTCATGACTGGGGTGTCCAAATCGTCTAAAGTACTCAGCGGCGGATCCATACCCGAGAAAACTCGCTGGATAACAGGCAACCATATCAACCGAGATCATAGCGTCGCGGCTGTATTCAGTGTTCCATAGTCCACCGTGATAGTATTCCAAACAACTGGATTGTACATCCGGCAGAAATTCCTTGCACGTTGGTCTCCACGCATTTTTCCTTGCTGCAACATGAGCTACAACCGATGGAATCGTAAAACAATTTGTTAGCAGTTGTTCATCATGCTCTTCAAATTCCATGGCGGTTTTTTTCATCCTGTTGTGAAATGCTTCAGTGCGATATAATTCGCCGTTTGGTCTTACAAACTGATCAAAGGTATCCGCATCGTTTTCAGCGCTGCGAAGTAACCACACTGATACAGGGTCGTTTTTACACAAGTAGGCAATAGCATCAAATAGTTTCCTCTCCGCGAGAAAACCATCCTTGGAGAATTGTTCTCCCAGGAATTCTTCGGGTATATACTTTACTGTTCTATCCCGTGGAAATATTGTGATCGCGGGCGTCCATGCGTGTTCGTTATGATCAATAATTTTGATTGGGGCTCCCTTCGATTTATACTTCGATTCGTATAATACTTCACCGGTTATCGTTGTAACGGTTATTGGAAATCTCAGCGATGTTTCTAATCTCGCTATGTCGCTGATGGTTGCTCCACGCTCTTTTACGGTTAGTTCCCACTGGTTGATTTTGCTACGTCGTAAATCAGTCAATTTGTTTCCTCGACATGCATTTGTAAAATGCTCTATTATTCGTTCTGCTACACAATTTATCCCCGTTGACTGTTTCATCGGTTTCAGTTTTCCGATATCAGGTTTCTTATTTAACGGGTATATTCCATAAACAACTGCTGTTTCAGGATACGCTCGTTCATAGTATGGTCTGTCAATTCCGGTTAACAACCCCGGCTTGGAGTCGCGGCTGACAGTGACTGTTTTCTTGTCGCTGAGAACTGGTTCAAATTTATCACGTATGATCCAATCGCCTGATTCCACCCGGACAATGAATTTTACTCTGAAGAAATACCTTTTACCGTCAGGTTGTGATATTATCGTTGCTGCGCGGTTGTCGTTCATGGTAGCATCAACAACACCATCAATTCGAAATGTTGACCAACTATGAGATGCACCATCACGTTTGAATTCATTGATACAATCGCGTATTTTACTCAACAGGGTTTTATCGTTTATTAACGCTTTTGGTGTGTCCTTGAGGACTCTATCGAGATTGAACTTAATATTTTTCCAGGGTTTAATTACTGCTAATCTCTCAAACTCATCCATATAATTAAAACAAGTATTTAAATAAAAGAATATAGTATAATGAATAAATGCAAATGGTTGATGATTGGGTCGATAACCCCGTGCAATAAATCATGTAGAGGTGAATTCTGCGGGTATCATTTACAAAGCGTTCGTAATGGTTCTCTTGGCCCCCTCCCGTGCTTGGTTTGTCACGTTGGTGTAAGAGGAAAATCGCAGTTGTGTATTAATTGTGGCGGAAAGCGATACAGGGAACTAAAACGCTATTATAACAAACGAATTAAAAACGCCGTCATTGACCCCACCGCTGACTCCGTCATCAAAACCCCCCAAGACTATGTTGAAAGATTTATAATTAAACCAAATAATAAATTAGACAAGTAGTATTATTATATAAATGGACCAAGAATTTCAGCCGCACCCCTGCTCGTCAATTACGAGGCATCTCGCGACGGTATTGTTAGAAACCGCAGACTGAAGAAGCCGGTTGGATGGAAAAACAATCACGGGTATTTAATGTTTACTGCTGGAGGGAAAAAATATCTCTGTCACAGAATCATCTATGAATGTTTCCACGGATTGATCAAAGATAGTCTCGTTTTTGATCACATTGATTCTAATTATCAAAATAACAGACTGTGTAATCTGCAAGCTATCTCTCAGAGTGAAAATATTAAAAAAGGCCAGACTGGTAAGTACTCAAAAGCAGTAAGGGGCGTCAAATCATTTGATACGTCAACGCACGAGGAAAAAATATTTCAGTCAATGAATGAGGCAGGAAAATATTTTGACATTTGTAGCGCCTCAGTACGATTTGTTGCAGAACGAGTATATCAAACAGCTTTCTCAAGTAAAAACGGACATAGAATTCGATTTTCATATTTGAAGGGGGATAACTCGTGAGGGTATGACGAAGTCACCATGATAGAGTTATGCTGTCACGTGATTTGCAAATAGTCGTCTGTTTCAATGTAAATAAGTTACCTATGCGCGTTCACCTGGAACGCATTACGTGCTTATATTTTTTAAAAACTCGTTATTTGTTAGGTGCGGTCCGTAGTCCAATGCAAACATGTTTGACTATGAAACTCGAGTCAACAATTTACGGGTTCGCGCCTCGCAGCGGGCAATTGCCTGGCGGGAAACGGTCAGATGTTTTTTTTTTCTATATAATTGGGGGGGAGGGGATAAAGCCCCCTTCGTTGAAGTTCAAAACGAACCAAAACGCAGCCCACACTATCATTCATAGTGTGCGCGGTTGGTTTTTTCCAACTACGCAACCATGATTGATTTTCATGGGTTGCGTTTTGGTTCGGTTGAGTGCAAACCACGCCCCCGTCATTGTTTGTACTGTCCATGTATGCCTGCAATCTGCCACAACACTCGAGTGGAGATTTACGGCATTGTACTGTCCATGTATGCCTGCAATCTGCCACAACACTCGAGTGGAGATTTACGGCATTGTACTGTCCATGTATGCCTGCAATCTGCCACAACACTCGAGTGGAGATTTACGGCATTGTACTGTCCATGTATGCCTGCAATCTGCCACAACACTCGAGTGGAGATTTACGGCATTGTACTGTCCATACAAAAACGGGGTCAAAAATGACCCCCAATAATTTTATTAAACTTTAAACTTAAATTTTATTAAAATTTTTGATATTAGAAATAAGATGTTTATAAGAATATGGATCCCCAAGACATCAATAATATATTAACTGAGATTTCAAAATTAAAAAATCAAGGAATTGTATTATCTGATAGGCTCAACAGCGAGGAAATATTATCCGATTATGAGGCTATAAACGAGCAATTGAAGCGTGGGCGTTTTACGCTAGCCCGCGAGTATTCTTTTATAAAACGATTACAACATACAATTAATGAGAACCTGTATGGCAATGACGTAAGCGTATTCATTGGGTTATTCACTGCCATTGAAACAATACGAAAAAAACTCGGGCAGCTTTATGAAAAACGCCGCGAGATCTCTAGTAAGATTAAAAACATTAGGAGGATCATAGACGAAACCCCTGTGGGGAGCCTCAGCTTGAAGTTACCTGTGCCCACGTCGCGTGACGAAGTTGGCATACAAATGTAACATTATATATATGTGATGTACACAATGACACGATATATTTCTGCCACCATGGAAAGACCCGGCGGAAAATTTTATTTGAAATTGCGGATCAATTTACAATAATGGTAGGTGAATCACTTACTACTCGGCTAGCCAGAGAGCGGCTAGCAGCGCTTATAAAGTTTATACCGTTACGAGATAGAGTGAGAGAGAAACTTCAAACGCGACAACAAATGCAAACTGATTTTGCTGTTGGAAGTGAACAGTTATTTGCCCCGGTAACTAAAGCGACTAAGGATGTTACGGCGGCAACTGTACCCGTTCTTGGTGCGCTTGAAAAGATAGCGGCAGAGACAAAACAAACAAAAAGGTCTTTAGAAACACTCCCTGCAAAAATAGCGGCTGCTACAACACGGAGGCCACCACCACTCGCTATAACCGAACCACAAGAACCCTATGTTACAATGGCCGACGAGGAAGAACTAGGCGCTACTGCGAAAGAACCAGAAGAAGAAATACCCGAAGAAACACCAGAAGAAGAAATACCGGAAGAAAAAGAAGGGAATATACCCCGTATTGTACTCAAGAAGAGCACAATAGATCAAATTAGAGGCTTCAGCAACAGGGAAGAATTAATTAATTTTGCTGCCAACAATTTTGCTAAGAGCATACGAGATAAGAAGCATATCAATAGCAGTTACGAGAAAAATATAAAGTCGTTAAAGGACTGGGCAAGAATAGTGTATTTAGCAAGTAAACATAAAGATGCATTACCACATCGTAGTAAATCCGATTACGACACATTCCACAAGGAAGTTAAGAGTATAACACCAAAAAAAGGAAAAGGATACCCTGTTGGTAAAGAATCCTACGGCGTTACCTGCCCTAATAGTGTTCTCAGTGATATATCACGGCTGGAAGTACTAATCGGAGGAAAACGAGCCGGAAATAACTCTACGGAAATAATCAATGAGGCCGCTGATATTTGCAAGCGGTTATTTGCAGGCGGTATTATGGACATTAATGCATATCGAACGCTCATAGACGAACTCGTGGATGATTAAAAAAATTATAAAATTATAAAATTATAAAATTATCGTTTTTGTTAATTTTTAACCGTTTTTTGACTGTTTTTGACAGTTTTTAGTCATTTTTGGTCGTTTTTTGACTGTTTTTGGCCATTTTTTGACTGTTTTTGGCCATTTTTTGAGGGCAGAAACCCAAGGAAATCATTTAGAGAAAATCGATGTTTTTCTGAAAAATCGAGAAAAAAACGACTATAGGCAACAAAAAACGACCAAAAATGACTAAAAATCAAGAAAAAAACCAGAAAAAAACCAGATTTTTATCGAGGGCAAAAACCCAAGGAAATTTTGATAAAATTTATTCCGGTTTTTGATTCGGTGGGGGGAGGTGATCACAATCACTGGTGATTACAATCACTGGTGATCACAATCACTAATTGGAAAACTGGTGTTTTTAATAAGGATGATCATACACTACAACCATGATAAACCAGTACTCGTCTACGTGGTAAACTCGCGATTGCCTGTTTACCGCGCGTACTATGGAGATGGTCTCGGTAGCACCATTGCGGGGTTATTTACAAGAATGGCTCCAAAAGTAGCGCCGTTAGCCAAACAATTAGGAATGAAGGCTATTGATGTTATTCGTGATAAGGGAATTAGTGCTATTGGAGATGTTGCCGGAAAGGCGCTTTCAGCCGCGCGGGACAAACTAATGTCATTGGTGAAATCTAAGAGATTCTCAAAAAGAAAACAGAAACCACCGGTAATGCCATCAACGACAGTGATGCCTGCAAATGTCAGTAAAGTAATAAATAACGCCGTGGAAGAAAAATTAGAGTCGTTGGCGGCGACGACTCCGTCGTTGGCGACTTCGCCATCCGCCGATGCGGCAACCAACGCGCTCATGAACGCGATAGCGGGAAGTGGTCTACGACGAAAAAATCGCAATTGAAAACATCAACATGATAAATAATAGAATGTTTGCGCGTACCGCTGATCCCGCGTTTGATATGGATGCCCCAGTGCGCAGGGATGATTCTGTCCGTGATTATCAATATTATTCTTATTATGCAGCGCAACCCGACCTACGATCGCGAATTGAACTTCAGGTCCAAGATACCAGTAAATACTTTCTGCCGTGTGAAGCGTTTATCGAAATTGAGGGAGAACTCGTGACAAATGCCGCCGATAATGCACCATACGCAGATGACCATCGTGTTCGAGTTGGCTTCGTCAACAACGGTATCATGGCGTTATTTGAGAGCGCCAGATATCTTATTGACGGGCGAGAAATTGAATCAATAGAACGCGAGGTTGATGTTGCAACGACGATAATTGGGTTGGCGAGATACTCGGATGATTATACAAGATCGGCGGGCCCATCTATAATGTTCGCAAAGGACACCACTAATAACGCTGACCATCTTCAGTACATCAACGTGCTGGTGGAAGGAGATACCGCAACTAACCCACAGGCTGAAGCAAATAACCCAGACCGCAGAGCAAGACCAGGCGCTAATTTCACTGTTATAAAAAGCACCAACAATGATTACAATCTAGGATTCGCAACACGAGTAGGGATGTTGCAAGGACCACGCCGACAGTTTTCATGCGCGATTCCACTCCATCACATATTTGGATTCTGCAGAAATGTCAGGAAGGTTATCTATGGGGCTAAGCATACAATCGCGCTGACGCGAAGGGGCGATGATAACAATGCAATATGGCATGCTGCTGGCGTCGCTGCCGGTAAAGTCATTTTAACTAAATTGGCATTGTGGATGCCGGTGCTGAATCCATCAGTTACCAAGGAAGCATTATTGTTAGCATTTATGGAACAGGGAGGGAAATCGTTGTTGAGTTGGCTAGCGGTAACAACTGATGCTAAAGAGGATAACGTCGCCGATACGTTTACATGGCACTTGGCGTCAAAACAGGGTGTTTCAGCCCCGCGTCATATATTCATAGCGCTACAGAATAGGGAACGATTGGGTAGTCAAGAACGCAGCCATATGATATTTGATCAATTAGGAGTCAGGGATGTTTCGCTGAGAATAAACGGACAACAGGAACCATCCGAGGATATACAGCTTAATTACGGCGACAACCATATCGCACGTGTGTATCATCGATTGCTGTCATATATGGGTCGTGATCAAAACGTCGACACTGGTTTGCAAATATCACAACTTGATTTTAAAAACCTGTATCCGATTTATTATTTTTCGCTGGAACATCTTGATTTAACGAGACAATCCGTCGTTGATATACACTTCCGAGCTCGTATAGCCCCGGGTGGTGTTGATTATAGAGCGGTTGCTGTCATTCTCAGCGATAAATCAATGCTGCTAGAAGGTGTTGGTGGACGAATGAGAATCGTTGATGCGCCAGTGGAAAACATGTAATTGAAAACACAAACGCGTTTACAATAAAATGTCGTATAGTGTCGTCAGTGTAGAGTTGACTGATGGTCAAGTCAAGAAATTACGATCAAAGTCGGCTAAACAATGCGGGACCACAATAACGCTGAAGCCGTCACAGATGGCGGGTGGTAATCATAAGATATCGTTGACGGCGCGTCAAATAAAACATTTCAATGATGCGATGAAGAATAAAAAGGGTGTTCAAATAGATTTTTCCGCCGCAGCAATTAAAAACATGGAAAAGACCGGTGGGATATTTCCGCTGTTAGCTGCGATTCCAGCGTTGATTGCCGCGGCCGCACCAGCAGTGGCTAAGGCGGCGGCGTTGGGGGCCGTTGGTACCGCGGCGGGAATGGCATTAAAGAAGGCAACCGGGAAAGGCTACAAAAAAAAACGACCCGTGGCCGGAAAGGGTCTAAGACTACCGGGAACCCCGTATTCATGGTACTCGGGAAAGGGTCTAAGACTACCGGGAACCGTTTATTAACGCAGGAGTCAATGACTCCCATGTCTAATTTTGATTTAATAGACGCCGCAAACGCGCTAGCGATAAAAAACTTCAGAGGTGTTTTTATGAGGGATCAATTACCGGCGGCCCCAAGGAATACTGAAACAGGCATAATTAACCTCGATGGGTCCTCCGGAGCGGGAACTCATTGGGTTGCATACGCGATTGATCCGCGTGCAATCGTCTATTTTGATTCATACGGGTTAGCCCCGCCGAAAGAGTTCATGCGGTATATCCGGGTGTGTTCAGCCCGGGTTTTTTATTCCACGCTGCCAACACAGCAATTGAGTGACCCGCCGATATGTGGCCGTGAGGTATTAAACGTACTTGCGGCGATTTCATCATCGCGAAAACCACCTCATGTGGTTGTAAACGAATACACTAGTGGGGTCGTAGAAGCTCAACGGATTTTAGAGAATAACATTTACAATAATAATGATTGATATCTGGGGGCGACCGGTTTCGGCGCTGAAAAAGCCCACGGAAACGCCCGCCACCGATGACATAAAAAAACTAATTGAGGATGAAATCACTGATATGTTGAATCTAACAAGTGTTGACCCGGGCGAAATAGTTGTATTTCAAGACCGCCAGGGTAAATTGAAATCCGGTAATGTGTCACTGAATGACGTTTTAATACGACAGCGTGATACCGACGAGGGCGCTATCGCGTTGTATACCGCCGATGGACGAATCAAACTGGGTGGACATATATCAGCGGTGACGGATAGGGTAACATTAGTCCAGGACGGTTTTACAAGGTTAGACAGATCGGTGACCGAACTTGACGCGCAGGTGAAAAAATCTGCCACCGAGGTGAAAAAATCTGTCGCCGAGGTGAAAAAATCTGTCACCGATATACAACTCACTACCGCTAGTTTTTTTGGAACCCCGACGGTAACCGAACCGAATCTTGCAACAATAAAAAATACTATTTTGGAGTTTACGACGCTGTCGGGCCAATTTACCTCGTTACGAAAAAATGTTAACAGGATCGATGACAACTTTGATAAATTCCTTGGTAAAAAAAATGCCAAACCGGATGAAATCACAATAACTATAAATGATATCACTGCGTATGGACAGGAAATAGAAACAATCAAAACTGATGTTGCAACGAACAAAAGGAGTGTAGACGCGCATGAACGGGAAATAGAAATAATCGGCGCTAATGTTGCAACGATCATAAATAATGTAGACTCGCATGGACGGAAAATAGAAACAATCAGAACTGATGTTACAACGATCATAAATAATATGGACGCGCATACACAGGAAATAGGAACAATCAAAACCGATATTGAAGCGAACAAAAAGGGTGTAGACGCGCATACACAGGAAATAGGAACAATCAAAACTGATATTGAAGCGAACAAAAAAAATGTAGACGCGTATTGGCGGGGAATAGGATTAATCAAAACTGATGTTGCAGCGAACAAAAAAGGTATAGACGTGCATACATATGAAATAGGAACAATCAAACTTGATGTTGCAGCGAACAAAAAAAGTATGACCGAGAATACACGGGAAATAGAAACAATCAAAACTAATGTTGCAACGAACAAGAATAATATAGACGCGAATTTGCGGAGAATAGAAATAATCAAAACTGATGTTGAAGCGATTAAAGACGGACTACCGAGAATAACAGAGCAACTCGAAACTAATATTGAAGCGAACAAAAAAAATGTAGACGCGTATGGAGGGGAAATAAAAACAATCAAAACTGATGTTGAAACGATTAAGGACAGACTACCTAGAATGACAGAGCAACTCGAAAAAATGAAAACACCTCATGGGATCATCGGCAGTGGCGTATACACGGTTCAATACGGATCATTCGATTGGACTCCTATGCGTAATGCAATAGATGTCACCGCAATTGTTAAGGGCATTTATCGATTGACATTAATTTCGGCGATGCAGTTCAGTATATCATCGCCGAGTTCATCCGGGTTTAACAATACAATATCAACAATCATTGACAAGGATACAATCGAACGGTTTATAATTAAAGCCGTTGATAGCAGTCTATTTAGGGCAAACATCACATGGTATGCGGAATTTGTAGTGGATCTAAGTAATTAAAAACACTAGCTCTTTTAAAATAAAAATGACCACCAAGGTAATTGAATCAGAGGTATCACCGACGTCACATCAATATCGATTCGATACCGCAAAAGAATTCTCCGCGAACCTGAAAACGCTTTCCGAACAATACCGTGCAAAAATAAAAAAATACCGCTGAAAAATAACCGCCATCGACGCGGTCGTGTACTCGGTGTCGGGTATAGTGGCCGGTACCGGTGTTATTTTATCCACGGTGACCACGATAGCCCCGATCGCTGTTCCAATCGCTGTCTCCACGATGACAACAGTTGCTGGAGTCGCCAACGCAATCACTAGGAAGATATCATCGTGTTTTCAGAAAAAACTCAACAAGTATACAGTAAAACATCAAATAGTATCCGACGCGTACTCGAAATTATCCGGGTTGATCTCGTTATCGATTGATAATTTGTTCGTATCCGATGTTGAATTCTCCACGATGGTCCAGTTGTATAGCTCCGCGATGTCAAAAATCGAGGATTTTTAACTGGAAGCCGGAACCACCTGGTTATTAATATTAAACACTAAAGACAACAAATAATAATAATGTCGCTGAACCCCGAAGGGTTTCAATTACTTCAGCGGATCGCGGAGAACACCACTCCGGTACAAACAAGTATGATATCAATAACGTCAACGAAACCCGAATTCAGTGTGAACTTCCCGTCGCCGGTTCCAGTGAAGGAAATAGCGCTGGCAAAATTGCGAGTATATCACAGTTGGCCTAATATTCGAGCGGACGCATTTAACGGACAACAACCTAATAACTCGCTGGTTTTTGCACGGACAAATAAACCCGATGGAACCCCAGACTGGAAGGAGGTTACAATACCAACTGGGTCATACCAAATAGAACAAATCAATAAAGAATTTCAACGCAGGATAAAATCGATCACAGGAAAAGAATCAAAAATCGCTATTACGGTTCATGAACCGACGTTATCGTCGACGATTGAAATAAGCACACCGGGGTATATGGTTGATATCTATAACAGTTCAATAAGAACCATACTAGGATGGCCTAAGAATCCACCTCATGAAAACCCCGCGGACAAGCAATCGTATCATGTGATTAATCCCAGTTATCGAGATGTTTTGTTTATTATGAAAAACGCGTCACTCCCCGACTGGTTTACATTTCAAGACAGGAATACCATGTATTGGTATTTTAGGGACGATAAAAATCCTAGATCGGTCTCGACGGCCGAAATTAATTTAAATGATATCGATAGGTTTTTTATCGAGATTAATCGTATTTACCAATCACAACTAGAACAGCTACGGGAAACAAAAGCACAAAAACACGTTGAGGTGTTAAATCAACTTATATCAGACATGGAATATATCAATGAACGAATCGTCGGGGTAATATCCGCTAGCAGAATTAATGATAAACAAAAATTCCTAACCGAGTATAATATCGCAGAAGCCGATTTACCCGATTTTAAGTTTCCAAGATACAACGCGCCAGAACTAAGAAAGTCTCTTAATGATTTTATCAGTCCATCAACTTATATCCTCAGACACGATAACGGGGATGATGGTAGGCATATTGCTCCATACAACGTAAATATCGCATCGGTGATAGCAATCAATCTAGTGTGTGATGTTATCGAAGGGAGTTACCAGGTAGATACCAATCAATCAAATCAAGCTCAACAGGGATATATCCTTTATTCATTTTCACCAACAGCCCCTCCGGGATATTTAATCGTTGAGAATCCGATTAATCCGGTCTATATGCGATGCCATGATCGGTTTTTAACGAGAATTAATTTTAAACTCACCGATCAGTCAAATAACCTAATTGATCTACAGGAGGAGGAGTTAGTGATCACTCTGTTTGTAAGATCATTGTAAATAGCCACTTAGCAGCAGGGGGGGGGGGCGATGACATCGACGCGGTCGTCGATGTGCTTACCGGACGCTGACGACGCTGGGGATCGGCGCGCAGAAGGTGTTAATTAAACCAAATGACGTCACCATCGTGTAGGATGGACCGACGTCGTTTTTTTTTTACCAGCGCTGATTACACCGGATCCGCTGAGTGCAGAAGTAATAATTAAGCAAAATAACGATTGGACAAAATGTCCGATTCGCCCCCCCTGCTGCTTAAATGTATGCAGCATGATGCCCCAGTGCTAGACATCACTATAAACTGCCACACTGCAGACATCTAAGTGATATCACTGAATAATTGTTAAAGCTATGTTAAAAATCCAAATCACACACACACACACACACTAAAAGGAGGCATAACTAGTAGACAGTAGTATTTTGGATAGTGCTATGTGTGTTTCATTGTGTAGGTACATGCTAAGCAAACAATTAAAAAGTGGCTTGTGGAATGAAAAATTAAATTGTAGGATTTCTTGCATATTTTAGTTTTCCTTTTGTTTGTTTAAAAGCAGAATCTTCTATCAGTAAGTTACCATCATTAAACGTTTGTATATTTTGTAAAGCACATATTCTTGGGATTATTTGCTCATAAATTTATCTTTCATCACTCGAAATGAATGTGTTTTAACCAGTGAGTCTTTGAATAACAAACTGCATTGTGTTCAATTTAAAAAGAACAGTTTGCTTAGTGTATTATAGCTGACAGGTAAGTTGCACATGGTATATATGAGGTACACTATTGCATAATTATATTGCTGTGACGTTCTAATTGCGGCAAAAACTTTACTTGTCCACTATCAGTCATGACATGGACAATCCACAATGCCCATTGCATCCAGTTTGTAAGTGATAACAGCATGAAAGTATTATGGTCCACCATTGCAACTTAGATTTTCCATAATCCATGACATGCGTACTGTAGATGGAGTAGAATCCCCTTGCTGTAGTGGCTATTTCTTTTACACCTGTCAGTGCAGTGCTAAACAAAGTAACATTTAGAGAAAATTTCATTTCTGTTTTGAAGTCCTTGAAAATACTCATGCAGCACACAGTACAAACAATAAGGCCAGAAATGAGAAATGTGACCAGTAATGGTAATTCTTTGTTAGTTTAAACCAAAAGAAAGGGTGTTTACTTAGTAAGGTATGCATCAACTACCATACATACTATGCTTTTGCTGTACCAGCATATTGACAGAATATAATTTTTGTGTGACCCATTCTTGAAAAACTCTGTATACATGATTATATTAATCACATTGTCTAATTATAGCACTGTTTCTTTTGTCTGTCTAATTATAGCACTGTTTCTTTTGTCTGTCTAATTATAGCACTGTTTCTTTTGTCTGTCTAATTATAGCACTGTTTCTTTTGTCTGTCTAATTATAGCACTGTTTTTTTATTGTCTGCCAAAATTAAACTTCCATTTAATGTACATTTTATTAGTGTTGTGTCTATTCATAGAAGGGTCAGTTAACTTGTTTTTTCCCCTGCTTTCTATTTGCAGTACTGATTGCATGCAAATGATACAAGATGACAAGGCAGATCTGATGACCTTGGAAGCTGGACAGGGTTACTTTGCAGGCAGATACCATTCTATGATGCCGATTATGGCTGAAATCTACAACCTATGTATGTCACTTTTTTGTGTGCTCAATATTTTTTTAAAATACATTTAGCCATTTCTTTAAGTTTAGTAGGAGTTGGTTTTTATGTTAGGAACTTTACCATATGTATTCACTTATTGTAAATTAGGTCTAACTGCATACAAAATTGACCCTGATCTGCCCTCACATAATGTGCAGACAGATTGGGGTCTATGTGGTTTGTTCTACTGGTTGTTCATAGCAGACTGCATAGAACCATATCTGCCAGCACATTTATGCAGTGTGTGGTTTGCATTTTGGCTTGACTTAGAAGTAAATATATGCAGTATTGTCAGCTTGAATGCATTATTATCCACACATTTGTAAAAATGATGTCCAAAACAGTACCCTCCATAACATTGATATTGATTGATCATATCATACATTTAAAAACATTTTCAAACAAAGTTATTACTCATAATTATGACTATGGTTTTAAACTAAATAAGAGAAAGAAGTGAAAACACAAGTTTTTTAAAATTTGATAGTTTATTTTCCATAGAATACAAAGGGAAAATTCAAAAGATGCTTACAATAGTGAGAATTATATCACAGATAATCCTAAATGTTCTATCACAAGTTCAGAAGTATAGAATGTTCCAGATAAATTGCTTAATCATGAATGTGCTGATGTCTCTATGGGTTGGTTAATGACATTGATATAATCCAGAATGTCTTTGAATGAGTCCTTAATAGTCCCAGTGTTTTAGTCCAGAAAGCCAGTGAGCACTTTGTAATTCCAGTGAATAATTTGAATCAATAAGTCCTCTTAAATAATAACTGAATCCTACAAACAAGTGATTCCACAAACTGATCTTAAGATGAATAATTGTTTACTTAGTCCTTTCAATACAGACTGTCACTGGACTTACTATAAAGCAGAATTCCTGGATGTTGGTCATTTTCATTTTGATCAAAGTCTTGAACAATGTCAGATCTGTTTACTTACAATTTAGCAAACAATATGACAAAAATCAGATAGACAAGAGAATTTTCCAGGCAAAACCCCAGGTCTTGAACTTAAAACCCAATAAACATAATTTTAATTTTTTTTAACCAAAGTCAGGTAGGCCAGAACTTGAACCTCAATCATGGACAAAGGTCATGCACACAATATAAATATACATAACATAATGAACCACTGAATGAACACAAGAGCAAGTTACTACTAATTATGTTTTGCACATATAATGAACTTCTGAATGAACAAACGAACAAATTATTATTACTCATGCTTTACACATAATGAACTGCTGAAATAACAATCAGCAGGTCGGTCCAGCTGTCTTGAAGTTAGTTTTATCACATTAATCAAGATTGATACATTCTCATCTCATGTGTGAAGGTAATCCACTTTGCATTAATTGGCTTAAGGGTAAATGTTTTTCAGGTAGAATGGGAATTGATCTAATCGAACATCTCTCTCCCCCAAATCACCCGGGCCAAATACAACTCTTGAAAGTGAGTTTATTCCTCCTTGAAAATTTGTCGAGAAAGGTGTGTTTCTGTTTCCATTAAATGAGACTGCAATCTCTGATGTGCATTGAAAGTATCCATTAAAGCACGCACTGTTCACGCTGACAAATGACAACAGTGGTACAAAGCTTGTATGATTTTAAGCAAATGGATATCTGGATCTTCTTAGAGTCATATCTCCACATTTATCATAAGTGTTAACAATAAATGACATCAGTTCAGTTAGTTCGATACAGATTAAGCCCATTTGCTTCAAAATGCATGGAAGAGACTATGATCTTTTATTATGTGCTACTTACTGGTCACACTGTGAATCCTGCATGTCATGACAAGCCTGCCCAAATTGAACAAACCAATATGTCAAAAGTCCTGCAGTTTGATTGATGCTTGCATAAATACTCTAATTGGATGCTGGATGTTTTTTTTAAATTAAAAATTTAAAAAAGAATGTGTTTTTACAAAGTGGTATACTTTCATGTTGTAATTATTTGAAAAGAAATAGTCATTTTTCCTTTAACACTGTTCTACTTGCCATTCTAACCTGTACACATTACTACACCTGTACCGGGCCCCGAGTGGCCGAGTGGTCTAAAGCGCTTTCCATTACGGATCACTGCCATCTCACATCTGTCTGTGTAGGTTCAAGTCTCAGATTCGGCCAATGTGGGTATATGAGAAAGCTTGCCAGTAGCTTCTCGAGGGTCGGTGGTTCTTTCCGGGGATTTCCTGGGTTCTTCCTCCACCATTAATACTGGCCGCCATGTATAGCCTATCTTGTGCTGAAAAATGGCGTTAAACCCTACAACAACAACAACAACAACAACTATACCTGTACACATTATTACACCTGTACACATTATTACACCTGTACACATTATTACACCTGTACACATGTACACATTATTACACCTGTACACATTATTACACCTGTAGACATTATTACACCTGTACACATTATTACACCCATGCTTGACAAATAATCACCATAAAAAAGAAACACATTTCAAATTGGTAAATATTTTTAAAATTGTGAATCAGGTATACCAGCTAAATGATTGATTAGATGCAATAAATCAAATGATAACCTGTTTTGAGGATGCTACATTCAGTTGAAATGTTTTTCTTTGTTACTCATATTTCTCAAGGAAGAGGGCTTTATTTGACCCATTCAGTTTAGAATTGGCTCACTTTTGGAAAGGATATGGGGACTGACTTATTTTTAAAATCCTAGTAGCACTGATTATTGCATATTATTTTATCATGAAATGACCAATCCATGAATTTGAGTACAGTGGTCCCCCTCTTATTCAGCCACCCCTTCTGCACTGGGAAAGTGGCCTTATAAGATGGGTGGCCTTTCCAGAGGGGGACTACATTTTTGTGAGAAGTATTTGTAATGTATGTAGTAAGAAAGCGACATACTTCAAATTATTAAAAGTTTTTTTTTTTGTCTTAAAAATAGACTTATTTCAACTGAATATAATAGTTCTTATTTTTTTACATAAGTGTTATATGCGAGCAGATATTGTTGTCATGCACATTGCAAAACCATTCAAAACATCATTTTAATCTTGATTAACATGATTTTTCTGTCTTTGTCTATTACCCTGTTTTGCTCAAGGTTAATTTCTGTGCGTGTGTTAATGCACAAAATCTGTATTTCGCTTATGCTGACCATGTTATGATCTTGACAAATACGTCTGGTTGTAATCATCAAAGAGAAGAACTTGGCATGTGTGAATCCCAAAACTCTATCTTAACATTGTAAACGTCGGCTTTTATAGATAATGATATAATATTAATCTTAGTGTTACATGTACTTTAGTCAACATTTCTTTCGGTAACGGAAACCTGAAATTGGGAGACAAATATCGACGGTAGAGATAATCTGATCACTTACCTTAATGCCATGATATGAATTAATTATTGGTTCTGGACATATTTGAAATAAAACATGGCTGCTTGTGAGGGGAACATTTTACATTTTTGTACTAATATGCTGATCGCATTAGAGGGGTGGTCATTCTTGAGGGGTACTTTTAAACAAACTCGTCAGTGCTAAGAGATTCTGGCCTTAAGAAGCGTGTGGCCGTTGGTTGGTTGGGGGGGGGCATTCCAGAGGGGGGCCACTGTATCTACAAATATGCATCTTTTAACCAAACCACATGGGTCAGTGGTGTACTTACTGGGGTTTCCAGGTTCTTTCTCTGCCAGCTATACCAACTGCAGTGTATTTAGCCTGTCATGCACTGAATATGGCATTAAATCCATAACAACAACCAAGCCATGAAATTTGATTCCCATTATTTTAAAGTCATTCACAGTACATGTAAATGCACAAATTTGGCTAAACTCCGTGATTGCAGCCACCATTACCCTTTGCAACCCCATTGCCTTAGAAACCAACTGCAGTTAATCTGAAAACACTCCGTAAAAGATTTGATTGGCAGGAAAACGTGTCATCTCCTGGATAGAATATACATGAGCAGTAAGTTTCACCTATGGTTTGTTTTTAAACTAATTGTCAGGGTTCCCATATAATGCTGCAATGGGTGTTAAAATACCCACAAAAAACTGGCACATCTGAGTGATGACTGGTGCTTATAAAAGTTGTATGGGCTGTGTAAAGAGTATTTAAGATGTCTAGGTTAATATTGCAAAACCATGACATGCATACAGGATTGCTACAATGTCTACATTCTTCTTTATACCTTCTCTTTTTCCATAACACTTAGCACAACTGAAATGCTATTAGCATGGACAGTCACTCCTCTGCTGTAAATGCTATTCTATGTAGCTTGAAGCTTTGAGCCATCTCTGCAATCTTCTTGTTCCAACAGATTGTTCTATCCAAGATATAATAGAGGCTGTTGGTTGGCATGCAGTGTCAACCATCGTCTTGAGAATTAATTTCGCAGAGGCAAACTTTGAATCTGGTAGATCTAGTGGTGGCAACACAGAGGGCCACCAGAACCAACTAGATCAATCAACACAGCCTGTTAGCTTCGCTGGTGAAAATTTGTAGGTACTATCTTCTCAACCATATATAAGGGTCACAGGTCAAGTAACCCCAGGCTGTGCTGTTTGTGTAATTAGGAAAATTGGTTCTTGTTCACATGAGGAATCAAGCTATTCTTCCCAAGAAGGATACCTGAGGTAGAAGTCAAATGCTCAGCAACCCCTCTTCCCATTACTTATTGTCCTAACATAATGTGATTGGGAAATGTATTCTTCGGAGAAGGCAACTTTTGAATTCATATACTAATATGTGTATGTGTGATTTTCAAATATAGATGTCATTTATGTTTAATGTTAGATGTATATCTTTATTCCTATGTAATTTTATTTTCAGATGAATGCATGCAATATTTTAACAGGAAGTATGAATAAAGAATATAAGATATGTACAGTGATTGTGGCTGTTTTTCTTTCTTAAATAGGGCTGAATTTCATCCTCGGAAATTGGTCCTTTTGTAAAAACCTGTTTTGAGAGAATACTTGTTTTGAGAGACCACTTTTTTTGGCAGAAGGGTCATTCTCTCAAGACATGTTTTTCTGTATTCGTGGATTGGGAAGAAGCCCTTCTGTTTCTTCTGATGGATGATATAGAGGGCCTTTACATTAGTGGTTGATAGCAAGCATGAAAACCATGATAATTTTTACCTACAAAAAGAATCAGTTCACAGTAACTAATACATTTAGTAGGCTTGAAGTTTATATTATTCAATGGCGATTAAAATTACAGTTGGACCATGAAAGTTTTAAAGTAAAGTACTTGTATACCAATGGTCAGTATTACTCTGTTCATATAATTCATATGTTAATATATATTGTGTCTCTGCAAAGGTTTTCTTTGGACTGGTTTTAAAAAATTTGACACTTTTAATTTCAGTAAATCTATCTGAGATGGAGCATTATGCAGTGGCAGTAAGAAAGAAGGTCAAATCAATGCTAAATATAAATAACCTGCAGGGAGCTAGAGTCTGTGATCCAGGTATGCTAGCACAGTTTTAGTATGGGGCAAAATCCAGGTATGCTTGCAGTTTTAATATGGGGCAGAATCCAAGGGTGCTAGCACAGTTTTGGAATGGGGCAAAATCAAAGTGTGTTAGCACAGTTTTAGTATGGGGCAAAATCCAGGTATGCTAGCACAGTTTTAATATGGGGCAGAATCCAGGTGTGCTAGCACAGTTTTAGAATGGGGCAAAATCAAGGTGTGTTAGCACAGTTTTAGTATGGGGCAAAATCCAGGTATGCTAGCACAGTTTTAAAATGGTCCAAAATCCAGGTATGCTTGCACTGTTTCAGAATGGGGCAAAATCCAGGTTTGCTAGCACAGATTTAGAATGGGGCAAAATCCAGGTGTGCTGGCACAGTTTTATTATGGGGCAAAATCCAGGTTTGTTAGCAGAATTGATTAATGTTGGGCAGACATACTGTGAACAGCAGTGCTGAGATCCAGGTTTGTCAGAACAGTTAATCAGTGTGGGGCAGACATACTGGAAATAAGAACACAATGATTGCAATACATTAGCACAGTGGATTACGTTGGGACAGATAGATTGTAAACAACAATACTGTGAATATACTTTGATTTATATTGTAGCACTCCATTTTCCGTTTTTGCAGATCGATCCAAAAACAATGTTGTATCATTTGCATACTGAGATATTAGAAATTCATTTCCATCTATATTAATACCATTTATATCCTTATTCTTTTTAATTATTTGTTTCAATATCTTTGCACAGAGTAAAAATAAATAAGTTGAACGGGAATCGCCTTGTCTGCATCCTCAATATATGAAACTAAGATGAGATATTTCCATTTAGCAGTTACGAATGAATTTATATTGTGACAAAATATTTGAACCCAGTTTTTAATTGAATCACCAAAGTTGAAAAAAAAAATGTACTTTAAATAAAAATTCCCATTCCACTGAATCGGAAGCTTTTTCAAAGTCACTGTTCTTGGTATGCTATGTTTTTCAAAGTCAATCTGTTTCTGGTATGCTATAAACCAGTATAATCATCATTAATTATGGCAATATTTTTATAAAATCCTGTTTGCAATACATACTGAGGCTAAATTTATAGGTATTATTAAGAGAAGATATTGGTCTCCAGTTTTTTAAATAATTTTTATCTTTATCATCTTTAGGAATAAAAGTAATAAACCCTTCCTTCTGAGTTGCTGAGAGACTATTTATTTCATAACCAAAGTTAATTGACCTAACTAGAAAATATCCTCAATCATTCCAAAAGAGCTTTAAAAATTCAGCAGAAAACCCACCAGAACCTGGACTTCTACAATTTGTCATGCTTTTAGTGCAGCTAAACCTTTGGAAAAGAAATCTTGCCCTTAATTCTTGGCTCAGTTTTGTAATTAGTTTTTGAGTATTAAGTTGAGATCTAGATTTTCAACATCTCTTAGACTTTCACAATAGGATGGTGTCTCTTCAAGTATTTCTTTTTGTTTGGTAATAATAGTGTTGTCACTTTTTATGATACTTTTCATATATTTGCTGAGGTAGTTTTGGTTTTCTAAGTTAGAAAATATTTTTCATTTTCTCACTCTCTTCGTTTCATACTCTAGACCAAATCATATGACCCTTAAATTCTTGTAATTCATTTTTCTTTTCACTTATCAAATTAGTATTAAATATTTCAACCACTCTGGTGGCCTAGTGGTTAGAGCGTCTGCCTTGGATGCAGCAGGTCATGGGTTCAATCCCCGGCTGAGTCATACCAAAGACTTATAAAAATGGTACTTAAGTTGCCACACTTGGCACTCAGCATTAGGAGGTAAGTGGTGTCAGGTTAATGTGACTAGGTGGGACATCATGCTACAACATGTGGCATGATGCCCCAGTGCTAGAAACTGCCACACCGCAGACATCAGAGCGATATGACTGAATTTGTTTTTAAAGCTATGTTAAAAATCCAAATCACACACATGCACACACATTATATATTTCATTATCATCTGATAAATTGTTGATGTCTTTAATTAGATCTTTCTCTCTAGTCTCTCAGACCACTCTGGTGCCTAGTGGTTAGAACGTCCGCCTTGGAGGTCATGGATTAGAACCCGAGATGAGTCTTATAAAACAACTGCCACAATGCAGACATTGTAGCGATATGACTGAAAAATTGTTAAAGCTACATTAAAAATCCAAAGCACGCATGCGCGCGCGTGCACACACACACACACACACACACACTCTTGTGGCTATTGACATATTTAAAATTTTCACTGGTTAAATTTTTAAAACATTTGTAGATCTTTCATTAAATAAAAAAGTCACATTTTGTATTCAGGACTTTCTCTTTTCCCCTCTCCAGAGACAGGTAATAAACAGCATTCATAGTATTTGTACATTTCAACCATTTAAAATAAGGGCCTTAGCATTCAGGTTAATTTCGAATTTAACATTTAAAGATGTCTTCTCACTTATGTTGGGTTGTATTAGTATTATGTCCATACGTTAGGAAATTTAAGGTAGAACAGTTGGTAGGGCTATGGACTGTTAGTCCAGGGGTCATGGGTTTGATACCCTTCTAACCTTGCCATCCCTGTTCATTTGCTTTGGTTCGACCTTAGGAAAGGCTACTATTTCCTTGGCATGATTTGTTTTGTATTAAAAGCGCCGTTAAAATTGGCAAACCATAGAAATGTAGGTTTCATTTGCAGGGTGATAGTTTGTATAGTGGAGCTGACACATATTCATGACACAGACCAATATTATTCAGGTGATTGATGCCATTGAAGGCCTTGATTAGTCTGTATTTTGTTGTCAATCCACTTTAATGGACATCACAATCTCATTTCCAACAGCAGCATTGGAGTCAACAGTTCTTAAAGGTTGTTGTTAGAGCTTTTCGTTTGCATATATTTTCTAATCACCTTGATAGACTGTCACCATACTTGTTATGCATCAAAAAGACAATCGATTCAGCTCTTTTTAACCTAGTGTCAAGGTTACAGTCATAGAAAATGTAGATTAAAATTTTAGTTTATGTTTTTCATTGGCTTGTAAGTCCTAAATTGCTTGATGGATTTTGTTTAGACATTGAAAAATTATTATGAAATTAAGATAATTTATTCAGTAGCATGCTCTCCCCTTTTGGCCTTGTAGCCAGAATCACATGTTTTAAAGTGATGCTTCTTGGTCATTGTCTCAGCATACATGATCTGGCCTTCTTGTTGTGATAACCAAGTATTTAAGTTCTTCATTAGTCCCCCGCTTTGGTGGCCTAGTGGTTAGAGTGTCTGCCTCAGATGTGGGAGGTCATGGGTTCGAACCCCGGCCGACTCATACCAAAGACTTACGAAAATGGTACTAACAGCTGCCTCGCTAGGCGCTCAGCATTAAGAGGTTAGTGTTAGGACTGGTCAGCCTGGTGTCAGGATAACGTGACTTGTTGGGACATCATGCTACATGTCTGGCATGATGCCCCAGTGCTATACATCACTTTAAACTACCACACTGCAGACATTGTAAAGATATGACTGGAAAATTGTTAAAGCTACGTTAAAAATTTAAATCACACACACACACACACACACACTCTTCATTAATCCAGACTTTTTATAATGATGGGGACTATTGGAAAGTCTCCTTTACTGACTAACATAAAGCAGGCTGAAAAAAAATGTAGAGACCTTTGTTCTGATTCTTGCAATCCTTATATTTGTTTCTAGGAATTGGTACAGGTGCTGGCTGGGTTTATCCAGTGGCCTTTTTGCTGCAGAATCAGCTGATCACGGTATCTGAGTGCAATGCTGTAGTCAAGACAGTCACAGAGTTTTTTGGCCCAATGTGTCTGCCTGGAGCTCTCACATCCTTCTACAATCCATTTGGTAAGTACTGTGTTACATTATCTGTGTATTTCACAGTCTGGAATATAGTACATATGTGTCAGTCCATTGCTGTGTCTTCAGCTGAACTTCTGGATCGAAATTCACAGAACTTGGACATTATCTAGTTCATACCGTAGTCAACCTTAAGAGGGGTATTACTACTTTCTTCCCTTTGCTAGGGTGAGGGGGATGTCAAAAATTAAATAGCGTTTCCAATATTTTTTTAAAACAGACTTTGTGTCAGCAGTCATATTGGATAACTCATTTCTTGTGGAGAGGAAAGTGGGTTCAGACTGGGTTTTTGTTAGTGAAGTGAAATAGGGTTTCATAGGTTGTAGTTTTAGGTTGTGTCTGCTTTGCTTCCAGAGAACAACAATGATTTACAATTAAAATGTCTTACTTTACCAAGTTACATTCCTAACAAGTGAGTTCATTGTTTACTTTGTGCACACACTGGGGTGCACATGGTACACAGGATATACAAACAGTTAAGTTTCTTGTATGACATAATAACATATTGACATTATTTATTGTTCTTTTTTTAAATTTATTATTTCTGAGAAGAATATTGGGATGTCTGTGGGAAAGTGTGGCTGCAAGAAGGTACTTTGGGACACTCACCCAGACAGCCTCACATTTTCAGAGTGCACATGAAAGAGTCGTTGTGTATTTTGCAAAATATGGACCAATGAAATCTGATATCTGGCCGAATCAAGGCATACTTAATAGAGAGCAGAGGAAATGACATTCCCCTTTATTTTCTCTTTTTTCAGGTTTCTCTCCTGCAGAGCTCCAAGGGGCCCACTGCAAGATGAATAGGTCTTCACTTTGAAAGAAAACTCATAAGCTTATAGGACTGTTCTCTTTGAAGATGAGTGAAACCTCTCCAGTAGGAGAGGAATTAACTTTCAGACAGTAGTTTGCCTCGACATGAAAGGGGGAAGTTGAACACTCCTCACATTTAGAGTAGCATTTCTCTTCCTTCTGCACTGCTTATCTTGTATTCTGTACAGTTTGTCACACTCTCCTGCAAGGGAGGACTTGCACCACAACCAGCACTTTTGGGGTAGCATGTTCTACCCTCCAGAGTGGAAGAGCAGCACTGCAACTTACTGAGTGATGAATCAGATGAACTAGGCCCTGACATGACTGGTCACTGGTCAGTGTATTTTGACCATTCAGTAGTTATTTTGTCTCTGTGACTGTTTGGATCATATTAGTCACTGGCCACAAGTCATATCCTACCAGTTGTCACTCATTCACTGGTCATTGCTCATGGTATGGGATAGGGATTGGACCATGTTTTCCCCCTTCCCTCACTTCACTGTCATACTCTGTGCAGGATTTGGAGCTTGCCCACTGACTTAGGACTTGGGATCAGATCAGTATCTACACTTTCCTATCCCAATGAATCCTTATGGAATGTGGGGGCTTCTCAACTTCAGGGTAAACGGTCCTTTATGCCTCCATGGGCCACTGAATCCTGGACCCAGAGTAGATGTGATGCGGTGGCTCATGTACTGCTATAATCTCCTTGTCAGGTGGCATCCACCAGAAGGTTGGAGGCATAGCATCATCCCAGACAGATAGATGTCCCCATTGTTCCACTTGAACTTCTAGTACACAAAGCTCCTACTTGCCACAGTGAGCTGTTATGGTGGTGCAGAGTGCTCCTATATCATCCTATTCACTAAATGACATAGTGGTGCCCAGCCATTCTCCTTCTCAGAGTGTACTAGATGATGATGCTTCTATCCTAGTCGACTCCAATATGTTTGAGGTAGAAGCAGCATAATTCATGCCTCCTATTGGGCCCACCAGATCCTCTCTGAGGAGGAGGAGATCTGGTCTTTTTACCTGTAGATCTTTGCCTCAAACCATCTGGTACACAGTCCAAGAAGATCCTGTGCATTTTGGAAACTATCTCTGGGAGTCAACCACAACCAGACCTCCTCATTCCTCAGTGATTTAGGAAACATCAGAGATTTTCAACAGGCCAAGACATTGCTTGGCAACATAGAGTGTGGTCCATTCCTATGTCTACCTTGAGAACTCTGGTCTCTATTTCAAGTTACTGGATACACTCGCCGAAGAGGTTTAATTTGAATGCTGGTTCATCCCAAAGGGGTATCTCAAATGTAGCATGAGCATGCATAAAAACACTTTGAGTCTTAACAGAAAGCATGGCTTTTAGTCACCATAGCTGACTGTTTCTTAACTACTTCATTTAGTAAGCTGCATTGAATCTGCAGCATAACAAAACATGCTTGATCCTGTGGCTGAGACATTCCAGCTTGTTCTTTCTGTCTTAATGCACCATGACCTCTGATGACAGCACATCCATCATAATATATATCTGGTGTCAAGGAGGCACACATACCCCTTCTCTTTGTGTGGAGGTCTGGAACCTCCTTCACTGGGCCACCTTAGAAAAAAATTGCCACATTAAAGAGAAGAAGAATGCATTAACTGACAGTCCTGGTAAGGCGAAGTGGTCCTCATGGAAGGTTCTCTTCACCATTCTGTGAGAGAGTCCCTTTTCTCACTATGGAGAAAGCCCCTGGTGATCTTGTTTGGGACCAGGCTCAGCAACAGACTTCCTTTTATGTTTCTCCTGGACCAGACAGCATGAACAGTGGATGTATTCAGCTTCAATGCAGTGGGATTATCAGGTCATGTACACCTTTAAACTGTTCTCACTGCAATGCAAAAAAGTCAGAATTTCCACTGATCATGTCATTCTCATAGCCACACTGTGGCCTAACAGTTGTGGTTCATTGATCTTCTAGACCTGTTGATGGTTCAACCCAGGTCTGTACTGCACAGGATTGATCTTCTGTTGCAGCACAGGGTCCCCCTCCTGTACAGCTACCCACATATTCTCCTCCATGCTTAGCTTATATTAAATGACCTATCTACCAGAACAAGGTTGTTGGCAGAGTTGCCAGTTAAATCATTCAGGCCAGGGGAGCCTCTACATCCAAGGTCTATATATAATGCTAGGTGATTGCTGCAGATCCTAGCTGTCCATCTGTGATTAGTGTTGCTGATTTTCCTTTTGTTTCTTTTTTGAGAACAAAAGAATTTCAGTATTTATTATCATGGGCTGTAGAGCTGTCTTTTCTTAACACACTTAAATACTTTTGGGGCATGGTAATTGGTTCGGATTTACACCTTGCTGATCTCGTTAAGTTTTTCAAGCTGCTTGACCTGTCTCCCAATCTCTTATGCCATGTAGAATCTGTCTCACACTCTCTTATGTGATGTAGAATCTGTCTCCCACTCTCTTATGCCCATGTAGAATCTGTTTCCTACTCTCTTATGCCCATGTAGAATCTGTCTCCCACTCTCTTATGCCATGTAGAATCTGTCTCCCACTCTCTTATGCCCATGTAGAATCTGTTTCCTACTCTTTTATGCCCATGTAGAATCTGTCTCCCACTTTCTTATGCCCATGTAGAATCTGTCTCCCACTCTCTTATGCCCATGTATAATTTGTCTCCCACTCTCTTATACCCATGTAGAATCTGTCTTGTGTTTTAACCCTTTTGAGTGAGGCTTCCTTTCCTTTTGCTTTTACTCACATTGGCATTTGTGAAAAGGCAGAGCAAAATTTGTGCATTGTGTAATGACTGTCTCTGGTATAATGGGAATTACGAATTCATTACTCTCTTCTGTTAACCAGAACTTTTACCAAAATATCAGTTACCTTCTGTAACATACTGCCTATCAGGATCTCCAACCTCAGCAGAATCTGTTTTAGGAATCATCAAGATGGGCAGTTCCATCCGTTTAAGGGTTCAATTAATATTTTGGCTTTCATTATCTCATGGTGGATTGTTGCTACAATCAGAAAAGCTTATCGGTCCCTTACTTAGGGAGATCCTTCTTTTATTAAATTAAAAATGCATGAGGTTTGAGCCTGTACTTCCTTGTGGGCCTATCTTAATGATTCTTCATTCAAGGACAACATAAAGGCATTCAAGGACATCATACAGGCAGAATCCCATACTATCTTCATTCAAGGACATCATACAGGCAGCATCCCATACTGTCTTCATTCAAGGACATCATACAGGCAGCATCCCATACTGTCTTCATTCAAGGACATCATAAAGGCAGAATTCCATACTATCTTCATTCAAGGACATCATAAAGGCATTCAAGGACATCATAAAGGCAGCATCCAATACTATCTTCATTCAAGGACATCATACAGGCAGCATCCCATACTATCTTCATTCAGCGACAACATAAAGGCATTCAAGGACATCATACAGGCAGCATCCCATACTGTCTTCATTCAAGGACATCATACAGGCAGCATCCCATACTGTCTTCATTCAAGGACATCATACAGGCAGCATCCCATACTATCTTCATTCAAGGACATCATAAAGGCAGCATCCCATACTATCTTCTCCTACTTCCGCTCATTAGCACAGCATAGTGCAGCCAATGTTTCTCTTGGACCCAGCATAACATATTGCATTCTGTAAAGTGGATCTTTCCTGTACATGGTGAGTACATTTGTTTTTAAAAATCAATTAAACAACATCAGCCTTCCAACATAACTGACAAAGTCAACTACACAGTAGTGATGGGTAAGATTTTTTATTTTTTGAGGTGGTAAAACTAATTATCCAACACTTAGTCATTGCTACTGCTGAATGCCCATCAACACCCAAATCTGATGTCCTGTTGAATGCCCATCAACACCCAAATCTGATGTCCTGCTGAATGCCCATCAACACCCAAATCTGATGTCCTGCTGAATGTCCATCAACACCCAAATCTGATGTCCTGCGGAATGCCCATCAACACCCAAATATGATGTCCTGCTGAATGCCCATCAACACCCAAATCTGATGTCCTGTTGAATGCCCGTCAACACCCAAATGTACTGTCCCGTTGAATGCCCATCAACACCCAAATCTGCTGTCCCGTTGAATGCCCATCAACACCCAAATCTGATGTCCTGCTGAATGCCCATCAGCACCCAAATCTGCTGTCCCGTTGAATGCCCATCAACACCCAGATCTGATGTCCAGCTGAGTGCCCATCAACACCCAAATCTGATGTCCCGTTGAATGCCCATCAACACCCAAATCTGATGTCCTGCTGAATGCCCATCAACACCCAAATCTGCTGTCCCATTGAATGCCCATCAACACCCAAATCTGATGTCCTCCTGAATGCCCATCAACACCCAAATCTGATGTCCCGTTGAATGCCCATCAACACCCAAATCTGATGTCCTGCTGAATGCCCATCAGCACCCAAATCTGCTGTCCCATTGAATGCCCATCAACACCCAAATCTGATGTCCAGCTGAGTGCCCATCACATCCAAATCTGATGTCCTGCTGAATGCCCATCAACACCCAAATCTGCTGTCCCGTTGAATGCCCATCAACACCCAAATCTGATGTCCTGCTGAATGCCCATCAACACCCAAATCTGATGTCCCGTTGAATGCCCATCAACACCCAAATCTGATGTCCAGCTGAGTGCCCATCAACACTCAAATCTGATGCCCTGTTATGACTGTTCTGTGCAAGGTGCACAGGTGGACCTTGTCTTATTGACAATTCTCCACTGTTGGAGGATGTATTCACATTGAACAGATGTGGTTTGTTGGCACAAAAAAGTAAAAGCTATACAATAGTGATGGGTAAGTATATGTTGGATTCTAACTATAGAATCATGTTAAATCCTAGTTTGCTGACAGCTAATATATGCATGAGGCATGAATATCATGTTTCTGGTGGTCACAGCAGTGGTAGTGACAGCATTTAAGATTTGTCTTAATGGTTTTGAAAGTTGGAGTGTATTTGTATGTTGCACATGAGTGCATTGAACATGGATGAGTTCCACAAAGCAGTTATTAATAATGGATTTCACTTTATTCACTTTTGTATCAGTGAATAACATCTGACCTTTGCACAGGCTTACCTAGTGCCACATTTAAACACCTAGTGCCACATTTAAACACTTATTACTGTGTCACAATGAATATGTTAAGAGAGACCATTTTGGTTTTGTTTGTTTTTTCTTAAGGTTTTCATCATGAATGTTATAACAGTATTTATTTAAAAAAAAATAAAAAATATGTTTAACTTTGTCCAGTTATATATCTCTAATTAGACCTTCCACTTAAGAAAAACATACGAATTGCAACATTTTTTTTCAGGTAACAACCCAACTCGCGTTTGTGACTTGTGTATCGGATCTGGGGTGGAGCAATGCACATCTAGTGATCCCAATGCTGGTGAAGATGGGGCGTTCCGGTGCCTGTCCAGTAATAGTGGTGACATAGCCTTTTTACGACACAATACAGTGCAACTCCAGGCTGTTGTGGAAGGTGTTGACCCAGAGGTAAATGCTATTTTAATTCTCTTGGTATAAATGTCATACCTGCTAAAGAAATATATGTGTGTAAAAGGAGATATTGCTGAAGATACTCAAGTATTACAGAGATGTTATTTAAGTGGTCTTCAGGGACTGCAGAATGTCCCAACCCCAATCATAATGGGTCCCAATTACAGTATAAAATGCAAGCATATTTGTCTTTATTAATGGTCACCTTTATTCAACAGTCACCGGGTCTAAACAGCCATTTTCGTTTCCTCCCCACCAAATTTCCAGTATAAAGGTCATGTATTTAACAGCTACCTCATTTTCAGTCAACAGACTGGTATATTTCCAAACCAGACAATGGTTTCTTTCTGCTTTAAGCAGGCATTCAAGTTTATCAACAGTGACAACTTTATGTAACTATGCAAAACCAAGCATTTACTCTTGATGAAGGGCATTTTCCTTTTAGATGAAAATGTCATGTGTATGGATATGTATTTCTTAACTTGCTTATTATGCTCAGATCACTCGGTTAGTGCGACTTTCAATTAGGGCTTTCATGATTGACAAAGATGATGTCACATTGCTAACTTGGTTGATGTAAAGAGATATGGGGGCTCTACAGGGTGATGAAGAACTAAGCTAAATAAAATTACAAATCTGCAGATCTTTCATCATCAGTTGTGTCATATTGGAATGTTTGTGTATTGTTTTACTCCACTATAGAATATAAAAACATTGCTTTTGCTAAATGTAAGCAAACATTTCCCTTTTCTTCACTGAATCCGTGTATATTCCTGCCATCCAGGGTCAGAACCAATGACCAGTCATGTGACCTTGTCACATGCTGGATGAACGAGGTAGTAGACCTAATTTGCTTATTGTTAAGATATTACTTGAAATTAAAGCAAGTGCATTTTGCCACAGTAATCACCAAAGGAAATTAGTGAAATTGTTTTTGGAGTAAAATCTTGATGTAAATTGCCTTACAAATAACCACGCACACACACACACACACACAGATTTAGCAGCATTGTAATAATGCAAGCTGTTGTCAAAAAAGATCAGTAAAGAACAGATTTTATCTTCAGTTTTTGTTTTGTTTTTAAACCTATTAATTGATTTTTATCACTATAATATCTATAATTGCAGAGATATCATATAAGACACTTAATTTAATTTAGGGATTAAGATATGGACTTTAAAATCTTGTCAGCTTATGTTTTTCAAATTAAGAGTGGGTAACTTTTTCAAAATGCTCTTTAATTTGACAGGTGTTACATTGTAAGCAGTTTCAGTTTTATGTACAATGTAGGGTGATCAATATTGATGCTTGATGAGTTTAAGTTCCAGTGTACAGGATAGGGTGAGCAATATTGATGCTTGATGAGTTCAAGTTCCAGTGTACAGTGTAGGGTGAGCAATATTGATGCTTGATGAGTTTAAGTTCCAGTGTACAGGATAGGGTGAGCAATATTGATGCTTGATGAGTTCAAGTTCCAGTGTACAGTGTAGGGTGAGCAGTATTGATGCTTGATGAGTTTAAGTTACAGTATACAGTGTAGGGTGAACAATATTGATGCTTGATGAGTTCAAGTTACAGTGTACAGTGTAGGATGAGCAATATTGATGCTTGATGAGTTCAAGTTCCAGTGTACAGGATAGGGTGAGCAATATTGATGCCTCAAGAGTTCAAGTTCCAGTGTACAGTGTAGGGTGAGCAATATTGATGCTTGATGAGTTCAAGCTCCATTGTACAGGATAGGGTGAGCAATATTGATGCCTCAAGAGTTCAAGTTCCAGTGTACAGTGTAGGGTGAGCAATATTGATGCTTGATGAGTTCAAGCTCCATTGTACAGGATAGGGTGAGCAATATTGATGCCTCAAGAGTTCAAGTTCCAGTGTACAGTGTAGGGTGAGCAATATTGATGCTTGTTGAGTTCAAGTTCAAGTGTACAGTGTAGGGTGAGCAGTATTGATGCTTAATGAGTTCAAGTTTCAAGTAATTTTCAATACAGGACAAGCGGCCAGCTGGCATTTCTCCTGAGATCTGGAAGCTGTGACAAGCTTATCCTTCATACGTTTTTTTATGATGAATAAATGTCAAATTAATTTTTTATGAGAAAAATGAATGGATAGTTAAATAGATCCTCATTAAACATTCACGTTTGAAATAAAAATGCAAATTAATGGCTATATTTTCAAAAGGAATGGAAGCTCAATGCACAGTGGCAGCCAACCATGGCTGGCCTATGCAGGTTTCAAACCCACATTCTTTGGTTTATGAGTCAAATACTCTGCCAGCTCTCCTTGCTGTCATTGAAATATACTTAAATGTTATATTGCTAACTTTTAAGATTTTATTTTAAGCAAAACCTTTAACAAGAAAATTACACATTTCAGGAATTTGAGCTTATTTGCCCGACTGGCTCCTCAGCTGCTATCACAGATTACCAGCAGTGTAATTTTGGAAAAGTCCCAAATAACATTGTCATGACATCCAGCCTGAAGAATGCAGCAACCATAGCAAGCTATAAGAGCTTTTTGAAGCAGCTAGTGGAGTGGTTTGCAGCAGGAAAGCCATATTCCAGCCAGTTTTCCATCTTCAGCTCCTCTAGCTATTCCTACCTTAAGCGGTCAAATCTTCTATTCTCTGATGCTACCAAGACTCTTGTAGATGTGGGAGATAAAGATACCTATTATTCCTGGACAGGTAATGAGAAATTACTGTAAATCACGCATCATTTCCTGGACAGGTAATGAGAAATTACTGTAAATCACACATTTCCTAGCAGTTTTTTTTTGACCGATTTAGACAACTAACTTAATTAAAACATTGGGAACACTACTAAATATCATTGTTATAACTCGGGCATCTACTCTTGATCATAAAATATCACTGAGATTAATGAATTCATGATAATTTAATCATGGTAAAATGTTGTGACTTGGATAAGAAGGGAGGCTCATTTGGTGAAAAATATCCTTTTGTATCAATGCGATATGTCTCTTACTTACTGTGAAAGAATTTGTGGAAATGCATACTGGACAAGGATGCTAAACTGCTGTAAATCGGAACATTTTCACTATCTTTAAATGAGTTTAATGTATTTACTATAAGTTTATATATTCACTATAAGTATAATATATTCACTGTAAGTTTAATGTATTTACTGTAAGTTATATATTCACTATAAGTTTAATGTATTTGCATTTTAATCTGTTTGCATTTGGTTTAATGTATTCTTTATAAGTTCAACATATTCACTGTAAGTTTCACATATTCACGGTAAGTTTCACATATTCACTGTCATTAACAGATAAAAAAAATACAATGCTTTACATAATCAGCTTATTCCTTGTCAACTTTTACAAACTTGGCAAGTCGTCCTCTAGATGACTTTTTTGTAAACCGGAAAATTTGTTTAAATGAATAATATGAGGTGTCAGACAAAAAAACCTGAATGCTCTCACAACTCCATTAGTCATTATCACTGTTATTGTTGTTATCCTAAAATTGCTCACTAACTTGTACTTTCACTAACATCTTTTTTAGCATCCTGATTCTATTAATGTCTGTCTAGCCCTCCTGATTTTTATAATGTCTGTCTAGCACTCTTGATTCCTATAACATCTGTCTAGCCCTCCTGATTCATATAATGTCTGTCTAGCACTCCTGATTCTTATAATGTCTGTCTAGCACTCCCGATTCTTATAATGTCTAACACTCCTGATTCTTATAAAGTTGGTCAGGCCCTCCTGATTCTTATAATGTCTGTCTAGCCCTCCTGATTCTTATAATGTGTAACTAACCCTCGCTATTCTTATAACGTCTGTCTAGCACTCCTAAAACATTTGTCTAGAACTCCTGATTCTTATAATATCTGTAGTTCTCTCCATTTTTATAACATCTGTCCAGCACTCCTGATTCTTCTAAAGTTGGTTAGGCCCTACCAATTCTTATAATGTGTGTCTAGCCTTACCAGTTCTTATAACGTCTGACAAGCCCTCCTGATTCTTATAAAAATCTGTCCAGCACTCCTGATTCTTATATCGTCTGTCTAGCCTTCCCAATTCTTATAACATCTGTCTAGCCCTCCCTATTCTTATAACATCTGTCTAGCCCTCCCAATTCTTATAACATCTATCTAGCCCTCCCGATTCTTTTAATGTCTGTCTAGCCCTCCCAATTCTTAAAACGTCTGACAAGCCCTTCTGATTCTTATAACGTCGGTCTAGCACTCCTAATTCTTATATCGTTTGTGTAGCCCTCTCGATTCTTATAACGTCTGATAAGCCCTCCTAATTCTTATAACGTCGGTCTAGCACTCCTGATTCTTATGTCATCTGTGTAGCCCTCCCGATTCTTATTGTGTCTGTCTAGCCCTCCTGATTCTTATAACATTTGTCTAGCACTCCTGATTCTTATAACATCTGTCTAGCCCTCCTAATTCTTATAACGTCTGTGTAGCACTCCCGATTTTTATAACGTCTTTCTAGCCCTCCCAATTCTATCATCTGTCTAGCACTCCCTTACATCCATCTGGTACTCCTCATTCTTCTAAAGTTGGTCAGGCCCTCGATACTTATAATGTCTGTCTAGCCCTCCCGATTCTTATAATGTCTGTCTAGCCCTCCTGATTCTTGTAATGTCTGTCTAGCCCTCCCGATTCTTATAACATCTGACTAGCACTCCCGATTCTTATAATGTCTTTCTAGCCCTCCCGATCCTTCTAAAGTTGGTCAGGCCCTCCTGACTCTTATTAGCAAGGAGAAATACCTGCTACAATCTTGGCCCTATTTCTGTGGTATCAATAAACCTCAGCTTTGTAATGGTTACATTATACATTATTATTTTGATAGATGCAGCGTTGGACAACAATGGGTCAAATACAGTACACACAAAGTGGACCATTCCACATTTGTACTGGAGTAGATGCATTTTAGTGTAGTTATACTTGATATTAACTATACTACTCGTAACAGGCATAAGTGGAGTCTACCTGTCAAATTTATGGATTGTAACCTTGTATTATCACCAACATGTATATATCTAAGTGGTAACTCCTGGACTATTAGGCATAAATCAATCAGTCATATACCCTTCAATGCAATTTAGCTTCATCCTAACTCCACCTACAACAGTTGGATATTACACAGTGTAGTGTGATGTAAATCAGTTAAAGCTACACAGATAGGCAGAAAATGCTCAATACACATTGTGTGTACTGTAAGAAATTGATCAGCGCAAGCCACTTTTCCAAAGTCACCTGTCCACAACAAGTGGCTGAAAAAATATTTGTACAACCCTGAGAACTAATTATATTATATAAGCAAACATTGTTATATACTTAAAAGCACATATACCCAGCAGAATAAAAATGAAAATCTGTGCATATTTCAGGTACTGAGTTCCGTACGAAATTAGATGTGCTAAACTACTGCCCACTTGCAGTGGCAAGATTCTGTGTGATCTCAGATGCAGAGCAGGCAAAATGTGAGATGATGGTTGAGGCATTTAAGGGGAACGATCTGAAACCTGACCTTGATTGCCTGCGAGGAACAAACATTCGTCACTGTATGAGTCTCATCCAGGAAGGTGATGCCGATATGATGGTACTGGATGCTGGAGATTTGTATATTGCTGGAAAGTAAGTGTCTCTTATTTTCAGACAGATTCTTGAATAAAAGAATAGTTGATGCAGCAAATCTGCAAGGTATTACAGCAGTTGTGTTGCTCATTATTTGTCTCTGATTTTGTTACTGTTGCTATCATAGGTAAAGAATTGTAGTTACCCTTCTATTGCTTGGAATTTGCTTTTACAATCATTTGGGTTTCCACACCTTGAAAACCATTGTTTATTGATTTATTGTCATCAAGATAGCAGTACAAATTCAATCTTCATTTCCAAAGAGTGTTCTTTTACTTTATTTGACTGAATCTGTCAGTAATTACCCTCATACCATGAATCTGCCAGTAATTACCCTCATACCACTGGCGAATTACGAGCAAACCTGGAAGTGGGTCACTTTTGTTAAAAGCTATCAGTCAGACCATTTCTTAAATCTTTGCTAGATTGGAACAAATGAAGATGAAACTTGTGTTTTTGCTTGTCTTGTAAATGGTGGCATATAAACAGAACCTTTTACCAGCAGTGGCAATATCATTATCAGTGTGAACCTGAAAGTCATTCATCATCTTTTACATTAATGACTTCAAACTTTGGCAGGTTGTTACTATATGTCTAGGTTTGTATCTAGATTTACTAAGGTTTCCGGACTGGCCATTATTGGCAGTTGGCAGCATCACCTTTGAGATTCTTTGTAATTGTGAACATTTTTGATTACATATCTTCTAAACAAGTCGCAATGTTTGTCTGAAAATCTGCTGTAATATCACTGTTTGCCAATAGTTTGTGCCCAGGTATGCTTGGATTTCCAGTCTGGTATGCTTGGTTATCCAGTCTGGTATGCTTGGATTTTCAGTCTGGTCTGCTTGGATTTTCAGTCTGATATGCTTGGTTATCCAGTCTGGTATGCATGGATTTCCAGTCTGGTCTGCTTGGATTTCCAGTCTGGTATGCTTGGATTTCCAGTCTGGTCTGCTTGATTAAGCAGAATGCTGAGACATCAACATCCTTAATAGGTGATACACCATAATCTACTGAATCCTTGTATTTAAACTCAGCACTGCTAATTGTCTTTATAGGTACTATAATCTGGTTCCAATAGCAGCTGAGGATTATGGAGATATGACTGGCTCATTCAAAGTAGTGGCTGCTGCCTTGAAGGCCAACCTCAACATGACACTTTTCAACCTCAAAAGTAAGTATATTCTTTTAGATGACTTTCTCCTGTCCAAGAATAAACTATAATTCTTAGCATAAGAAATCTTGTATGCATGGTATGGAAATCTTGTATGCATGGTATGGAAATATTGTATGCATGGTGTGGAAATCTTGTATGCATGGTGTGGATATCTTGTATGTCATGGTGTGGATATCTTGTATGCATGGTGTGGATGGATTATCTTGATCATATGAAATATTTCCATGTAACCACAATGACACTACACTATTCACAGATGCAACCATTCTGCATTTTGCAGTTTCAAGTTTTAATAAAATTCACCATTCAGAATTGGTGATCTCCCATGACATTTTTCAATGCATCAGGGTAAGCATGCATTGTCATTATAAAATATTTTTTTAAATGTGTATTATGATAAAAGTGAAAAATGTTAATGTCAGTGAAATATAAAAGTTCATATATTTAGGTAATTTTCTTTATTTTCCCAACTTAAAAGTGAATGATTTAATTTCAAAGTCATTTGCCATAGAATTAAAATAAATAGCATCATTTTTATTTCTTTACTTCATATATTTGTATTGCCACCTTAAAATTAAAGTCTTTTAGGCAAAATTATTCAGCACTAATCATCATTATGTAATTCAACACCCACTGTGTCAACCTGTTCCTTAACCCTCTGTGTCAGCCTGTTCCTTATCCCTCTGTGTCAACCTGTTCCTTAACCCACTGTATCAACCTGTTCCTTAATCCTCTGTGTCACCCTGTTCCTTAACCCTGTGTCAACCTGTTCCTGAACCCAGTGTCAACATGCTCCTTAACCCACTGTGTCAATCTGTTCCTTAACCCTCTGTGTCAACCTGTTCCTTAACCCTGTCAACATGCTACTTAACCCACTGTGTCAACCTGTTCATTAACCCTGTGTCAACCTGTTCCTTAACCATCAGTATCAACCTGTTCCTTAACCCTCTATGTCAACCTGTTCCTTAACCCACTGTGTCAACCTGTTCCTTAACCCACTCTTAACCTGTTCCCTAACCCTGTGTCAGCATGCTCCTGAACAAACAGCTGTCTCATCCTGTTCCTTAATCCCAATGTGTCAGCCTGTTCCTTAACCCTATGTCAAACTGTTCCTTAACCCTCTGTGCCAACCTGTTCCTTAACCCTCTGTGCCAACCTGTTCCTTAACCCACTGTGTCAACATTTTCCTTAACCCACTGTGTCAACCTGCTCCTTAACCCACTGTCTCAACCTGTTCTTTAACCCACTGTCTCAACCTGCTCCTTAACCAACTGTGTCAGCCCATTCCTTAACCCACTGTTGGTTTTGTTCTGAAAAAAATTGGAACATATATGTAGTAATGGATATACAAAAAAATACAAAACTTAGGAAGTCTTGAGTTTACTAAATAATGATTAAGTGTAAGGATCAAACTTTCCATATTTCAGTCATAATATGGTTTTAAGTTCATTAGTGGTAATTATGTAGCCTGTAAAATATTATTCACTGACTGATGTTATTTTGTTTTTATTGACAGTTCGGACAAATAAAAATATGACACATTAATGCAGCCATACACTTATTAGAACATACCAATACTTAATTTATCATCTAATGTATTCCAATTTTAAACTGTTTATTAACGGAGAAATACTTCCATTGTAATGAAGGAATAATCCAACACTTTTATTTAAATGTTTTCAAAATGAGTAAAACTGAAAGATAAAAACTGTTAATTTTTCTTTCTTGGATAGCTGAAGATATCTGTTTTGTTTCTGTTTTAGCAACAATTTACTTGAGGTAAAATGATACATGCTTTAGTTTGATTTGAATGTAGAGGTATCTGATTTTGGTCTCTAAATAATAAAAATATTCATAGATCAGATTTTTAAAATGTTTGTAATTCATGACAAGAACTGTTAGGATGCAGACCAGCCAACCCTCACACATAGCTGCCAACCCTCATGAATTTAGCATGAATTTCATGACTTTTTCCGAGATTTACGGATTCACACCACAAGCCAAAAATTCACGAATTCTCCAATTCTCAATTATTTTAATTCTTTAATAAAATAACTGATTTCCCGTTAAGCGCTAGTCGTGATATTGGCAGTTACCGAAACGGTCCGGTACTGCTGGTCGCGTTATTAGTAGAACTACTGCCGATTGGTACAGTTGGCCCGGTAGCAAGTATTTTAGCTTATTTTAATCTATATGTATAAGAGTAGTTTCACAAATGCTTTTGAGAGAAACTGGGGCCTAACCGGAATTTTGCTTCGTGCATGCGTAACCAACACTGATTTGAGTTACCGTTCAGCATCACATGTAAGATCTTGAAATGTCTTCACCACCAAGGAAAAAGAAATGTATTGCTCAAAAAGTGAAGTCTGATTTGGAATATATAAAAAATTGGCCATGCATTCTGCCATTAAACATTGATATACATCATGCTTTTTGCACAAAGTGTGCCACAAATTTAGCATTGGGCATGGTGGCAGGGATGATGTGAGGAAGCACATAGAGGTTGCAAAAAAAACACCTAGAACTTGGGGAAAATGAAGAATTTGCAGATTTCAGCTCTGGAATATTTTAAGCCATCGGCAGAAGACCTGCAAGCTAACAACGCTGAAGCATTATTTGTGAGGTTTTTTTTTGTTGAAAACAATCTACCTTTATCAGCTGGAGACCATGCTAAACATTTGTTCCGACAAATGTTCCCAGACTCGAAGATCGCTTCCAAATTTTCCTGTGGAAAAACCAAAAGTGCTGCAGCTCCTGTGCATTCCTCACAGCAACAGTGACATCCAAAGAGTATTTTCTCTAGTTTTCTCTAGTGAGGAAAAATAAGACAGACTTTAGGGCCTCCTTAGCTGCAGAAAATTTGTCAGCAATTTTAGTCCCCAAGATCAACCAACAGGCAAGAAGTCTGAATTGTTTAGAAAACAAATTTACGATTAAGCAGTTGAGGTAGTTCAAGTCTGCCACAGTATCATGTCTTGATAAATTATCACAAGAACAAGTGAAGTTTATGAATGCCATAATAAATTGAAATGCAGGTATATTTCTGCATATATGTAGTGTTTTAGTTTTATATTGTGATCTTGATATAGTGTAGTATTGATGGTCAGAGTGGATGGAGTTATTGTCTTGGCATTTTTCACTAATTCATGTCCAAATTCACTTATTTTTATTCCTATTTTCACTAATTGCGAGCCTGGAAGGTTGGCAGCTATGCTGATGATTTTGGCTTGAATTTCATCACTCTCAGTAGCAATTCGTGGATTCACACTGCATGCCAGAAAATCACAAATTCCCCAATTCTCAATCGGCTTAAATCAGGAATAAAATAACTTATCCTGTTAAATGCAAGTCATGATATCAGCATTGGTCACTGATGCCAAAATAACTGTCCTGTACTGCTTGTCACGATGTTAATAAAAATATATCCATTTTTTCCAGTTTGCCCTGTAGCAAGCATTTTAAAGTATTGAATCTATATTTAGAACACAAGTTTTACAAATACTTGTGAAGAAAATGGGGGCTCAGCTGGAATTTTTTTTTTAGTGGCACATGTACATACTCATACTACATGAGGACACCTTTTTTAAGTGTAGGAATTTTTGAAATGTTGAAAGATTAGCATATATCATAATTTGCTTGAGTTCATATTTTTCCGCGCATGTGCCAACACCACTAATAGTTAACTGTTCGATGTCTCTTCAGAATTAAATAACATTTTGTAATTGGGACCCTGAGTGGCTGAGTGGTCTAAAGCGCTCTCCGTTACGGATCACTACCCTCTCACCTCTGTCTGCATGGGTTTGAGTCTAGGATTCAGCCAATGTGGGTATGTGAGAAAGCTTGCCAGTAGCTTCTCACGGGTCAATGGTTCTTCCCAGGGTTTTCCCGGGTTCTTCCTCCACCATTAATACTGGCCGCAAGGCATAGCCTATTGTGTGCTGAAAAATGGCGTTAAACCCCACAACAACAACGACAACATTTTGTAATTAAGCTACACTACAGTTAAAATGTTTTCACCTCCAAGGAAAAAGATATGTATTCCACTAAAAGTGAAGAATAGATTGGAATACACCAAAAATTGGCCTTTCGTTCAGCCATCAAACCTTGAAGTTTATACTTTTTGCACAGTGTTCCATGAATTTTAGAATTGCAAATATGCACATGGACTCGAATCATTGCGTACAATTTGCCTCTCATATATGTACTGTATCATAATATTGTTTAGTACATGTATGACATAAATTGTAAGCAACTATACAAGCCCCTGTGGGCATGTGGCAGAGATGATGTGAAAAGCACACTGCTAGCAGAAAGCACAGATATTGGTAAAATTAGGAGCACCCAGCAGATTTCAGCTCAGGAATACTTAAAACCTTCAACTGAAGACCTGCAAGCTACCATTGCTGAAGCATTGTGAGTTTTCTTGCCAACATAAGCTGCCTTTGTCTGTTGGAGACCAGTGACAGTGAAAGAGTAGTTTCTATCGTGAGGAAAATTAAGATGGACTTTAGGGGTTCCTTAGGTGCTGAAAATTTGCAGCAATTTTAGTCACCAAGATCAACCACAAGGCAAGAAACCTGAACTGTGTTGAAAACAAATTTACCAATTTGATAAAGTTCAAGTCTGCCACAGCATCATGTCATAACAAATAGCATGAAGTTTGTCTTATCAGCAAATATGGCTGCAAATAAATTTGTACATGTAATCAGTGTAAATAATGTTTTTATTTTGGGATTTTGATATAATGCTGTACAGACCATCAAAGTGGATGGAGATATTGTCTGAGTAATAGGAGTCTTGAAAGCAGATTTCATTCTTAAAAATTCATACTTCATGGTTCAAAACATTGAGTCCATTCACTTAGGACAACAAATCGTGCTCACAGAAATCAATTTCATCAAGGAAGAAAACTGGAAAAGACCTGGCAATTTTTTTGTTTTAAAATGTTAACACTGCATTCATAGCTTAGCCACACGATGTATATAATGGATTTTGGTTACAATTCTTGGGTGCAAAGCCTATCATGTGCTGAAAAATGGCGTTAAATCCCACAACAACAACAACAACAACTCTTGGGTTAAGGACATCTGGGAGGTGCAAGGTTTGGTTGGGTTGTAGGTTCAAGGTTTGGTTTGGTTGGAGGTGGGATATGTTAACAGTAGTCCAAGTCAACAATAATTTTCTTGTTACTGTAGTCCCAATGGCATGAAAAACATCATTCATTCAGTGTATCAGTAAGAAAATAGTTGCAGACACTGTTTTTAAAGCGACCTTCCTGTTCAATGTGTTAAAATTAGTTACTCATAAAAAATAATTTCATATCCTGTCAGATTGCTAGAATTTCTTAACTGAATGAGATAATATGGCTGGGTATTTTTAACTCGTCTTTCTTTTATTATACATATGATACACTAGTTCCAATATATGATATGCTTTTCTAGCATGTCTACCTTTAAATTATTGATGTTTTTGTCCTAATTGAAGCTACACTACACTGAAATGTTCTCTTTACCAATGATATGGGAATACACTAGCTGTACCATTAATTGTTGAGATAGTAGTGAAAGTTTGACAAATGGTAAGTTAAGTGTTTAATGGAATATAAAAATTCAATATTGAACTGATACAGTTAAGATGGATTATTGGTTATCATATTTGCATACAATATCAATCTATATCAATTCATTGGTGTACTAGTGCAACCCTACATAACACCATTGTTGTACAGAACAGCAATGTGTCAGAATCATCCTGTATTGCCTTGTACATCTTAGTTGGATATGATATTGCCTTGTACATCTTAGTTGGATATGATATTGCCTTGTACATCTTAGTTGCATATGGTATTGCCTTGTACATATTAGTTGGATATGGTATTGCCTTGGACATCTTAGTTGCTTATGGTATTGCCTTGGACATCTTAGTTGCATATAGTATTGCCTTGTACATCTTAGTTGCATATGGTATTGCCATGTACATATTAGTTGGATATGGTATTGCCTTGAACATCTTAGTTGCATATGGTATTGCCTTGGACTTCTTAGTTGGATATGGTATTGCCTTGTACATCTTAGTTGGATATGGTATTGCCTTGTACATCTTAGTTGCATATGGTATTGCCTTGGACATCTTAGTTGGATATGGTATTGCCTTGTACACCTTAGTTGCATATGGTATTGCCTTGTACAACTTAGTTGCGTATTGTATTACCTTGTACATGTTAGTTGAATATGGTATTGCCTTGTATAGATTAGTTGGATATGGTATTGCGTTGAACATTTTAGTTGGATCCTGTATTGCATTGTACATCTTAGTTGGATATGGTATTGCCTTGTACATCTTAGCTGGATATGGTATTGCCTTGTACATATTAGTTGGATATGGTATTGCCTTGTACATTTTAGTTGGATCCTGTATTGCCTTGTACATCTTAGTTGCATATGGTATTTGCCTTATACATCTTAGTAGGATCCTGTATTGCCTTGTACATATTAGTTGGATCCTGTATTGCCTTGTACATCTTAGTTGAATATGGTATTGCCTTGTACATATTAGATGTCAACAAAAAATTTTGTTTGCAGTTCAGAAAGATATTAAGCAATCTGTGTTTCTGTAATCACATCATCAAACTTTATTTTTTTAGAAATAGTCGAAACTTTCCTTTCTTTATATGGAATGTCCAATTGATAATCAGACTTGTTAAACGTAATGACTTCATGGAAGGGTTCATACCACTCTGTTCTAGTTGAGTTTACGTCTTTGTAAAAGAAGAAATGAACAAATCCTGGTTTGTAGTCTGGTACCCAATCACAAAAATAATTACATTCCAGTGTTTGTCAATTCACAATATGCATAAAATGAGGGTATGTTTTAATATTAAATTATAATTTAAAATATATTTTCTCAAGTGAAATTAATCTTTGATCCATAACACCAAGTGTGCGGGTACTGCTTTTAGAACTTACCTCAGTGAAGGGTCAGATTACATGTCTGAAATTGGCTTTGGAGTTAGACCAGATTGTTCATGCATAAAAAGTTGTGTGCTTTCTAAATGGTTTTATGATAAAGATGTTTCATATAAGGTAAATAATGTGGGTAAAATGAATGGCTCTTGCTTTGTTATCGTTGCCTGTAACCTAATGATGTTGTTGTTGTTGTGGGGTTTAACGCCATTTTTCACCACACGATTGGCTATACATGGCGGCCAGTATTAATGGTGGAGGAAGAACCCAGGAAAACCCCGGAAAGAACCACCGACCCTTGAGAAGCTACTGGCAAGCTTTCTCACATACCCACATTGGCTGAATCTTAGACTCGAACCGCCGCAGACAGAGGTGAGATGGCAGTGATCCGTAACGAAGAGCGCTTTAGACCACTCGGCCACTCGGGGCCCCTGTAACCTAATGAATAGTGAAGCCTATAACACATAATCTTTGATAATTTGATTCAAATTTGACAAGACCTTATTGGACAATAAGCCCTTTTTTAAAATGATAGTTGACTGGACCCTGTTCTTGTCATCAAAGAAATATGATAAAAACATGTATTTTTTGTTGCTGTGGCTCTATATTTAGTACATGAAATACATTTTGGCATGCTTTAAGAAAACCACATTTCTTTTGCAGATCGTCGTGCCTGTCATGCAGGAATTGGGCGTGGAGATGGCTGGATCATTCCCCTCAATGTCTACATAGAGACTCAGCAATTCCTGCCCGCACAGTGTTCTATATTTGAAAACATTGGTTTGTATTTAATCTTAGTTACTGCATTATACTCCCATCTTTGGTATATAGGAATCCTGATGTCCATCAGTCTCTCCGTTCTGGTCAAGTCTTGTACGCATAAATAGTCACCTCATTTTTGCCTGATTGCCATAAAACTTGTAAATATTTGATCCTCAATTGAGATGTGTAGTGACAAATTTGTTTGCTCATAACTTGAATAGGAGCTGTAGTGCATCTGAATGAATATATAAAAATGTATGACATATGTATCATAACTACATGTAAATGTATGACATATGTATCATAACTACATGTAAATGTATGACATATGTATCATTACTACATGTAAATGTATGACATATGTATCATAACTACATGTAAATGTATGACATGTATCATTACTACATGTAAATGTATGACATGTATCATTACTACATGTAAATGTATGACATATGTATCATAACTACATGTAAATATATGACATATGTATCATAACTGCATGTAAATGTATGACATATGTATCATAACTGCATGTAAATGTATGACATGTATCATTACTACATGTAAATGTATGACATATGTATCATAACTACATGTAAATGTATGACATATGTATCATAACTACATGTAAATGTATGACATGTATCATTACTACATGTAAATGTATGACATATGTATCATAACTACATGTAAATGTATGACATATGTATCATTACTACATGTAAATGTATGACATGTATCATTACTACATGTAAATGTATGACATATGTATCATAACTACATGTAAATGTATGACATATGTATCATAACTACATGTAAATGTATGACATATGTATCATAACTACATGTAAATGTATGACATGTATCATTACTACATGTAAATGTATGACATATGTATCATAACTGCATGTAAATGTATGACATGTATCATTGCTACATGTAAATGTATGACATATGTATCATTACTACATGTAAATGTATGACATATGTATCATAACTACATGTAAATGTATGACATATGTATCATAACTACATGTAAATGTATGACATGTATCATAACTACATGTAAATGTATGACATATGTATCATAACTACATGTAAATGTATGACATATGTATCATAACTACATGTAAATGTATGACATATGTATCATTACTACATGTAAATGTATGACATATGTATCATAACTACATGTAAATGTATGACATGTATCATTACTACATGTAAATGTATGACATATGTATCATAACTGCATGTAAATGTATGACATGTATCATTGCTACATGTAAATGTATGACATATGTATCATTACTACATGTAAATGTATGACATATGTATCATTGCTACATGTAAATGTATGACATGTATCATTACTACATGTAAATGTATGACATGTATCATAACTACATGTAAATGTATGACATATGTATCATTGCTACATGTAAATGTATGACATATGTATCATAGCTACATGTAAATGTATGACATATGTATCATAACTGCATGTAAATGTATGACATGTATCATTACTACATGTAAATGTATGACATGTATCATTGCTACATGTAAATGTATGACATATGTATCATAACTGCATGTAAATGTATGACATGTATCATTGCTACATGTAAATGTATGACATATGTATCATTACTACATGTAAATGTATGACATGTATCATAACTACATGTAAATGTATGACATATGTATCATAACTGCATGTAAATGTATGACATGTATCATTGCTACATGTAAATGTATGACATATGTATCATTACTACATGTAAATGTATGACATGTATCATTGCTACATGTAAATGTATGACATGTATCATTACTACATGTAAATGTATGACATGTATCATTGCTACATGTAAATGTATGACATATGTATCATAACTACATGTAAATGTATGACATATGTATCATAACTACATGTAAATGTATGACATATGTATCATTACTACATGTAAATGTATGACATATGTATCATTACTACATGTAAATGTATGACATGTATCATTGCTACATGTAAATGTATGACATATGTATCATAACTACATGTAAATGTATGACATATGTATCATAACTACATGTAAATGTATGACATATGTATCATTACTACATGTAAATGTATGACATGTATCATTGCTACATGTAAATGTATGACATATGTATTATTACTACATGTAAATGTATGACATATGTATCATTACTACATGTAAATGTATGACATATGTATCATAACTACATGTAAATGTATGACATATGTATCATTACTACATGTAAATGTATGACATATGTATCATAACTGCATGTAAATGTATGACATGTATCATTACTACATGTAAATGTATGACATGTATCATAACTACATGTAAATGTATGACATATGTATCATTATTACATGTAAATGTATGACATATGTATCATTACTACATGTAAATGTATGACATGTATCATTGCTACATGTAAATGTATGACATATGTATCATAACTACATGTAAATGTATGACATATGTATCATAGCTACATGTAAATGTATGACATATGTATCATTACTACATGTAAATGTATGACATGTATCATTGCTACATGTAAATGTATGACATATGTATCATAACTACATGTAAATGTATGACATATGTATCATTACTACATGGAAATGTATGACATATGTATCATAACTACATGTAAATGTATGACATATGTATCATTACTACATGTAAATGTATGACATATGTATCATAACTGCATGTAAATGTATGACATATGTATCATAACTACATGTAAATGTATGACATATGTATCATAACTGCATGTAAATGTATGACATATGTATCATAACTACATGTAAATGTATGACATATGTATCATTACTACATGTAAATGTATGACATATGTATCATAACTGCATGTAAATGTATGACATATGTATCATAACTACATGTAAATGTATGACATATGTATCATTACTACATGTAAATGTATGACATATGTATCATAACTACATGTAAATGTATGACATATGTATCATTACTACATGTAAATGTATGACATATGTATCATAACTGCATGTAAATGTATGACATGTATCATTACTACATGTAAATGTATGACATGTATCATAACTACATGTAAATGTATGACATATGTATCATTATTACATGTAAATGTATGACATATGTATCATTACTACATGTAAATGTATGACATGTATCATTGCTACATGTAAATGTATGACATATGTATCATAACTACATGTAAATGTATGACATATGTATCATAGCTACATGTAAATGTATGACATATGTATCATTACTACATGTAAATGTATGACATGTATCATTGCTACATGTAAATGTATGACATATGTATCATAACTACATGTAAATGTATGACATATGTATCATTACTACATGTAAATGTATGACATATGTATCATAACTACATGTAAATGTATGACATATGTATCATTACTACATGTAAATGTATGACATATGTATCATAACTGCATGTAAATGTATGACATATGTATCATAACTACATGTAAATGTATGACATATGTATCATAACTGCATGTAAATGTATGACATATATATCATAACTGCATGTAAATGCATGGTGTATTTGTCATAATTAGAAATCTATAAAGTATTTGTCATAACTAGATGTTGATGACCTATTTTTTTGGTCATAACTGCATACAAATGCATCACGTATTTGTCATAATAACTACAATAAATGCATGACATATTTGTCATAATAACTACAATAAATGCATGACCTATTTGTCATAATAACTACAATAAATGCATGACATATTTGTTATAACTACAATAAATGCATGATATATTTGTCATCATAACTACAATAGATGCATCACATCTTTGTCATAATAACTACAATAAATCCATCACATATTTGTCATAATAACTACAAAAAATCCATCACATATTTGTCATAATAACTACAATAAATCCATCACATATTTGTCATAATAACTACATTAAATGGGTCACATCTTTGTCATAATAACTACATTAAATGGGTCACATCTTTGTCATAATAACTACAAACTGTGCATGACATATTTGTTATAACTATAATAAATGCATGACATATTTGTCATAATAACTACAATAAATGCATCACATCTTTGTCATAATAACTAGAATAAATGCATGACATATTTGTTATATTTTCATACCAATGCATTATCAGTAAGTAAAAGCATAATCGGTGGACTATGTTGATCAGTGAAACTCTGTCTTGAGTGTGGATGTGATATAAGATTTCATGAGACATAAAACTTCAGCGAGATCTGCTGTTGTCTCATGCAATAGATGATTAGCTCTCATGATCAACACACTATATTGATGTCACATGATCAACACACTATATATTAATGTCACATGATCACATGATATTTTGATGTCACATGATCAACACTGTTGATGTCACATGATTAACGTTATTTTGATGTCACATGATCAGCACACTATATTTTGATGTCACATGATCAACATATTAATGTCACATGATCTATATGATATTTTGATGTCACATGATCAACACTATATATTGATGTAACATGATCAACACACTATATTTTCATTGTGCTTTTATTGTATATCTTTAAAGAATTATATTTTAGTAATGGAACTACTTTCTACAGTTCAGGAGATTATAAGTGATGAGGTACTGCATAATACATATGAAGACATTTATATTCTCCTTTGTGTGAGTAATTTGAACAACTATAAAACTAGGCTTCCATTTTTTTCTTTTGTCTCATTAGTGTTGTAAATTGTATGAGTCAGATGACACTTTTTCAGTATTGGTGCTGTCCTCCTCAAACTTTGAAATTTTGTATAAATATTTTGTGTTAATGTTAAGTCATGCACAGAGAAGGTACATGACAGTGCTGCTTACTTATTATTTTGTGGACCTCAAGGCATCAATGTTTCAGTGATATAATCAGGGTTAGAAGTTGACCTAAAAAAACCTAAATTTTCATTTTGATCTTCAAAACCTAACAAAAGCCTAAGAAAACTGAAGAACACCTAAATTTTTATAAAAATTTTTGGTTTGGGGAAAATAAGTGGCTCTACCCTGACATAAAAAGCTGTTTTTGGATACAGTTCTTCATTAGGCTAGCCTAGCAGTTAAAAAAGCTTGCACAATTTTTTACCAATTACTGGCAATTTATTTTCATTTTTTTGTAGAGACAAAATCAGAACATACATTATCAAATATTTAATATTTGTTATGCTCATCATGGTGATAATCTTGAAACTGGTTGTGTCTTAGACTGCCAAAAACTTGTAAAACCTTGAAGAAACCTATAAAAAAAATATATAAAAAATAAAATTGAATTTCAATCGTGTATAATGGTGTTCTAGCACATTGTTTCTTGAAACACTGAATATGAATGCTATCCATCATGGTGCCAAATAGAAAAAATATTTGTGGTTCTGATTATGTTGAAAAAATTTATGGTAGGTAGTTGTGTACACACTTCTAGTTTGTTGCTTTTTTTCTTTTGGTCTGGATGGATTTGAATGAGACATGAAATAAGTGTCATTTGCATTCTGAATTGGAGGTATATTTCTTTCTTGTCAGATTTTTTTTCTCCTTCAACCCCCTCCCCTCCCACACACACACAGACACTGGAAATAGGGTTTGCAGGAATAAATAGGGTGGGTTGGTAAACCAGAACCACACATACTTTTTTAAATTTTTTGGGCTGACAAATGTCAAAAGAGGCAAGGTTACAAGATGAGTTGTTTTCTTTTTGTAAATAATTGGAGCTTTATGAACGATCTGTATCTTCCATTTCCATTCATGTATCATCAGGTTTATTGAAAAGTAAGGGTTAAAGGTCACAGATTGTTAGTCCAGTCTTGCCTAGGGCTGCTGCAACATCGTTGTAGATGATAAATTTATTGGGGTGCTTCCTTCACCTTCTGCAGTACTCTCCCTTAAAAGTGAAAGTATAATCTAAATCCATCCGGAATAATCACCTAAAGTCTCATGTGCAGCAGATGAGGAGACACGAGACCAGTATGAAACATTGCATTTCTACATTACATGAGTTATCATTCAGTTGTAAGTTATGGTTATGTTGTAAGAAAGCAGACATATATAAATGTATTACATCAGCAGATATGTTAGATCTTGCCTCAGGAGATTTTTTATGACTGAATTTTTGGTTCATATAAACACATTTTTGTTTTTCCTTGCTTGCTAAAGTAGCAATTAGCAAGTTGACTATTACTATTTATGGCAGTTGCAACATTAATATTCATTAGATGTGGCATGCAAGTTCTTGAAATTTAGATAACGTATATGTGGTACTCTTCCTACTCTGGAATTACTGCATTCTTTTCAGGTCAGCTGTTCAGTAGGAGCTGTATTCCAGGTGCACTTGAAAAGGAGTACAATCGTAATGGCAAGCCAATTAATCTTTGTGAAGGGTGTGCAGCAGGTGGATACCGCAAGTGCCAGCGTAACAGCGACGAACCATACTATGGACCCAAGGGGGCATTTAGGTGCCTTGTTGAAAGTAAGTTGGCCTTGTACAGAAGGCAAAATTGGACTGTACATTTCCAGGATGTAAAAATCTTAAGTATAAATTTATGATTAGTTAAAATCTCTGAACAAGGAAGAATGAAACGGCTGTTAATTAATGAAAGGGAAACCTTTCACCTGGTTTAAACACATTTTGGGTTTCTTTAGCATCACAAGTAAAGACATCTTGCAATCTGCTAGTAATGGCTGGAACACACAATGCTTCCCTTTGTCAAAAAGAAATTTCAAAATGTATTAAGTTGATGCTGATATTTATTTCATTGTTCTTCACCAAGTTAAAAATATTTCGTAAATCATTGGCAGTAATTTGATTGCATGTAATCAAAATTCAGAATTTTGAGTTTGAATCTGAGAATTGGTCAAGTTTGACAAGGCTATACTGTTACATTTCTCTTTGTACTTTAGACATTTCTTTAATCAACAGTGGAATCTCTTTGCAGAGGCTGGAGATGTTGCTTTTGTTCGACATCTTACAGTCAGAGACAACACGGATGGTCGTAACCAGGCTATATGGGCGAGAAATAGGCGTTCTGATGACTATGAGATAATGTGTAAAGATGGCAGAAGAACTGCAATAGACAACTGGGAAAGATGTTTTGTTGGTACTGTCCCGTCGAATGCTGTTGTTACAGCTGGTGAGAATCTGTTGCATGCATTTATTGACTGATTAGAAAAAATACACATTGATTCATAATGTTATGAAGTTAACAGCAACCGAATAATCAATTGTATGAGCAGTTCTTGTAGTCCTTTGGTTTTCTACTCATATCTTAACTTTCTCTCAATATGTTGCATTTAGATTCTAAAGGTATGGTTTAGGAAGAGTTAGTTCCCATTCTCAGATAGTGACACATCACAACAGAAGGCCAGGGTGATTTTACCTCAGATGCACTTGCACCAATTTAGCTGTTCTTTGCCACAGAGTTTTAATGTTTAATTTCTCTTTTTAAGCACTTCATGTAGAAAATGAATGTCACATTCCGACTTGTACACTTAAATTTTGTCATACTGGCTTGGCTATACAGGTATACTGTGGAAGCTTTGATAACATTAATACAGGGTGATTCACGCTGCATTAAGATTTATAAGTGTTCCAGAAGCCATGTTTATATTGATTGGTTGATTTATTCATTGATCATTTTATTGTTTGCCAGGTTTCAAGACTCGGGCTGAGAGAGACATCTATTGGAACTTATTTGCCAATGCCCAGCAGTTCTTTTCCTCAGATATGTAAGTAGAAATTATGTTAGACAATTATTATAAGATAAAATAAAAATGGACATATATAGCAAACCATAGATTATTCAGAGAGTTCTTTTCATATAGACTGCTCCAATGGCCTTGTGGTTACAGCTTCTGCCTTGGATGCGGGAGGTCCTGGATTCGATCCCCAACTGAGTCATGCCAAAGACTTACAAAAATGGTACTAACAGCTGCCTCGCTTGGTGCTCAGCGTTAAGAGGTTAGCATTAGGACTGGTCAGCCTGGTGTCAGGATAATGTGACTGGGTGGGACATCATGCTACATGTCTGCAGCATGAAGCCCCAGTGCTAGACATCATTATAAACTGTCACACTGCAGACATCGTAGCAATTTGACTGAATTTTTTTTAAAGCTACATTAAAAATCCAAATGGCTAGCACACACACACACACACAAACACACACTTTTCATATATTATATTTCAGTCCTTGGGAAGAGGCGTATTATGAGTAACACAATTTAAGTATATGGTGCAGGGGGAGGGGCGTGTTATGAGTAACACATTTTAAGTATATGGTGCAGGGGGAGGGGCGTATTATGAGTAACACAGTTTAAGTATATGGTGCAGGGGGAGGGGGTCCTGAAATTTATTTTAGCTTATCATTAGATGCTTTTTTTAGTGTTTCAGCCAATATGTACCCGTTCAGAATTTGTACATAATGGACACAAAGTCCCACAAGAAAAGAGTTGATGTATGAAATGTGACTCCCAAAAATGAACAAGGCACGTTATTTCGCCTTGAATCTGATGCAGATCAATCAACAGATTGTGAATTGTCTGAATTATTCAGTTATTACTTTACAAAATATTTTAAAAATCCATCAAGATATCTTAATATGATTGCTGGTTTGCTATGTTAGGACTATCGGTTTTCCCCATTCTTCTAATCTCATATATGGCACAGTTCAGGATCATCCTGAAATAATTGTGTAATCAGTATATCCGATAATATTTATTAGTTGAAAGGCTAGCATGTACCTAATTGTAATAATCGATGAATATTGGAAACAAATTCAACCAACATAACTTCCATTCCCTATTGACACTGATGAAGTTTATTATTTGTAAAGGCGGCAGACTTTTGCCAAGAGGTTTATATGGAATGATGGATAACTGATTTCTTCACCCATTTTTCATGTTCAGATCATAAAAGTGATACACATGACTGCAGATACAATGTTTATTTTGAGCAAGCTGATAAAACCTACAAAAGTTGAGGTAAAAGTCAAACAGAAAGTGAAACGTCAACAGGGAATTGGATTTCAAAATAGCAAAACCAAAGATAAAAGAAAACATCATCACACCCTGAAGAATCTCTTAAACGCTGACATTTACCGAAGACTGGATGACTGTAATCTTAGAAAGGCATACGTTGTAGATTCTCCTCTTCCCATGATATCAGAGTATGGTCGGAGGCAATAAAGTGGAGAATCTTACAGATAATAAAGTTCCTTTTTTTGTTTTTTTAAACCAGTTACATGTAAAATAGACAATGTAAATGATATCTCATTTTATTATAAGGCTGGTTCATTATGATGGTACCATTGGCCCAATGTTTTCCTCTAACTTTGCTGAAACACTGCTAATTTGAATTTCTCTATTGGTGAAATAGCAATCAAAAATATTTTCATTGTCAAAGAGTATTATTTGCACTTGATATTAATAATTAATAATTCAGTAATAATAATTAACAATTCAATGCACTTATGAAATTATGGATATTTATGTATTACTACAGTATTGCCTCCCTTTAAAACTCCTCAGTATATTGTGTTCTTCATATAAATCTCTCCATTGTTAATTTCCATGCATCCTTGCTTATTAGTTGATATTTTACGTTGGTTAGGACCATCATTAATTCCCTGTTGACTCTAGCAAACACAGAAATTGCCAAAGGTGATCAGATTATACAGATGGTGGATAATTTCTAAGATAACATATTTCACAGTTGAAAATGTTGATACTTGTTTCTCATTGTCATAATTTTTTACAATTTGGCACATACCGAATTGGATTGACCATGCTACATTTGTGCTTACTAATGTAAGGTGCAGTTTAGTTAATTGACTGGAGCTGGTGTTATATTCCAACTCTGGTAGTAATACACTCTCAGGTGTAGATTACACTCGGCTCCACCGACACACAAGAGGGCTACCCATGCCAATTAAGAACATGCAGCAGATGGCATCTTAATGAGTCATACATTTATTCAGGTGTAACACAGTGTAGTGGAGTGTAAATCAGTTACACAGGTTTGAATGGAAAATGGTCAAAAAACTCTTAATCATGTTGCCTTCCTAATCTATTGTTTTGTTGCCTTCCTAATCTATTGTTTTTTTGCCTTCCTTGTCTATTGTTTTGTTGCCTTTCTCATCTATTGTTTTGTTGCCTTCCTAATCTATTTTGTTGCCTTCCTCATCTGTTGTTTTGTTGCCTTCTTAATCCATTGTTTTGATCTTCACAACATCAAAAACAAAACTTCAAACTCATTAAAATTAAGCTCACTTATGTAGTGCTTTCAGCTTGTGCTAAAAATCTGACTTGAGGTGTGTGTATTGTGGAGAGTACTATATATATATATATATATATATATATATATATATATATGTATGTATGTATGTATACTGCAGTATTCTTTGTACTGTGCTTTAATGCTTCAAATGCTTATAAATTCTTTCTCTGATTTGTTCAAGAGAAAGAGAGCAGTTTTGTATTCATATACTTGGAACTTTGGAGTGTTAATTCAACTCAAAATTGAAGTTTACTTGAATGACAACTTAGTAACTTTTCATTTTTCACAATTCAAGATTTGATATCAAGTGAGTATTTCTTATCTTTGTATATGTGTTCATGTCTTTTAGTTTGAAAATTTGAATGGATCATGTTCTGTATCTCTGTATCCTTGACTACAGTACAGTAATTACAGCTAAAAACAAACATAATTCAAGACTTATCTAGTCATTATTACATTATTATCCAGTTGTATAGACAAGTAAAAAAACATTTAGATGTCTTTACAGCCAGGTATATAAGTCACTAGAGTGGAAAGTAGATGTCTTTACACCAGGTATATAAGTCACAAGAGTGGAAAGTAAACATTTTTTACAGCCTGGATGATAAGTCACAAGAGCAGAAAGGAATTGTCTTTACAGCCAGGTTGAGAAGTCACTAAAGTGGAAAGTTAATGTCTTTGCAGCCAGGTAAATAAGTCACCTGAGACGTAATTCGTATCATTTCAGTTTTGGAATGGCATCATTATGTTGTGTTCTTATTTGTGATGTATTATAATTTGTATCATTTAAATTATGGAAAGGCGTTATTATTGTTGTGTTGTTATTGAGACATTGTATTATAATTTGTATCATTTAAATTTTGGATGCTTGTTGATGAATAGATTTGTCATGAGCTTCCCAGAACCTGTAATCTTAAACTGACATTGCTGCCAAGAACAACCTTGTAACAGCCTTGTGTTTCATTTAAAGTTTTTCATTGTTACCATCTCTAACTTAAATTGTAAGGTGTCGTGCACTTCGTTGTTTATAAATAGTTGTTTTAAATTCATAAATATTCTTGCATCATGTATTAGCTGTTAGCATACTGTCATTAGATTTCGATGCGTGTTGTGCTTCATATATGTATGTGAGTTATAAACGGAAGATTCCAGTATATGATCTAGTTTTCCTTTTTGGTTTTTTATTTTTATAAAATAGAGAACATCAAATATTAAATACAAAATATTGTTCATGTTTTCAGGTTATGCTTTTGTTTCATACTTTTACTGACATCAAAGATCAATCTGTTTTTAACTTATCAAATTAAATTTTTGCAACTGTACCTCATATTTTTCTCATAATACTAAATGAATATACTAATGAGAATGGATCAGATCCTAGATTCTTGGTCAGATGTTTTGCTAAAGTAAAAGCACACATTATTGTTATTCAGCTCTCATTGTTACATTTCTAAGAATATTTCTATTTTAACTTTTAGTGAAATGCTTTTTTTTTTGTATGAATTATTTTGTTTCTCCCAGTGGGAAGCCAGTTTTAATGTGTAAAATATTTTTAATGAATGGTTTGTTACATGTAATATTTCAATGTGAATTCCTCTAATTTTGCATTTAACATATTTGGCAGTTTAGTGGATTTTTAATTTTGCAGGTGTCTATTTACTACTAGGCATAATACCTTTCAGTGGGTCTTTTGATTAGTGGATTAAAGCAATCCTGAATTTCACTGGTACAAAATGAATACAATTAAATGCTTTCAGTTTTGCAAAATACAGTATGGCTAGTAAGTTATTAAAAAAAAAAACATTTTGTATGTTGATTAAGAAAAAGAAAGTAGAATTGATGTTTATGGCAGATAATAGAAATATTACCACTGCACAAAAAATGTCTAAAGCTGTTTAGCTTGGATTTGTTTTTGCATGGTCATAGCTAATTTTTATCGTGGTCCCAAAGTGGTCTCAAGCGCTTGCCTTTACCGATCACTGCCATCGCACTTCTTTCTTTGTGAGTCTCCAGCTTGGGCAATGTGGATATGTGAGAAAGCTATCAGGGTGTGGTTCAGGGCTTTGCCAGGGTTCATCTTCCACCACTTATACTGGCTGTCATATATTGCCAATCATGTAAATGGCATTAAACCCCAAAACAAAATAAAGCACCTTTTGAAGGCAATTAGCAAACCATGTGATAACTTACTGCTGGTACATGTATGTGCATACATATTCACTAAATGTGCACACATCAGAACTTTATCTATTGAAATAATTAGATGTATATACACGTTAAAACTTGAATCCAACTGCAAACAACATAGACACTGATCTGTCAACACTTAATGCACAAGTTTGTTGTTTGTTCTACTAATTACTCCAGCAATCTGCAATGACTAGACCCAGGTCTGCTGGCACACTATGCAGTGGCAGATCTGGGTCTGCGCAGTTTTTATTTGTAATAAACTTATAAGCAAGTACATGCACAAGCTAGAAGTTTTTAAAAAAATTCTTGTTGCTAGAAGGACAAGTAGAATTACTAGTCCTGATGAATCTTCACTAGTCTGTCCCACAGAACAATGTCAAACACATATCTAGATGAATAACATTTTTATTTCTTAAATATCACAATCATTCACAATTCAGATGTACAAATCTTTGGTTTTGAAAAACAGCAAGTTTACTTGAAAATATTCAGTACAAGTTCACTAGAAAACCATAATTTCCCAGAAATTAACCATACAAAAGGATGCCTCATAAACATTTCCCAGAAATTAACCATACAAAAGGATGCCTCATAAACATTTCCCAGAAATTAACCATACAAAAGGATGCCTCATAAACATTTCCCAGAAATTAACCATATAAAAGGATGCCTCATAAACATTTCCCAGAAATTAACCATATAAAAGGATGCCTCATAAACATTTCCCAGAAATTAACCATACAAAAGGATGCCTCATAAACATTTCCCAGAAATTAACCATGTAAAAGGATGCCTCATAAACAGTTTTCAGAGCTTACTCACGACAAAAAAAATAATGTGAGAGAAAAAAGACAAAGATTTCTCATCACAGCAGTACAGAGGAATCTCATTAATCCAGACTTCGTTTATCCGGAAACTTTGCTATCCAGACATAATAAAACGGGAATAGAATTCCATAACATTAATTTGCTCCATTAATCAAAAACTCCGCATTACGGATCTGGGAATCAAAATTGGGGACCAAAGTGTAAAATTACTAGAAAACTAGTCTCAATAATCTGGAAATAATCTACAAAAATAAGATAATTTGAAAAGTCTTATATGAAAATACAGTCAATCAGATAACACAGATTGACCTACGCAAATGTGGAGGTGTGTCAAGGTATCAATCTTTGATTGCTCAAATTCTAGTGGTATTTTAAAGTTATCAATTGATCACATGATAATGTGTGTGGAAAAACTAAGTAGTGTGACCTTATTGTAACCAGCGATTGTATAAACAATGTCTGTTTTAGCTAGTCACCAACGGGGTGTTAATGATTAAATAAACACACTGGGATCAAATCGTCCATGCTTTTTGACATAGCGTACGGTTAATAAATTGGGTCATTAAGCTTGTTTGTTGTTTACCAATTGTATGTAGCAATCACAGTTTACTGATGGCTGTACAAATACAGTTGATTGATTTAAGCTGTGGACCATATAGGGCTTCATTTCAGAATAAAATGGGGATGTCAATTAATAGCTCATTAGTCAATAGATGTATTCATTAATTTATTTCGACCAATATTGAATATACAGTACATTTACAGCAAGCATGTACATGTATATGGTATGATGACATCGTGAAATAAAAAGGTGCATTATTCAATTATCTGGAAAACTCGTTAATCTGGACATATTCACTGGGAATGAAGGTGTCTGGATTAATAAGGCTTCTCTGTATAGACCTCACTACAGTGAAAGCAGGACAAGATCTCTCATCATAGCAGTATAGACATTGGTACAGTGAAAGCAGGGCAAGATCTTTCGTCATAGCTGTATAGACATTACTACAGTGAAAGCATGGCAACATCTCTCATCATAGCAGTATAGACATTGCAACATAATAATTCAAAAACTATCAAGAAAAATTTTGGTCTCATTGTAATCTTTTAAGGATGGAACAGTCAATGATAATAGGGGTTTTGATGTCTATGGCACTACAGTAATGTGGTATTGTGCCAAATTCATGTCCAGTTTAAAATCTTTAGTCCAAATTTCCTATGACCATTCAAAAGTGATATTTTGTTGGCATTACAGGATTATTGTACCTCTGATGTCATGGATGTGTAGGCTGCAAGATTTGCAGTCAATTGTGACTATCAATGCAGATAGGGAGAACCAGGTTAGATTTCATTAGTCATGAATGCTAATAGTCCAACAGGAAATTTACTAGCCCCAGGATAGCGGACCATCACTAACTTTGAGCAGTGATGCTGTACTTAAGCTAGGATGCTAAATATGCATGATGATTTTGGACGTAAATCCACTCAATTCTATATTGTGGATATTTGATAGGGGTTAAGTGTGTGTGCAGGTAATAAATGGCTTTTAAAAAAATATTTGGAAAATGAGGCTTTGCCACATGTTTCTTCTTGTAAATATTATTTTGTTTTATATGTTTACAGTGATGGGGACTTCCATCTTTTCGACTCTGGATTGTTCTACAGTGATCTGATCTTTAATGATGATGCTGTCCGCCTGATGAAGATTGAGGAAGACAAGCAAGATTACAAGAACTACTTGGGCTATGAATTTATCAATCAGATTATCTATCTTGAAGATTACACCTGTACAACAACTAGCTCGGCAACATCAATAGTTGCCCATTTATCATTTGTATTGTCTTCACTATTTCTCATTGTTAAATATATGGTATAGTGGTAATTCAAAGCTGCAAGATGTAATTTTCCCATATTTATATGTCCAGTTTTATCTTGATACAATTTATACCATGGACTCAGATAAATGTAGATCAATTATCGAAACACGAATATGACATTTTGAACTGTACATTTTCATATAATTCCCACATTAGCATTTTCTTGTATATATGATCATGCACTTTTGATTATTGACAAAGTACTGCATGTTATCACCTTAATTGCAGTTAGATTGTGTTGATTAATTCATGGAAGAATTTAAAAATAACTAGTGATTTTGGCCAGGATTTTCAGTTGTTTTATTGCAGCATGCATAAAATGAGGAAAAACTGACAAAGGCTTTTATAAATAAAAAGAAGAAATGACAGGTTTGGCAGATAGAATTTTGATGTGGAATAACTATCATTTGGGATCTTGTTATTAATAGGTCGGATTTGTATGACATAATTTGGGGGTTCCACATTGATTGGTTACATTCACCCATTCTGATGGGTAGCGACACCAGAAATTCAAATCCAACAAAGAGAATCAAGAATTGTAGTTTAAGTTATTCTTTCCTTGATAGAAAAATATGTTTACCTTTAACCACTGATTATGTTTACCTGTAACCACTGATTATGTTTACCTGTAACCACTGATTATGTTTACCTTTAACCACTGATTATGTTTACCTGTAACCACTGATTATGTTTACCTTTAACCACTGATTATTTTTCAATATAAGCTGGAAAGTAATAGGTACATTGAATTTAAAGTGAGAAAAAAAATCTTTGAGAATAGAAATATAATGTGTAGACTAATTATTGTTATGATTAATGAGGTAGAACATCTGATTTATTGAGATTGAATTTTCCATTAATTAGTTTTCTCATTTTTTCATATTAAAAAACCCAGTATTTAGCATTAGAAACAATTTAGTAAAAGGATTAGGGATAATTAAAAATTATATGGACTGCCTTTTTCTGTTGTCATCGGATTGGGAGATAACTGATCAATGAAGGCCACTTATTTTGAACGTTTTATTAGGTTATTGCCACACATTTGATGTCATGTTCCTGTATACAGTTGATATTTACTTTCTAAAGGTTTTAGTTGTATATTTGTGAAACACATGGATTATATATATATATACACTAAAAGTTACAGATGTATATTTGTGAAACACATGTATTATATGAACATATTATTTGTACTTTTGTCTTACATTGTGGAAAATGTCTGAAAAAAGTACCATTAATTCCTCCATTACTTTTGATATGGAAATTTGACACAGAAGACGGTTGACACCCCTTTTATGTCAAGTGAGCTAATCAAGTTGTTATAGCAACAAAAAAATGTAATTACTTTATGCCATTTGTTGCTTTTTTATAATGGCAATATGTCTTAGTCATATTTGAGTTGCTTCCCATCAACCAAAGATCTGATAAAGAGTTTATCCTTTTGTAATGCATGTTGATAGACCTGTTGTAAGGCATACAAGACCTGTTGTAAGGCATGTTGATAGACCTGTTGTAAGGCATGTTGATAGACCTGTTATAAGGCATGTTGATAGACCTGTTTTAAGACATACAAGACCTGTTGTAAGGCATGTTGATAGACCTGTTATAAGGCATGTGGATAGACCTGTTTTAAGACATACAAGACCTGTTGTAAGGCATGTTGATAGACCTGTTGTAAGGCATACAAGACCTGTTGTAAGGCATACAAGACATGTTGTAAGGCATTTGATAGACCTCTTGTAAGGCATACAAGACCTGTTGTAAGACATACAAGACCTGTTGTAAGGCATACAAGACCTGTTGTAAGGCATGTTGAATGACCTGTTATAAGGCATACAAGACCTGTTGTAAGACATACAGGACCTGTTGTAAGGCATGTTGAATGACCTGTTGTAAGGCATACAAGACCTGTTGTAAGACATACAAGACCTGTTGTAAGACATACAAGACCTGTTGTAAAGCATGTTGAATGACCTGTTGTAAGGCATACAAGACCTGTTGTAAGACATACAAGACCTGTTGTAAGACATACAGGACCTGTTGTAAGGCATGTTGAATGACCTGTTGTAAGGCATACAAGACCTGTTGTAAGACATACAAGACCTGTTGTAAGACATACAGGACCTGTTGTAAGGCATGTTGAATGACCTGTTGTAAGGCATACAAGACCTGTTGTAAGACATACAAGACCTGTTGTAAGGCATGTTGAATGACCTGTTGTAAGGCATACAAGACCTGTTGTAAGACATACAAGACCTGTTGTAAGGCATGTTGAATGACCTGTTGTAAGGCATACAAGACCTGTTGTAAGGCATACAAGACCTGTTGTAAGGCATGTTGATAGACCTGTTGTAAGGCATACAAGACCTGTTGTAAGGCATGTTGAATGACCTGTTATAAGGCATACAAGACCTGTTGTAAGACATGTTGAATGACCTGTTGTTAGACCTTTTGTAGATTATATGCTACCTAATACTCTGTTCAGGACTTCAAAAGGAGGTACCTGTTGTCAGAAGCTCAACATAGTGGTCAGTTTGGCATCTGTCTGTCTGTATGTCTGTAGTCTAGCTATGCAATAAATTTAGATAAATAGTTTTATAGATTAAGCAGTGTCAAATTTGCTACTTTCCTTTTATGTTTTTTCAAGCTTGAATGAAAGAATGGCTTCGGTGTTGCAGTTTTTCATAATTCCTTTATTGATACACTACAACACAAGGTGAGCATCTGTCTTTGAAAGTTTAAGAGTGCTGCTGTTGATGAAATGCACTGCCTAAAAAAGATGTATTGGTTGACAAGATTGATGCCTGTTTCCCATCATGATTTGTTTGGGAATAGAAAATAGAGTGAATGCTAGAATTCAATATACATTCCAAAATGAAGAACAGGTACCTGTCAAAGACTGTTAGGAATATACATTCCAAAATGAAGAACAGGTACCTGTCAAAGACTGTTTAGGTTATACCAACAAGAACATAACTGGTATATAATATTTCATTGCATTGGATATATAAAAAATTATACAGAATACACAAAATAGATGTGATATTAAGAAAATAATGAGCATGCTTTGACATTGTCCCACATATTTTAATGGACAGATACTTGACCTGCTTTCTTCCTCATCATTTTTTTTTTAGACCAATGTATACATAATTTGTTTGGGGTCTTTTTCAATGCCACTTTATTTAGTATTTTTATGTACATATTGGCATATATGAACTATTATTTCAGTACGTTATTGCTGTTAAGTGCACATACATTGGAAATTGAACTTTAAAGAGTGTATTTTTGTGAATAACAGCATTTTCTTTTTAAATGTTTTATACAATTTGATGAAGCCAACTTTAACATCTTTACTGTTTCATAACTTCATTTTACACATGCATGGTTGTGTGTGTGTATGTGTGTGTGTGATGCTTATCACAAGGGCAGTACATAAGGATTTAAAGTATTTGATTAGTGATAACAAAGTTTGTGTCCGACTCTCAGACCAGCTTCCTAAATATTTACTGATGTAGTTTTTATTCAAAACTTGAGACTTCTTGTTTTCCATTGCTAAATTGAAAATTGTTGTCTGCAGACTATTAGAACCTTGTGAAGTAAAATTTGCAGTGATAAATTTTCTAAATTGTGCCCACATTTTTGGTCTCATATTTCATTTCCTTCATTAATGTGATTAAAATGAAGGGAAACTTGGAACCGAAAACATTCAGCTTAGTATACAGATCGTTGTACATATCATTTCATTTTTAAATGATATTTTTGTATGAATTTAACATTTCATTGTAATAAAAATCTTCTACTGTAGTTTTGTATGTTTTGTTTTTGTTTTTTCTGCTTCCGTTACTTTATGCCAAATGAGGAATGTGGTTGGAGCATGTTGTGTTAGCTTTCACTCCATAGGGTAAAATATTTGCTGGACAATTGATATCTGATGAAGACATTTCTAAGTTCACCAAGTTATAGGTAAGGAATGTAACTTTCAGAAAACTGCTTTCATTTTATGCCTTGACTGCAATGGCTGCTATCTGTCTATCCATCTGAAATCCAATTTAGGACACTATTAGAAAACTATTTTTGGGCCATATTTTTTTTGGACAGTTTAAAGTTATAGGCAGATGGCATGACCACATTTTCAGGCAGTAATACTTTAATTTACCTGTTTTTTTTTTCATTAGCCTGTTGTCTGTTCACCACTTCATTAGCCTGTTGTCTGTTGTCCACCACTTCATTAGTCTGTTGTCCGTCATCCATTTCATTAGCCTGTTGTCTGTTGTCCACCACTTCATTAGTCTGTTGTCTATCACGCTACTTTTAATTAGCCTGTTGTCTGTCATCCACCTTTTCATTAGCCTGTTGTCTGTTGTCCACCACTTCATTTGCCGGGGCCCCGAGTGGCCGAGTGGTCTAAAGCGCTTACCATTACGGATCATTGCCATCTCACCTCTGTCTGCGTGTGCTCGAGTCTCAGCCTCGGCTAACGTTGGTATGTGAGAAAGCCTGCCAGTAGCTTCTCGTGGGTCGGTGGTTCTTCCCCGGGTTTTTCAGGGTTCTTCCTCCACCAATTATACTGGCCGCCATATATAGCCTATCTTGTGCTGAAAAATGGCGTTAAACCCTACAACAACAACTACTTCATTAGCCTGTTGTCTGTTGTCCACCACTTCATTAGTCTGTTGTCTGTTGTCCACCACTTCATTAGCCTGTTGTCTGTTGTCCACCACTTCATTAGCCTGTTGTCTGTTGTTCACCACTTCATTAGCCTGTTGTCGTCCACCACTTCATTAGTCTGTTGTCTGTCATCCATTTCATTAGCCTGTTGTCTGTTGTCCACCACTTCATTAGTCTGTTGTCTATCATGCTACTTTTAATTAGCCTGTTGTCTGTCATCCACCTTTTCATTAGCCAGTTGTCTGTTGTCCACCACTTCATTAGCCTGTTGTCTGTTGTCCACCACTTAATTAGTCTGTTGACCGCTCCGGTGGCCTAGTGGTTAGAGCGTCCGCCTCGGATGCGGGAGGTCGTGGGTTCGATCCCGGCCGAGTCATACCAAAGACTTACAAAAATGGTACTAACAGCTCCCTCGCTTGGCGCTCAGCATTAAGAGGTTAGTGTTAGGACTGGTCGGCCCGGTGTCAGGATAATGTGACTGGGTGGGACATCATGCTACATGTCTGCGGCATGATGCCCCAGTGCTAGACATCACTATAAACTGCCACATTGCAGACATCGTAGCGATATGACTGAGAAATTGTTAAAGCTACGTTAAAAATCCAAATCACAACACAACACAACAACAACAATTAGTCTGTTGTCTGTTGTCCACCACTTCATTAGCCTGTTGTCTGTTGTCCACCATTTCATTAGCCTGTTGTCTGTTGTCCACCACTTCATTAGCCTGTTGTCTATCACACTACTTTTAATTAGCCTGTTGTCTGTCATCCACCATTTCATTAGCCTGTTGTCTGTCATCCACCTTTTCATTAGTCTGTTGTCTGTCATCCACCTTTTCATTAGCCTGTAGTCTGTCATCTACCATTTCATTAGTCTGTTGTCTGTCATCCATTTCATTAGCCTGTTGTCTGCCATCCACCATTTCATTAGTCTGTTGTTTGTCATGCTACTTTTAATTAGCCTGTCATCCACCTTTTCATTAGCCTGTTGTCTGTGATCCACCTTTTCATTATCCTGTAGTCTGTCATCCACCATTTCATTAGTCTGTAGTCTGTCATCCACCATTTCATTAGTCTGTTGTCTGTCATCCACCATTTCATTAGCCTGTTGTCTGTCATCCACCTTTTCATTAGCCTGTAGTCTGTCATGCTACTTTTAATTTGCATGTTTTCTGTCATCCACCTTTTCATTTGCATGCTGTCTGTCATCCACGTTTTCATTAGTCTGTTGTCTGCCATCCACCTTTTCATTAGCCTGTTGTCTGTCATCCACCTTTTGATTAGCATGTTGTCTGTCATCCACCTTTTCATTAGCCTGTTGTCTGTTATCCACATTTTCATTAGCCTGTAGTCTGACATGCTACTTTTAATGAGCCTGTTGTCTGTCATCCATCTTTTCATTAGCCTGTTCTGTCATCCACCTATTCAGTAGCAAACACTTAGTATTGCTGCTCTTAAACTATTTGGAAGATTGCCATGAAACTTTACACACACCTTCATCCCATGGTCAAGTTGTTTCAGACATCCAGTATGGCCAACAAAGCAGCCATCTTGAAAATTTGGCGATGCTTCTTCGGAATAAATGGTGATATCAACATGTGGTTTTCACACAAAATAGACTTTATAAGATGTTTGATTGGTCCTAAATAACACCGCTGCCTATTTGATATCCAACATGGCCACCATGGCAGCCATTTTGAAAATCTTATCACTATTTCTCAGAAATGAATGGTCATATCAACATGGGGTTTCCTTCTGTAAATACGTTACCAATCATAATACTTTAGGGCAACTACTACATCACAAATCCAGACCTCCCAGACTTTTAGCTAAAAAGAGCTAAGTTATCTGTCCACCTATGAGGTGGTCGGGCAAAGTGATCTCCACTTGATACAGTAATTGACGCCAAATTCCATTAATATATAAGTTATTACTTCCCCTCATGCCAAGAAGCTGGCTTTCACCACGAGGGACATCTACCAAGTTTCTAGAAGTCCTACACTCATAAGCTGGAGGTGTCTTCACTTCAAAGGAAAGTATATTTTATTCTATATTTCAAACTTTTCTTTCTTCCTAAGACAACAAAGGGCTTCCTTTACAATTAAAGCATTTTGCCATCACTTGCTGTCATCTACACACTTGCAGCCGTAGCCTATGTGACTTAAACAATAGTTCTGGCTATAGCTTTAATTTATATGTGTGCAAATATTTAATGGGCTATTTAAAACTCTTTTAAGATTTTGCTTTCAATTATTTACGCAATTGAACAGCTTTTGGGACTGTGTACGTCGTCAATTACGAGTACGAAGCATCTACGGGTGTATTATATCACAAATGCTTCCTGTCTTCCATGTGAATACTTTTGAATTGATTCACAACGTCCTGAATGCGGGATCAAACTTGTATCAAATATTTTGACGATCCTGGAAGAATACTTTTGAATTGATTCACAACGTCCTGGATGCGGGATCAAACTTGTATCAAATATTTTGACGATCCTCAATATGCGCAACACAGCTTATATCCTTTCACCACGAATCACTAAAGGAAACTAATTGGGTGCATGTTCATAGGAGGGTTTACGTCATAAAAGGTACCACATCCTATAGGCATACCAGTTACTATGAGGTTTACATCAGTTGGAAGAGATTCAATGCTCTACCACCTTACAGACCCATGTGGGCCCAAGGTACGCTCGCAACTTCCATCATCTATTTTCCTACCTTAAGGATCAGTTGACAGAATTCGCTACAAGACCATCGCCCCCCCCCCCCCTTTCTCTCTCTATCTCTCTCAGTTATAGCGGAGGGATTTACAAGGCAACCAACAAAGTCGCAGGGATGTCAGAAGAGCGCATGCCACTGGAAAACAGTCTTACAACTCCTGAAATAAGTGGACGAGTCAAAGAGAGGTCCAGCGTTTCCACGAGAATATCCCTATCTTGATTACATACACACAGGCCCCACATCCTACCCTTATCTCAGATCCCGGTAGAAAGAATACTCCAATCCTTTGTGACTGATTGAAGAAGGTTTACTATGACGACCTGGAGATCCAACGGTACTTGGAGTACGTTCTAAGACTTTGGACACAGCTCTTTCAGCTACAACGCAGCCCTTATAGTTGATCTTTAACATAAGCGCATTAAATCAACCATGATACGCTCGTGGGCTTGAGATGGAATACAACAACGGATTCTAGAGCTGTCAGCCGTGAAGACTGCGCAATCAGTGTGGACCTGCAAGAGACGTCGTTTCACGTCCCACTCAACGGCTTTCAGAAACGCTGATTCGCCTACGACAGGTTACAAACAACAGACTCGTGATATTTTGGAGCAAGACATTGTTTTACGTGTTACTTCCTTTTATTTTCAATCTCTTGTCAACAATAACATCTTAGACATCGTACCCATTCAAGATTCGGTCGACTAGGTCTAGACTCTTTGTTCAAGTGCGAAGAATGTGTTCCCCGGGAAAAGGAGATTTGAATTCATGCAATCGTAAATTATGTGCCTCTTTTGTGCAATCCATCTGCTAGTGTATTCATTTTTGTTCATTACAGTACCGGGCGTCTTATTCTTTGGTCACTGTATTGGTCATTCATAACAATGATTACGTGGTCAAGTGGAGATCGAACCTTGACAATTGGACAAACGCTCTCAATCGACAACTATTCGAGGCTGCATCACGAAAACATTTTGCTAACACAGAAGACTAGGTGGAACAAGTAACCTACTATTTCTGACTGACATAGGAGCTTGGCCCTCTAAGGATCATTTGTATGTCTATATCATAGAATGAATGACCTTTCTTGAAAGCCAGTCATTGGTGGCCGGCGAACCTACACGGGAATCGCGTTCTCATTCTGACGAATAACTACAGTATGGTGCTTGATCGCAAACAGCAAAGTGGAACAAGAACTCAGACATTTGCTTTCTTGTTTTGTGTTTTCTTTAGTGGTATCTGCAACGGCAATCCAAGTTTCAGTTCGACATATCCTAGGCTGGCTAATGTATTGGCGACTCCTATTTCTGCAAGCAGTAACTCTTACTAACGGAACGGCCTTTACGTCCGTCAGTTTGATAGGATACATGCCCGAGGAGATCGACTTTTGATGGACATGATTGACAAGATGGAATGCCAAAGTCCTAGCATTTGCCACACAAATCCTTGGCACAACTGCTGGTCTAATTGCTGCTCCCTACATCTTGGTCGAATGTATTCATATTTAAACAGGTTGGATTCTGAACGTGGAACAGGAACCAAATATATGTAAGTCTCTCTTCTTCTTGATTACTCTACTAAAATAGAGAATGCAGGACTAACCGGATCAGTATAGGAAGGCAATGGAATACAATCTCAGTAGTTCACACCAGAGTACTTTATTCCAATGGATACATCCATGCCACATCAGCAAACGTTCTAGGCTCTTCGAAACAAACACTTAGCATCCATCAGTTAAACATATCGTTTCACCTATCATATAATACAGCATATCGCACAAAACAAAGACCTGTCTGATCTTGGATTCCACCTGGCCAACGGCACTGGACCCTTGCCTAAGTGGACTTTTCATGGGGATGAATTGTGCTGAACAAGACACAAACTGAACTGCTCTCAAAAGCTTAATTAGTTCACTTATTATACGAGTCCTGCCTCCTCTCTACCTTTGCGGTCGGCAGGCAAAATCAGCAATACACTTCTTGGTGGACCCATCTACTTACAGTTCCAATGTGATGGGTCAATATCGCTCATGAAGCACGCTCCCCGCCGACTTGCAAGGGCATCGTTGACTCACCTTCCATACAATACCTGCTTCCTTCTTTACATTCATGACTGCAGGCAGAATCAGAGTAATACATGCCTTATCAGTGTACCCAAATTACATGCAGCTCCAACAAGACGAGTGAGTTTGGGTACCCTATTTCATTGCCAAGAACTGGCTCCCGTCCATGGCTAACCAGACTTTTGTAATGAAATCACTGTCTAATCTGGACACTCCAGCTCAAGACTAAGTACAAGATCTAGTACGAGCTGTGATGTGGTGTCTTAAAATATCAGAGCCGTTGCATCGAGGGAGATGACGCTTATTTTTATGTATCAAACATGGCCAGGACGATATAATAGATCGACCCCTTTGTCTTGGATCAAGCGGATTATGCGCTCTACATATCGAGAAATAACTCAGCTCATTGGATTTATTATGCATTTCGGCTCACGATTTTAGAGCACTTGCCACGAGCATAGCCTTTGACGGGAATTGTTCTCTACATGACATTATTCATGCCGTGGGATGGAGATCAGAGTCCACGTTCTGAAGATTTTACCTCCGAGATCTTTCGTCCCAAAAGGCTCAACTCGAGCTGGTGAGATTTATAACCGGAACGCGACAGCTCACCTTATCAGGTCCTTCGACAGCTTCGTAAGACGCGATTTCACGACTTCCGCTGGATTTGTGGGATTTAAAATTTTTCCGTTTTGGTAGCCACTCCTTTACAGATGGAGTCGTCTCCAGTCTGGTTACCTATAAGCTGTCTCACATACCTTAGGGGACCGGTGATGGCATCTCCGGGGTAAGGCGATGTACCTCCTTCCACTTCTTACTTATTTTCCTAAGGTATCATGATTGAGTAATGTATTTAAAGAAGAAACTAATTTTTTAAAGTAAAATATGTTTCTTCGCGAATACTTAACTAATCATAATACACATGCACCATCCCATCCTCCCCGCAGTTACATCATAATAAAAAGCGTGCCTTTCGCTCCAGATGTAACTAGGATATTGATGGGATTTTGCGGGCATCCCTACATCAAGGGGAGATCACTCTACTTAATACTTAACTAATCATAATACACATGCACCATCCCATCCTCCCCGCAGTTATATCATAATAAAAAGCGTGCCTTTCGCTCCAGATGTAACTAGGATATTGATGGGATTTTGCGGGCATCCCTACATCAAGGGGAGATCACTCTACCTGACCGCCACCTTGGTGGTCAAATAACGTTAGCTCTTTTCAGCTAAGAGCGTTACCTGGGAGGTCTGGGTGTGTGAGATAGTAGTAGTTCTCCTAGGCATTATGGTTGGGTAAGTATTCGCGAAGAAACATATTTACTAAAAAAAAATAATTTCACTGAACGCATTCATACGATATCGAGTTAGTCGTAAATGAAAATGGTACCAGATTAACTTCTAATATGACTGTCACAATGAAGATCCTGAAAAAATCACATTATCAGTACTTCTCTTTTGGTGTCTTATGATGTCGTGTTGCTACTAAAGAGAAATAGCCCCAGTCTGATATCCAGTATGGCAAACATTTTTTTCTTATCATTACTCATCCAATGTGAAAGTGATGTCAACATGGGGTTACCACCTGAAGACTTCTGATGATGTCTTATTGGTCCTAAATGAAAATGGCGTCACTCTGATGTCCAATATGTCCGCTATGGCGGCTAATTTGACAATCTTTTATCGTTGAATAACATCAAAGACGGTTTCAACACTATGCAGTTAAAAAAAAAGAAATGATCTTGAATTCCCTGAAGTTGTTTTTGCATCGTAGAGCATCCGTTTCATCAGGTGACAACTCTTTTTCATTGCCCCCCGAATGTGAAATTTAAATTTTAAACACCTGTATCTTCTTGTTTCATATCATCTTGTCTTCCTTCTGACACTCATTAGCACAGCTAGTGTTACAGTATTTGCTGGACTGCCATGAAACTTGGTAAATATTTTAGTTATCACTATGTACATATCAACAAATCACATTACTTTCACATCTTTTGTTATAATAATTGCCCTGTTTGTATTGTAGCAATATATAACACAATGCCATGTGTTTAACTAGTCTTCTATTTTTTATGGATTGCTATGAAACTTTGTAAATGATACTATTATCGACTCTTTAAGTTGTGTACATTGATAAATCACTGTTCTTGCAATTATTCTTAGAGTTGTTGAACTCTTTGTCTTGCAGGCTAATGCAGTATGTGACAATCTCATGTCTTGCAGCTTAATGCAGTATATGACAATCTCATGTCTTGTAGCTTAATGCAGTATGTGACAATCTCATGTGTTGCAGCTTAATGCAGCATATGACAATCTCGTGTCTTGTAGCTTAATGCAGTATATGACAATCTCATGTCTTGAAGTAGCTTACTGCAGTATATGACAATCTCATGTCTTGTAGCTTAATGCAGTATATGACAATCTCATATCTTGTAGCTTAATACAGCATATGACAATCTCATGTCTTGTAGCTTAACTCAGTAGATGACAATCTCATGTCTTGTAGCTTAATGTCGTATATAACAGTCTCATGTCTTGCAGCTTAATTCACTATACGACAATCTCATGTCTTGTAGCTTAATGTTGTATATGACAGTCTCATGTCTTGTAGCTTAATGTCGTATATGACAGTCTCATGTCTTGTAGCTTAATGCAGAATATAACAATCTCATGTGTTGCAGCTTAAATCAATAGATGACAATCTCATGTCTTGCAGCTTAATTCACAAGATGACAATCTCATATCTTGTAGCTTATTGCAGTATATGACAATCACATGTCTTGTAGTAGCTTAATGTCGTATATGACAATCTCATGTCTTACAGCTTAATGCAGTATATGACAATCTCATGTCTTGTAGCTTAATGCAGTATATGACAATCTCATGTCTTCTAACTTAATGCAGTATATGACAATCTCATGTCTTGTAGCTTAATGCAGTTTATGACAATCTCATGCGTTGCAGCTTAATGTAGTATATAACAATCTTGTGTCTTGTAGCTTAATGCAGTATCTAACAATCTCATGTATTGTAGCTTAATGCAGTATAGGACAATATCATTTCTTGTAGCTTAATGCAGTATGTGACAATCTCATGTCTTGCAGCTTAATGCAGCATATGACAATCTCGTGTCTTGTAGCTTAATGCAGTATATGACAATCTCGTGTCTTGTAGCTTAATGCAGCATATGACAATCTCATGTCTTGTAGCTTAACTCAGTAGATTACAATCTCATGTCTTGTAGCTTAATGTCGTATATAACAGTCTCATGTCTTGCAGCTTAATTCACTATACGACAATCTCATGTCTTGTAGCTTAATGTCGTATATGACAGTCTCATGTCTTGTAGTTTAATGTCGTATATGACAGTCTCATGTCTTGTAGCTTAATGCAGAATATAACAATCTCATGTGTTGCAGCTTAAATCAATAGATGAGAATCTCATGTCTTGCAGCTTAATTCACAAGATGGCAATCTCATATCTTGTAGCTTATTGCAGTATATGACAATCACATGTCTTGTAGTAGCTTAATGTCGTATATGACAATCTCATGTCTTCTAACTTAATGCAGTATATGACAATCTCATGTCTTGTAGCTTAATGCAGTAGATGACAATCTCATGTCTTGTAGCTTAATGCAGTATATGAAAATCTCATGTCTTCTAACTTAATGCAGTATATGACAATCTCATGTCTTGTAGCTTAATGCAGTAGATGACAATCTCATGTCTTGTAGCTTAATGCAGTATATGACAATCTCATGCCTTGTAGCTTAATGCAGTATATGACAATCTCATGTCTTGTAGCTTAATGCAGTATATGACAATCCCATGTCTTCAAGTAGCTTAATGCAGTATATGACAATCTCATGTCTTGTAGCTTAATGCAGTAGATGACAATCTCATGTCTTGTAGCTTAATGCAGTATATGACAATCTCATGTCTTGTAGCTTAATGTCGTATATAACAATCTCATGTCTTGCAGCTTAATGTCGTATATAACAATCTCATGTATTGTAGCTTAATGTCGTATATGACAATCTCATGTCTTGCAGCTTAATGCAGTATATAACAATCTCATGTCTTTCAGCTTAATGCAGTATATGACAATCCCATGTCTTCAAGTAGCTTAATGCAGTATATAACAATCTCATGTCTTGTAGCTTAATGCAGTATATGACAATCTCATGTCTTCTAACTTAATGCAGTATATGACAATCTCGTGTCTTGTAGCTTAATGCAGTATATGACAATCTCATGTCTTGTAGCTTAATGCAGTATATGACAATCTCGTGTCTTGTAGCTTAATGCAGTATATGACAATCCCATGTCTTCAAGTAGCTTAATGCAGTATATAACAATCTCATGTGTTGCAGCTTAAATCAATAGATGACAATCTCATGTCTTGCAGCTTAATGTCGTATATGACAGTCTCATGTCTTGTAGCTTAATGCAGAATATAACAATCTCATGTGTTGCAGCTTAAATCAATAGATGACAATCTCATGTCTTGCAGCTTAATTCACAAGATGACAATCTCATATCTTGTAGCTTATTGCAGTATATGACAATCTCATGTCTTGTAGCTTAATGCAGTATATAACAATCTCATGTATTGTAGCTTAATGCAGTATATGACAATCTCATGTCTTGTAGCTTAATGCAGTATATGACAATCCCATGTCTTCAAGTAGCTTAATGCAGTATATAACAATCTCATGTCTTGTAGCTTAATGCAGTATATGACAATCCCATGTCTTCTAACTTAATGTAGTATATGACAACCTCTTTAGCACAACTAGTCTTGCAGATTTTACTGCACTTGGCCAAATATAATATCATATTCAGTAGGTATTGTGAAACCAATAACAAGCACAAATATAATATACTCTGTAAGTATTATAAAAAAAATATAAACACAAATACGATCACAAACTCTGAAGGTATTCTAAACCGATAATAAATATAAATATAACATATTCAATATGCATTATTAAACCAATAATAAATATAATATAATACATTCTGCCGGTATTCTAAATCAATAATAAACACAAATATAATAATCTGTAGGTTGTTTTCTAAAACCCAGTAAGATATTACTAGCAGTTACGTCGCTTTGCATACCGCATTTATCACTCAATAGTGAAGGGAATTAAGTAATAATGTTTTTACACAGCACAATCAAAATAAATTAGTGTTTCTAAGAGCTCATTACAAAAAAAAATGTAAAGGCTTGTTGCCTAAGTTTGTATTTTAAACAATCCATTATCCTATGAATGATTTTGAAATGAAAACTCAAAAGTCATGTATCATCGGTAACTTTGAAATGTAGTAAATATATCATAGTCATTTATCGTCTGTAACTGTCAAATGTAGTAAATTTATTATAGTCATTTATCGTCTATAACTTTGAAATGTAGTAAATTTATCAGAGTCATTTATCGTCTGTAACTGTCAAATGTAGTAAATTTATTATAGTCGTTTATCGGCTGTAACTGTATAATGTAGCAAATTTATCATATTCATTTATCGTCTATAACTTTGAAATGTAGAAAATTTATCATAGTTGTTTATCGGCTGTAACTATCAAATGTAGTAAATTTATTATAGTCGTTTATCGTCTGTAACTGTGAAATGTAGTAAATTTATCATAGTCGTTTATCGGCTGTAACTGTCAAATGTAGTAAATTTGATAAATTTCCAGTCATCATTTTGATAATTATGTTTTAGTGTGACGTTCCATTTATTTCTAAATTTTTAAAGGTTATTTGTCATGTTAGGATTACTAATATCAACGTTTGTCTAAATACTTTTCTCTTAGATCTTGATAATGTTTACAGACGGAAAATGCCTGATATTCATATTTTACGAATGCCATGTTACTGTAATAACAAAACTTACACAAATAACGTGTTGTAACAACATCATTTTATCTACCAGTCTCTATAGAAAGTTTGTGGCCAGAACATCTGAATCATTAAAGAACTTTACTGGTATAAATAGGTAAACCTATATAAAGTTTATGGCCAGAACATCTGAATCATTAAAGAACTTTACTGGTATAAATAGGTAAACCTATAGAATGTTTACGGTCAGAACATCTGAATCATTAAAGAACTTTACTGGTATAAATAAGTAAACCTATATAAAGTTTATGGCCAGAACATCTGAATCATTAAAGAACTTTACTGGTATAAATAGGTAAACCTATATAAAGTTTACGGCCAGAACATCTGAATCATTAAAAAACTTTACTGGTATAAATAGGTACACCTATAGAAAGATACTTCTCAACATTTCATAATGTTTTATAATTTTGATAATACCTATATTTTGACGACTACATGATTTTATCGTGTCAGTTTTGACAATCTTTCAATCATTGAAATAATGCTGTTACAAATACATTAACATCTCCAACGTCTTGTGATATCCAGTCAAAGCCAAAACCATTTCAAATTTAAAAAAATGTCTCGTGCGTGATGCCCATGTGACACGTCCATTATCATATAATGATTTAAGCATTTTATAGTATTCTGCTGGATATCTGCTCCAATCCACACGTAACAATTTACACCAATATTTAACGCGTCTAGATTAATATGTAACACACAAAGTCTGCCACATTCTTTAACGGCAATATTATTATTCACGTCATATCAGATACATAGATATTGTTTGCAGTAGCGGCTTTAAAGACTATCAATACATTATCAATATTAATGTCTCCAAATTTGAGAATCTTTATATAATATAGGTTTTACCAGAGTATCAACTATTTACAAAGGCATCTACACAACAAAAGTACCCAAATTTCCTTTGGTAATAATAATAATAATAATGAGGACTTTGTATAGTGCATAATCTTTAGAAGCTCTAAACGCTTTACAACATTAGACAACACATATAAGATAAAAGACATATATTATGATATGATTACAAAAACAAACACCATGAAATTGGAAAACATAAAAAAAACATGCTGAGACTATTTAAGGTAGGAAACATTATTAGGTCTTTAAGTTTGTTCTTCCAGTCAAAATAAGTAAGTTTTGAGAGCACTCTTGAATGGGATCACTGTGTCTTTGTGTCTAAGTTCAGTGGGCAATTCATTCCACGTTGCTGGGCCCTGGTATGCAAAAGAACGCTGTCCATATGACTTTGTTTTCCTAGTGGGAATAATGAGTATACGATTGTCAGAAAAGGAGCGTAAGTATCTTGCTGGTGTGTACACATGGGTGAGGTAGGATAGGTATGTTGGACTAGAGTCCGACAGTGAAATGTAGCACAGAGAACAAATTTTGTGTTTGATTCTGGATCGAATGGATAGCCAGTTTAGGATACAGAGCAGCGGGAAGGTGTGCTCTAATCGTGGTACTCTAAATATGATCCGAGCAGCTGTGTTTTGAACTTTTTGAAGTTTCTGGAGCAGATATTGAGATGAACCAGACAGAATTGAGTTACAACAGTCCAGTCTTGAAAGTACTAATGAACACACAAATGTTTTAGTGGCATCAACTGAAAGATATTTGCGAATGGAGCTGATGCGTCTCAGCTCAAGATATGCAGCCTTGCAGATGTTCATGACATGTTGGTACAATGTGAGAGTACTGTCCAGAGTAACACCTAGGTTTCGTATTGATTGTGTGAATTTAATGTTGGTGTTGGTGATATTTATTGTTTGAGGTAAAGGATGTGAATGAGAAAGTCTTTGTGTCGTGATCAGAATGGCCTCAGTTTTATCATCATTCATCTGCAGCTTGTTACATGTCATCCATGATTTAAACATCGGAAATGCACCTCTCTACACCTTGGATGGTAGCATCAACTTCAGTTGGGTGGCTAGATTTGTATAGTTGGGTGTCATCAGCGTACGATTGGTGAGACACTGGATGATGATCTATGACACTTGAGAGCGACTGAGTGTATAGAATGAAGAGAACAGGTCCAAGAACAGACCCCTGTGGAACACCACAACATAGATCAACTGGGCTGGAGTGTACTCCATTTGCAGATACAATTTGAGTCCTGTTGACCAAGTAGGACTTGAACCACAGTAAGGCTGTATCATGAATGTCAAATACATGCTGGAGACGGTGAAGTAATATATCATGGTCTATTGTGTCAAATGCTGCAGACAAATCAAGGAGGGTGAGGTACTATAAATGGTAGTCATAATATATTTAATACTCCGAGCTACTAATGTTTATTTAGCCTTTGTCCAGGATAATTCGGGTGCAAACAGAAGCCTTATATATTGGTAAAATGTACCTCTACCCATGAATGCCCCAATGCCCCATTTAAAACCTTCTGTTTCAGTGGTATTGTAAAACCGTTATATTATGTGCACATGATGCGATACTATTAACTTATCGTCGCAATTAACTATATCATCTGCAAAAAAGAGTGCTAAAAGATCGGGGACATTTCTGAAAAATACCTCTACCACAATTATCGCTTAGTAGTCGAATCAAATCATTAATAAACAAAGAAAATAACAGTGGACTGAAAACACAACCTTGTCTAGTCCCCAGCATACAGAGTATTCCGTTAAGCCTTCACTTGACTTTACACATGACTACGAGTAGGAGTACATACAATTTGAAACGGATAAAAATACCTTTTGAGGCAATGTACTTCTGCAATTTAACTTAACTCTAAAGTGAATATGTTAGCAGTAACGGAATATCCCTGCCGAAACTCAGCTAGTGCTTCGTCATTAATAAATCTACTTTCAGTCCATTCGAATAAACGTTTGTTTAAAATAGAGGTATTACATTAATGTAAGATAAACCCCTGCAATTATTAGGATCGTCTAAAGAACATTTTTGATACAAAGAACTTGGAAAAATATCAGTATTAAAACTTTGTTAAAAGTGCTGTTAAGTGGCATAGTGCACTTACAACAAAAATCCAGCCTTTCCAGACTTGAATCTAAGTATACAGTGTGCAAATTCCTCTTCAGAAAAAGGTACACTTTTTACATTCGAACCTGCATGATGTATATCCACACAAGGCTACTCTTTACTGTCATCAACGACTATTTCACAAAAAAAATTGGTTCTTAAAACAATTATACATGTGCCATTCTGAGCAAAGAATGTTAGATTTGCTAAATTAAGCCCTGTTGCCACAATATATAAGTGTTTTCACATTTTTTTGTGGATTAACTCTCACATAAACGATAAAGATTCTCAGTTTTTCTTTCTATTTTTCTTTATTTCACAAACATCAGTAGTTAGGGGGGATACCCTAGCCTCAATGGGAATTATCATTACAGGACCCCCTGGGACAATCTAGCCTCAATGGAAATTTAACATGGAGAAAAATCGTGGGACAATCTAGCCTCAAGGGGAATTTAACATGGGAAAAAGTCTTGGGTCACTCTAGCCTCAAGGGGAATTGAACATGGTGAAAAATCGTGGGTCACTCTACGTACAAGGGGGAATTTAACATGGGGGAATAGAGTTTGGGTTTGTCTAGGGACAAGGGGAATTGAATATGGGATTTTTTTTTTAAATTTAAATTTAAATTTAAATTTAAATTTAAATTTAAAAAAAGGGGTAGGCAATGGAAAGGCTATCTCTTTTCGAGAAATATGGCTGGCCCTGAAAAGGGCCTTTGGGTTTTCTTTTTCTTCTGCTTCTAATTTCTTCTTTTTCTCCACCAAGTTCTTATTTTATCTCCTACACTCTTTCTCTTCTTCTCTTTCTTTTTTTTTCTCCTGCTCTTCTTTCTTCTTCTCTTCCTCCTCTTCTTTCTTCCTCTTCTCATTTTCTTCTTCTTTTTCAATTTTTTCGTTCCATTTGCTTATTCTTATTCTTTCCTCTTCATCCTCCTTCTCCTCCTTTATCTCTTTCATGACACCACTAATCTTGTCCTTTACCTTTTTTAAGTTATTAATTTCCATCTTTACACGATGGGGACTATAGGAATAATGGTCTTCAACGAGTCTTATTAACATCTGCTCCATCATTCCTAAGTTGTCTAAAACGTCTTGCAATGTTTGTATTTTGTCCATTTGGTTAGAAGCCATCTTCTTTGTAGAATGGTTTGAACGACGAATACTGTGGGTTCTTATAGTGAAAGCGCGGACGTGAAGGAAAACATCCCCCTAAAACAAAATTGATCTTACCTAGATCATGACCCAACAACGCGCGGACGTGAAGGAAAACATCCCCCACTTTTCTCATTTCATATAATCAAACCCAAACTATACTCTCCACATACGCTAAGAAACAATAAAGAAACCCATAATCTACTATTCACACAAACTTCCTTGAACATTTACAAACAAAAACACACAAACACATACACTCTCACTAATAATAAAGAGTTAGTGTTTACATTCACACTACTCTACCTATACACATTGGCAAATCGATAGTTATTTCTTTTCTACAGTATTGGGGTAGCCCTGAAAAGGGCTGGGTTTTTTTTGAACTTCATGGACACCTGGTTAATGGTGACACCTTCCAGGCCTGGCGCCACATACACATCTTGTCCCCCAGTTACTTTTTACCTTTTTGGGGGAGAGAGCAGAGGCAGGATATGTGGCTTCAGAATCCCAATTTTCGGTTTCTGGGATTCTGAAATTTCTTCTTCTCTCCTTTTCCTCCTCCTCCTCTTCTTTGTATCTTCTCTCCTCCTCTTCTTTCCTCTTCTTCTTTATATCTTCTCTCTTCCTCTTCTTTGTTTCTTCTTTCCTCCTCCTCTCTTATCCTTCCCTCCTCCACAATGGCTTCCGCGGCCAGTTCATTTAATATGCGCCTGGCATATTCCAGATGCACATGAAGTTCCAACAGTTTCTCCAGTCTCGTGTTCATTTTTGGTGTTGATCAATCAACAAGGGTAGCTAGACTGCCGAGCGAGTTTCAATTTATAGTGAAAGCGCGGACGTGATGGAAAACATCCCCCTAAAAACATAAAATTGATCTTACCTAGATCATGACCAAAAACAACAACGCGCCGACCTAAAAGAAACACTCACTCATTTTTTTATGCTGCCTATCACTATTTTAAAAAATTTTATAAATCATTTCAATAGACTATTTACATACGCAAAGCAATCCAATCTAACTCCAAATATACACCTCAAACACCAAAAAAAACATGATTTTAATCTACTATCCACACCAACGTACGTGAGCACTTACAAACACACAAACACATACACTCTCACTATCAATAAAGAGTTAGTGTTTATATTCACACTACTCTACCTACACACATTGGCAAATGAATCGTTATTTCTTTTCTAGAGTATTGGGGTAGCCCTGAAAAGGGCTGTTTTTTTTGTTTGCTATGGCAATCTTTTTTAGTTTCTAAGAATGCGATGTCCTCTGAGGATAGACTTTCTGGCGATAGGTCTGCTTCTTCGGAAAGAGAAGAAGAACTCTTTGGTGTCGATACGACAATCGACAAAGCCTCTGTCAGCTTCAGGTTGCTGCTGCTGCTGTTGCTGCTGTTGCTGCTGTCTCTGAAGTTTGTACTTCTCTGTCCATTCTTCTTTTTCCCTGTTCATTTCTTCTCTGAAGAGTTCTTCTATCAGGTCTTCAGTGATTTTTAACATTCTCACATTCTCTATTTCTTCTGGCTTCGGTATCAGACTGTGTCTGACCCTATGCAAATTCACGTAGGCTTCGTTGAGCTTAGCTAGTTTGGAGCACATCTTCTTAGGAGGATGAGTCGACAATAGATGGTTAGACTGGAAACAACCCCGGTTCTTAAAGTCAAAGCGCGGACGTGAAGGAAAACATCCCCCACACGGTTTTCGAGCCGCAACGTTCAGTGAGTGTCATGCGAGGGATAGTAAGAAATGAAAGAGCATCAATCCAACATTCTTATGGCTAAACAAAAGACAAAGGCATTTTTTTTTCAAAACACAACATTTTTTATTCAAAAATCACTTAACACTAAACAACAACTCTAACATTTTTAACAATAATCCAACATGATAACATCAAACATTTTTTTCAAATCACAAACATTTTTTTCTCAATTGGCAATCTACTTTAAACAGGGCTGACAACGTTGTGAATGAAATTGTGATTTCCACTGTTGGAAATCATTAGGCCATTGATGGACACTACGTTTCCTAGCTTGAGACAAAAGATAAGCATAATGGTCACAGAACCATCGATCTACTTTCACATCGTTTCTAGAAGAAGAACTAGGATCAAAATGAGTCAATAAATGTTCTAAGGAATATCCCAGGCTACGATGATGCAGAAAATACACACAGTACTGTCCACACACCAAGGAATCTGCGCCTTGTAATTTCACATTATTGAATCGGGTGGTTTGAGCATTTCTTCTCATAAAGTCGATGATATCGTCTTCCAAAGGTGGCAATCCGTACAAATCGAAATATTCCACACATCCTTCTTGAGGAAAGTAGACGGCTACCCAGTGGGTTCCTGGGAGATGACTTTCGTCCGTGTTGATCACGTAAGCTTGATGGTCTTTAGGTTTGCGATGAGGGAGTTCATCTTTTGCACAGACGACAGGATTCCAAGAAGCCGTATACGAACTGTGGTTCAAAAGGTAATAAAGTTCCCAGGTATCCATTGATTTGTGTGTTTTCTTCTTCACAGGTAATAATAAGTCGTCAATTCGATCCTGACTTTTTGCTTAAAAATGTCTGACGAATAACCGTTTCTTCGTTTCGTCTGCTCACTCTGATTCAGGAGAGCTTCGATACGATGGATCTCTTGAGTGGTTAATGGTGGACAAGAATGTTCACGCAAGTCTTTATACCACTGGTGCAACACGTCTTTGTTCGAGATGAGACTCCAAGCTTCGTCCAGATACTCGTCCAATTTTTCTTCTTGACTCAGCATCAGGCATTTATCGTGTTGAATTTGACTGGGATGATCGTTTTGACATCCATAGCAATTTTTCTTGATCAATTCCGTCATTTTGTCGACCAAGTGTTTGGCAAAACAGGAGACTAAATGGGCTTCTTATTCTGGCCATCTTGACTTCATCATGAACACTTCTTCTTTTTCCACAGTCTCCTCACATTTCATGTCTAAAGTTTCTCCACTAGGTAAAGAGGGATAACAGTCTTCCATGGCTTCTAGTAATCTAGAATGACTTCTCTCAAACTGTTGATTTCTATCGTATTATCGAATTCTGCATACAGGATGACGTTCACCGTTTCATCAGGGTCTCGGTCTTTAAACTGAATTTCCACACGAATCTGGCCGGATTTTATAGGGTGAAAATGTCCCTCGTCGCTGCCTTGGTCTGGAGTGAAATCAAAAGCCCACAAAGCATAGCCTCCTGCATAATCCTCGTAACTGTCCGGTGGCTTCGTACAAGGACAAGTACGATCTCAAGTAATTCTTCTTTTTAAAGTCAGGTTCGAAAGGTCGGGTACACAAGGTTTTGCCATCGCGACTGACTTCGATTTTGGACACGCCAAAGTGTTGAAAGTAGAAAGGATTTTTTTCGGCAGCTCCGTTGAAGGCTGTATTCTCGACGATACCAACGATCAAACGTTTGGGTAACTGTCCTTGGAATAGATGATCTTCGATCATGGATCGCTGTCCCTTGGGAATGGTGAAGGTTTTCACTTCCACGCGTCGTATGGGATACTTGGCGGTCGTTCTGCTCAACGTCTGACTGATGTCGTTTCCCACTTTAGGTAACACTTCCACACGGCGTACGTAGAGTCTGGCTTCTTGGATTTTGGTTTTGTAACCGTCACTATCAGCCATTAAATGGAAAGCGGTACTGCTCCGATTCAGTCTCAGGCGGACATCCACCCCGTTCAGCAAATACTTTTCTTGCAACCACATGTCCAAATGCAAACGATCCATCAGTTCTAAACTTGTGTCGACTCCCGTGATTCTCTTTCTTCGTTCTACAAATCCATCATTGTTGTCTTTCTTTTCATCAGTTTCCAATATTTCAAACTTGGTAGGTTCGTCAGCTTCCCATACCACACAGGCATTGAGATGAGTGTTCTTGGTATCTATTCCGTACGTCAAGAGATTTTCCAGGTAGGCACGATAAGGGTAAGTATCCATGCTGCTACTGACCAATTTGTTATTCAAGTACAAGTCCACTCCACTGAACAAGGAATGCATGAAATTGTTGACGGGAGCTACTGCTTCATCGTCTATAGGACCTCCAGTCTTATCTAGAATTTTGACTTTCAGGTACAAGTAACTGCTATTCAGATCGATGTAATCTTCAGGCTGTCCTTTGATTTCAAACTCGATGGGAGCGGAATCGGTCAGTGAGGAGACGGGGTGAAATTCCACCCATTGGGATTCTTGCATCGTCATCATCGTGGGGGGCATGGCAAACAGGTCCAGTTCCGTCTTGGAACAAGCGCAAGATTCTCGGTGCATCATTTTTTCTCTGGGTCTCAATAATCGAAAACGTCTAAGTCTCGAACGGTTCTTCTTTTCTTCGCCTTTCTCGCTTGAAGTCTGGTGAAAGGGTATTTTCTTCGTCGTCTCTTTCTGCCTTGTCCTTGCTGAATGCCTGACTCGGTAGCGTGCAATGCATTTATAGGTGTGTCTTGTCGGCCTAAAATGTCTTTACCCGTTTGCAGCAAGACATTTTTGCCTGCCCTCATGAAGGCTTCTTTAGGGTTTTGTTTGTCGATGATGACATTTTGGAGAAATTCTTTGCCTTGCGTCAGTGCCGCATCTTTCAAGGCGTGCAATCCGCGTGTCACCATCGGTTTCAACACCGGGGCCACCGAACGAAAGGCCGATTTTAACATATCTCCTAAACCGTGTCCTCGCTGTCGAGCAACACCTCGGTACACTGGATACATGACTTACTTACGAGTCGTGAGAGAACCGTTTTCGAAAATGGAGTTTCACCGTGACTTTTCGTTTGGTGAATGGAATATTTTGTCCCAGATCTCCTTTTATAGCAATGTTCACCGTGTCCAAATACGACTTACTGACAGGCAAATAGTGAGGATGGACAAATTCGCGGTGGACGTGGTAAGTGTTTCCACCTTCCTCGTCAGTGTTCGTGGCAGAATCAACTTTGAAAGGAATGACACGCAGTAACGGTACGGAGGTGTGTCCCACTACGTTGTACTCCACCACATCGGAATACACGAACATCAAATTCAGTCCTTGGTTCAGTTCTACCGGGGCACGAAATAACTTGCTAAAAGACTCGTTGTCGTAAAGGATGGGTAATTCGTTTTTCTTCATCATGGTCTTTCTCATGTCCATGTCTCCGCCCAACATGTCAAACAATTCAGGACAAAATAAAATGGACATGATTTTACTTCGTTCAAATTTCATCAAGAAGCGACGAGCTGCTTTGTGGTACTCCATGGTGACACTTTTGTTGACATGCTCCAAAGCTTTCAGAAACACGACATTAAACCTGGAGGTTATGGTGCTGACCAAATGTTGACCACTAAAATAATAGCCTGGGGGAATGAACAAGTGATAGGTGGTGTACTTTTGTGTACGGGTTTTCTTGTCACATTTGACATTGCTATCCATCCACTGTTGCATTTGCTCGTCATGAACTTCCACATCAAAAAAATTTTGATTGGGAAGGACATTGAGGACTTGGGTCGGGTGAATCATTTCTGCTAAAGCCACTTCCCAATGGGCTTCGTGATCTAATGGGATGGCCTGAGGTAATTTGGCCGTGTAACAGCACAACGTGTTCTTGGGAAACACCTCCATGGAACTGCCACTGGGTAAGGTTAAGTAAAATTGGTTTTGGTGACTCATAATTCCAGAGTTCTGTGGCTGTCCGAGGGGTTAGTGGACGTCAGAGGCGTGTGTCCGCCCAAAATGGGGTTCTGGTTGTGGTTGTTGGTGTGGTGACTGACACTGGCACTGGACACAAGGTTCCCGTGGTTCCCGTTCGAGGAGAATTTCAGGGAGGGATTGGGAAGCAGGTAACCGATCCAACTGCTCAATAAAATGGTCCACAATTGTTTGTCTCCTTGTTGCAAACTCAGATTGGCAATGGTTGCCCCGATGACACAATACACCACGAAGATTTGGCAGAAAAAGACAATTTGCGTTTTAGGCACACGTTCTCCACACCACACCCACAAGGGTTGTTTTTGTAAATCTTGCACAGAAGAACTAGGTGAAGGAGGAGTGGTCGACGTAGATGCGTCTGCTGTGTGAAAGGGCATGATGGTCACTTCTTTTTATAGTCGATGACTTGTGAAGCGTCGATCCAAGAATCAAAACTGGGTGGATATCCTTTCCAACGTACTTTGACTTCTTTGACACGTCGTTTGCCCACTTTACGGGTTCTGCGTTCGAGAATGCTTTCGATGTCGTACACGTCGTCTTCTTTTTTGGTGACACGTTGTAACTCGGGCAAATAAAACGTTCCTTTGAGCACTTCTCCGTTCATGTCTTCCAATTTATAGACGGCAGGATGACGGCCATGCACTCGTCCAGTGACGCGAAACAATTCGGTCGTCCAGTTAGGTAAGTAACCTTTGTCAAAAGTGCGTTTGGTTTTGCCAATGCGCACCCAATCTCCTACGGTCAACTCTCCACTTTTCTTGGGGACAGCCCTCGTCGGGGACGTACCGAACAGGCGCTCAAACACCAACACTTCGTTCTCGGGAGTCACGTCTTGCGGGGCACGTCCAATGCTTCGATGGTAAGATTGGTTGTACGCTTGCACCAGGTGCGGTAAGATGTCGATGTACTTCAGAGTGTGGTGATGCGTAAAATATTTCCACATGCGTTCTTTCAAAGTGCGTTGAAAACGTTGAACGATGCTGGCTTTGGTTTCGGGATTCTCGGTGGTAAAAAAATGAATGTCACGTTTCTTTAATTCTTTTTGGAAAGCTTGGTTCAGAAATTCGGTGCCTTTGTCCGTTTGCCATCGAAGAGGGTGACGACCGCTTTGTTTCAACACCTGTTGCAGGGCTCGCACTAACTCGCTGCTCGATTTGGAAGTCAAGTGCACGACCCAGGCAAATTTGGAAAAGACGTCGATGACACAAAACAAATATTTGTAGCCGCGATTGTAGCTGGCCAAATGAGAGACATCGGGTAAATCGGCTTGCCATTGATGATCGATGCCTTCCACTCGGGTGCGACTTCTGGTAAACTTGCGTCGAATGGGTTTGTGTAAAGTGTAGGTAGCTTGTTCTTGTAACCATCGTTGCACTTGAGGTAAACGGAGACTTTTCAGTCGAGTTTTGGCAGCACGATACAATTTTTGAACTCCTGCGTAACCTGCAGGATGCGAGGGATCGTAGTAAATGCTGGCTAAGACTTTTTCCATTTTTTTTGTGTTGGTTGGTGTGTTAATAAGGCACCCACTCTCGGAGGATGCTACTCTTTTTCTCTTGGGGTATTTTCTTGGATTGCAATGCTTTGCGTGTGCGACCGGCAATAGGTGTTGAAGAGGAGGATGTCTGAGCGGGGGATATCGGTTCTTGTTTCACTTCTGTCTTCACTTCTGTCTTCACTTTCTTTTTCTCTTGTGATGAAGAAGGGGTGGCCATCATCTTTTTAATCCATCCAATTCTGGAGGTAGGTGGTGTTGTTAACTTGCGTACTTTTTCTGGTGGAGTTTGAAACCCTTCTTCTTCTTCTTCTTTTTCTGTCTTGGTCACGGGTAGTGATGGTACTGGTACTGGTACTGGTGATGGTGCTGGACTTTTCATCAAGGTCTTAAAATTTTTCAGAGTGGGTAAAGCTGTTTCGTCTAAAGCTTTCTGGTGAAAGAGTTGCAATCGTTGCAAGAGTTGACCGTACTTTTGCGATTTTTCTGTTTCGGACAAATCTTGGCGATCCATCAAGGACTGCAATTCGTGTTGTAACTGGGACATCTCGCTCAAATTGGGATTGGGAGGTAAATGCGGGGTGCGTTGTTCTTGCCACCGATGGTATTCCATCCATCGTTTGTAAGGCACTAAAGCTAGTTTTCGTCCTTCCATGGGGTTGTCAGGGGTCGATTCTGAGATCTTGGGACTTCCGAGTGCCTTTTTATCTTGCTCCCACCAGTCCTCCCAACATGGTTCCCAAGACTCCTTTCAGTATGGGACCTAACAAGAGGGGTAAAATGCCTCCACGTTGGACCAACATCTTCTTTTTTTGACGAATGGGAATTTTCTTTTGAACCATTTGGCGAAGAACGTGACGATGTTTGCCTAAGCATTGTTTCTGGTGTTTGGACAAAGGGATCGTGCCTTTCAAGACGTTCAAACAACATTCGCACACGGTATCGATGACCTCTTTGGAGGCCGTTTGAATGAGTTTTTTTCGTAGGGGTGGAGAAGCTTTGGACAGGACAGATAACATGTCCCCATGTTTGGCTAAACGTGGTGGCAGTCCTTTCCTTTTCTTTCCTTGGGGTTTTCTGGAGGGTGACATCTTTGCTTGTGGGTTCCGGGACATTCACTAACGTCGATGACTTAACACACACCCTTTTATCTTTTTTACGACTATCGCTTTGTCATAAAGGTGACAATGTTTTTCCCAAAATCGCCAAGGAATCCTCCCCTTTGTTGACGCCTCTTTTTCTTGGAACGACTGTGTCTTTTCTTAGGGTAATGTCGATGCTTGGCTAAGCGCTTCGTCGGATGACGCGTCTGCCTTTGTCTCTTTCTTTTTTGGCTTCTTGGAGGTGACATCTTTTACAAGTTCACTGATACCCCTACTTGGTCACAGGCCTTTTTTATACTGGAACGCGTCGCCACTGATTGTCTTTACGTCGTATTAGTTTGAGGATAGGCATGACACGTCGTGCAGGGGTACGCAACGGACTAAATCGAGCCAGTTCTTGCTTGGACAAATCCAGTAAACTTTGTAACATGCCCGATCTTTCATGGACTTTGATTTTGGGAGAAGGTACTTTGTGAGCAGCAGCCACTGCCGCTAAATTGGAGGGTCCTGCCAATGGGGAAGTTCTTTTGGGGGTCATCAACGGAGAAGTTCTTGGTGTGATCAACGTCTCCAAGTACTCTTCAGTTCCTGGTGTCATCAACGGAGAAGTGGACAAACGTGAGGATGCCGGAGATACGGTCACCGCCGTGGCTGGTCGTGGTTTGCGAGTGTAAGGTTGCGTCCTGGCCGAAGTGCCTCTCTTGCGACTAGTTTTCTTCTGTGGACTTTTCTTTTTCTGGGGACTTTTTTCTGTTTTTTTTTTCTGGGGGCTTCTTTTCTTTTTCCGGGGTGGTGGTGGTGTCTGGTCAGAGGAGGGTCCTGCCACTGGAGAAGTTCTCCTTGGGGACCTGGTCTTTTTCTTTTTCTTCTTGGGGCTTCGTTGGACTTTTTTCTTGGGGATAACTTTGGGGGCATTAGGATCCCATCTTAAGAGAGAGCGAATGATGACCCCTCCTAGAGTACCGCTCCCTCCAGGTTTCAAAATGATTTGTTTTTTGGTTTGAGTGTCGATGCGGGGGTCGGCCAGTTGGACCAAAGCGACTTTGTTTCGATCGAAAAAGCGTTTGGTTTGATGAGGAATCTGAATGATTCCTTGGAGTAATTGACGTGCCGTCACCGTGAACCATCGTAAGACTTCTTTGAGACTAGCTTCTAAGACACGAGCTCGTGTTTGTAGATTTTTTTCTAGACTGATGCCATACAAGGCACGAATCAATTTGACGGGAAGATGCGACTGAAGGGACGTCATGTTCACACTGTGTGAGACAGACGAAAAAGGGTCTGAGGTTTTTTTAGATTTTTTTTATGGGGAGTGAAATGAAGTCGAGGACGGAGACGTGTACAGGACAGGCCCTCCGTCTTGGCACCAGTGGTGAAACAAGTGGTTGGTACGAAATCGCAAATCATCGGGGGTCGTAGGTTTCAAATCGACGAGTAAATAGGCGTGTGGCGTTTGAGTGGCATCGTCGTACGCCTGAGTCAGCCAAGGCGTTCCTAACTGTTTGGCTAAGACTTGCACTTGCGATTTATCTCGAGGGCTTTTAAACAAGACCACGTAATGCGCATTGAGACTGATGGTGCGATGGGTTTTACTTTGTTGAAACAAATTTTGGGTGATGTAAACGACACTGGCATTACGGTGATGCCCTTTGCGCGTGAACCACAGTTTAATTTCTTCTTCGTCTTCTCCTAACATGTCGTCGAAAATGACCAAATGGGTTTGACGGGAGTCAGATACGATGCCGTCGTCTTCTTTAGGAATGCCTTCCACAAACACGATGGAATCGCCTTGACTTTCTCGCAAGAGGCTGTACGCCGATTGCCACTCTTTGTAACACCACACGATCCGTTGAGGTGGTCGATCGATCAAATGATGTTTATGTTCGATCAAACATTTGACGAATTCGGTTTTGTCAGAACCGCTAGGTCCAGCAATGAGCATGTTAAAGGGATGGCGAAGATACAAAGCCTCCCAACTGGCACGATCTAAGTGTTCGTCGATGACTTTGACAGTAGAGGAAGAGGGAGCAGAGACAGTGGAGGTAGCCATAGTGTGAGGAATGTCACTTGTGACACGAAAAACAAACAAGACAAGAGTTTATATACTTTTTCAGAACACGTTTATTGAATGTTTTTTTCAAACATGAATACAAAAGACAAAAATACATAAAAGCCAAAGGCTTAAGTACAAGAATAAAAGGCACATGATAACCATGAACGTGGAATAAAAACAAGTGTCTGTACAACAACCACATGTTTTGGGTAAAGTTCTAACCAGTTCTATAGTAGGGGGTAAGGTCACACAAGTGTCCTCCCGAAAGGGTCTTTCAGGCCTGTCCACGACAGTCCCGTCCTGGGTGACGGGTTCTTCTGGCACCGTCACTAACACATGTTGAAAAGTAACTTTTTTCCTTGAATAACTCTCGTGCATACTGGGCCACCTCTTGTGTCCAAGCCTCAAAACCCTGGTCTCGGTGATGTCCAACATTTGACTCCTAACCAATCTGGTTTCTTCTTCGCCAACGACATGGTAAGTTACTTCAATGAACAATGAACTATCGATCTTGCCTAGGGTTCCTTTTTATATACAGACCAATACCGACGTGACCGTACGGCAACGTAAAGTGATTGGGAAGTCTCACTCGCTTCTGGTACACGATTTGATAGACTTTTTCTAGGGGCCGACTGACGATGTGGTGAGTGGGTAAACGTACAATCTTGTTCGGTTGATAAGTGGTCACTTTAAAGTTTCCACCCTCTCCCGATTGCAAGGCTTCTTTCAATACCCCAAAGTTGACCACTCGACTGCTACGATGATTCAGAGTCAGTCCTTTCACTTTGCACGTCGTGTGCACTTCTCCTTGTTTGTCCCGGTATTCGTAGCCGTAATTTTTGGGACCACCACTGACGAAACTTAGAATCTTGTCGTCGGGATGCTCGTCTGTCCAGGCTCCTAAACGGTCTCCTTCGATGTCAGGGTGATGTTGAATCGGGTGATGGATGTAAATGCAACTGTCCGTGTCAAAGTACAGGACGCGTTCTTCTAACAGTTCTAAAGCTTCGTACAATTTTAAGCGAGCATGAGCTGTCACGTAAGTCGCAATGATGACATTTCCAAAAGGGTCGTCTTGTACAAAGTCCAGATCTTCTTCGTAATTGACCAAGATTAAATCCTCGCAAACGACGTCCACGTGTTTCATGCATTTGGTTTTGTCGTGAATCATCTGGAAGTAGCGGGAAGGTTCTGTCAAATATTCCGTCTTGGGTAAACACGGTCGTTGTGCCATTTTACCCCACAAGCAATTTAACATCACTTTGGTAAACGATCGCCTGCCTTCGTTTTTTTCGATGTGGTCTAAAGAGATGCCTTCTTGTTCGTAGTATTTCTCTTTGAATTTTATTTGGTCTTCGGGAGTGTGACACCAGGAAGGATAGCCGCTGGCTTCTTGCTTCAGTTTCAAAAAGGCATCCACGTAGTCAGCGAAAATGCCTTTCTGACTGGGATCACCCGTGTGGTATTGTTGTGTCTTGGGAAAGTGGCAAATTTCGTACACTTCTAACAGCTGGTATCCCATGTCCAGAGCTTTGAACAATTCTACGCTGACCCAGGTTCCCGTCAAGGCACGTTCTTCCTGGCTGTGCTGACAAGGTTGGTCTTGGTTGCACGTTTCGGCACAAGTACGGTACAAGGGAAACATCAGTTTGCCTTGACAATGGTGAGGTAAGACGGGATGGTATAGGTTCGTGGGAGGCAAAACTTTGCACTTGATCAAGCCTTCGTATTGTCGAATGTTTTTCAGGTCGATGTGTTCCGTCAGCAATTGCGGGTGCCCTACAGGAAAGCGACAATATTTGCACACGTAGGGATACAGCGAACACATGTCCAAGTATTTGATTTCTTCTCCTTTCTCTTCGTCGGCTTGGTACAGCAAACAGGTGGCATTGGTCCTTCCTCCGTACAAACTATCCCTCAGGTTCAGCGGGTCCATGAACTGGTAACTTTCCACGAGGCATTTAAACTCGGGATCGGTTTTCATACGGTGATCGTACTCGTGTTCCCACATTTCCACCACTTGGTATCTTTCCTGTTCTAACTTTAGGCGTCGCTGACAAGTGTCCTGGTACAGGTCTTCCATGGTCCGTTGTAAAAACTGATTTTTAGTGTCACGGTCAGGGTAACAGACGGGACATCCGTGAAATAAGCAACCGTTAAACTCGTACACGATCTTGGGGTTTTCTAAGTCCCAGCCATCGACCGAATACGTTCCGATGGTCTTTTCGCCTCCTCCGTTGCGGGCATGCTGAATCCATTTATCTTCTTTGTCGCACAAGTAATGTAACCAACGTAGGGCTTTGACCGAGGATTGACGCTTGACATAGTGGGTCGTTTGAGGACTGATGACAGCCACGGTGTTTTCAGGCATGAATCGTTGGCGGTACACTAAGGAACACGCTTTGGCAATGGTGCAAGCTTCTTTCAAAGGATCGACCCCTCCGTGTTCCATGAACAGTTCTCGAAATTTTCCACAGCAACGTCGTAAAATGTTAACGTCGGAACGACAATACTTTAACATTTCTTCCTGAAAGTCGAAGGGGTCCGAGGCGTGAGCCTGGTACCAAGCGTAGAACGCTTCTCGTTGTTCGGTACGCATGTTGTCGGGGTCGTAATAGTGAGCCTCAGGTAAATGGGGTAGAACGGCGTGTTGATTGGCTTCCGTATTGAAAAAGTGTGGAAAGTACCCTTTAGCCATTTCTGTCATTCCAAACGTTTTAGGCATTCGACTCAAAGGCATGGCCAAATAGCTCATCGAATCTTTAAACTGCACTTGTCCCACTTGCATGAAAATGATTTTGGCTCCGTTCAAAGTGACTTTAGGACGTTCGGTGCCTTGTTCCGTATAGTATCGCAAAAGAAACTGTCCATCGTATCCGGAGAAATTGTGAGCCATCACCGTGGCATGACGATGACAATCTCCGTAACGTTCGATGTCCTCTTGGCTCCACGTCTTGTCGACGGGGTCTCAGACCCATTGGGCAAAATCGGCTAACGTGTTCGGTCCTCGAAAGATTTTTTCACGCCCTCCGGGAATTTTGCTGCAGTGAGGGCAATGACTGAAGATAGGTTCTTGAATGCACTTCTCGCACGCTCGATGAGCCACGCAGAAATTAGGAATGTGAATGCCAGTCTCTTGCATGCATTCGAAATCGAAAAAGATGAAATTGCCTTTCTTCTTGTGACCGTCCTCTTTCTCTGGTGGGGGTTGGTATTTTTGCACGTAGCATTGGTGTTCCAAGTCCACGATGTGGTGACAAATGTGACATTTTTTCTTTCCTCGACATACGTGTGCCTTGGCCTTATTGGTAAGTATGCCTTGTCCACAGGTAGGGCACAATCTCAGGAGTTGACAAGCACATTTCTTCTGTGAACCTTGTGTTTTCAAATGTTGTTGGTAACAGGTAGGGCTGACAAACGTGCGCAGACAAGTCGAACAAGGCACTGGTTCTTCGCTCAGACAGGGTGGAGAGGCCAAACATCCTGGGCATTTCCATCCACAATGCTTGTGTTGCTCTCGATTGTTATAACCATAATCACATTTCTCACAATAATAACCGTATCCCAGGAATGCAGTGATACTGGTAATGGTATCGAAATGGTCATCGTGATGATAGACATGAATGTATTTTCCGTCCTTAAAGTCTTTCCCTCGAAACAACAGAGGTCCACGCATTTATTGAGGGTGCTCTTTCAAGGTGTAGCGTGGAGCTAGGACATCTTGCAATTTTTGCATCTCAGGAATGCCACAGGGTGTGTCTTTGGACAGACCAGCTTGTTGCAACAGGAGTTCTGCTTCGTTTCTTTGTTGGCTCGGTCCGATTGTCGAATAGTTTTCCAGGCTCTTTTCCATTCTGTCGTGTCGTTCTTGTTGGCATAGGTTCGTCCCACCACAATAGCCCTGGCTGAACACATCTGGTCTTGAGGGTTGTGAATTCGTACGAGACTTGTTTTGGTGTTGCGAAGGTCGTCCACCAATAACATCTTTTTGCGTCCAGTCCCTTGAGGAGGAGAGACGTGGGCCATTTTCAGTGTGGCTTTACCATCGGTGATGTCAAACTGGTCATTAGATTGTTGTACGTGTTGAATCTTGTCCATGACTTTGGAAGGGGTTAGTTCTGCGGGTCTGCTAAACTCGATCCAAATAGGGGATTTCAAACCGTCGTGATCTATGGATAGTGTCAAGCGATCGTCTTCTTTGGGTTGACATTGTCGCTTGAGTGCGGTGAGCAAAGAATCCCACATCTCGGTGATAAACCCTTCTGCTTTCTCCAAGGGTACGTCGGACTTGAAATCTTTAAACTTCACCGTGTAGGTGTAAGCCGTGGTTCTAAATTTTCTAGAGGAGCGCTTTTCTGTCTCTCGAATGGAATAGTACTTTTCAGGGTTGACTAAGGGTGGTGAACTTGGTTTAGAGGGTTCGGATTCTGGTTCACTCATGTCCTCTTCAAAATCACTGGCATGAATTTGTGCCAAGATTTCAGCCCTGGTTCGAGGCGATAGATCACGTTTCTGCCTCTTACTTTCTTCTTCTTCTTTCTTCTCAAATGAATAGGATCGTTTCATCTTGAGTGCAAAACGTCAAATGACTCAAGTTTAAACACCATAGACTAATTTATAGTCATGGCAGACCAACGTATATAAAAGGGGGTGTGTCTTGTCCTTTCACTATTCATTTCACTCTCAAGCCGAGCACAACGATGGAAGAGACTAACCAAATCGAACGTTTCGTCAGAGCTTTGCGAGGGGTCATTAGAAACTTCTCTTCAGACCAGCCCACGGACTACTCTCCTTCCTTTCGAGATAAAAGTCAAGATACTTGCTATATCTGTCAGAAGAAAGGGCATTGGTCTTCAGAGTGTCCAGACCGTCAAAAAAGAACAAAAACAGGGGCTAAAAAAGACAAAGTCAAGATACCTGTTATTATTGTAAAGAAAAAGGACATTGGTCTCCAGATTGCCCAAAAAAGAAACAAGAGGAGTCAGAAGAAAAAAGGAATTCTTCAGAAGAAGAGAGGGATTCTTCGGAAGAAGAGAGGGATTTTTCAGAGGAAGAAAGCAGACAGGTGAAGAAAAAGAAACAGCAGAAGAAAAGAAGAAGGGAAGAAAGTGAGGAGGAAGAAGAGGAAAAGACGGTGAAGAAATTCAAAAAACAGAGAGACTAAATAAGGAGATAGAAGAAGTCAATGAACTTTTAATTAAAGTGTTGCGTTGTGAATTGTGAATTGGATTGTAAAAAATGGATAAAAGAATACATTAATGATATAAGGTAAGTGTCTTTGAGTTATGATTTTAAAATAAGAAGCTACACTCACGCACTCATACACAGACACGTACTATAAGAGTAAAATGGGTGGGTTTTTTTTTTTTGAGTTATTGGCAAATTGAAATTGTATTTCTTTTCGAGAAATGTGGGTGCCCCTGAAAAGGGCCTTTTTTCTTTATGGTGTAGGAGTGAGTTTAACCAATCAACTTTAACTGCCTTAAGCCTTTGCCACGGCCAAGGCCTACTTCTGATGATTGGGTTGAAATCACTAAGGGTGGTACGATAGGCTTAGTCACAGGGTTGGCGTGTTTAGCTCGGGAAGGTCGTATTCTCTTCGGTCGTGATAAAGAAGTCTGATACATTTGTTTAAGACTTCTTAACTCCGCTAAAATGTCCAACAGTACCGTAGCCGTTTGATTTTCACCCTCTTGTTTCTTTGCTGCTACTTCTTCTTGCTGTTGTTGCTGTTGTTTTTTTCTTACCTCTTCTTGTTGCTGTTGCTGTTGCTGTTGCTGTAGAAGAAACGCTTGTTCCGCTTCCTTTTGTCGTTGCATAAATTTCTCCAATTCTTCTTTCTGTCTCTGTCTAAAATTCTCCGCTTGCGGTAATGAAGAAGGTAACGAAGGTTCCGGAACAAATTCTTGCGAGGTAAGAAAATCCACAAAATCTTCTGAAAGTAAGCCCGGGTTCCCTTGGGCAGTCTCCCCTGCTGGTGCACCCCAATGGATCGTTTTCTGAGTTTCCGTCATGTTGAATCACTGTCGCATAGATTGACTGCACACAAGCGCTAGCGAATCTATATAGACCAACTGACGTCACAGACTACTCTCTTCGGATTGGATGCGGGCTGACTGAATTTTGTAACGCGTGTTTGGATTGGTGAATGAACTCAATCCGTTTCAATCCTTCCTGTACCTATAAATAAGCGCAGTTCACTGCATTGATTCACTTGTTCTCGTCGCTTCAAGATGTGGACCGATGTGCAATCTTCTACGCTTGTGTCTTCCATGATGTTCCGGACGGACATACCCATGTATGTCCGATCCAAGTGGACCGTTGTCCACAGGACAAACACCAGTCTGTGGATACGTAGGATCTACGTTGAAAGACAAGGATGCCTGAAAAGAGTGCTGATTTACGGACCAACAGTGAGACGCAGCCTAAGAACAAGAAGAAGAAGACCAATGCGGTACCCTTTATGTTAATGGATACATTAACATAAACCCAAAGGCCCTTTTCAGGGCCAGCCATATTTCTCGAAAAGAGATAGCCTTTCCATTGCCTACCCCTTTTTTTTAAATTTAAATTTAAATTTAAATTTAAATTTAAATTTTTTAAAACAAAAAAAAAATCCCATATTCAATTCCCCTTGTCCCTAGACAAACCCAAACTCTATTCCCCCATGTTAAATTCCCCCTTGTACGTAGAGTGACCCACGATTTTTCACCATGTTCAATTCCCCTTGAGGCTAGAGTGACCCAAGACTTTTTCCCATGTTAAATTCCCCTTGAGGCTAGATTGTCCCACAATTTTTCTCCATGTTAAATTTCCATTGAGGCTAGATTGTCCCAGGGGGTCCTGTAATGATAATTCCCATTGAGGCTAGGGTATCCCCCCTAACTACTAACATCTTTGAATTTATTTTTTTGCATGCTTATCAAGTCAAGTTTAACTGGAGAGCTTACTTACTCTAAAACTGCCTAATAACTTATTCTTGTCATCTTCGCTATTTTCACATTCAGTATCCCAATAAACAGGTTGAGATGATCTTTTTATGGAAGAGACTGTCGAACTTTACAAAAATCCTCATTCGTATGAATAATGTCAACAACACACTTACAGACTCGTCCATATTTTGTGTTAATCAATGCACCTATATTTGAACTGCACTAGTATGAACCTCTCACTAACATTTGACAAAACAGTTCCTTGAACTCATGTTTTACAATATTTACAAACTGCGCAGTAAAAGTACCCTCTATATAATAATTGTCTGTGTCGTTCTCAGTAAAAGTACCCTCTATATAATACTTGTCTGTGTCGTCCTCAGTAAAAGTACCCTTTATATAATAATTGTCTGTGTCGTCCTCAGTAAAAGTACCCTCTATATAATAATTGTCTGTGTCGTCCTCTGAAAATATTACAAGAAAAACGTGAGGTACATTTTAATGGGAAGTGTGCTCTGTTGTCTCTTTCTACGACATGGAAGTATGTTATAAAATGGAAAAGTCCTGTAGTAGCAAGCATGTAGTCTCCATTGCTCACACCTTCCTTGGCTATGCATGTTGTACAATTGCCTTCATGCAATCTGCCATTTAACGTGAGTATTCCAAATGTACTACACATTTTTACACATGATTTACCAAAATTGTTATATCTCTCAAAATCTTTGTTTTATCTTGGTAGTGAAAATGAATCACTTTCATGCTGTACGTCACCAAAAATGAATTCTAAGTTATCATCATCGATAAAGTCTAAGAAATCCTTCATTCTTGCATTACAATTGCTTGCCAAAATCAGTAGCACATCTGGAAAAGTAATCTCACTCTCGCTAAGTATGATTCGAACAACTTAACACCATCTTTCTCTTCACTATACAGGAGATCCTTCTGACGAAACATATTTACAACATAGAATTGTATCTTTAACAATATGAAAAACGTTGTATTCAAAAAATATAATCACACAATTATCAAATTCAGAAATTATACGTAACACACCACCAGATATCAGTAACTTTATTGCTAACAACAACCGAGACACCACTGCTGTTTCTACCCTATCAGAACGCTTTGCTATTATACTAGTACAATCGATGCTTAACTTGTTTGGTGCATCAGAGGTTTCCAACTTGGGCCTCGGCCGACTTCCAGTGACTGTTCATCCTTCTCAGTCCATGACCCCGGTCCCATCGCATGATTAGTACATGATATCTAAAGATGGGTAAAACTGGTTTAGCGATAAAAAGTAGTATGTTTTCACATTCGATACTGTATGGTATATTTTGCAGCCCGCACATTTTAGATTTAATTTTCTTTTGTAAATATTAAGTTGGAGTGAAGCTTTTATCATTTGATGAATTGTCAGTCCGAAAGGATAAAACAAAATATACGATCAATCATGGAAAAATACAATCAATAACTGGAACATTGTGTCTCAACTGTGAACATTAGTATTGTGAAGCAACTTTCAGACTATGCTGGAGGGACAAAAACTCCTAGCATATCAGGGTATTTAGATATCCTTGTAATATTATCTCAGTTGAATATGTGTATATGATATTCGGCTTTCCAAAACATTTAAGACAGCACCTTGACAACGATGCCACTAGCATTTTGTTTACGCAGGCAATTCGGGGTACAACCTTAAGACAATAGTAATGCCAAAATTTCTGATGAATACTGCAACCGATATGATTTCCCAAAACTTTAAGAGAGCTCTTAAATAGTTTTGACGCGGGTACTGCAGCCATAAAAAAAAATATACAGAGGTCTCAGTTTTTACAATTCAAACTACGGTTATTATGGGGTTGTTTTTAAACTGCTTTTATTAAAGCAGTTTTACAAATCTTCTTGTTTAATTGTAGAATGAAAACTCCACAAACGTCGAATTGAGCTTAGAAGAAACATATCTGTCTTATGCATACCTTAGTGCATACCTTGAGAGTGGAACCCATATGCATACCTTGAGAGTGGAGCCTTTATCATACCTTAGTGCATACATTGAGAGTGGAACCCGTATGCATACCTTGAGAGTGGAACCTTTATGCATAGCTTAGTGCATATTTTGAGAGTGGAACCCTTATGCATACCTTTAGAGTGGAACCCTTATGCATACTTTAGTGCATACCTTGAGAGTGGAACCCTTATGCATACCTTGAGAGTGGAACCCTTATGCATACCTTAGTGTATACCTTGAGAGTGGAACCCATATGCATACCTTGAGAGTGGAACCTTTATGCATACTTTACTGCGTACCTTGAGAGTAGAACTCTTATGCATACTTTAGTGCGTACCTTGAGAATGGAACCCTTATGCATACCTTAGTGCGTACCTTGAGAGTGGAACATGTATGCATACCTTGAGATTGGAACCATTATGCATACCTTAGTGTATACCTTGAGAGTGGAACCCTTATGCATACCTTGAGAGTGAAACCTTTATGCATACCTTACTGCGTACCTTGAGAGTGGAACCTTTATGCATACTTTACTGCGTACCTTGAGAGTGGAACCCTTATGCATACTTTAGTGCGTACCTTGAGAATGGAACCCTTATGCATACCTTAGTGCGTACCTTGAGAGTGGAACCCATATGCACACCTTAGTGTATACCTTGAGAGTAAAAACTTTATGCATACCTTAGTGCATACCTTTAGAGTGGAACCTTTATGCATACCTTAGTGCATACCTTGAGAGTAGAACCCTTATGCATACCTTGAGAGTGGAACCTTCATGTATACTTTAGTGCGTACCTTGAGAATGGAACCCTTATGCATACCTTAGTGCATTCCTTGAGAGTGGAACCCTTATGCATACCTTAGTGCATACCTTGAGAGTGGAACCCTCATGCATACCTTAGTACATAGATTGAGAGTGGAACCCTTATGCAAACCTTAGTGCATACCTTGAGAGTGAAACCATTATGCATGCCTTAGTGTATACCTTGAGAGAAGAACCTTTATGCATACCTTAGTGCGTACCTTGAGAGTAGATCCCTTATGCATACTTTAGTGCATACCTTGAGAGTGGAACCCATTTTGGTAGAGTACATCGGCTTTCACAACGGGAAACAGAATTTTGAAGAGAACTCAACTTAGGAAAACTTTGCTGAAGAAAGTATTGGACCTTTACAAGAATGGGGTTCATATAACAAACCTTGACACTATATTTTAAGGATTTTAAAATTTTCGCTTTTACCTTTTATTTTCTATACCTTATACAGAAGTTTAACGCCTTTACCTTTAATGCGTTATCTTGTAGTACTACATGTTTACGATTATTTCGATGGGTTTATCATCCAAATGGTTAGAAAGGTTTTTGGCAATATTGTTATCTTCACATTTTCAATTTAGTCGACAATAAATAACCATGGGCACATAGGGCAAGGGGGAGAGGGGTACTTGCCCCTTACACCTCCATCCCCCAAATTTCACCTCTAAACATGTTTTGGCCTACATCTGTAAAATTACATGTTTGCCCCCCCCCCCCCCCCCCCCCCCCGCACGAAAATATTTGCAGGCGCCCTTGTATATAACCAGTAATGCTTTGATGTGACACCATACCCATTATGTTCATAGTCTGGCTGATTAGATTCCATCGCCTGACCTAAATTTGAAAAAAAAAATACCATTAAGTATACTCTGCACGATCACCTTAAGTGACATTGGATCCTTGTAGATGAATCAAGTTGACAATGACACGTCAAGCTTCCTACGTCGGGGCAGAATATGTGAAACCCAACACAAATTTCATTGTCCATACAAATTCAGAACATCAAGAAACGTTTTCGTTCATTTGATTAAGAACCGACTCTGAATTTCATTTTGCATTAGATATTTTAAATTAAATTATTCCATCTCCGTACATGTATATCTTTACAGTAGAGTAAATTCCATCTGATATTTGTTTATTCTCTTTGCTGTTAGTAAATATTTATTTGGGAGGGATGTGGGACAAATTTTAAGCAGATAAAATAAATCTTACAGGAATCGGGAAATCGTCATACAATATTAGACATTTTTGTTATTTAAGAATTTTCATATAGGTCTTTAACACAATTGTCTGATAATTTAAACAACGTAGGCTTAATGTTGCTGCATGGACGACATATTCATGTTCATAGCCGTTCTGTTTTAAGAGAAAACACGTCGAACATAATGTGTGTAAACTTTTGATAAGCATTTCCTTTTAGAAATCTTAGATCATAAGGTCGAAAAATAATGAAATGTTAACTATGATAGGTGTATACAGTGAAGAATAACGAGGAAATATCTTCTATAGTACACTATGAATACAACTTAATCCAGCATATTTGTATGGTAAATAGATTATATCTGCATTTTGGATGACATCTATCTAAGCCTATATGATGGTATTTGCTTACTTTCAGCTGTAGGGAATGATAAAAATAGGATATTTGCTTGTTCCTAGTGAATAACGGATATATTTCATGGAGTAGATGAAAATACAAATACTTAAGTGTGTCACCCACAAGAGAAAGTATATCTGTTATTCACCCAGAGAAGGCAGATTTTCCTTTTCGTTAAAATCTTGTGGAAGATGACCCTTAGGAATATAAAATACGGTCAAAGAAGTTTGTCAACTAAAAGGATTTTTTTTCGGGTCCATGCTCTTCAAATAAGTAACATAACAGAGTAAAAATCAACAAGCTTTGTAAAATTGAACAAAAATAATTTATTTCCCCAGAAATCAAGGTGAAAATGAAAAAAGAACTTAGGTATTGCGAATTAAATCCCAAAATAATCCTAGAATTACAGACACAAGTCCTAATAATTAAAAGTTCTGAATAAACTTCAGTGAAAATCCAAATTAAGTCCCACGCTGAAAGTATTGATGTGCCAACAGTCTTTTGTTGAATCATAATAATACAATCTAAGAATATATCCTTTTGTTTGTATTTCACTATAGATCAAAGTCTCTGTCCAAGAATATTAATTTAGAGCACTTTATAATCACAGAGAAGAATATCTTAAATTATCTTCGATAAGATCAAAATACCGCACAACAATGATATAACTTCATTCTGCCAGATGTTAACACGAGAATGAATACTATTTCCGGTAACAAAGTTATATAGTCCTCTACTTGACCTGAGTTCACAATTAACATTTTCTAAAAACATTCCATTACCTAATAGAAAATAACCTTCTAGAAAGTTCTTAATGTTTACAAAATAAAATGTTACTTATTAGAAAGTCTGTTGCTAAAATTATTATATATAACCTGGACAAAGTCATGCACGCCAGGTAAATTGTAGGGGAATTCCAATAATTTAGACCCAGACCCAAATAAACATTCAATTCTACTGACAATGATCCTGATATTAAACTCATACACAAAGAGAAGATTTTAGCTATGTATTAGTTGTTTACAGAATAAAAGAAAAAAGCAACAATTCAGGTCAAGTAGAAAAAAACATAATTTTGGACAACTATAAGTCCAACATACAATGTTACATTATAATAACATATAATGAAATAAAAAAAAGTTTAAATAAAACATAACTAACAAAAACTGCAAATCAAATTTTCATAACAGATTACTATATAAATAATATACGGTATAACATGATTGTCAAGTAATGAGATTGCTATTTAAAATACGATCTGACATGATTATCAAGTAAAGAATATACTATATAAAACACATTCTAATAATATTGTCAAGGACAGAAACTACTATATAACTATAGTCTAAAAAGATTGTCAAGTAAAGAGTATACTATATAAAACACGGTTTAACAAGAGTGTCACATAAGAGAATAACATATAATTTGGTCTAAATAAATTGTCAAGTAAAGAGATTACTGAATAAAATATGGTCTAACAAGATGGTCAGATAAAGAGATTACTATATAGGAGATTACTATATAACTACGGTATAATACGACCTAATAAGGTTGTGAATTACAGAGTGTGTTTGTTTAATCAGATGCCACAATTGTTACGAAAGTTCATTCTACAGATAAAAGGATGCGAAGTCACAGTTCTGATTAAATTCTGTTTGCACAAAAGTTAGTTTGTATGGAAATAAATTTGCCGTTGAACATTGCAGCCTTTCACATCAATCCTAATGAAGTTCTAAAACTAAAAGCAAGATGAGATTTTTTAATTTTCAAGAAAACATGCACTTTCTACTCATGTTAAATTTGTATGCTTCGTGTCTTGATCCCAATTCATCAGCATGCATAAAACAGGTTGTTATCTGTTGACAAAATACAAATGCAGCACATTTTGTATAATAGAGTGGGAGACGTGTACATCAATTTCAACGGTTCGTTTTTTTCTTCTTTCCAATCATATTTATTCAGGCACAAGAAACAGCAAGTCGCCATTTTCCAAGAAGATGCTCTAACTTGACAATCCAGTCAATCAAATGGAAACTTTCTAATAATATGCACCTAAACAAAGAAAGAAAACAGAGACAAAAGAGTGTTGAATATAGCGTCATCGATTTTAGATATTTTAGCTTCATTTCTCTGTGTTTGGGCGTAGTCTGAGGTTTTAGTGACTTATATACATAATTTCTCTGTTTTTGTGGGTAGTCTAACCGTTTAATGAATTTTGCATAATTTCTCTGTTTTTGGGGTTAGTCCAAGGGTCCAAGGTTTTAGTGAGTCATGCATAGTTTCACTGGGGGTTGGGGTGTGGGTGTGTAGTCTAATTTCTTGAGTTAAGCATAATTTCTCTATCTGGGAGTAGTCTAAGTTCATAATGAGTTTTGCATAAGTTCTGTGTATGGGGGTGGGGGCGTTTTAAGTCTTATTGAGTTATGCATAATCTCTCCATATTTTCTTACTCTGAAGGGGTAGTCTTAAGTTTTAATGTGTTGTTCATAATACCTCCCTATGAGGAGGGGAGTCACGCATAATTTCTTAGTATTTGGGGTTAGTCTACGTTCTCAGTGAGTTATACGTTATTTTTCGATATTTTGGTATAGTATAACAACTTAATGAGTTTTGCATAATTTCGCTGTATTGGGGGCAAGTCTAAGGTCTTAATGAGTTACTCATAATTTCTCTGTTTGGGACTGGTCTAAGTCTTGCTGAGCTTTGCATAGTTTCTCTACGTATTTATGGGTAGTCCAAAGTCATAATGAGCTATATAAATGTAATGCATGTTCAAAGATACGTCATAATGAGTTATATCAATGTAATCCATGTTCAAAGATACGTCATAATGAGTTATATCAATGTAATGCATGTTCAAAGATACGTCATAATGAGTTATATCAATGTAATGCATGTTCAAAGATACGTCATAATGAGTTAAATCAATGTAGTCCATGTTCAAAGATACGTCATAATGAGTTATATCAGTGTAATGCATGTTCAAAGATACGTCATAATGAGTTATATCAATGTAATGCATGCTCAAAGATACGTCATAATGAGTTATATCAATGTAATCCATGTTCAAAGATACGTCATAATGAGTTATATCAGTGTAATGCTTATTCAAAGATAAACCCTAATGAGTTACATTAATGTAATGCATGTTCAAAGATAAGTCCTAATGAGTTACATCAATGTAATGCATTTTCAAATATACTTCATAACGAGTTACATCAATGTAATGCATGTTCAAATATAAGCCCTAATGAATTTTATATCAATGTAATGCATGTTCAAAGATAAACCATAATGAGTTATATCAATGTAATGCATGTTCAAAGATAAGTCCTAATGAGTTACATCAATGTAATGCATGTTCAAAGGTAAGTCCTAATGAGTTACATCAATGTAATGCATGTTCAAAGGTAAGTCCTAATGAGTTACGTCAATGTCATGCATGTTCAAAATATATCTCCTGATGAGTTACATCAATGTAATGCATGTTCAAAGATACGTCCTAATGAGTTACATCAATGTAATGCATGTTCAAAGATACGTCATGATGAGTCACGTCAATGTAAAGCATGTTCAAAGATACGTCCTAATGAGTTATATCCATGTAATGCATGTTCAAAGATATGCCCTAATGAGTTACATCAATGTAATGCATGTTCAAAGATACGTCCTAATGAGTTACATCAATGTAAATCATGTTCAAAGATACGTCATAATGAGTTACATCAATGTAAAGCATGTTCAAAGATACGTCCTAATGAGTTATATCAATGTAATGCATGTTCAAAGATACGTCCCAATGAGTTATATCAATGTAACGCATGTTCAAAGATAAACCCTAATGGGTTATAGCAATGTAATGCATGTTCAAAGATAAACCCTAATGAGTTATATCAATGTAACGCATGTTCAAAGATAAACCCTAATGGGTTATATCAATGTAAAGCATGTTCAAAGATACGTCCTAATGAGTTACAGCAATGTAATGCATGTTAAAGATACGTCCTAATGAATTATATCAATGTAATGCATGTTCAAAAGATACGTCCTAATGAATTATATCAATGTAATGCATGTTCAAAAGATAAGTCCTTATGAATTATATCAGTGTAATGCATGTTCAAAAGATAAGCCCTAATGAGTTACATCAATGTAATGCATGTTCAAATATACGTCATAATGAGTAATATCAATGTAATGCATGTTCAAAGATAAGCCCTAATTAGTTTTATATCAACGTAATGCATATTCAAAGATAAACCCTAATGAGTTTTATCAATGTAATGCATGTTCAAAGATTAGCCCTAATGAGTTATATCAATGTAATGCATGTTCAAAGATAAGCCCTAATGAGTTATATCAATGTAATGCGTGTTCAAAGATAAACCCTAATGAGTTTTATCAATGTAATGCATGTTCAAAGATAAGCCCTAATGAGTTATATCAATGTAATGCAAGTTCAAAGCTAAGTCCTAATGAGTTACATCAATGGAATGCATGTTCAAAGATAAGTCCTAGTGAGTTATATCAATGTAATGCATGTTCAAAGATACGTCCTAATTGGTTACATCAATGTAATGCATGTTCAAAGATAAGCCCTAATGAGTTATATCAATGTAATGCATGTTCAAAGATAAGTCCTAATGAATTACATCAATGTAATGCATGTTCAAAGATAAGTCCTAATTGGTTACATCAATGTAATGCATGTTCAAAGATAAGTCCTAATTGGTTACATCAATGTAATGCATGTTCAAAGATAAGTCCTAATGAGTTACATCAATGTAATGCATGTTCAAAGATAAGCCCTAATGAGTTATATCAATGTAATGCATGTTCAAAGATAAGTCCTAATGAGTTACATCAATGTAATGCATGTTCAAAGATAAGTCCTAATTGGTTACATCAATGTCATGCATGTTCAAAGATAAGTCCTAATGAGTTACATCAGTGTAATGCATGTTCAAAGATAAGTCCTAATTGGTTACATCAATGTAATGCATGTTCAAAGATAAGTCCTAATTGGTTACATCAATGTAATGCATGTTCAAAGATAAGTCCTAATGAGTTACATCAATGTAATGCATGTTCAAAGATAAGCCCTAATGAGTTATATCAATGTAATGCGTGTTCAAAGATAAACCCTAATGAGTTATATCAATGTAATGCATGTTGAAAGATAAGTCCTAATGAGTTACATCAATGGAATGCATGTTCAAAGATAAGTCCTAATGAGTTATATCAATGTAATGCATGTTCAAACATAAGTCCTAGTGGGTTACATCAATGTAATGCAAGTTCAAAGATAAGTCATAATTGGTTACATCAATGTAATGCATGTTCAAAGATAAGTCATAATGAGTTACATCAATGTAATGCATGTGCAAAGATAAGTCCTAATTGGTTACATCAATGTAATGCATGTTCAAATATAAGTCCTAATTGGTTACATCAATGTAATGCATGTTCAAAGATAAGTCCTTATGAGTTACATCAATGTAATGCATGTTCAAAGATAAACCCTAATGAGTTATATCAATGTAATGCGTGTTCAAAGATAAATCCTAATGAGTTATATCAATGTAATGCATGTTCAAAGATAAGTCGTAATGAGTTACATCAATGTAATGCATGTTCAAAGATAAGTCCTAATGAGTTATATCAATGTAATGCATATTGGGGGTGCGTGGCCTGGGTCCGACGTCCCGCTTGCCAAAGGAAAGTGAAGCGTCTCTCATAGCCTCTCCTTCCCAGGTGTAGTGATCGCCGCAGGACCACTGTCTCGCTCTGCGGGGCGGGAGGTTACTTGCATATGGCCTCTCCTACACTATTGTGTCCACAGCAGCACCTTCACGCGGTGCCCCTGTTTTAACAGAGCCTGCTGTGTGGCGCGACCGAGTACCCGGCGGTATAACTGGGTGGGCAGACTGGGCTCATTAGCCTTGGCAGGCAACCAGTCTAAGAGAAGGGAAACTCTGACCCCAAACCCGGGCAGATGAAGCTCGTTAGCCTTGTCAGGCAGTTCATCTAGGAGAAGGAAACTCTGATTCAAAACCAACCAAGTCCCATCCATTGGATTATGGCTCCACTGCCTTGTGGATATCTTCGGGAGAAGGAAAGGCTACGGGAGTAAACCCAGACAGAAAATCAGGAGTGGAGCCCCTAAGGCGGCTGGGGGTCGACTACGACCTCCTTCCGGCAGCTCCTGCATCCAAACTGGTGCCAAATGTCATGCTCAGCATTCCTTTGGACCCCACCAGCAAGGACGAGAGGGGGATCCTGACGTCTGGGCAGCCCAGGATCTCCATACTCCACGCCCAGGCTTGCGCCCTGGAGAGGACACTCCAGTCTCGCTACTGAGTGAGGAAACAACACGGAAGCTGACAGTTTACGGGTTATAAGTCCCACCCGATTGGCGTAGGGAAGGGGCGCCACGGGTCAGCTTTGACGGTGGGAGGGATCATCGTGTCCCACTGGCCAACTATCGCCCGCCTCAAGCCGGGCAGCCCCCGGTCAATAAGGTGTTGACCCGCCATCGTCTGCCTGCTCCAGTGGGTGTCTGGAGCTCAGTGTGTTGTTCAGCATGACAAGCAGACGGTAATTCCACACCAGACAAAAGAAACAAGAAACCAATAAAGAAGACTCCAGCTCTTCGATTTGCAAGCTGGAATGTGCGCACCATGTGTACAGGCATCTCCGACGACCTCAGAGAAGTGGACGACACCAGAAAGACGGCCATCATCGATAGAGAACTCACCAGACTAAATATCAGCATAGCTGCCCTCCAGGAAACCAGGCTCGCCTCTAGTGGCTCCCTCAGAGAGGAAAACTACACCTTCTTCTGGAAGGGTCGAGAACCTGAGGAGCCCCGTCAACACGGAGTGGGCTTTGCCATCAAAAACAATCTCCTGGCCTCGGTTGAACCTCCCACAGGGGGCACTGAGCGTCTCTTGTCCATCCGCCTCACCACTACTTCAGGTCCTGTCAACATCATCAGTGTCTACGCCCCAACCCTCACGTCATCAGAAGACGTGAAGGATCAGTTCTATGGGCAGCTGGACGAACAGATCAAAGGATGCCCCAAAAATGAACCACTATTCCTCCTCGGCGACTTTAATGCCAGAATAGGTGCAGACCACGAGTCATGGCCTACCTGCCTAGGATATCATGGCACTGGAAAGACCAATGAAAACGGCCAGAGACTGCTGGAGCTATGCACCTACCATGGCCTGTGCATCACAAACACCTTCTTCAAGTGTAAGCCACAACACAAAGTGTCATGGAAACACCCCAGATCTCATCACTGGCACCAACTCGACTTGGTCATCACCAGGCGCTCTGCCCTTAACAGCGTCCTCTCCACCAGAACCTACCACAGTGCAGACTGTGACTCCGACCATGCCCTTGTGAGCAGCAAAGTGCGACTACAGCCACACGTGCTACACCGCTCAAAACCAAAAGGACGTCCTCGCATAAACACTGCACAGATGTCAGTCCCTGCCAAGGTGGAGGAGTATGTGTCTGCCCTGAACAAGGCTCTCCAGGACCTGCCTGAGTGTGACGCTACAGCCAAGTGGAATGCCATGAAGGGTGCCATCTACAGTACGGCTATGTCAACGTTTGGCAAGAAGGAACGACCCAGCCAGGACTAGTTCATTGCACACCTATCAAGGATGAAACCACAAATCGAGGAGAAACGAAAAGCTTTCATAGCTTACAAAAAATGCCCTAATGAACGAACGCTTGCTGCTCTCAGAAGTGCCCGAAGTAACACCCAACGCATTGCTAGACAGTGTGCGAACGAGTACTGGCAACAACTGTGTGAAGGGATCCAGCGCAGTGCCGAGTCCGGACACATCCAAGGCATGTACAGTGGCATCAAGAAGGCTCTAGGCCCCACGGTGAAAAGGGTCGCTCCCCTGAAATCCCTGACGGGAGAGAAGATCACAGACCATGGGCAACAGATGGCCAGATGGGTGGAGCACTACTCAGAACTATACTCCCGAGAAACATCAGTCACTGATGCAGCCCTCAGCAGCATAAAGAATCTGCCCACCATGGAAGAGCTCGACAAAGTGCCAACCTTAGAGGAGCTCAGCAAAGCAATCGACTGCCTTCCAAACGACAAAGCACCAGGTAGTGACAGCATCCCGCCCGAAGCTATCAAACGTGGAAAACCAGCATTGATTAAACCACTGCACGACCTACTTTGCCGCTGCTGGGAGGAAGGAGTAGTCCCCCAAGACATGCGTGATGCCACAATTGTGACCCCCTACAAAAACAAGGGCGACCGCAGTGACTGTAATAATTACAGGGGGATCTCGCTCTTGAGTATTGTTGGTAAAGTGTACGCCCGCATCATACTCAACAGGCTGCAGTTGCTGGCAGACCGTGTGTACCCGGAATCACAGTGCGGCTTCAGAGCAGGCAGGTCGACGACAGACATGATCTTCTCCCTACGACAACTCCAAGAGAAGAGCAGAGAGCAAGGTCAACCACTCTACATGATGTTCATCGACCTCACCAAGGCCTTTGACTTGGTCAGCAGGAAGGGCCTTTTTGAACTTCTGAGTAAGATCGGTTGCCCCCCAAAACTCCTCAGCATGATAATCTCTTTCCATGCAGATATGAAGGGAACAGTCCTGTATGATGGATCATCCTCAACTTCCTTCCCAATTAACAGTGGTGTAAAGCAGGGCTGCGTGCTGGCACCAACACTTTTTGGGATCTTCTTCTCCCTGCTCCTGTCCTATGCCTTCGACACGTCCACGGATGGCATATATCTACACACCAGGTCCGATGGGAGGCTGTTCAACCTGGCACGACTGCGCTCAAAGACCAAAGTGAGAGCTGTGCTCATCAGGGAGATGCTTTTTGCAGATGACGCAGCTCTTGTGGCCCACACCGAGGAAGCCCTCCAGAGACTGGGAGACCGTTTTGCTGTTGCCTGCACGCAGTTTGGTCTCACAATCAGCTTGGAAAAAACAAATGTCAGCGTGCAAGATACCACCATTGCCCCTTCAATCAAAATCAACGGTGTCACCCTGGAAGCAGTCAACAACTTTACCTACCTAGGGTCAACCATCAGCAACACTCTCTCGATTGATATGGAGCTGGACAGAAGGCTTGGAAAGGCAAACACCATCATGGCTCGATTAACAAAGAGGGTTTGGGAAAACAACGCGCTGACAGAGCACACCAAGGTCCAAGTCTACCAGGCCTGCGTTCTCAGCACCCTTCTATATGGAAGTGAGACGTGGAGTACCTACATGAGGCAAGAACGCAGGCTCAACTCCTTCCATATACGGTGCCTAAAACGCATCCTGAAAATCAGCTGGCAAGACCGTGTTCCACACAGTGAGATCCTGCAGCGTGCAAGTACCCCCAGCATGTACTCCCTGCTAATTAAACGCCGCCTTCGATGGCTGGGTCACGTCCGACGCATGGAGGATGGAAGGCTGCCAAAGGACATCTTATATGGACAACTGGCCACTGGCACGAGAAGAGTCGGACGCCCCTCACTCCGTTTCAAAGATGTGTGCAAGAGGGACATGAAGGCATGCAACATTTCACCCGATGGCTGGGAAGAGCTGGCTGAGGACCGAGGCACCTGGAGACTGATGGTAAACAATGGCATATCAGTCGCTGATGTGAGGAGAGGCCAGTTGGCGGCAGAGAAACGTAAGAGAAAGAAGAACGCAACAGCAACCACAGTAACACAGACTTCCCAGTATGTCTGCACCAACTGCAGTAGGGAGTGTCACTCACGTATAGGCCTGCACAGCCACAGCAAACGATGCCAACGGAGACAGACAACACCCCAAGGGCGCTATTCGCATGGTCTTTCGAGACCGAGTCGCCAATGATGATGATGATGATGAATGCATATTCAAAGATAAGCCCTAATGAGTTATATCAATGTAATGCATGTTCAAAGATAAGTCCTAATTGGTTACATCAATGTAGTCCATGTTCAAAGATAAGCCCTAATGAGTTACATCAATGTAATGCATGTTCAAAGATAAGTCCTAATGAGTTATTTCAATGTTATGCATGTTCAAAGATAAATCCCAACGAGTTACATCAGTGTAATGCATTTTCAAAGATACGTGAGAATGTGTTACATCAATGTAATGCATGTTCAAAGATAAACCCTAATGAGTTACATCAATGTAATGCATGTTCAAAGATAAGTCATAATTGGTTATATCAATGTAATGCATGTTCAAAGATACCTCATAATGAATTATAATAAAGTAATGCATGTTTGAAGATAAGGAACAACAATAGTGTACAAAGAACATCTACTTGACCGAAATACTGCACTGATACCTTGAATATGTCATACAAGTTCCACTATATAATAAATTTACTTTTTCTATATCTGTAGAAACATTGAAGCATATTTGAAGTTTGGATGCATTTTGCTCAAAAGTCGTTTGCTACATAGTACAAATTATCTTACAAAACACTGGTCTATATATGGAATCATGTGACGCCTGTGGTGGCAAATGGTATAAAACACACAGGACTCACGAGCCGTACATTCGTATCCTAACAGGGCCTTAGATTTCGGTAGTTGAACTACAGTAGGCCAAAGCTTTCTATATCCCATCCTTTGACTACTGTTAACCAAATCGGCACACGTGATTGTATGTGTTATGGGCAGTACCAATGCTAGCGTGAAAGATTTTAATAAAATTCAACAAACAATTTAGTTCCTTAGAATGCAAAATCTAAAGTTACAAGGAACTTAAAGTATTGTGAATTGAGTCTCAACTAATGTTAAATGTTCTATCACAAGTCCAAACGTGTAGCGTTATGAATGAATTCCAGTATGGAAATGTGTTGGTCAACAGCCTTGATGTATCACAATGATATAATCCACAATGTCCTTGAATAAATAAACAACAATCCACAAAGAATGATTTTTCCAAAATTTAAATGATCACTTTGTAATTCCTATTATTATTTTGTATTTTAAATGATTGCTTTCTAATAATACTGAACACAACTAAAATTGATTCCACAAAAACTGATGTTAAGATATGAATAAATAATGTATTGATAACAAGCATTATCTAAAAAATACTAAGACACAATTAGATGATCACGCTGTGGATCGTATTCCCATTTAATTCGTAAACAAGTTCTCCTTCTAGAATCTTCTAAGGTCAAAAGTAATGTAAACATGTTTACAAATATTATCTTAAAGTTCAACACACAATCATGGACAAAGGTTAGCTCTGTAATAAGTTGTTTACAACTGACCCTTATAGTCTACGATCATGGACAAAAGTTAAACACACACAATAGATATGCACGACTCCCCTCGTAAAGGCTTCATACAATAAAGGATTCATAGAATAAAGATTTCTTTACATATTAGTCAAATATACATGCAATTAAAATTAGGTGATATACCTATATATCCACGTCCGCAGTCATACAAAAGAATCAAACAATCGTTTTGATGAACTTCTTTAGTTGTTCGCACATAATTCGTCTTGGTGCAGATGGGTAAATATGCCACAACGCATGTTGGGCTAACCATGCTCGAGCAATTCCATGGGTGACTTTTGCCGCGCTTGCTAAATGTCAGCGGGTGCTTCATCTAATACGCGCGAATACTTTGGTATATTGTGGACAAAGTTCACTTGAAAGCTATGATTTCCTTGTTCAAGTTTATTTTTTATATACATATATTTTACCTCAAATGAGTATCCTTTGTCCATCACTTAGTGTTTCAGGCCCGCACTAATCGTATCCGGGTATATGCTTTTTACCAGGATATTTACTCCACGGTGTCCCAGGTAGCTTCAGTGCAGCAGTGTCATCACCGAAATATTTTAATAAACGCACAGTTCTTTGCTCCACATCAAACACAAGTTTCAGCGATTTCAGCTCTGCCATTACGTGTTTGAACTTGAGTTGGATTTACAGCACAGTTTTCATGCGGCATCGCATATAAAATGAAGACACGACTGTGTTATACAACTAATATTCAACATGGCATCATGAGCAAGAAATGCTCTGTTTTTACAGCCACTGACTTCTCTGCGCATGCTAAAGCTCATGCCACCCAAGCACAGTGAAATATTTTCTAACTCAGTTCATGCATTGAATATTGAACCGGTCTGACCAGAAAAGAACCATCTGTTGTTGGATTTGAGTTTAAGATGGTTAACTTGGAATCGGTTGTACATGTTTGCACCGCATTTAGCCGATCATCCATGCTACTATGTATTCAGAGATTTTACGGAAGGGCTTCAGTTGTCACGAAGAAGGAAGCAATTCAACCATCATTGATTTCATTTCCCCAGTTGAGTGAAGAGAATCTTGTAGCTTTCGCCAGTGATTTTCCCACCAACTGGAAAAGTTATGTACAGAAACATTGTAAGAAATTTACAAGTAAAACCTATAAAATGTGGACCAAGTTATTGATGGATTATACGTCTGGCTCGCAGTGGAATAAATTTAATTTTGACATTGAAAATTATCAACATCGCCATGGTATGTCAACAAAGGAAGGTGAGGGTATCAGTAATTTGCAAAGTTTGCATCGTGCCGTTTGCTTGAAATCAAAACAGTAACAGATAAATTAAACTGTGGAAAGGTTGGGAACTCTCGTGAGATTGGTTCGCAAGAGCAATATCATACCAGAAGTTATCAATGAAGCCGCATCGATACGTGACCGGTTGATCACCAACGACATCACGAACACGGGGATGTTTCGTTTCTTGATGCAACAACTCACTGAAGACATCAATCATCAGTTTTGAGGCGATTGAAAAAAGTATTGCTATGAGCAGAATCAATGCTGCGGATCAGCGAGTCGTTGTAAATAAACCAAGACCCTCAATGATTACATTCTCCTCCATGAAACCAGGAGTTGTTTTGACTTGCCCTACACCGATCACCGCATCCCGAATAAATGGAGATTACACTAACGTCATTACGTATGTATTATATTTGACCCAACATATCCGATCACAAAGGTTCAGTGGTTTTCCCGCGAATAACTCCTTTGTGTTTTCATCGGATGATGGCGTATACTGGCAATAAGTCGTACATCACGCAGGGTGCACGACATGGAATCGCATATTGAAGAGATCAGACGGAGGATTTTGCTAAAGACTAACAAAGACGCTTTATTTTTCGTACACGATCATAATTCTAGACTCAGTTCTAACATCTCGATTAAATCTGCATCGTACGAGGTTAACATCACTCGATCGTCAAGAAAAAATAATTCTAGGTTAGCTTTTAAACGTTAGTAAAATCATGAGGACAAATGAATCTTACGCGCAGGACATGGAAGGTCCGGATACCATATCGCGCTAGACATTGTCAGGATTACTTCAACAATTCAGATCAATTAAAACTCGATGGCAAAATCTTGAATCCACATTATTGTTTTCTCGTGCGATTCCTCTGTTATATATTCGGGTTTTGTACAGATGTTCACAAAGCTATTTTCGGAGCCGAACACAATCACATTAAATCAAAAACCCAATGACAATATGTCATTTGGGGTGCTGATGGCAAAGATATATTGTCAAAGTTAACATCTTGGATGCCGGTGATACTTCTATTTCTGCCAAATCACGTTTGTTGTCGGTTATGAGTTGTGGAGCACATCACCTCTATCGTTTTACATGCTAAATACAGACTCGATAAAATAGTGTTCATAAGTATAATAGCACCAACATATGTATTTATATCATTTCAATACTGGAGTTCGGGAGCGTCAGGAGCAGGTCCGTAGTAAAATAACATTTGATAGTTTAATAATTTAGGAGTTTCTGGAGTTTCAGAAACCCACCAAAGAAATACTTTTTTTTATCTTGGCAACAATCACAAGCTATTATTATTTTTGAACCGCGATGAATACATTGACACATTCTGCAAATTTCCCTTTCACTGGGATGTATGATTTATTAATTTTTCGTTGGAACACCGGGACTTTGTTAAGCAGTCTGTTGTAGATATGTAATGTCAAGCATGTGTTACTAATGTGCGTGCTATTGACAACTACGAATGCATTGCTGTGATTCTCGCTGATAGGCTGCTGCTTAGAGCGTATGTGGCCGCATGAGGTTTACTGATGCGCATGTAAAAAGCTATTATAGTACTCTAGAACTAGTAAGTCAACCTGTTACGTTTTCAAAAGATAATGTCCTATCACAAAGCTAATTTTGGCCTTGGCCTAAAGCAGCTTGCAAAATTAGGGAACGGAATGCGAAATGATTGCTTGGTCACATTCAAAATGTCTCCGAAGAAGTTAATTGAAATTGTCCCCGCGTGGTTGACCCAAACACAACTCGACATGTTAAATATGGCGATGCAAAACAACACACTCATCTCAAAGCGTTCCTGGTGTTGATCTCAGCAGGTTTGCCAGCAAAAGCAGATTTAACAGCAGGGTTGTTGTTGACGTCGGCTCCGTCAAACTTGTGGTTTTTCAAGATCAAACTTAAAACGTGTATCATGGACAGTCAAGATATTGTTTTGAAGCTGCAAGCAGCAATTGCAAAGAATCTGGCCGAAATCAGAAAATGGGGGAGGGGGGTGCGGAAATCAATGGCGCGTCGGTTACATCCATTACAGACTATGTCGAGATAAATACGATATCGAATGTCAAAAAGTCTAGTGATGAAATGAATGGAGACTTTAGCACAAATGGAAACAGATTTCAACTGATGCAATAGCCAATCGACGATGATGCTGCTGCAACAAAGCAATATATAGACATAAAAACTAGAGATATCAAGGTCGTGGCTGACAACTCCAGATTGTCAAAAAATATTTAGCATTAATATTCTGATGGCACATAATATAATATACAATGAGAAGGAGGAGGAGGAGGAGCAGTATCTTCTGGAATATTTGGTGTATCACATATACATATTAAGGGATATCACCACAATGGTGATTTTACAATTGTTGCTGATAGATCTGGATATTATTTCTTTATCCGGTATCCGTCCACTAACACGTTTCTTTGTATTTAGAACTAAGACAATCATAGTCAAATCCTAATGGTGAAGCCAAAATATTAAAATCTATGTATTGTTTATGTAGGTCAGATACCAATGAAAAGTCATCAAAATCTTTTGCAAGCTCGTTCAAGATCAACAATTTTGAAGGAATATGGACACACGGGACAATTGTTTGGAACGAAGCGTTATTAAGCGTCGTTGAAGTTTGTGTTTAATAAATGTAACATTATGCACTAAAATATAGCCTTGCTATGGTCCAAATAAAGATCAAGAATTGGGACCAGTCTAATGTACCAATACCAACTTAAAACCAGCTTGGAATCATTTGCATTAGAATGCAAAACGTTAGGTCGCAGACTACGCGACAAGGTATGAAAGCACACGGGGATTGTTTCTACAACGATGAAGTGGAGTTCACCTATAAATCCACCCCGACTGCATTCCCCATTGATCATGTTAAACTAACAATGACTCAACCAAGAGGAGAACATCATGACTGTTATTCAACAACGATGCACTTGTCGGTGTAGAAGTGTTTGGGGGAAGACTGTTTAAGACACTAAGAACAGGGGAGATGAAAATGGTTCTATATGAACGCGGTATTAGGTCCCCAGATGACACACAATCGCTGGAGACAAATAGTACTCAGGCAGATATTTTATATGATTGTACGCTGACTATACTAGTACAAAAGAAACGTCCCACTTGAAGAAGTCAGCAGGTCGAGCAGTCATACTTCGCGATCAAAATAGTAAACGAAGAACTATGAGTGCCCCTCGATGTTACCGTCGTGAAAAAATAATTGAAGCGGAATAACAACTGCAAGACGAAATCACCAAGATCCGCGTTGCTCATGAAATATTAACGCTTCTATTTGGTGGTATATGATATTTGCGGAATTATCGCCGCGACCACCGTTGACCTTATTATTGATAGAATTGTGACCACAGCAACCATTATAGGATTGCCAGTTGGATTTGCTGTCGGGGAAAATATCGATAATAATCGGTTTGATTGCCGGTAAAATAATTTTGATGCTTTTACATTCACGAAGGTTAAATTTATAATCTCTCTCATGGCAGCACAGAGTAGTCTCAGTACAATAAATACAGCTTTGAGGATAAAATAATTAGCATGCCTACATATCATTAGCAACAGTACTGATGGAAATGGAAAACCATTGGCACTGGTACCAAACGGAAGCATTGGAGATCCAAAACAGGTGATTCATTTGCAGACAGTGAAAATAAAGAAACTGTAAGATAGCAGAGCAAAACCGTTTACGCGACCAAATGGAAAATGAGCACTATTTACGATTTTCGCTGTAGAAAAAGTTCTTCATGCGGGCGAATAGTATTCCGTATTTTTGCAAAGAGTAAATGGCGACAATACACTGTATACACAAAGACTGAATTCGCTGAAAATTTCCTGAGTAAAAGCATCGGATATACATGGAGCTGACCTATCTCAGCTACTGAAATCTGAAAGCCCCATTGCAATACTACTCATGATGATAAACATTAAGCTTCACTTTACTGGTATAAATAGGTAAACCTATAGAACATTTACGGCCAGAACATCTGAATCATTAAAGAACTTTACTGGTATAAATAGGTAAACCTATAGAAAGTTTACGGCCAGAACATCTGACTCATTAAAGAACTTTGCTGGTATAAATAGGTAAACCTATAGAAAGATACTAGTAGTGAAGTGGGCCACCCTAGGGTCTATGGGAATTAGCATTAAAAACACCCCTGGGCCACTCTAGGGTCTATGTAAATTTAGCATGGACAAAACCTCTGGGCCACTCTAGGGTCTATGGGAATTAACATGGACAAAAATCTTGGGCTGGTATAGGGTCTATGTAAATTTAACATTAATCACTCTGGGCCACTCTAGGGTCTATGGGAATTAACATGGACAAAAATCTTGGGTTGGTCTAGGGTCTATGTAAATTTAAAATTAATCACCCTGGGCCTGTCTAGGGACAAGGGGAAATGCAATAGGGTCGGGACCCTATTTTAATATGGTCCCGACCTGATGGGTCTCTATTTTTTTTAAACAAAAAAAATGGGGTAGGCAATTGAAAGTCAATCTCTTTTTGAGAAATGTGGGTGGCCCTGAAAAGGGCCTTTGGGTTTCTTCTTCTTCTTCTAACTCCTTAACTTCTTTATCCATCCCCTTATTTTTTCCATCATTCCTTTCTTCTTTTTCTTTTCTGTTTCCGGTATCCAGTCCGGGTGACCCATCGCTCGGAACTTCTGTTGGATTTTCATCCAGTTAGCGTTTAGTTTCTCTAGTTCTTCCTTTTTCTTTCTATTTTCTTCTTCTTTTCTATCTTTTGCCCACCTGTCCTTTATTTTCTCCACTTCTTCATCTATCACCTTTCTCATCTTTTCTTCCCCTTTTTTCAATTGTTCAACACTCCTTTTGACAAAGGGCCACTCTGACCTTTTTGCTATCTCTTCCAAGAACCTTCTTACTTCTTTTATCTTCTGCATGGCCTCTTTTATTGTCCCCACTCTGACATAAGGGGGATTTATCAGCCCTCTCAATCTCTTTACTTTTTCTTCAATTAATCCCTCTATCATCTCCTTGGCTAATTTTAGTTCGTTCACCTAGTGCAGACTTGTTCTTAACCTCCAATCTCTTTCAATCCTTTCAACTCCATATTCACCATCCACCATCCACCATCCAAAAATAAACATGCCTTAAATCATTAAACAGTTGGGACACTTCCATCTTCTTTTTTATTCCTTAGAATGGTGCGAACGACGAACTTTGTGGGTTCTTATAGTTAAAGTGCGGACGTGAAGGAAAACATCCCCCTAAAACAAAATTGATATTACCTAGATTATCACTTAAAACGCACGGACGTGAAGGAAAACATCCCCTACTTTTCTCATCACATATTATATACTATCCACATACGTGAAGCAGCAATAAACAAACCCCCAAATCTACTATTTACATGCACAGCATTAAAATGAACCCAAATCTACTATCCACACTAACCAACTTAAGCTCTTACAAGACCCAATAATCCACACAAACGTACGTGAGCGCTTACAAACACACAAACACACAAACACAAGAAAAAAGAGTCATTGTTTATATTCACACTACTCTACATACACACACTGGCAAATCGATTACTATTTCTTTTCTAGAGTATTGGGTAGCCATGAAAAGGGCTGTTTGTTTTTTGAACTCCAGTGACACCTGGTTAATGATGGCATCTTCCAAGCCTGGCAGCACACACACATCTTCTTCCCCAGTCTCCTTTTACTTTTTTTCTTGCGAGTGCAGAGGCGGGATGATTGGCTTCATCACCCCAATCCTCTGTCTCTGGTATCTTGCAAGTCATCCTCTCTCCTATTTTCTTTTCTCCCTCTTCCCTCTGTCTTCTCTCCTCCTCTTCTTTCTTTATCCTTGCCTCTTTTACTATGGCCTCTGCAGTCAGCTCATTCACTATACGCCTGGCATATTCCAGGTGTACATGAAGTTCAAGCAGTTTTGCTAGTCTGGTGTTCATTCTCTTGATCAATCAACAAGGGTAGCTAGAGTGTCGAGCGATTTTCAATTTATACTAAAAGCGCGGACGTGAAGGAAAACATCCCCCTAAAACAAAATTGATATTACCTAGATCATGACCAAACAACGCGCGGACTTAAATGAAACACTCATTGAATTTTTTATACTACCCATCACTATTCTAAAAAGTTTCATTTAACCAATACTATGCTATCCACATACTCAAAGCAGTCAAATCAAACCCCAAATCTACTCTCCAGGCACGTCAAACAGCAAAAAAACATGATCATAATCTACTATTCACACAAACGTACTTTATCGCTTACAATCACCCACACACATAAACATATACAATCACACCAGAAAAGAGTGAGTGTTTATATTCACACTACTCTACATACACACACACACACACACATTGGCAAATCGATTGTCATTTCTTTTCTAGAGGTATGGGTAGCCCTGAAAAGGGCTGTTTCTTGTGTGCTATGGCAATCTTTTAGTTTCTAAGAATGCGACGTCCTCTGACGATAGACTTTCTGACGATAGGTCTGCTTCTTCGGAAAGAGAAGAAGAACTCTTTGGTGTCGATACGACAATCGACAAAGCCTCTGTCAGGTTCAGGTTGCTGCTGCTGTTGTTGTTGTTGCTGTTGCTGCTCTCTCTGCTGTTTCTGAAGTCTGTACTTCTCTGTCCATTCTTCTTTCTCCCTGTTAATTTCTTCTCTGAAGAGCTCTTGTATCAGGTCTTCAGTGACTTTTAACATTCTCACATTCTCTATCTCTTCAGGCTTCGGTATCAGACTGTGTCTGACCCTATGCAAATTCACGTAGGCTTCGTTTAACTTAGCTAGTTTGGAGCACATCTTCGTAGGAGGATGAGTCGGCAATGGATGGATAGACTGAAGGCTACCCCGGCTTTAAAGTCAAAGCGCGGACGTGAAGGAAAACATCCCTCCACGGTTTTCGAGCCGGAACGTTCAATGAGTGTCATGAGAGGGATAGTAAGAAGTCAAAGAGCATGAATCAAAATTCTTATAGCCAAACAAAAGACAAAGTCATTTTTTTTCAAAACAACATTTTTTTTTTATTCAAAATCACTTAACACTAACAAACAACTAGAACATTTTTAACAACATAACATCAAACATTTTATTCAAAATCACAAACATTTTTTTTTTCCATCTCACACATTATTTTGGACAAGGCTGACGACGTTGTGAATGAAATTGTGATTTCCACTGCTGAAAGTCATTAGGCCATTGATGGACACTACGTTTCCTAGCTTGAGACAAAAGATAAACATAATGGTCACAAAACCATTGATCTACTTTCACGTCGTTTCTAGAAGAAGAACGAGGATCAAAATGAGTCACTAAATGTTCTAAGGAATAACCCAGGCTGCGATGATGCAGAAAATACACACAATATTGTCCACACACCAAGGAATCTGTGCCTTGTAATTTCACATTATTGAATCGGGTGGTCTGAGCATTTCTTCTCATAAAGTCAATGATATCGTCTTCCAAAGGAGGCAATCCATACGAATCGAAATATTCCACACATCCTTCTTGAGGAAAGTAGACGGCTACCCAGTGGGTTCCTGGGAGATGACTGTCGTCCGTGTTGATCACATAAGCTAGATGGTCTTGAGGTTTACGATGAGGGAGTTCATCTTTAGCACAGACGACAGGATTCCAAGAAGCTGTATACGAACTGTGGTTCAAAAGGTAATACAGTTCCCAGGTATCCATTGATTTGTGTGGTTTTCTTCTTCACAGGTAATGAAAAGTGATCAATTCGATCCTGACTTTTTGGTTGAAAATGTCTGACAAGTAAAAGGCGTTTAGATCCGACTTCTTACTCTGGTCCAAGAGAGATTCGATGCGACGGCACTCCGGAGACGTTAATGGAGGAGAAGAATGTTTATCCAAGCCTTTATACCACTCGTTCAACACGAATTCTATCTCGATGTGATCCCAAGCTTTTTCCAGATATTCGTCCAATTTTTCTTCTTGAATTAACATCAGACATTTGTCGTGTTGAATTTGACTGGGATGATCGTTGTGACATCCATAGCACTCTTCCTTGATCAATTCTTTCATTATATCTGCCAGGACTGTAGCAAAACAGGAGACTAAATGGGCTTCTTGTTCTGGCCATCTTGACTTCATCATGATAACTTCTTCGTCTTGGGATTCTTCTTCTGCCACGGTCTCCTCACATTCCATCTTCAAAGTTTCTCCACTAGGTAAAGAGGGATAACAGTCTTCCATGGCTTCTAATAATCTAGAATGACTTCTCTCAAACTGTTGATTTCTATGGTATTGTCAAATTCTGCATGCAAAAGGACGTTCACTGTGTTATCTGGAGGTGGATTTGCAAACTGAAGTTCGACACGAATCTGACCCGATTTTATAGGGTGGAAATGTCCCTCGTCGCTGCCTTGGTCTGGAGTGAAATCAAAACCCCACAAAGCATAGCCTCCTGAATAATCGTCGTACGAAATACCGTGACTGGTGTTGGTTCCTAACTGTCCCGTGGCTTCGTACAGGGACAAGTACGATCTCAAATAATTCTTCGCGGCACCAAAGTTAGGCTCAAAGGTTCGGGTACACAAGGTCTTGCCGTCGCGACTGACTTCGATCTTGGACACATTGTAATGTTGAAACTCAAAAGGATTTTGATCGTGGGTTCCATTGAAGGCTGAATTCCTGACGATACCAACAATCAAACGCTTGGGTAACTGTCCTTGGAACAGATGATCTTCGATCATAGATCGCTGTGCAGCGGGAATGGTGAACGTTTTCACTTCTACGCGTCGTATCGGATACTTGGCGGTCGTTCTGCTCAACGTCTGACTGACGTCGTTTCCCACTTTAGGTAACACTTCCACACGTAAAGTCGGGTTTCTTGAATGATAGTTTTCTATTCATTGGCATGGGCCATCAAATGGAAAGCGGCACTGCTACGATTCAGTCTAAGACGGATATCCACCCCGTTCAGCAAATACTTTTCTTGTAACCACATGTCCAAATGCAAACGATCCATCAGTTCTAAACTTCGCCCTTGCAGAATTTTCTTACGACGGTCGTTAAACGACACATTGTGAGGATTGTCATCTTCTGTCAGGACTGTGTCGCTGAACGTGCCTACACCTGCCGTGTCAGGTTTCCATACCACGAAAGCATCCAGATGAGTATTATTGGCTTCTTTTCCGTACGTCAAGAGATTTTCCAGGTAGGCACGATATGGGTAAGTATCCATGCTGCTGCTGACTAGTTTGTTATTCAAGTACAAGTCCACATCGCTGAACAAGGAATGCATGAAATTGTTGACAGGAGCTACTCTACCACCGCCTCCTGGATTGGTGTTGTCCGTTTTGATCACTTTCACTTTCAAATACAGGTAACTGCTATTCAGATCGATGTAATCTTCGGGCTGTCCTTTGATTTCAAACTCGATGGGAGCGGAATCTATCAAAGAGGAGACGGGATGAAATTCCACCCACTGAGATTCTTGCATCGCCATCATCGTGGGGGGCATGGAAACAGACCCAGTTCCGACTTGGAACAAGCGCAAGACTCTCTGTGCATCATTTTTATCTGTGTCTCAATAATCGAAAACGTCTAAGTCTCGGACGGTTCTTCTTTTCTTTGCCTTTCTAGCTTTAGACGTGTGAAGTCTGGTGAAAGGGTGTTTTCTTCGTCGTCTCTTTCTGCCTTGTCCTTGCTGAATGCCTGAATTGGTAGCGTGCAGGGCATTTATATGTGTTTCTCGTCGACCCAAAAGGTCTTTGCCCGTTTGCAGCAAGACATTTTTGCCTGCCCTCATGAAGGCTTCTTTAGGGTTTTGTTTGTCGATGATGACATTTTGGAGAAATTCTTTGCCTTGCGTCAGTGCCGCATCTTTCAAGGCCACCGGGGCCGGCGAACGAAAGGCCGATTTCAGCATATCTCCTAAACCGTGTCCTCGCTGTCGAGCATCCCCTCGGTACACTGGATACATGACTTACGAGTCGTGAGAGAACCGTTTTCGAAAATGGAGTTTCACCGTGACTTTTCCTTTGGTGAATGGAATATTTTGTTCCAGATCTCCTTTTATAGCAATGTTAACCGTGTCCAAATACGACTTGATGACAGGCAAATAGTGAGGATGGACAAATTCGCGGTGAACGTGGTAAGTGTTTCCACCTTCCTCGTCAGCGTTCGTAGCAGAATCCACTTTGAAAGGAATGACACGCAGTAACGGCACAGAGGTGTGTCCCACCACGTTGTACTCCACAACATCGGAGTACAAAAACATCAAATTCAGTCCTTGGTTCAGTTCTACCGGGGCACGAAATATCTTGCTAAAAGACTCGTTGTCGTAAATGATTGGTAATTCGTTTTTCTTGATCATGGCCATTCTCATGTCCATGTCTCCGCCCAACATGTCAAACAATTCCGGACAAAATAGAATGGACACGATTTTACTCCCGTCAAATTTCATCAAGAAGCGACGAGCTGCTTTGTGGTATTCCAGGGTGACACTTTTTTTGGCACTTTCCAAAGCTTTCAGAAACACGACATCAAACCTGGAGGCTATGGTGCTCACCAAATGTTGACCACGAAAATAACAGCCTGGGGGAATGAACAAGTGATAGGTAGTGTACTTTTGATTTTGTGTGCCAGAGGTTTTTATGTTATATTTGCCATAGGTATCCAAGCACTTTTGCATTTGCTCTTCATGAACTTCCACATCAAAAAAGTTTTGATTGGGAAGGACATTGAGGACTTGGGTGGGGTGAATGATTTCTACTAAAGCCACTTCCCAATGGGCTTCATGATCTAATGGGATGGTCTGAGGTAATTTGGCCGTGTAACAGCACAACGTGTTCTTGGGAAACACCTCCATGGAACTGTCACTGGGTAAGGTTAAGTAATATTGGTTTTGGTGACTCATAATTCCAGAGTTTTGTGGCTGTCCGAGGGGTTACTGGACGTCAGAGGAGTGTCTCCGCCCAAAATAGGGTTGTTGTTGTTATTGGAGTGGTGACTGACACTGGCACTGGACACAAGGTTCCCGTGGTTCCCGTTCGAGGAGAATTTCAGGGAGGGATTGGGAAGCAGGTAACCGATGCAGCTGCTCAATAAAATGGTCCACAATTGTTTGTCTCCTTGTTGCAAACAGAAATTGGCGATGGCTGCCCCGATGACACAATACACCACGAAGATTTGGCAGAAAAAGACGATTTGCGTTTTAAGCACACGTTCTCCACACCACACCCACAAAGGTTGTTTTTGTAAATCTTGCAGAGAAGAACTAGGTGAAGGAGTGGTCGACGTAGCTGCGTCTGTGTGAAAGGGCATGATGTGTCACTTCTTTTTATAGTCGATGACTTGCGAAGCGTCGATCCAAGAATCAAAACTGGGTGGATATCCTTTCCAAAGTACTTTGACTTCTTTGACACGTCGTTTGCCCACTTTACGGGTTCTGCGTTCGAGAATGCTTTCGATGTCGTACACGACGTCTTCTTTTTTGGTGACACGTTGTAACTCGGGTAAGTAAAACGTTCCTTTGAGCACTTCTCCATTCATGTCTTCCAATTTATAGACGGCAGGATGACGGCCATGCACTCGTCCAGTGACACGAAACAATTCGGTCGTCCATTTAGGTAAGTAACCTTTGTCGAAAGTGCGTTTGGTTTTGCCAATGCGCACCCAATCTCCTACGGTCAACACTCCACTTTTCTTGGGGGCAGCCCTCGTCGGGGACGTACCAAACAGGCGCTCAAACACCAACACTTCGTTCTCGGAGTCACTTCTTGCGGGACACGTCCGATTCTTCGATGGTAAGATTGGTTGTACGTTTGCACCAGGTGCGGTAAGATGTCGATGTACTTCAGAGTGTGGTGATGCGTAAAATATTTCCACATGCGTTCTTTCAAAGTGCGTTGAAAACGTTCCACGATGCTGGCTTTGGTTTCAGGATTCTCGGCGGTAAAAAAAATGAATGTCACGTTTCTTTAATTCTTTTTGGAAAGCTTGGTTCAAACATTCGGTGCCTTTGTCCGTTTGCCATCGAAGAGGGTGACGACCACTTTGTTTCAACACTCGTTGCAGGGCTCGCACTAACTCGCTGCTCGATTTGGAAGTCAAGGGTACGACTCAGGCAAATTTGGAAAAGATGTCGATGACACAAAACAAATATTTGTACCCGCGATTGTAGCTGGCCAAATGAGAGACATCGGCTAAATCGGCTTGTCATTGATGATCGATGCCTTCCCCTCGGGTGCGACTTCTGGAAAACTTGCGTCGAATGGGTTTGTGTAAAGTGTAGGTAGCTTGTTCTTGTAACCATCGTTGCACTTGAGGTAAACGGAGACTTTTCAGTCGAGTTTTGGCAGCACGATACAATTTTTGAACTCCTGCGTAACCTGCAGGATGCGAGGGATCGTAGTAAATGCTGGCTAACACTTTTTCCATTTTTTGTTTGTTTGTTAATAAGGCACCCACTCTTGGAAGATGCTACTCTTTTTCTCTTGGGGTACTTTCTTGGATTGCAATGCTTTGCGTGTGCGACCAGCAATAGGTGTCGCAGAGGAGGATGTCTGAACAGGGGATATGGGTTCTTGTTTCACTTCTGTCTTCACTTTCTTTTTCTCTTCTGATGAAAAAGGAGTGGTCATCATCTTTTTGATCCATCCAATTCTGGAGGTAGGTGGTTTTGTTAACTTGCGTACTATTCTGGTGGAGTTTCAAACCCTTCTTCTTCTTCTTCTCCTTTTTCTGTCTTGGTCACTGGTAGTGGTGATGGTACTGAACGTTTCGTCAAGGTCTTAAAATCTTTCAGAGTGGGAAGAGCTGTTTCGTCTGAGGCTTTCTGGTGAAAGAGTTGGAGTCGTTGCAACAGTTGACTGTACTTTTGCGATTTTTCTGTTTCGGACAAATCTTGGCGATCCATCAAGGACTGCAATTCGTGTTGTAACTGGGACATCTCGCTCAAATGGGGATTGGGAGGTAAATGCAGGGTGCGCTGTTCTTGCCAACGATGGTATTCCATCCATCGTTTGTAAGGCACTAAAGCTAGTTTTCGTCCTTCCATGGGATGTCAGGGGTCGATTTTGAGATCTTGGGACTTCAGAGGTCCTTTTTATCTTGCTCCCACCAGTCCTCCCAACATGGTTCCCAAGACTCCTTTCAGTATGGGACCTAACAAGAGGGGTAAAATGCCTCCACGTTGGACCAACATCTTCTTTTTTTGACGAATGGGAATTTTCTTTTGAACCATTTGGCGAAGAACGTGACGATGTTTGCCTAAGCATTGTTTCTGGTGTTTGGACAAAGGGATCGTGCCTTTCAAGACGTTCAAACAACATTCGCACACGGTATCGATGACCTCTTTGGAGGCCGTTTGAATGAGTTTTTTTCGTAGGGGTGGAGAAGCTTGGGACAGGACAGATAACAGGTCCCCATCTTTGACTAAACGTGGTGGCAGTCCTTTCCTTTTCTTTCCTTGGGTTTTAGAAGAGGGATGTTTTCTGGAGGGTGACATTTTTGATTCTTCAGGAGCACCAAAAACACTGATACCCCGACTTGGTCACACACACCTTTTTATACTGGAACGCGTCGCCACTGATTGTCGTTACGTCGTATCAACTTCATGACAGGTATGACACGTCGTGCAGGGGTACGCAACGGACTAAATCGAGCCAGTTCTTGCTTGGACAAATCCAGTAAACTTTGTAACATACCCGATCTTTCTTGGATTTGATTTTGGGAGAAGGTACTTTGTGAGCAGCCGCCACTGCCACTAAATTGGAGGGCCCTGCCACTGGAGAAGTTCTTGGGGTTATCAACGGAGAAGTTCTTGGTGTGATCAACGTCTCCAAGTACTCTTCAGTTCTTGGTGACATTAACGGAGAAGTGAATGAACCTGATGCTACCGGAGACCCGGTTACCGCCGTTGCTGGTCGTGGTTTGCGAGTGTAAGGTTGCGTCCTGACCGAAGTGCCTCTCTTACGACTAGATTTCTTCTGTGGACTTTTCTTTTTCTGGGGACTTTTTCTCTGTTTCTTTTTCTTGGGGCTTCTTTTCTTTTTCAAGTGTGGTGACTGGTAAGAGGAGGGTCCCGCCACTGGAGAAGTTCTTGGAGACACGGGTCTCCTTGGGGACCTGGTCTTTTTCTTCTTCTTGGAGCTTCGTTTGACTCTTTTCTTGGGGAGAACTTTGGGTGCATTAGGATCCCATCTTAAGAGAGAGCGAATGATGACCCCTTCTAGAGTACCGCTCCCTCCAGGTTTCAAAAGGATTTGTTTTTTGGTCTGAGTGTCGATGCGAGGATCGGCCAGTTGGGTCAAAGCGACTTTGTTTCGTCAGAAAAGCGTATGGTTTGATGAGGAATCTGAATGATCCCTTGTAGTAACTGACGTGCTGTCACCGTGAACCATCGTAAGACTTCTTTGAGACTAGCTTCTAAGACACGAGCCCGTATTTGTGGATTTTTTTCTCGACTGATGCCATACAAGGCACGAATCAATTTGACGGGGAAGATGCGACTGAAGGGACTTCATGTTCGAACTGTGTGTGAGACAGACGAAAAGTGTCTGAGGTTTTTATAGATTTTTTTGTTGAGTGAAATTAAGTCGAGGACGGAGACGTGTACAGGACAGGCCCTCCGTCTTGGCACCAGTGGTGAACCAATTGGGTACGAAATCGCAAATCATCGGGGGTCGTAGGTTTCAAATCGACGAGTAAATAGGCGTGTGGAGTTTGAGTGGCATCGTCGTACGCCTGAGTCAGCCAAGGCGTCCCTAACTGTTTGGCTAAGACTTGCACTTGCGATTTATCTCGAGGGCTTTTAAACAAGACCACGTAATGCGCATTGAGACTGATGGTGCGATGGGCTTTACTTTGTTGAAACAAATTTTGGGTGATGTAAACGACACTGGCATTACGGTGATGCCCTTTGCGTGTGAACCACAGTTTAATTTCTTCTTCGTCTTCTCCTAACATGTCGTCGAAAATGACCAAATGGGTTTGACGGGAGTCAGATACGATGCCGTCGTCTTCTTTAGGAATGCCTTCCACAAACACGATGGAATCGCCTTGACTTTCTCGCAAGAGGCTGTACGCCGACTGCCGCTCTTTGTGCCACCACACGATGCGTTGAGGTGGACGATCGATCAAATGATGTTTGTGTTCGATCAAACGTTTGACGAATTCGGTTTTTCCTGAACCGCTAGGTCCAGCAATGAGCATGTTAAAGAGATGGCGAAGATACAAACCTCCCAAGTGGCACGATCTAAGTGTTCGTCGATGACTTTGACAGTAGAGGAAGAGGGAGCAGAGACAGCAAAGGTAGCCATAGTGTGAGGAATGTCACTTGTGACACGAAAACAGACAAGACAAGAGTTTATATACTTTTTTAGAACACGTTTATTGAATGTTTTAAACATGAACACGAAAGACAAAAATACATAAAAGCCAAAGGCTTAAGTACAACGATAAAAGGCACATGAAAACCATTAACATGGAATAAACACAAGTGTCTGTACAACATGTTTTGGGTAATGTTCTGACCAGTTCTATAGGGGGTAAGGTCACACAAGTGTCCTTCCGAAAGGGTCTTTCAGGCATGTCCACGACAGTCCTGTCCTGGGTGACGGGTTCTTCTGGTACGGTCACTAACACTGGTTGAAAAGTAACTTTTTTCCTTGAACAACTCTCGTGCGTACTGGGGCACTTCTTGGGTCCAAGCCTCAACACCCTCTTTTTTCCAGGCACGGACATCTGTCCAATGGGGGTGTAAGTCACAAGCTAAACACACATCGTCATACACATCTTCGGTAGCTAAAAGTTGACGATCTTTTTTTCCTGTTGAGGTCGAGAAGTATCCAAATGAAAACGCAAGGCTTTGAGTAAAAGGAGTCTTTCGTGACCATTTAAGGCCATTGGGGTGGTAAGTACTGATCGTAAAGAGTCCACAAGGAATCGGCTGGTAAACGAAATCCCAGAAAACAAGTCACTAAGACACACGCCACTTATCGACCCAAATTGATTGGATACAGTTCTTGTAATAATTGATGGTAATGATCCACGGTTTGAATATGGTCATTGAGTTCCTTCCACGGAATCTGTTCAATCACATGTGATAAAAGTCGTGGCATGGATTCCTGTTTTGATACTCTCTTTGTTTCGGAAACAATACACGTACTTTCTAGCCAGAGATCTTCGTTCTCCAGTGGAGAATCTAAATCGTGCATACTGTAACCTAAACTTCAAAGTTCGATTAGAGGTTTCCTCTTCCTCTAAGTAGATTCCACGTAAAATATGTTGGTAATCCTTTAACTTGTCTTCCTCAATGCGTTGCACTAGGTGAATCTCAAAGTAACCAAAATGATCAACACGTGAATCATCGGGAGCCTGGAAGTATTGAACAAGGTCTGACCATTGAAACAATTTCTGACGAATCAGTTCTTTAATACCAGTGGTTAAACATCTGGTGACGTAACGGATGCAACTGTTCTTTACGTTTGACTTCTATTTTCACCAGCTCTTGGTAAATGCGTTCTCTCAACTCCACAGGCAAAGCACGAATGTTCTCTTGTAAAGTATCCATGAATAGGTCAGTCCGTACAATTCACAATCTTCTCCTAGAGCAAAAGTAATCCACATAGTGAGTAATTTCTGACCACTGCCATTCAGGGTAACGTCCAAGAATCTCACTGAACTCTTTTGATGTCAACGGTTTAGAGTGATATAATAGGATGAATGCACACTTGACCCAGAGAAATCTAAGACACTGGTTGACTTTTTTCACTTTCCACTTGTGAATTTCTCGGCACAAAAGTGCCACAGTTACCCATTGAGATTTCACTCTGGCAAGCACCTGCCAAACTTCTCTGTAAATCTTCTCTTACAGTTCTTTAGGTAATGATTCAATATCATTTTTGAAATGAAGATTAAATACTGGTCTCGGTGATGTCCAACATTTGACTCCTAGCCAGTCTGGTTTCTTCTTCTTCAACGACATGGTAAGTTACTTTAATGTCTCGGTCCCACTAAGGGTAAGTAATGACAATTCGGTGACCAACGAGCATGTTCTAGGTAGGCGAATCTTGCGGTTCCCAGTGGTGAAGTGACACACCGCAACTGAAGCACTTGACATTATCCCCTTCACCCAAGCTTTAAAATCCGGCTCTGGCTAATTCTTCGGGGGTCGGTCCTCCCAGATACTTAGGCCATTTTCCTTTGAACGATTGAAGACGATTTTCAAAGTCGCAGTATTCCGACAAACGCACAGGGAACGAATATTCGTCTTTCACAGGTTCGTTTCGATGAGGGTTGGCTGACATGGACAGGAGTTTGCTCAGGGCTGGATGACATCCGTTGGGAGGTAGACGTGAAGGTAGACATTCACCTTTAAAACGAAACCCAGTAAAGTGTCCAAGAGGACGAGTGGCATCGCTTTCGCATCCCTCAGGTTTGACACGCACAGCATCACTTTCCATGATAGGGGTAGTGAGAACAAAGTTCCTATGATGCTTTACGGCATCGGTAAGGTCACAGCGTACAACATCGTTCCCATCGCAAGGCTCACAATCGCATTCCACTTCAGAGCCCCCAAACTTGAATTGTGCCCTTCTGAATTTGTTTTGTGTTTCTCTGAAAGTATTCATCTTGTTCGCTTGGTCTTGGTAGTCACAATGAACTATCGATCTTGCCTAGAGTTCCTTTTTATATACAGACCAATACCAACGTGTCCATACGGTCAGGTGAAATGATTGGGAAGTCGTACTCGCTTCTGGCACACGATTTGATAGACTTTATCCAAGGGTCGACTGACGATGTGGTGAGTGGGTAAACGTACAATCTTGTTGGGCTGATAGGTGGTCACTTTAGAGTGTTCATCTTCTCTAGACTGCAAGGCTTCTTTCAATACCCCAAAGTTCACCACTCGACTGGTACGATAATTCAGAGTCAATCCTTTCACTTTGCACTGCGTGTGCACTTCTCCTTGTTTGTCCCGGTATTCGTAACCGTCATTTTTGGGACCACCACTGACGAAACTTAGAATCTTGTCGTCGGGATGCTCGTCTGTCTAGGCTCCTAAGCGGTCTCCTTCGATATCAGGGTGCTGTTGACTCGGGTGATGGATGTAAATGCAACTGTCCGTGTCAAAGTACAGGACGCGTTCTTCTAACAGTTCTAAAGCTTCGTACAATTTTAAGCGAGCATGGGCTGTCACGTAAGCCGCAATGATGACATTTCCAAAGGGGTCGTCTTGTACAAAGTCCAGATCTTCTTCGTAATTGACCAAGATCAAATTCTCGCGAACGACGTCCACGTGTTTCATGAATTTGGTTTTGTCGTGAATCATCTGGAAGTAGCGGGGAGGTTCGGTCAAATATTCCGTCTTGGGTAAACACGGTCGTTGTGCCATTTTACCCCACAAGCAATTTAACATCACTTTGGCAAACGATCGCCTGCCTTCGTTCGTGATATAAAGTGATGCCTTCTTGTGCTCAGTATTTCTCTTTGAATGTCTTTTGGTCTTCGGGAGTGTGACACCAGGAAGGATAGCCACTGGCTTCTTGCTTCAGTTTCAAAAAGGCATCCACGTAGTCTGCGAAAATGCCTTTCTGCGTGGGGTCACCCTTGTGGTATTGTTGTGTCTTGGGAAAGTGGCAAATTTCGTACACTTCTAACAGTTGGTATCCCATGTCCAAAGCTTTGAACAATTCTACGCTGACCCACGTCCCCGTCAAGGCCCGTTCTTCCTGGGTGTGATGACAAGGTTGATGTTGGTTGCACGTTTTGGCACAAGTACGGCACAAAGGAAACATCAGTTTGCCTTGGCAATGGTGAGGTAGCACGGGATGGTACAAGTCCGTGGGAGGCAAGACTTTTCACTTGATCAGACCTTCGTATTGTCGAATGTTTTTCAGGTCGATGTGTTCGGTAAACAATTGTGGGTGCCCTGCAGGAAAGCGACAATATTTGCACACGTAGGGATACAACGAACACACGTCCAAGTATTTCATTCTTCTCCTTTCTCTTCGTCGGCTTGGTACAGCAAACAGGTGGCATTGGTCCTTCCTCCGTACAAACTATCCCTCGGGTTCAGGGGGTCCATGAACTGGTAACTTTCCACGAGGCGTTTAAACTCGGGATCTGTTTTCAAACGGCGATCGTATTCGTCTTCCCACATTTCCACCACTTGGTGTCCTTCCTGTTCTAACTTTAGGCGTCGCTGACAAGTGTCCTGGTACAAGTCTTCCATGGTTCGTTGTAAAAACTGATTTCTAGTGCCGCGATCAGGGTAATAGAAGGGGCATCCGTGAAATAAGCAACCGTTAAACTCGTACACGATCTTGGGGTTTTCTAAGTCCCAGCCATCGACCGAATGCGTTCCGATGGTCATTTCGCCCCCTTCGTTGCGGCCATGCTGAATCCATTTGTCTTCATTGTCGCACAAGTAATGTAACCAGCCCGAGTATTGACCTTTGACATAGTTGGTCGTTTGAGGACTGATGACAGCTACGGTGTTTTCAGGCACGAATCGTTGCCGGTACACTAAGGAACACGCTTTGGCAATGGTGCAAGCTTCTTTCAAAGGATCGACCCCTCCGTGTTCCATGAACAGTTCTCGAAATTTTCCACAGCAACGCCGTAAAATGTCCACGTCGGAACGACAATACTTTAGCAATTCTTCCTGAAAGTCGAAAGGGTCCGAGGCGTGAACCTGGTACCAAGCGTAGAAAGCTTCTCGTTGTTCGGTACGCAAGTTGTTGGGGTCGTAATAGTGAGCCTCAGGCAAATGGGGTAGAACGACGTGTTGGTTGGCTTCCGTATTGAAAAAGTGAGGAAAGTACCCTTTAGCCATTTCTGTCATTCCAAACGTTTTAGGCATTCGACTCAAAGGCATGGCTAAGTAGCTCATCGACTTTTTAAACTGCACTTGTCCCACTTGCATGAAAATGATTTTGGCTCCGTTCAAAGTCACTTTGGTACGTTCGGTGCCTTGTTTCGTATAGTACCTCAAAAGAAACTGTCCATCGTATCCGGAGAAATTGTGAGCCATCACTGTGGCATGGCGATGACAATCTCCATAACGTTCGATGTCCTCTTGGCTCCACGTCTTGTCGATGGTGTCTAAGACCCATCGGGCGAAATCGGCTAGCGTGTTCGGCCCTCGAAAGATTTTTTCACGTCCTCCAGGAATCTTACTGCAGTGAGGGCAATAACTCAAGATAGATTCTTGAATGCACTTTTCGCATGCTCGATGAGCCACGCAGAAATTAGGAATGTGAATACCGGTCTCTTGCATGCATTCGAAATCGAAAAAGATGAAATTGACTTTCTTCTTGTGTCCATCCTCTTTCTCTAGTTGGAATTGGTATTTTTGCACGTAGCATTGATGTTCCAAGTCCACGATGTGGTGACAAATGTGACATTTTTTCTTTTCTGAACATACGTGTGCCTTGGCATTATTGGTACGTATGCCTTGGTCACACGTAGGGCACAATTTCAGGAGTTGACAAGGACATTTCTTCTGTGAACCTTGCGCCTTCAAATGTTGTTGGTAACAGGCAGGGCTGACAAACTTGCGCTGACAAGTTGAACAATGCACTGGTTCTTGCCCTTCGTTCAGACAGGGTGGAGAGGACAAACATCCTGAGCATTTCGATCCACAATGCTTGTGTTGCTCTCGATTGTTATAGCCATAGTCACATTTCTCACAGTAATATCTGTATCCCAGGAATCCGAAGATGGTGGTGATGGTATAGAAATGGTCATCATGATGATAGACATGAATGTATTTTCCATCCTTAAAGTCTTTCCCTCGAAACAACAGAGGCCCACGCATTTCTTGAGGGTGCACTTTCAAGGTGTAGCGTGGAGCTAAAATATCTTGCAATTTTTGCATCTCAGGAATGCCACAGGGTGTGTCTGTGGACAGGCCGGCTTGTTGTAACAGGAGTTCTGCTTCACTTCGTTGTTTGGCTCGGTCCGATTGTCGAATGTTCTCCCAGTCTCTTTTCCATTCTACCGTGTCGTTTTTGTTGGCATAGGTTCGTTCCACCACAATAGCCCTGGCTAAACACATCTGGTCTTGAGGGTTGTGAATTCGGACGAGACTTGTTTTGGTGCTGCGAAGCTCGTCCACCAATAACATCTTTTTGCGTCCAGTCCCTTGAGGAGGAGAGACGTGGGTCATGTCCAGTGTGGCTTTTCCATCGGTGATGTCAAACTGGTCATTGGATTGTTGTACGTGTTGAATCTTGTCCATGACTTTGGAAGCGGTCAATTCTGCAGGGCTGCTAAACTCGATCCAAACCGGGGATTTCAAACCGTCGTGTTGTATGGAAAGTCTCAAGCGATCGTCTTCTTTGGGTTGACATTGTCGCTTGAGTGTGGTAAGTAAAGAATCCCACACCCCAGTGATGAACCCTTCTGCTTTCTCCAACGGTACTTCGGAATTGAAATCTTTAAACTTCTCCGTGATTCTAAATTTTCTAGAGGAGCTCTTTTCTGTCTCTCGAATGTCATAGTACTTTTCAAGGTTAACTAAGGGTGGTGAACAATGTTTAGAGGGTTTGGATTCTGGTTCACTCATGTCCTCTTCAAAATCACTGGCATGAATTTGTGCCAAGACTTCAGCTCTGGTACGAGGCGATAGATCACGTTTCTGCCTCTTACTTTCTTCTTTCTTCTCAAATGAATGGGATCATTTCATCTTGAGTGAAAAACGTCAAATGACTAAAATTTAAACAGCATGGACTAATTTATCGTCATATCAGACCAGCGTATATAAAAGGGCGTGTGTCTTGTCCTTTCACTGTTCATTTCACTCTCAAACCGAGCAGAACGATGGAAGAGACTAGACAGATTGAACATTTCATCAGAGCTGTGCGAGGGGTCATTAGAAAATTCTCTTCAGACCAGTCGACGGACTACTCTCCTTCTTTGCGAGATAAAAGTGAAGATACTTGCTATATCTGTCAGAAGAAAGGGCATTGGTCTTCAGAGTGTCCAGACCATCAAAAAAGAAAAAAAGGAGATAGAAAAGACAAAAGTCAAGATACCTGTTATTATTGTCAAGAAAAATGACATTGGTCTCCAGATTGCCCAAAAAAGAAACAAAAGGAGTCAGAAGAAGAGAGGGATTCTTTAGAGGAAGAAGAGAGGGATTCTTCAGAGGATGAAAGAAGACAATTCTATTTACAAGAGGCAAAGAAAAAGAAACAGGAGAAGAAAAGAAGAAGGGAAGAAAGTGAGGAGGAAGAGGAGGAAAAGACTGTGACGGTGAAGAAATTCAAAAAACAGAGAGAGTGAACAATGAGACAGAAGAAGTCTATGAACTTTTTAAAGTGATTTGTTGTGAATTGTGAATTGGATTGTAAATATTTATAAAATAATAACTGGGTATAAAAAGGTATGTGTCTTTGAGTTTTGATTTTAAAATAAGGACGTACACTCACGCACTCATACACAAACACGTACTATAGGGGTAAAATGGGTTGTTTTTTGTGTTATTGGCAATTGAAAGTCTATCTCTTTTCGAGAGACGTGGGTGGCCCTGAAAAGGGCCTTTTTTGTGTAGGGGTGAGTTTAAGCAATCAACTTTAACTGTCTTAAACCTTTGCCACGGCCGAGGCCTACTTCTGGACTGCGTACTGTTGATGATGATGATGATTTGGTTGAAATCACTAAGGGTGGCACGATAGGCGTAGTCACAGGGTTGGAGTGTTTAGCTCGGGAAGGTCGTATTCTCTTCGGTCGTGATAAAGAAGTCTGATACATTTGTTTCAGACTTCTTAACTCCACTAAAATGTCTAACAGTACCGTGACCGTTTGATTTTCACACCCTCGTTTCTTTGCTGCTACTTCTTCTTTTTCTTGTTTTTTTCTTACCTCTTCTTCTTGCTGTTGTTGGTGTAGGAGAAAAGCTTGTTCCGCTTCCTTTTGTCCTTGTATAAATTTCTCCAATTCTTCTTTCTGTCTCTGTCTAAAATTCTCCAATTGCGGTAATGAAGGTGACGAAGGTTCCGGAACAAATTCTTGCGAGGTAAGAAAATCCACAAAATCCCAATTCACCTCTTCTGAAAGTAAGTCCGGGTTCCCTTGGGTAGTCTCCACCGTCGGTGCACCCCAATTAATCGTTTTCTGAGTTTCCGTCATGTTGAATAACTGCCGCATGAATTGACTGCACACAGGCGATAGCGAATCTATATAGACTACGTGACGTCACAGACTGCTGTCTTCGGATTGGACGTGGGCTGACTGAATGTTGTAACGCGTGTTTGGATTGGTCAACAAACTCAATCCGTTTCAATCCTTCCTCTACCTATAAATAAGCGCAGTTCACTGCATTGATTCACCTGTTCTCGGAGCCTCAAGATGTGGACCGACGTTGAATCTTCCACCCTTGTATCTTCGATGATGTTCAGGACGGACATACCCATGTATGTCCGATCCAAATGGACAGTTATCCATAGGACCGACACCAGCCTATGGATACGTAGGATTTACGTGGAGAGGCAAGGATGCCTCAAAAGAGTGTTAGTATATGGACCTACCATTAGACGAAGCCTAAGACGAAGAAGATGTTGCAGATGCCCTTTATGTTAAGGGCATATTAACATAAACCCAAAGGCCCTTTTCACGGCCACTCATAGGTCTTGAAAAGAGATAGACTTTCAATTGCCTACCCCATTTTTTTTGTTTAGAAAAGATAGAGACCCATCAGGACCATATTAAAATAGGGTCCCGACCGTATTCCATTTCCCCTAGCCCCTAGACAGGCCCAGGGTAATTAATGTTAAATTTACATAGACCCTAGACCAGCCCAAGATTTTTGTCCATGTTAATTCCCATAGACCCTAGAGTGGCCCAGAGTGATTAATGTTAAATTTACATAGACCCTAGACCAGCCCAAGATTTTTGTCCATGTTAATTCCCATAGACCCTAGAGTGGCCCAGAGGTTTTGTCCATGTTAAATTTACATAGACCCTAGAGTGGCCCAGGGGTGTTTTTAATGTTAATTCCCATAGACCCTAGGGTGGCCCACTTCACTACTGATACTTCTCAACATTTCATAATGTTTTATAAATTTCTACACATGATTTACCAAAATTGTTATATCTCTCACAATCTTTGTTTTATCTTGGTAGTGAAAATGAATCACTTTCATGCTGTACGTCACCAAAAATGAATTCTAAGTTATCATCATCGATAAAGTCTAAGAAATCCTTCATTCTTGCATTACAATTGCTTGCCAAAATCAGTAGCACATCTGGAAAAGTAATCTCACTTTCGCTAAGTATGATTCGAACAACTTAACACCATCTTTCTCTTCATTATACAGGAGATCCTTCTGACGAAACATATTTACAACACAGAATTATATCTTTAACAATATGAAAAACGTTGTATTCAAAAAATATAATCACACAATTATCAAATTCAGAAATTATACGTAACACACCACCAGATATCAGTAACTTTATTGTTAACAACAACCGAGACACCACTGCTGTTTCTACCCTATCAGAACGCTTTGCTATTATACTAGTACAATCGATGTTTAACTTGTTTGGTGCATTAGAGGTTTCCAACTTGGGCCTCGGCCGACTTCCAGTGACTGTTCATCCTTCTCAGTCCATGACTCCGGTCCCATCGCATGATTAGTATATGATATCTAAAGATGGGTAAAACTGGTTTAGCGATAAAAAGTATGTTTCCACATTCGATACTGTATGGTATATTTTGCAGCCCGCACATTTTAGATTTAATTTTCTTTTATAAATATTAAGTTGGAGTGAGGCTTTTATCATTTGATGAATTGTCAGCCCGAAAGGATAAAACAAAATATACGATCAATCATGGAAAAATACAATCAATAACTGGAACATTGTGTCTCAACTGTGAACATTAGTATTGTGAAGTAACTTTCAGACTATGCTGGAGGGACAGAAACTTCTAGCATAACAGGGTATTTAGATATCCTTGTAATGTTATCTCAGTTGAATACGTATACATAATATTCGGCTTTCCAAAACATTTAAGACAGCACCTTGACAACGATGCCACTAGCATTTTGTTTATGCAAGCAATTCGGGGTACAACCTTAAGACAATAGTAATGCCAAAATTTCTGATGAATACTGCAACCGATATGATTTCCCAAAACTTTAAGAGAGCTCTTAAATAGTTTTGACGCGGGTACTGCAGCCATAAAAAAATATACATAGGTCTCAGCTTTTACAATTCAAACTACGGTTATTATGGGGTTGTTTTTAAACTGCTTTTATTTAAAGCAGTTTTACAAATCTTCTTGTTTAATTGTGGAATGAAAACTCCACAAACGTCGAACTGAGCTTAGAAGAAACATGTCTGACTTATGCATACCTTAGTGCATACCTTGAGAGTGGAACCTTTATGCATACCTTGAGAGTGGAGCCTTTATCATACCTTAGTGCACACATTGAGAGTGGAACCCTTATGCATACCTTGAGAGTGGAACCTTTATGCATACTTAGTGCATAGCTTGAGAGTAAAACCTTTATGCATACTTAGTACATAGCTTGAGAGTGGAAACTTTATGCATACCTTAGTGCATACCTTGGGAGTGGAACCCTTATGCATACCTTAGTGCATACCTTGAGAGTGGAACCATTATGCATACCTTTGTGTATACCTTGAGAGTGGAACCCTTATGCATACCTTGAGAGTGGAACCTTTATGCATACCTTACTGCGTATCTTGAGAGTGGAACCTTTATGCATACTTTACTGCGTACCTTGAGAGTGGAACGCTTATGCATACTTTAGAGTGTACCTTGAGAATGGAACCCAGATGCATACCTTAGTGTATACCTTGAGAGTGGAACCTTTATGCATACCTTAGTGCATACCTTGAGAGTAAACCCTTATGCATACCTTGAGAGTGGAACCTTTTTGCATACCTTACTGCGTACCTTGAGAGTGGAACCTTTATGCATACTTTACTGCGTACCTTGAGAGTGGAACCTTTATGCATACTTTAGTACGTACCTTGAGAATGGAACCCTTATGCATACCTTAGTGCATACCGTGAGAGTGGAACCCTTATGCATACCTTAGTGCATACCTTGAGAGTGGAACCTTATGCAAACCTTAGTGCATACCTTGAGAGTGGAACCATTATGCATACCTTAGTGCGTACCTTGAGAGTGGAACCTTTATGCATACCTTAGTGCGTACCTTGGGAGCAGATCCCTTATGCATACTTTAGTGCATACCTTGAGAGTGGAACCCATTCTGGTAGAGTACATCGACTTTCACAACAGGAGACAGACATTTGAAGAGAACTCAACATAGAAAAGCTTTGCTGAAGAAATTATTGGACCTTTACAAGAATGGGGTTCATATAAAAATCTTTGACACTATATTTTAAGGATTTTAAAATTTTCGCTCTTACCTTTTATTTTCTATACCTTATACAGAAGTTAAGGCGTTATCTTGTAGTACTACATGTTTACGATTATTTCGATGGGTTTATCATCAAAATGTTTAGAAAGGTTTTTGGCAATATTGTTATCTTCACATTTTCAATTTAGTCGACAGTAAATAACCATGGGCACATAGGGCAAGGGGGGAGAGGGGTAGTTGCCCCTTACACCTCCATCCCCCAAATTTCACCTCTAAACATGTTTTGGCCTACATCTGTAAAATTACATGTTTGCCTCCCCCCACCCCCCACCCCCCGCACGAAAATATTTGCGAGCGCCCTTGTATATAACCGGTAATGCTTTGATGTGACACCACACCCATTATGTTCATAGTCTGGCTGATTAGATTCCATCGCCTGACCTAAATTTGAAAAAAAAAAATACCATTAAATATACTCTGCACGATCACCTTAAGTGACATTGGATCCTTGTAGATGAATGAAGTTGACAATGACACATCAAGCTTCCTACGTCGGGGCAGACTATGTGAAACCCAACATAAATTTCATTGTCCATAGAAATTCAGAACATCAAGAAACGTTTTCATTCATTTGATTAAGGACCGCCTCTGAATTTCATTTTGCATTAGATATTTTAAATTAAATTATTCCATCTCTGTACATGTTTATCTTTACAGTAGAGTAAATTCCATCTGATATTTGTTTATTCTCTTTACTGTTAGTAAATATTTATTTGGGAGGGATGTGGGACAAATTTTAAGCAGATAAAATAAATCTTACAGGAATCGGGAAATCGTCATAGAATATTAGACATTTTTGTTATTTAAGAATTTTCATATAGGTCTTTAACACAATTGTTTGATAATTTAAACAACGTAGGCTTAATGTTGCTGCATGGACGACATATTCATGTTCATAGCCGTTCTGTTTTAAGAGAAAACACGTCGAACATAATGTGTGTAAACTTTTAATAAGCATTTCCTTTTAGAAATCTTAGATCATAAGGTCGAAAAATAATGAAATGTTAACTATGATAGGTGTATACAGTGAAGAATAACGAGGAAATATCTTCTATAGTACACTATGAATAAAACTTAATCCAGCATATTTGTATGGTAAATAGATTATATCTACATTTTGGATGACATCTATCTGAGCCTATATGATGGTATTTGCTTACTTTCAGCTGTAGGGAATGATAAAAATAGGATATTTACTTGTTCCTAGTGAATAACGGATATATTTCATCGAGTAGATTGAAATACAAATACTTAAGTGTGCCACCCACAAGAGAAAGTATATCTGTTATTCACCCAGAGAAGGCAGATTTTCCTTTTCGTTAAAATCTTGTGGAAGATGACCCTTAGGAATATAAAATACGGTCAAAGAAGTTTGTCAACTAAAAGGATTTTTTTTCGAGTCATGCTCTTCAAAAAAGTAACATAACAGAGTAAAAATCAACAAGCTTTGTAAAATTGAACAAAAATAATTTATTTCCCCAGAAATCAAGGTGAAAATAAAAAAAGAACTTAGGTATTGCGAATTAAATCCCAAAATAATCCTGGAATTACAGACACAAGTCCTAATAATTAAAAGTTCTGAATAAACTTCAGTGAAAATCCAAATTAAGTCCCACGCTGAAAGTATTGATGTGCCAACAGTCTTTTGTTGAATCATAATAATACAATCTAAGAATATATCCTTTTGTTTGTATTTCACTATAGATCAAAGTCTCTGTCCAAGAATATTAATTTAGAGCACTTTATAATTACAGAGAAGAATATCTTAAATTATCTTTGATAAGATCAAAATACCGCACAACAATGATATAACTTCATTCTGCCAGATGTTAACACGAGAATGAATACTATTTCCGGTAACAAGGTTATATAGTCCTCTACTTGACCTGAGTTCACAATTAACATTTTCTAAAAACATTCCATTACCTAATAGAAAATAACCTTCTAGAAAGTTCTTAATGTTTACAAAATAAAATGTTACTTATTAGAAAGTCTGTTGGTAAAATTATAATATATAACCTGGACAATGTTATGCACGCCAGGTAAATTGTAGGGGAATTCCAATAATTTAGACCCAGACTCAAATAAACATTCACTTCTATTGACAATGATCCTGATATTAAACTCATACACAAAGAGAAGATTTTAGCTATGTATTAGTTGTTTACAGAATAAAAGAAATAAGCAACAATTCAGGTCAGGTAGAAAAAAGCATAATTTTGGACAACTTTAAGTCCAACATACAATGTTACATTATAATAGCATATAATGAAATAAAAAAAGGTTTAAATAAAACATAACTAACAAACAGCGCAAATCAAATTTTCATAACAGATTACTATATAACTAATATACGGTATAACATAATTGTCAAATAATGAGATTACTATTTAAAATACGATCTGACACGATTATCAAGTAAAGAATTACTATATAAAACACATTCTAATAATATTGTCAAGGACAGAAAATACTATATAACTATAGTCTAACAAGACTGTCAAGCAAAGAGTATACTATATAAAACACGGTTTAACAAGAGTGTCACGTAAGAGAATAACATATAATTTGGTCTAAAAATATTGTCAAGTAAAGAGATTATTGAATAAAATATGGTCTAACAAGATGGTCAGATAAAGAGATTAGTATATAAAAGATTACTATATAAGACATTACTATATAACTACGGTATTATACGACCTAATAAGGTTGTGAATTACAGAGTGTGTTTGTTTAATCAGATGCCACCAGTGTTACGAAGGTTCATTTTACAGATAAACGGATGCGAAGTCACAGTTCTGATTAAATTTTGTTTGCACAAAAGTTAGTTTGTATGGAAATAAATTTGCCGTTGAACAATGCAGCCTTTCTCATCAATCCTAATGAAGTTCCAAAGCTAAAAGCAAGATGAAATTTTTTAATTTTCGAGAAAACATGCACTTTCTACTCATGTGAAATTTGTATGCTCCGTGTCTTGATCCCAATTCATCAGCATGCATAAAACAGGTTGTTATCTGTTGACAAAATACAAATGCAGCACATTTTGTACAATTTCAACCGTTCTTTTTTTCTTTTTTTCCAATCATATTTATTCAAGCACAAGAAACAGCAAGTCGCCATTTTCCAAGAAGATGCTTTAACTTGACAATCCAGTCAATCAAATGGAAACTTTCTAATAATATGCACCTAAACAAAGAAAGAAAACAGAGACAAAAGAGTGTTGAATATAGCGTCATCGTTTCTAGATATTTTAGCTTCATTTCTCTGTGTTTGGGCGTAGTCTGAGGTTTTAGTGACTTATACATAATTTCTCTGTTTTTGGCGTTAGTCCAAGGGTCCAAGGTCTTAGTGAGTCATGCATAGTTTCGCTGGGGGTGGGGGGTGGGGGTGTAGTCTACTATCTTGAGTTACTCATAATTTCTCTATTTGGGACTGGTCTAAGTCTTGATGAGCCTTGCGTAGTCTCTCTACGTATTTATTTATCTAAAGTCCTAATGAGTTATATCAATGTAATGCATGTTCAAAGGTAAGTCCTAATGAGTTACATCAATGTAATGCATATTCAAAGATAAGTCCTAATGAGTTACATCAATGTAATGCATATTCAAAGATAAGTCCTAATGAGTTACATCAATGTAATGCTTGTTCAAAGATAAGTCCTAATGAGTTATATCAATGTAATGCATGTTCAAAGATACGTCATAATGAGTTATATCAATGGAATGCATGTTCAAAGATAAGTCCTAATAAGTTATATCAATGTAATGCATGTTCAAAAAATAACTCCTGATGAGTTATGTCAATGTAATGCATGTTCAAAAGATAAGTCCTAATGCGTTATATCAAGGTAATGGATGTTCAAAGAATGCGTTACATCAATGTAATCTATGTTCAAAGACACATCATTATGAGTTATAATAATGTAATGCATGTTCAAAGATAAGTCCTAATGAGTTGCAATATATTAATGTAATGCACATTCAAAGATACGTCCTAATGAGTTATGTCAATGTAATGCATGTTGAAAGATAAGTCCTAATGAGTTATATCAATGTAATGCATGTTCAAAGATAAGTCCTAATGAGTTACATGAATGTGATGCACGTTCAAAGATACGTCCTAATGAGTTAGATCAATGTAATGCATGTTCAAAGATACGTCCTAATGAGTTATATCAATGTAATGCATGTTCAAAGATACGTCCTAATGAGTTAGATCAATGTAATGCATGTTCAAAAATACGTCCTAATGAGTTACATCAATGTAATGCATGTTTAATGATACGTCATAATGAGCTACATGAATGTAATGCATGTTCAAAAATACGTCATAATGAGTTACATCAATGTAATGCATGTTCAAAGATACGTCATAATGAGTTACATCTATGTAATGCATGTTTAAAGAAAAGCCCTAATGAGCTACATCAACGTAATGCATGTTCAAAGATAAGTCCTAATGGGTTATATCAATCTAATGCATGTTCAATGATACGTCATAATCAGGTATAATAATGTAATGCATGTTCGAAGATGGGGAACGACAATGGTGTACAAAGAACATCTACTTGACTGAAATACTGCGCTGATACCTTGAATAGGTCATACAAGTTCCACTATATAATAACTTTACTTTTTCTATATCTGTAGAAACATTGAAGCATAATTGAAGTTTGGATGCATTTTGCTCAAAAGCCGTTTGCTACGTAGTACAAATTATCTTACAAAACACTGGTCTATATACGGAATCATGTGACGCCGGTGGTGACAAATGGTATAAAACACACAGGACTCACGAGCCGTACATTCGTATTCTAACAGGGCTTTAGATTTCGGTAGTTGAACTACAGTAGGCCAAAGCCTTCTATATCCCATCCTTTGACTAATTTTACCCAAATCGGCACACGTGATTTTATGTGCTATGGGTAGTACAACACAGTACCAATGCTAGCGTGAACGATTTTGATAAAATTCAACAAACAATTTAGTTCCTTAGAATGCAAAGTGCAAAGTTACAAGGAACTTAAAGTATTGTGAATTAAGTCTCAACTAATGTTAAATGTTATATCACAAGTCCAAACGTGTAGTGTTATGAATGAATTCCAGTATGGAAATGTGTTGGTCAACAGCCTTGATGTATCACAATGATATAATCCACAATGTCATTGAATAAATAAACAACTATCCACAAAAAATGATTTTTCCAAAATTTAAATGATCACTTTGTAATTCCAATCAATATTTTGTACTTAAATGATTGCTCTTTAATAATACTGAACACAACTAAAATTGATTCCACAAAAACTGATGTTAAGATATGAATAAATAATGTATTGATAACAAGCATTATCTCAAAAATACTAAGACACAATTTGGATCGTATTCCCATTTAATTCGTAAACAAGTTCTCCTTCTAGAAACTTCTAAGGTCAAAAGTAGTGTAAACATGTTTGCAAATATTATCTTAAAGTTCAACACACAATCATGGACAAGGGTTAGCTATGTAATAAGTTGTTTACAACTGACCCTTATAGTCTACGATCATAGACAAAAGTTAAACACACACAAGAGATAAGCATGACTTCCCTCGTAAAGGCTTCATACAATAAAGGATTCATACAATAAAGATTTCTTTACATATTAGTCAAATATACATGTAATTAAAATTACATGAGAAAATGTCTTATGAACAGTAAAATAAATATATGCAAAATAAAGCAATATTGTACGTATATACACTAGAAAGTGCATCGGCAATTAAAATGTATTTTCCTTTGATGTGCTAATTATCTATATTTTATTCCTGCAACATCAAAATATACATCAGCAATACGTGGTTTTTGTTTTTCATTTTATTATTGAAAATAAGGGACTCACATACTAAAACAATCGGAGAAGGAGCTCATACATCATTCAAAGTGTTGCTGTTGTTGTTGTTGTTGTAGGGTTTAACGCCATTTTTCAGCTCGCGATAGGCTATACATGGCGGCCAGTATTAATGGTGGAGGAAGAACCCGGGAAAACCCCGGAAAGAACCACCGACCCACGAGAAGCTATTGGCAAGGTTTCTCACATACCCACATTAGCCGAATCCGAGACTCGAACCCACGCAGACAGAGGTGAGATGGCAGTGATCCGTAACGGAGAGCGCTTTAGACCACTCGGCCGCTCGGGGCCCCTCAAAGTGTTGTAAAGTCAATATTATATCTTCTTGAATCAATATGTCACCAACTCCTCCATATACAGAACTTATTTAAGGATAGACACAAATCTGGAGCTGAAAGAACTGGTGCACCTTAGGCATGACCTTTAATTTATCAAACATCTCCTGACATTTATCAAACGTCTCCTGACATTTATAAACCAATGAAACAAAATTGGGTTAGGGTTCAGCAGTTATGGAAAAAAATGGAGTAAAATTTCCGATATTAAGTTTTCAGTTGGTGTGATGCGTTCTCTCAACGGGTAATATGCAGTGATATACCTATATATCCACTTCCGCAGTCATACAAAAGAATCAAACAATCGTTTTGAGGAACTTCTTTAGTTGTTCGCACATAATTCGTCTTGGTGCAGATGGGTAAATATGCCACAACGCATGTTGGGCTAGCCATGCTTGAGCAATTCCATGGGTGACTTTTGCCGCGCTTGCTAAATTCAGCGGCTACTTCATCTCTCCACTACGCGCGAATACTTTGGTATATTGTGGACAAAGTTCACTTGAAAGGTACGATTTCCTTGTTCAATTTTTTTTTTTTATATACATATATTTTACCTCAAATGAGTATCCTTTGTCCACACCTAGTGTTTCAGGCCCACACTAATTATATCCGGGGATATGCTTTTTAGCAAGATATTTACTCCATGTGTCCCAGTTAGCTTCAGTAATGCAGCAGTATCAATTGTTGTGACTTGCCCTACACCGATCACCGCATGAGAATCCCGTCGTTGAGTATGTATTATATTTGACCCAGCACATCCAATCATGACGGTTCAGTGGTCTTCCCGCGAATAACTCGTTTGTATTTTCATCGGATGATGGCGTATACTGGCAATAAGGTGTACATTACGCGGCGTGCATGACGTGGAATCGCTCATTGAAGAGATCAGACGGAGGATTTTGTTAAAGACTAACAATGACGCGTTATTTTTCGTACACGATCATGATCCTAGACTCAGTTCTAACATCTCGACTAAATTTGCATCGTACGAATTTAACATCACTCGATCGTAAAGAACAATTAATTCTAGGTTAGCTTGTAAACATCAGTAAAATCACGAGGACAAATGAATCTTACGCGCAATACATGGATGGTCTGGATACCATATCGCGATAGACATTATCAGGATTACATCAACAATGCAAATCAATTAAAGCCATGACACCATCAGCGGCATTTACGAAAGCGGGGCTTCTGCAAGCATAGCTATTAAGGGTTGCATAATATTTGCATTTTCACCAACTGTGGGACCAGGTGATTAGATATCGCTTACTCGCACGATCGTGTATCTTCCATGTTTTAGTATTGTTGACCAGGAAAGGCGCATTATAGATCGCCGCGGGGACTTTGACAACACAATTGTACATTTGAGATAGGTCCGATATTTAATACAATGACAATCATGCGTGCATGTGTAACACCTATGCGTGTTATCAAAGGCAGAAAACCAGGTTGAATGACATTTTAAGGAACCATTTTTCAGTGATTGTTAATAGACCCACCAACGTTTTTCACGGCCTTGTCCCCGCTAAACAAATTGCAATGCAAGTCGTTGATGGCATCAAAACCGTTGCTGTTGGTCGGTGCAAAAATTTGGGATTGCGAGCGATTGAACCGATTCTAGATAGACAACTGCATATAGTAACCCAAGCACTGCGGGTGGAACCAAAAGCGATTACATTTCCAGTAATAATGCCAGCTCCGGTCCGTAACCTCGTCAATGAATCTGCGCAACAACGTCTAGCTAATTAATAGCCTGCACATACATTAATGGGAAGTGGATCATAGCTGAAGACTATTTCCGGACGTGACGAGATACAGCGATGGTTACGCAAGACCCTTTTGCCATTCTATGATGTTCCACGCAAATAAAAATCATGACGCCTCGATGGTAAAATCGTGGACCCCCATTATTGTTTTCTTGTGCGATTCCTCTTATATATTCGGGTTTTGTACAGATGTTCACAAATCTATTTTCAGAGCCGAACACATCCACATTAAACCAAAAACCCAATGACAATGTGTAATGTGGGGTGCTGATGGCAAAGATATATTGTCAAATTAACATCTTGGATGCCGGTGATAATTCCTTCAATTTCTGCCGAACCAAGTGTGTTGTGGGTTATGAGTTGTGGAGCACATCACCTCTATCGTTTTAAATGCTCAATACAGACTCGATAAAAGTAGTGTTCATAACTTTTCATGGCAAATAGCTATCCAGCAAGGTATAATAACACCAACAGATGTATTTATATCATTTGAATTCTGCTGCTTAGAGCGCAGGTGGCCGCATGGGATTTACTAACGCACACGTGGAAAACTATTTAGTATTCTCGAACTAGTAATTGAACCTGTTACGTTTTCAAAAGATAATGTCCTATCACAAAGTTAATCTTGGCCTTAGCCTAAAGCAGCTTGCAAAATTAGGGAACGTAATGCGAAGTGACTGCTGGGTCACACTGAAACTGTCTCCGAAGAAGCTAATTGAAATTGTCCCGGTGTGGTTGACCCAAACAAAACTTGATAAGCTTAATGCGGCCCTGGTGTTGATCTCAGCAGGTCTGACAGCAAAGCAGATTTGACTGAGTTTAATATCCGGGTTGTTGTTGTTGACGTCGACTCCGGCAAACTTTTGGTATTTTAAGATCAAACTTAAAATCATGGACAATCAAGATATTGTTTTGAAGCTGCAAGCAGCAATTGCACATAGTCTGGCCGAAATTAGAAAATGAGGGATGGTGTGGGAAATCAATGGTGCGTCGGTTACATCTGTTACAGACTATGTCGAGATAAATACAATATCGAATGTCAAAAAATCTGGTGATGAAATGAATGGAGACTTTAGCACGAATGGAAATAGATTTCAACTGATGCAATAGCCAATCGACGATGATGCTCCTGCAACAAAGCAATCATTAGACATAAAAACTAGTGATATCAAGGTCGTGGCTGACAACTCAAGAAAATATTTAGCATTAATATTCTGATGGCAAATAATATAATATACAATGAGGAGAAGAAGCAGTATCTTCTGGAGTATTTGGTGTATCACATGTATATATTAATCGATATCACCCCAATGGTGATTTTTTAATTGTTGCTGATAGATCTGGATATTATTTCGTTATCCGGTATCCGTCCACTAACACGTTTCTTTGTATTCAGAACTAAGACAATCATAGACAAATCCTAATGGTGAAGCCAAAATATTAAAATCTATGTATTGTTTATGTAGGTCAGATACCAATGAAAAGTCATCAAAATCTTTTGCAAGCTCGTTCAACATCAACAATTTTGAAGGAATATGGACACACGGGACAATTGTTTGGAACGAAGCGTTATTAAGCGTCGTTGAAGTTTGTGTTTAATAGATGTAACATTATGCACCAAAATATAACCTTGCTATGGTCCAAAATAAAGATCAAGAATTGGGACCAGTCTGATGTACCAACACCAACTTAAAACCAGCTTGGAATCATTTGCATTAGAATGCAAAAACGTTAGGTCACAGACTACGCCACAAGGTATGAAAGCACACGGGGATTGTTTCTACAACGATGAAGTGTAGTTCACCTATAAATCCACCCCGACTGCATTCCCCGTTGATTATGTTATATCAACATTGACTCAACCAAGAGGAGAACATCATGACTGTTATTCAACAACGATGCACTTGTCCGTGTAGAAGGTTTTGGGTGAAGATTGTTTAAGACATAAAAACAGGGGAGATGAAAATGGTTCTATACGAACGCGGTACTAGGTCCCCAGATGACACACAATCGCTGGAGACAAATATTACTCAGGCAGATATTTTATATGAACGGATGATGACTATACCAGTACAAAAGAAACATCCCACTTGAAGAAGCCAGCAGGTCGAGGAGTTATACTTCGCGATCAAAATAGTAAAAGAAGAAATACGAGTGAACCTCGATGTTACCGCCGTGACACAAAAATTGAAGCGGAATAACAACTGCAAGATGAAATCACTAAGAGATCCGCGTTACTCATGAAATATAAACGCTTTTTTTGGTGGTATATGATATTTGCGGAATTATCGCCGCTACCACCGTTGACCTTATTGTTGATAGAATTGTGACCACAGCAACCATTATAGGATTGCCAGTTGGATTTGCTGTCAGGGAAAATATCGATAATAATCGGTTTGATTGCCGGTTCTGGTAAAATAATTTTGATGCTTTTACATTCACGAAGGTTAAATTTATAACCTCTCTCATGGCAGCACAAAGTAGTCTTAGTACGATTAATACAGTTTTGCAAAGAGTATCCTTTTAGAAACGTAAATGGCGACAATAATATACACTGTATACACAAAGACTGAATTCCCTGAAAATTTCCTGAGTAAATCATCGGATATAAATGGAGCTGACCTATCTCAGCTACTGAAATCTAAAAGCCCCATTGTGATACTACTCATGATGATACAAATTAAGCTTCATATGTTTTAGAATACATTTTATACTAATAAATTATGAACTTATTTCTGAAGACCATTCAAAAAAAATATTCATCTCTTTTTAAATATTGAAAATTTAAAAAGATGTAACATTTGGATAAAATTTTCACCAAGGTAGTTAGATACCCTAGCAAGTTTAAAATTGCACTTATATTTATAAAGGAACGGATTTTGAAAATCTTTATCACTTTTGTGTACCTAACGTAAATATGAAAAGCGTATATATGTATATATATATATATATATATATATATATATATATATATATATATATATATATATATATAGTATATATATATATATATAGAGAGAGAGAGAGAGAGAGAGAGCATAACACATAATCTATAATTATAAAGTTGTCAGTGTCTTGGTTTTAGTGTTTGATACAGACATTGTCAAACCATTCGACAATGTTACATAAGATTCAACTTTGTCTTCATGACATTGTAGTCGTGAAGGTAAACAATGTCTTTCTTTAGTTTAGCTGATTCGTTGCATCTTTTATTGTTTATAGGCATTATGATATGTTCAAAATAAACAATTGTTCCATTAAACATTCCAGAAGAAAAATATTTGTATAGATTGATGTTTTTTTCATAAGAAATGTGGTTGCACGTTTCTAAACCGCCCAACCGATTCACGTGCTAATAGATGGTTTGCGCAGACGAATAAAAGAAAATTTTACTCAGTTTAAAGTATTATACATGATTAGCGGTCAAGAGATGGAAAATTATAGGAACGAGATGGAAGATAAATGTGAGGAAATTTTTTTATTAACAAAACAGGAATTACATGACACTAAAGGTGACCTTCTTAGTCGTTAAAACTGAAGAGTCCAAGCCTGTGCTAGTCGAAATTGAAATAATTAAAAAAAGACTGACTTTAAGTAACAGTTTCAACAGTCAATTAACATAATAGCTACATTCCCGAGACACTATGAGATTTTCTTTAATGGGCGAAATACGAAATGATGAACACCGTCAAGATCTTGTATGATGCTACACTTGATACAACCTTAATTGTGTCATACATTATTGTATTAAATAAAATATTAGGGTTCAAGACAAATTCACTATCAAACTAACTTTTAACGAATGTATAAAGCGAATGTATAAAGCGAAATGTGGCAGTATATTTGCCTGAATTGACTAAGGACTAACAAGTTTGCACTGTTTGTTACCTGACAAGATTTTGCCATAGTAGTATATGACATGCTCAGTGGAGGCATTTATAATTAAAAAAAGAAAAAAAAAGATGTACTCATTACAGGAAGGTGAAGTCTTGTTGTGTGATGATCTCATCGTGTACGGTTATGAGAACATCATTAGCGATGCAACTGTTTACCTTACCATCGAACTTCTGGAGTATTAGAATGTTCAACATTTAAGTGGATGGTTGTAAAGGAATTCTAATGTTTATTTTTGGTTTTAACGTTGACTTATAATTAAGTTATTTAGAATTTAATTATATGACGTGTTTAACAATGATTTAAAACGATGCTGCTGCGTCGTCATTCAAATTTTGTATTTCTAGTCGGTTTTATAGCGCATTTTCAAAGTTGAGAAATCGGTCAGAACAACAGTGACTGCGCTAAAACAGGCCCTTTCCACACTGTTTTTGAGTCGGTAATGGTCACTCGTAGATCTAAGATAAAAACAGAAAATTGCTAATCCTTTACAACTTTTGGGGAAATGGTGCCCATATAAATGTTTCCCTCTGAATAGACAGTTGCCATCTGATTATGCTAAATCAAGCAGCACAATTTGAATGTTTATATAAACGTAAAATTGTATTATTAAGATTTACATTCCTCACAGTATACGTTGATTCTGAACTGGATAAAACCATCTATCAGTAGTGAAGTGGGCCACCCTAGCCTCAATGGGAATTAGCATTAAAAACACCCCTGGGCCACTCTAGCCTCAATGGGAAATTTAACATTACGGAAACCCATGGGCCACTCTAGCCTCAAGGGGAATTTAACATGGGAAAAAGTCTTGGGCCACTCTATAACCTCAAGGGGAATTTAACATGGGGAAAAAGTCTTGGGCCACTCTAGCCTCAAGGGGAATTTAACATTACGGAAAAGTCTTGGGCCAGTCTAGCCTCAAGGGGAATTTAACATGGAAAAAAAATCTTGGGACTGTTGAGCGACAAGGGAAAATGCAACAGGGTCGGGACCCTATTTTAATACGGTCCCGACCTGATGGGTCTATGGAAATGGAACAGGGGAGAGGGATAGAACACACACACACACACACACACACACACACACACACATATATAAAATAAAAAAATGGGGCTAGGCAATTGAAAGTCTATCTCTTTTCGAGAGATGTGGGTGGCCCTAAAAAGGGCCTTTGGGTTTATGTTAATGTGTCCATTAACATAAGGGGCACCGCATTGGTCCAGTTGGATCGGACATACATGGGTATGTCCGTCCGGAACATCATCGAAGATACAAGGGTGGAAGATTCAATGTCGGTCCACATCTTGAGGCGCCGAGAACAGGTGAATCAATGCAGTGAACTGCGCTTATTTATAGGTAAAGGAAGGATTGAAACAGATTGTGTTCATTAACCAATCCAAACACGCGTTAAAAAATTCAGTCAGCCATCGTCCAATCGGAAGAGAGCATTCTGTGACGTCACGAGGTCTATATAGATTCGCTAGCGCCTGTGTGCAGTCAATCTATGCGACAGTTATTCAACATGAGGGAAACTCAGAAAACGATCATTTGGGGTGCGCCAGCAGCGGAGACCGCCCAAGGGAACCCGGACTTACTTTCAGAAGAGGTGAATTGGGATTGTGTGGATTTTCTTGCCTCGCAAGAATTTGTTCCGGAACCTTCGTCTCCTTCATTACCGCACGTGGAGAATTTTAGACAGAGACAGAAAGAAGAATTGGAGAAATTTATACAACAGCAAAAGGAAGCAGAACAAGCTTTTCTCCTACAACAACAACAGCAAGAAGAAGAGGTAAGAAAAAAACAAGAAGAAGAAGCAACAGCAGCAAAGAAACAAGGGTGTGAAAATCAAACGGTCACGGTACTGTTAGACATTTTAGCGGAGTTAAGAAGTCTGAAACAAATGTATCAGACTTCTTTATTACGACCGAAGAGAATACGACCTTCCCGAGCTAAACACGCCAACCCTGTGACTAAGCCTACCGTGCCACCCTTAGTGATTTCAACCAAATCATCATCATCATCATCAACAGTACGCAGTCCAGAAGTAGGCCTTGGCCGTGGCAAAGGCTTAAGACAGTTAAAGTTGATTGCTTAAACTCACCCCTACACCAAAAAAGGCCCTTTTCAGGGCCACCCACGTCTCTCGAAAAGAGATAGACTTTCAATTGCCAATAACTCAAAAAAAATCAAAACTCAAAGACACTTACCGTTTTATACCTAATTTATTCTTTTATAAATATTTACAATCCAATTCACAATTCACAATTCTCAACAGAACACTTTAAAAAGTTCATACACTTCTTCTGTCTCATTGTTTAGTGTCTTTGTTTTTTAACTTTCTTCACCGTCACATTCTTTTCCTCCTCTTCCTCCTCACTTTCTTCCCTTCTTCTTTTCTTCTCCTGTTTCTTTTTCTTTACCTGGCTACTTTCTTCCTCTTCTTCTTCCTCTTTTTCTTTCCCTGAAGAATCCCTCTCTTCTTCTGACTCCTCTTGTTTCCTTTTTGGGCAATCTGGAGACCAGTGTCCTTTTTCTTGACAATAATAACAGGTATCTTGACTTTTGTCTTTTCTAACCCTTTTTTTTCTTTTTTGATGGTCTGGACACTCTGAAGACCAATGCCCTTCCTTCTGACAGATACAGCAAGTATCTTGACTTTTATCTCGAAAGGAAGGAGAGTAGTCCGTCGGCTGGTCTGAAGAGAATTTTCTAATGACCCCTCGCAAAGCCCTGATGAAACGTTCGATTTGGGTAGTCTCTTCATCGTTGTGCTTGGTTTGAGAGTGAAATGAATAGTGAAAGGACAAGACACACACCCTTTTATATACGCTGGTCTGCTATGACTATAAATTAGTCGATGGTGTTTAAACTTTACTCATTTGACGTTTTGCTATCAAGATGAAACGATCCATTTCATTTGAGAAGAAAAAAGAAGAAAGTAAGAGGCAGAAACGTGGTGTATCGCCTCGTACCACGGCTGAAGTCTTGGCACAAATTCATGCCAGTGATTTTGAAGAGGACATGAGTGAACCAGAATCCAAACCCTCTAAACAAAGTTCATCACCCTTAGTCAACCCTGAAAAATACTATTCCATTCGAGAGACGGAAAAGCGTCCCTCTAGAAAATTTAGAACCACGGCTTACAAATACACGGTGAAGTTTAAAGATTTCAAGTCCGAAGTACCGTTGGAGAAAGCAGAAGGGTTCATCACTGGGGTGTGGGATTCTTTACTTACCACACTCAAGCGACAATGTCAACCCAAAGAAGACGATCGCTTGAGACTTTCCATACAACACGACGGTTTGAAATCCCCTGTTTGGATCGAGTTTAGCAGCCCTGCAGAATTCACCGCTACCAAAGTCATGGACAAGATTCAACACGTACAACAATCCAATGACCAGTTTAACATCACCGATGGAAAAGCCACACTGGACATGACCCACGTCTCTCCTCCTCAAGGGACTGGACGAAATAAGGTGTTATTTGTAGACAACCTTCGCAACACCAAAACAAGTCTCGTACGAATTCACAACCCTCAAGACCAGATGTGTTTAGCCCGTGCCATCGTGGTGGGACGAACCTATGCCAACAAGAACGACACGGTAGAATGGAAAAGAACCTGGAAAACTATTCAACGATGCGATCGAGCCAAACAACGAAACGAAGCAGAACTCCTGTTGCAACAAGCCGGACTGTCCAAAGACACACCCTGTGGCATTCCTGAGATGCAAACATTGCAAGATATTTTAGCTCCACGCTACACCTTGAAAGTGCACCCTCAAGAAATGCGTGGGCCTCTGTTGTTTCGAGGGAAAGACTTTAAGGATGGAAAATACAATCATGTCTATCATCACGATGACCATTTCGATACCATTACCACTATCACCGGATTCCTGGGATACAGATATTACTCTGAGAAATGTGACTATGGCTATAACAATCGAGAGCAACACAAGCATTGTGGATCGAAATGCTCAGGATATTTGTCCTCTCCACCCTGTCTGAACGAAGGGCAAGAACCAGTGCATTGTTCAACTTGTCAGCGCACGTTTGTCAGCTCTGTCTGTTACCAGCAACATTTGAAGACGCAAGGTTCACAGCAGAAATGTGCTTGTCAACTCCTGAGATTGTGCCCTACGTGTGGCCAAGGCATACGTACCAATAATGCCAAGGCACACGTATGTTCAGGAAAGATAAAAAGTCACATTTGTCACCACATCGTGGACTTGGAACATCAATGCTACGTGCAAAACTACCAATCCCAACCAGAGAAAGAAGATGGACACAAGAAGAAAGGCAATTTCATCTTTTCGATTTCGAATGCATGCAAGAGACCGGTATTCACATTCCTAATTTCTGCGTGGCTCATCGAGCGTGCGAAAAGTGCATTCAAGAACCTATCTTGAGTCATTGCCCTCACTGCAGCAAGATTCCTGGAGGAGGTGAAAAAATCTTTCGAGGGCCGAACACGCTAGCTTAGACCCCATCGACAAGACGTGGAGCCAGGAGGACATCGAACGTTACCGAGATTGTCATCGTCATGCCACGGTGATGGCTCACAATTTCTCCGGATACAATGGACAGTTTCTTTTGAGGTACTATACGAAACAAGGCACCGAACGTACCAAAGTGACTTTGAACGGAGCCAAAATCATTTTCATGCAAGTGGGACAAGTGCAGTTTAAAAAGTCGATGAACTACTTAGCCATGCCTTTGAGTCGAATGCCTAAAACGTTTGGAATGACAGAAATGGCTAAAGGGTACTTTCCTCACTTTTTCAATACGGAAGCCAACCAACACGTCGTTCTACCCCATTTGCCTGAGGCTCACTATTACGACCCCAACAACATGCGTACCGAACAACGAGAAGCTTTCTACGCTTGGTACCAGGTTCACGCCTCGGACCCTTTCGACTTTCAGGAAGAAATGCTAAAGTATTGTCGTTCCGACGTGGACATTTTACGGCGTTGCTGTGAAAAATTTTGAGAACTGTTCATGGAACACGGAGGGGTCGATCCTTTGAAAGAAGCTTGCATCATTGCCAAAGTGTGTTCCTTAGTGTACCGCCAACGATTCATGCCTGAAAACACCGTGGCTGTCATAAGTCCTCAAACGACAAACCATGTCAAACGTCAATATTCGGTCAAAGCCCTACGCTGGTTACATTACTTGTGCGACAAGGAAGACAAATGGATTCAGCATGCCCGCAACGGAGGGGGCGAAAAGACCATCGGAACGCATTCGGTCGATGGCTGAGGCTTAGAAAACCCCGAGATTGTGTACGAGTTTAACGGCTGCTTATTTCACGGATGTCCCGTCTGTTACCCTAACCGCGGCACTAAAAATCAGTTTTTACAACGAACCATGGAAGACTTGTACCAGGACACTTGTCAGCGACGCCTAAAGTTAGAACAGGAAGGATAACAAATAGTGGAAATGTGGGAACACGAATACGATCACCGTTTGAAAACCGATCCCGAGTTTAAACGTCTCGTGGAAAGTTACCAGTTCATGGACCCGTTGAACCCGAGGGATAGTTTGTACGGAGGAAGGACCAATGCCACCTGTTTGCTGTACCAAGCCGACGAAGAGAAAGGAGAAGAAATCAAATACTTGGACGTGTGTTCGCTGTATCCTTACGTGTGCAAATATTGTCGCTTTCCTGCAGGGCAGCCACAATTGTTCACCGAACACATCGACCTGAAAAACATTCGACAATACGAAGGCTTGATCAAATGCAAAGTTTTGCCTCCCACGGACTTGTACCATCCCGTACTACTTCACCATTGTCAAGGCAAACTGATGTTTCCTTTGTGCCGTACTTGTGCCGAAACGTGCAACCAAGATCAACCTTGTCAGCACACCCAGGAAGAACGTGCCTTGACGGGGACGTGGGTCAGCGTAGAATTGTTCAAAGCTCTGGACATGGGATACCAACTGTTAGAAGTGTACGAAATTTGCAACTTTCATAAGACACAACAATACCACAAGGGTGACCCCACGCAGAAAGGCATTTTCGCAGACTACGTGGATGCCTTTTTGAAACTTAAGCAAGAAGCCAGCGGCTATACGTCCTGGTGTCACACTCCCGAAGACCAAAAGACATTCAAAGGGAAATACTATGAACAAGAAGGCATCACTTTAGATCACATCGAGAAAAACGAAGGCAGGCGATCGTTTGCCAAAGTGATGTTAAATTGCTTGTGGGGCAAAATGGCACAACGACCGTGTTTACCCAAGACAGAATATTTAACCGAACCTTCCCGCTATTTCCAGATGATTCACGACAAAACCAAATTAATGAAACACGTGGACGTCGTTCGCGTGAATTTGATCTTGGTCAATTACGAAGAAGATCTGGACTTTGTACAAGACGACCCCTTTGGAAATGTCATCATTGCGGCTTACGTGACAGCTCATGCTCGCTTAAAATTGTACGAAGCTTTAGAACTGTTAGGGGAACGTGTCCTGTACTTTGACACGGACAGTTGCATTTACATCCATCACCCGAGTCAACAGCACCCTGACATCGAAGGAGACCGTTTAGGAGCCTGGACAGACGAGCACCCCGACGACAAGATTCTAAGTTTCGCCAGTGGTGGTCCTGAAAATTACGGCTACGGATACCGGGACAAACAGGGAGAAGTGCGCACGACGTGTAAAGTGAAAGGATTGACTCTGAATTATCGTACCAGTCGAGTGGTGAACTTTGGGGTATTGAAAGAAGCCTTGCAGTCTAGAGAAGATGAACACTTTAAAGTGACCACCTATCAACCGAACAAGATTGTACGTTTACCCACTCACCACATCGTCAGTCGACCCTTGGAAAAAGTCTATGAAATCGTGTACCAGAAGCGAGTGCGACTTCCCAATCATTTCACCTTACCGTATGGACACGTCGGTATTGGTCTGTATATAAAAAGGAACCCTAGGCAAGATCGATAGTTCATTGTGACTACCAAGACCAAGCGAACAAGATGAATACTTTCAGAGAAACGCAAAACAAGTTCAGAAAGGCACACTTCAAGTGTGGGGCTTCTGAGGTGGAATGCGATTGTGAGCCTTGCAATGGGAACGATGCTGTGCGCTGTGACCTTAGCGATGCCGTAAAGCATCATGGGAACTTTAGTGTCACTACCCCTATCATGGAAAGTGATGCTGTGCGTGTCAAACCTGAGGGATGCGAAAGCGGTGCCGCTCGTCCTCTTGGACACTTTACTGGGTTTCATGGTCAATGTGGATGTTCACCTTCACGTCTACCCCCTACGGATGTCATCCAGCCCTGAGCAAACTCCGATCCATGTCACCCAACCCTCATCGAAACGAACCTGTGAAAGACGAATATTCGTTTCCTGTGCGTTTGTCGGAATACTGCGACTTTGAAAATCGTTTTCAATCGTTCAAAGGAAAATGGCCTAAGTATCTGGGAGGACCGACCCCCGAAGAATTAGCCAGAGCCGGATTTTTCTACTTGGGCGAAGGGGATAAAGTCAAGTGCTTCAGTTGCGGTGTGTCACTTCATCACTGGGAACCGCGAGATTCAGCCTACCTGGAACATGCTCGATGGTCTCCCAGTTGTCATTACTTACCCTTAGTAGGACAATATATTTAAATGGATACTTTCAAGAGAACATTGGTGCTTTGCCTGTGGAGTTGAGAGAACGCATTTACCGAGAGCTGGTCAAAGTACAAGTCAAACGTAAAGAACAGTTGCATCCGTTACGTCACCAGATCTTTAAGCACTGGTACCTGAATGGTATAAGAAGACTGATTCGTCAGAAATTGCTTCAGTGGTCAGACCTTATTCAACACTTTCAGTTAGTGAATGAACTAAATGTTCGTAATTTTGGCTACTTCGAAATTCACCTAGAGCAACGTATTGAGAAAGACGAGTTAAAGGATTACCAACATATTTTACGTGGAATGTGCTTAGCGGAAGACGAAACATGTAGAGAAACTCTGAAGTGTAGGTTACAGTTTGGAGCATTTAGATTCCCTACTGGAGAACGAAGATGTCTAGTTAGAAAGTACCTTTATTGCTTCCGAAACAAAGAGACTATAAAATCAGGAATCCATGCCACGGCTTATGTCACAAGTGATTGAACAGATTCCGTGGAAGGAACTCAATGACCATATTCAAACCGTGGATCATTACCATCAATTATTACAAGAACTGTATCCATTCAATTTGGGACGACGCATACTGTGTGTCTTAGTGACTTGTTTTCTGGGATTTCGTTTACCAGCCGATTCTTTGTGGGCTCTTTACGACCAGTACTTACCGCCCCAATGGCCTTAAATGGTCATGAAAGACCCATTTTGCTTAAAGCCTTGCGTTTTCATCTGAATACTTCTCGACCTCAACAGGAAAAAAACATTCGTCAACTTTTAGCTACCGAAGACGTGAATGACGATGTGTGTGTAGCTTGTGACTTACACCCCCACTGGACAGATGTTCGTGCCTGGAAAAAAGGGGTTTTGAGGCTTGGACCCAAGAAGTGGCCCAGTATGCACGAGAGTTGTTCAAGGAAAAAAGTTACTTTTCAACCTGTGTTAGTGACAGTGCCAGAAGAACCCGTCACCGAGAACAACCACTCGCTTCTGGACAGGACTGTCATGGACGTTCCTGAAAGGTTATTCCGGGAGGACACTTGTGTGACAATACCTCATGTAGAGACTGTAAGAACATTACACACTGTCCCTAGGACATCTTGGTTACCCAAAACACGTTGTACAGAGACTAGTTTATATTCCACTTTGATCGTTTTGATGTGTTTTTTATTCCTGTACATACCTATTTGGCTTTTATGTATTTTTTTCTTTCGTGTTGTTCATATTTGAAACATTCAATAAACGTGTCCTGAAAAAAGTATATATACTCTTGTCTTGTTTGTTTTCGTGTCACAAGTGACATTCCTAACACTATGGCTACCTCTGCTGTCTCTGCTCCCTCTTCCTTCACTGTGAAAGTCATCGACGAACACTTAGATCGTGCCAGTTGGGAGGCTTTGTATCTTCGCCATCCCTTTAACATGCTCATTGCTGGACCTAGCGGTTCAGGCAAAACCGAATTCGTCAAACGTTTGATCGAACATAAACATCGTTTGATCGATCGTCCACCTCAACGCATCGTGTGGTGTTACAAGGAGTGGCAATCGGCGTACAGCCTCTTGCGAGAAAGTCAAGGCGATTCCATCGTGTTTGTGGAAGGCATTCTTAAAGAAGACGACGGCATCGTCTCTGACTCCCGTCAAACCCATTTGGTCATTTTCGACGACATGTCAGGAGAAGACGAAGAAGAAATTAAACTGTAGTTCACGTGCAAAGGGCATCATCGTAATGCCAGTATCGTTTACATCACTCAAAATTTGTTTCAACAAAGGAAAGCCCATCGCACCATCAGTTTCAATGCACATTACGTGGTCTTGTTTAAAAGCCCTCGAGATAAATCGCAAGTGCAAGTCTTAGCCAAACAGTTAGGAACGCCTTGGCTGACTCAGGCGTACGACGATGCCACTCAAACTCCACACGCCTATTTACTCGTCGATTTGAAACCTACGACCCCCGATGATTTGCGATTTCGTACCCACTTGTTTCACCACTGGTGCCAAGACGGAAGGCCTGTCCTGTACACGTCTCCGTCCTCGACTTAACTTCACTCCACAAAAAACCTCAGACACTTTTCGTCTGTCTTACACACTGTTTGAACATGACGTCCCTTCAGTCGCATTTTCCCGTCAAATTGATTCGTGCCTTGTATTGCATCAGTCGAGAAAAAAATCCACAAATACGGGCTCGTGTCTTAGAAGCTAGTCTGAAAGAAGTCTTACGATGGTTCACGGTGACAGCACGTCAATTACTACAAGGGATCGTTCAGATTCCTCATCAAACCAAACGCTTTTTTGATCGAAACAAAGTCGCTTTGACCCAACTGGCCGATCCTCGCATCGACACTCAAACCAAAAAAACAAATCATTTTGAAACCTGGAGGGAGCGGTACTCTAGGAGGGGTCATCATTCGCTCTCTCTTAAGATGGGATCCTAATGCCCCCAAAGTTCTCCCCAAGAAAAAAGTCAAACGAAGCTCCAAGAAGAAGAAAAAGACCAGGTCCCCAAGGAGACCCGTGTCTCCAAGAACTTCTCCCGTGACGGGACCCTCCTCTTACCAGTCACCACCCCGGAATAAAAAAGAGAAAAAGTCCCCAGAAAAAGAAAAGTCCACAGAAGAAAACTAGTCGTAAGAGAGGCACTTCGGTCAGGACGCAACCTTACACTCGCAAACCACGACCAGCAACGGCGGTAACCGCGTCTCCGGTAGATTCAGGTTCATTCACTTCTCCGTTAATGTCACCAAGAACTGAAGAGTACTTGGAGACGTTGATCACACCAAGAACTTCTCCGTTGATAACCCCAAGAACTTCTTCATTGGCAGGACCCTCCAATTTAGTGGCAGTGGCTGCTGCTCACAAAGTACCTTCTCCCAAAATCAAAGTCCAAGAAAGATCGGGTATGTTACAAAGTTTACTGGATTTGTCCAAGCAAGAACTGGCTCGATTTAGTCCGTTGCGTACCCCTGCACGACGTGTCATACCTGTCATGAAGTTGATACGACGTAAAGACAATCAGTGGTGACGCGTTCCAGTATAAAAAGGTGTGTGTGACCAAGTCGGGGTATCAGTATTTTTGGTGCTCCTGAAGACTCAAAGATGTCACCCTCCAGAAAACATCCCTCTTCTAAAACCCAAGGAAAGAAAAGGAAAGGACTGCCACCACGTTTAGTCAAACATTGGGACATGTTATCTGTCCTGTCCAAAGCTTCTCCACTCCTACGAAAAAAACTCATTCAATCAGCCTCCAAGGAGGTCATTGATACCGTGTGCGAATGTTGTTTGAAAGTCTTGAAAGGTACGATCTCTTTGTCCAAACACCAGAAACAATGCTTAGGCAAACATCGTCACGTTCTTCGCCAAATGGTTCAAAAGAAAATTCCCCTTCGTCAAAAGAAGAAGATGTTGGTCCAACGTGGAGGAATTTTACCCCTCTTGCTAGGCCCCTTACTGAAAGGAGTCTTGGGAACCATGTTGGGAGGACTGGTGGGAGGAAGATAAAAAGGACCTCTGAAGTCCCTAGACCTCCGAATCGACAACTGACATCCCATGGAAGAACGAAAACTAGCTTTAGTGCCTTACAAACGATGGATGGAATACCATCGTTGGCAAGAACAACGCACCCCGCATTTACCTCCCAATCCCCATTTGAGAGAAATGTCCCAGTTACAACACGAATTGCAGTCCTTGATGGATCGCCAAGATTTGTCTGAAACAGAAAAATCGCAAAAGTACGGTCTACTCTTGCAACGACTGCAACTCTTTCACTAGAAAGCCTCAGACGAAACAGCTCTTCCCACTCTGAAAGATTTTAAGACCTTGATGAAAAGTCCAGCACCATCAGCAGTACCACTACCATCACTACCAGTGACGAAGACAGAAAAAGGAGAAGAAGGGTTTCAAACTCCACCAGAAAAAGTACGCAAGTTAACAACACCACCTACCTCCAGAATTGGATGGATTAAAAAGATGATGACCACCCCTTCTTCATCACAAGAGAAAAAGAAAGTGAAGACAGAAGTGAAGACAGAAGTGAAACAAGAACCGATATCTCCTATTCAGACATCCTCCTCTGCGACACCTATTGCCGGTCGCACACGCAAAGCATTACAATCCAAGAAAGTACCCCAAGAGAAAAAGAGTAGCATCTTCCAAGAGTGGGTGCCTTATTAACACAGAAACACAAAAAAATGGAAAAAGTGTTAGCCAGCATTTACTACGATCCCTCGCATCCTGCAGGTTACGCAGGAGTTCAAAAATTGTATCGTGCTGCCACAACGCGACTGAAAAGTCTCCGTTTACCTCAAGTGCAACGATGGTTACAAGAACAAGCTACCTACACTTTACACAAACCCATTCGACGCAAGTTTTCCAGAAGTCGCACCCGAGTGGAAGGCATCGATCATCAATGGCAAGCCGATTTACCCGATGTCTCTCATTTGGCCAGCTACAATCGCGGCTACAAATATTTGTTTTGTGTCATCGACGTCTTTTTCAAATTTACCTGGGTCGTACCCTTGACTTCCAAATAGAGCAGCGAGTTAGTGCGAGCCCTGCAACGAGTGTTGAAACAAAGCGGTCGTTACCCTCTTCGATAGCAAACGGACAAAGGCACCGAATTTCTGAACCAAGCTTTCCAAAAAGAATTAAAGAAACGTGATTCATTTTTTTACCACCGAGAATCCTGAAACCAAAGCCAGCATCGTGGAACGTTTTCAACGCACTTTGAAAGAACGCATGTGGAAATATTTTACGCATCACCACACTCTGAAGTACATCGACGTCTTACCGCACCTGGTGCAAGCGTACAACCAATCTTACCATCGAAGCATCGGACGTGCCCCGCAAGAAGTGACTCCCGAGAACGAAGTGTTGGTGTTTGAACGCCTGTTTGGTACGTCCCCGACGAGGGCTGCCCCCAAGAAAAGTGGAGTGTTGACCGTTTGAGATTGGGTGCGCATTGGCAAAACCAAACGCACTTTCGACAAAGGTTACTTACCTAACTGGACAACCGAATTGTTTCGTGTCACTGGACGAGTGCATGGCCGTCATCCTGCCGTCTATAAATTGGAAGACATGAACGGAGAAGTGCTCAAAGGAACGTTTTACTTACCCGAGTTACAACGTGTCACCAAAAAAGAAGACGACGTGTACGATATCTAAAGCATTCTCGAACGCAGAACCCGTAAAGTGGGCAAACGACGTGTCAAAGAAGTCAAAGTACGTTGGAAAGGATATCCACCCAGTTTTGATTCTTGGATCGACGCTTCGCAAGTCATCGACTGTAAAAAGAAGTGACCATCATGCCCTTTCACACAGACGCAGCTACGTCGACCACTCCTTCACCTAGTTCTTCTGTGCAAGATTTACAAAAACAACCCTTGTGGGTGTGGTGTGGAGAACGTGTGCCTAAAACGCAAATCGTCTTTTTCTGCCAAATCTTCGTGGTGTATTGTGTCATCGGGGCACCCATCGCCAATTAAGTTTGCAACAAGGAGACAAACAATTGTGGACCATTTTATTGAGCAGCTTCATCGGTTACCTGCTTCCCAATCCCTCCCTGAAATTCTCTTCCAACGGGAACAACGGGAACCTTGTGTCCAGTGCCAGTGTCAGTCACCACTCCAATAACAACAACAACAACCCTATTTTGAGCGGAGACACTCCTCTGACGTCCACTAATCCCTCGGACAGCCACAGAACTCTGGAATTATGAGTCACCAAAACCAATTTTACTTAACCTTACCCAGTGACAGTTCCATGGAGGTGTTTCCCAAGAACACGTTGTCCTGTAACACGGCCAAATTACCTCAGACCATCCCATTAGATCACGAAGCCCATTGGGAAGTGGCTTTAGTAGAAATCATTCACCCGACTTAAGTCCTCAATGTCCTTCCCAATCAAAATTTTTTTGATGTGGATGTTCATGACGAACAATTGCAACAGTACCTGGATACCTATGGCAAATATAACATAAAAACCCCTGGCACAAAAATCAAAAATACACCACCTATCACTTGTTCATTCCCCCAGGCTATTATTTTCGTGGTCAACATTTGGTGAGCACCATAACCTCCAGGTTTAATGTCGTGTTTCTGAAAGCTTTGGAAAGTGTCAAAAAAAGTGTCACCATGGAATACCACAAAGCAGCTCGTCGCTTCTTGATGAAATTTGACGGGAGTAAAATCGTGTCCATTTTATTTTGTCCTGAATTGTTTGACATGTTGGGCGGAGACATGGACATGAGAATGGCCATCCTCAAGAGAAACGAATTACCAATCATTTACGACAACGAGTATTTTAGCAAGTTATTTCGTGCCCCGGTAGAACTGAACCAAGGACTGAATTTGATGTTTGTGTACTCCGATGTGGTGGAGTACAACGTGGTGGGACACACCTCCGTACCGTTACTGCGTGTCATTCCTTTCAAAGTGGATTCTGCCGCGAACGCTGACGAGGAAGGTGGAAACACTTACCGCGTTCACCGCGAATTTGTACATCCTCACTATTTGCCTGTCAGCAAGTCTTATTTGGACACGGTCAACATTGCAAAAAAAGGAGATCTGGGACAAAATATTTCATTCACCAAAGGAAAAGTCACGGTGAAACTCCATTTTCGAAAACGGTTTTCTCACGACTCGTAAGTCATGTATCCAGTGTACCGAGGGGTTGCTCGACAGCGAGGACACGGTTTAGGCGATATGCTGTAATCGGCCTTTCGTTCGGTGGCCCCGGTGTTGAAACCGATGGTGACACGCGGATTGCACGCCTTGAAAGATGCGGCACTGACGCAAAGCAAAGAATTTCTCCAAAATGTCATCATCGACAAACGAAACCCTAAAGAAGCCTTCATGAGGGCAGGCAAAAATGTCTTGCTGAAAACGGGCAAAGACCTTTTGGGCCGACGAGAAACACCTATAAATGCCCTGCACGCTGCCGGGAGTCTTGCGCTTGTTCCAAGTCGGAACTGGATCTGTTTGCCATGCCCCCCACCATGATGACCATGCAAGAATCGCAGTGGGTGGAATTTCACCCCGTCTCCTCTTTGACGGATTCCGCTCCCATCGTGTTTGAAATCAAAGGACAGCCCGAAGATTACATCGATCTGAATAGCAGTTACCTGTACTTGAAAGTGAAAGCGATCAAAACGGACAACACCAATCCAGGAGGCGATGCTAGAGTAGCTCCTGTCAACAATTTCATGCTTTCCTTGTTCAGCGAAGTGGACTTGCACTTGAATAACAAACTGGTCAGCAGCAGCATGGATACTTACCCATATCGTGCCTACCTGGAAAATCTCTTGACGTACGGAATAGAAGCCAAGAATACTCATCTGGATGCTTTCGTGGTATGGAAACCTGACACGGCAGGTGTAGCCACGTTTAGCGACACAGTCCTGACAGAAGATGACAATCCTCACAATGTGGGATTTAACGACCGTCGTAAGAAAATTCTGGAAGGGCGAAGTTTAGAACTGATGGATCGTTTGCATTTGGACATGTGGTTACAAGAAAAGTATTTGCTGAACGGAGTGAATAGCCGTCTGAGACTGAATCGTAGCAGTGCCGCTTTCCATCTGATGGCCCATGCCAATGAATACAAAACTATCATTCAAGAAACCCGACTTTACGTGCGTCGTGTGGAAGTGTTACCTAAAGTGGGAAACGGCGTCAGTCAGACGTTGAGCAGAACGACCGCCAAGTATCCGATACGACGCGTAGAAGTGAAAACGTTCACCATTCCCGCTGGACAGCGATCTATGATCGAAGATCATCAGGAATTCAGCCTTCAATGGAACCCACGATCAAAATCCTTTTGAGTTTCAACATTACAACGCGTCCAAGATCGAAGTCAGTCGCGACGGCAAGACCTTGTGTACCCGACCCTTTGAGCCCAACTTTGGTGTCGCGAAGAATTATTTGAGATCGTACTTGTCCCTGTACGAAGCCACGGGACAGTTAGGAACCAACACCAGTCATGGTATTTCGTACGACGATTATGCAGGAGGCTATGCTTTGTGGGGTTTTGATTTCACTCCAGACCAAGGCAGCGACGAGGGACATTTCCACCCTATAAAATCGGGTCAGATTCGTGTGGAACTTCAATTTGCAAATTGACCTCCAGATCACACAGTGAACGTCCTCCTGCATGCAGAATTTGACAATACCATAGAAATCAACAGTTTGAGAGAAGTCATTCTAGACTATTAGAAGCCATGGAAGACTGTTATCCCTCTTTACCTAGTGGAGAAACTTTGGAGATGGAATGTGAGGAGACCAGGGAAGAAGAAGAAGAATCCCAAGGCGAAGAAGTTATCATGATGAAGTCAAGACGGCCAGAACAAGAAGCCAATTTAGTTTCCAGTTTTGCTACAGTCCTGGCAGATATAATGAAAGAATTGATCAAGGAAGAGTGCTATGGATGTCACAACGATCATCCCAGTCAAATTCAACACGACAAATGTCTGATGCTGAGTCAAGAAGAAAAATTTATACGAATATCTGGACAAAGCTTGGGATCACATCGAGATAGAATTCGTGTTGAACGAGTGGTATAAAGGCTTGGATAAACATTCTTCTCCTCCATTAACGTCTCTGGAGTGCCGTCGCATCGAATCTCTCTTGGACCAGAGTAAGAAGTCGGATCTAAACGCCTTTTACTTGTCAGACATTTTCAACCAAAAAGTCAGGATCGAATTGATCACTTTTCATTACCTGTGAAGAAAAAACCCACACAAAACATGGATACCAGGGAACTTTATTACCTTTTGAACCACAGTTCGTACGCGGCTTCTTGGAATCCTGTTGTCTGTGTTAAAGATGAACTCCCTCATCCCAAACCTCAAGACCATCAAGCTTATGTCATCAGCACGGATGACAGTCATCTCCCAGGAACCCACTGGGTAGCCGTCTACTTTCCTCAAGAAGGATGTGTGGAATATTTCGATTCGTATGGATTGCCCCCTTTGGAAGCCGATACCATTGACTTTATGAGAAGAAATGCTCAGACCACCCGATTCAATAATGTGAAATTACAAGGCACAGATTCCTTGGTGTGTGGACAATATTGTGTGTATTTTCTGCATCATCGCAGCCTGGGTTATTTCTTAGAACATTTAGTGACTCATTTTGATCCTCGTTCTTCTTCTAGAAACGATGTGAAAGTAGATCGATGGTTTTGTGACCATTATGCTTATCTTTTGTCTCAAGCTAGGAAACGTAGTGTCCATCAATGGCCTAATGACTTCCAACAGTGGAAATCACAATTTCATTCACAACGTTGTCAGCCTTGTCCAAAATAATGTGTGAGTTGCAAAAAAATGTTTGCCATCTGAAAAAAATGTTTGATGTTATATTGTTGGGTTATTGTTAAAAAATGTTATAGTTGTTTGTTAGTGTTAAGTAATTTTGAATAAAAAAATGTTGTGTTTTGAAAATAAAATGCCTTTGTCGTTTGTTTGGCTATAAGAATTTTGATTCATGTTCTTTGACTTCTTACTATCCCTCTCATGACACTCATTGAACGTTGCGGCTCGAAAACCGTGGTGGGATGTTTTCCTTCACGTCCGCGCTTTGACTTTAAAACCGGGGGCAGTCTTCAGTCTTACCATCCATTGCCGACTCATCCCCCTTCGAAGATGTGCTCCAAACTAGCTAAGCCAAACGAAGCCTACGTGAATTTGCATAGGATCAGACACAGTCTGATACCGAAGCCAGAAGAGATAGAGAATGTGAGAATGTTAAAAGTCACTGAAGACCTGATACAAGAGCTCTTCAGAGAAGAAGTGAACAGGGAGAAAGAAGAATGGACAGAGAAGTACAGACTTCAGAAACAGCAGAGAGAGCAGCAACAGCAACAACAGCAGCACCAGCAAGCTGAACCTGACAGAGGCTTTGTCGATTGTCGTATCGACACCAAAGAGTTCTTCTTCTCTTTCCGAAGAAGCAGACCTATCGTTAGAAAGTCTATCGTCAGAGGACATCACATTCTTAGAAACTAAAAGATTGCCCTAGCTTCAACTTCGCACACAAAAAACAGCCCTTTTCAGAGCTACCCCAATCTCTAGAAAAGAAATAACAATCCATTTGCCAATGTATGTATGTAGAGTAGTGTGAATATAATCACTGACTCTTTTGTTGTGTGAGTGTATGTGTTGGTGTGGATAGTTGATAATGATCGTGGGTTTTTTTGCTGTTTGAGGTGCGTGGAGAGTAAATTTGGGGTTTGATTGGATTTCTTTGCGTATGTGGATAGTATATTGAAGTGATTAATGAAAATTTTTAAATTAGTAATGGATAGTAAAATAGTGAGTGAGTGTTTCTTTTAGATCCGCGCGTTGTTTGGTCATGATCTAGGTAATATAACTTTTGTTTTAGGGGATGTTTTCCTTTACGTCCTCGAATTCACTATAATTTGAAAATAGCTAGACAATCTAGCTACCCTTGTTGATTGATCAACAATAAAAATGAGTAGCAGACTTGAAAAACTTTTTGAACTCCAGATGCACCTGGAATATGCCAGATGCCTCCTGATCGAGCTGGCTGCGCAGGCCCTTGTGGAAAAAGCCAGGATAGAACAGGAGGAGGAAGAGAGAAAAATGAAAGAAGAGGAGGAAAGAAAGAGAGAGATCAGGTGTCACCCTATGATGAACCCTGTGTGCAAGGTGACACCTGAGGCAAGGACATCTCCCCAAGCTGTAGCTGCACCACAGTTACAACAGGAGGTAAGGATGCCGATTCATCCTTGAATTAGAAATAGAAGAAGAGAAAGGGAAGTCTTCACTATTCCAGAGACAGAAGATTGGAATAGTGAAGCCACTCAACCCGCCTCTGCGCTTACAGCAACAAGGGTGAATTGGCAAGGAGACTGGAGTCGAAAATGCGTGTGCGGTGCCAGACCAGGAAGGTGCCAGCATTAGATAGGTGCATCTGGAGTTAAAAACACACAGCCATTTTCAGGGCTACCCAAACCTTTAGAAAAGAAATAGTAATCCATTTGCCAATGTGTGTATGTAGAGTAGTGTGAATATAAACACTGACTCTTTTTTTCCTTGTGTGTGTGTGTGTGTGTGTGTGTGTGTTTGTAAGCGCTCACGTACGTTTGTGTGGATAGTAGATTATTGTGTTTCATTATAATGCTTTGCGTGTGTGGATAGTAGATTTGGAGTTTGTTAATTGCTGCTTCACTTATGTGGATAGTAGATAATATGAAATGAGAAAAGTAGGGGATGTTTTCCTTCACGTCTGCACGTTTTAAGTGATGACCTAGGTAAAATGACTTTTGGGCTTTAGGGGGATGTTTTCCATCACGTCTGCGCTTTTCGTATAAGAACCTACATTATTCGTCGTTCAAACCATTCTACAGAGAATAAAAAAGAAGATGGCTTCAAACCAACTTGATAAAATGAACACATTGCAAGACGTCCTAGACAATTTGGGTATGATGGAGCAAATATTAGATTAAACGAGGATCACTATTCTTATAGTCCCCATCGAGTGAAGATGGAGATCAACAATTTAAGAAAAGTAAAGGACATGATCAGTGCTCTGATGAAAGAAATAAAGGAGGAGAAGGAGGATGAAGAGGAAAAGATAAGGATGAGAGAATGGAACGAAAAAATTGAAAAAGAAGAAGAAAATGAGAAGAGGAAGAAAGAAGAGGAGGAGAAGCAGAAAGAAGAGAAAAAGAAGAAAAAGGAGGAAGAAAAGAAAGAAAAGAAGAGAAAAAGTGTAGGACAGAAAATAAGAAGCTGGTGGAGAAATAGAAGAAATTAGAAGAAGAAAACCAAAGGCCCTTTTCAGGGCCACCCACATCTCTCGAAAAGAGATAGACTTTCAATTGCCTAGCCCCATTTTTTTTATTTTATATGTGTGTGTGTGTGTGTGTGCGTGTGTGTGTGTGTGTGTGTGTGTGTGTGTGTGTGTGTGTGTTCTATCCCTCTCCCCTGTTCCATTTCCATAGACCCATCAGGTCGGGACCTTATTAAAATAGGGTCCCGACCCTGTTGCATTTTCCCTTGTCGCTCAACAGTCCCAAGATTATTTTTTTTCCATGTTAAATTCCCCTTGAGGCTAGACTGGCCCAAGAATTTTCCGTAATGTTAAATTCCCTTTGAGGCTAGAGTGGCCCAAGACTTTTTCCCCATGTTAAATTCCCCTTGAGGCTAGAGTGGCCCAAGACTTTTTCCCCATGTTAAATTCCCCTTGAGGCTAGAGTGGCCCAGGGGTTTCCGTAATGTTAAATTTCCCATTGAGGCTAGAGTGGCCCAGGGGTGTTTTTAATGCTAACTCCCATTGAGGCTAGGGTGGTCCACTTCACTACTTCTATCTTTCTATATTTGTAGCCTATGAACATAAATGGTATTTAATAAAGACTTGTTACTGGTTCAGATTACAGCAGTTATACCAGTAATGTAACGAAACATCATAATGTATACAGTGATACCAAGTTGGTTGTTTTGACCAGTTCCAGCTGGCAGGGACGTCATTTGATTTGACAACAGAAACTCGAATGCGCACGTGTTGATGTGTGTTTTTTTTAAAAACATTTTAACGTTGCTTTAACAATTTTTCAGTCGGTACTGTATATGGCAGTGATGTCTAACACTGGAATCTAAGATTCTAAACATGGGGATGAGTTTGATGACAGGTGTTGCATTCATTGCGTTGGCACATAAAGGGCGCAAACTGAACCACCAGGTGCGAAAACATTTCGGGATTGCTTCTGCAACGTTGACGACGTTGTATTACGTTGCACCAACATTTGCTCAAACAAGAAGAGAAAAATCTCGACTATTATTCAACAAGGATGCACTTGTCCGTGTAACAGTTTTTGGGCGAAGACAAGAACAATCGTTCTGACAACAATCAATGGCGCAATCAATATAGTTGTAAATGAGTGTGCTGCTAGGCCCTTAGAACGTACAATTGCTGTAGTCTTAAATATTCCCAAAGTAAATATTTGCTATGATTGCCTGTCAGTTGTGTCCCCTTGTGTTAAAAAGGGGAATTGGTTGGAAGTGCGTCTTGCACCTGAATAGGGCTAGCTTGTCGAACAATTATACTTCGTGATCACATTCATAGAAGACATATATGCTCAAACTTACGAAACTAAATAACAATTGAAGAGGAACAGCATCTGCGAGATAAAATCGCAAAGAAAACTCGCGAATTGCAAACACTTAACTGTTCAAAACTTCTCACGACGGGAAAAAATAGTTGCAATACAATTAGTAAACATCGTGCAATAGCCTGAATTGAGTACCTTCCAGTAACTTCGCCTAATGTGGCCCGCGTAGGATTCTTTTGCTCGAGTCTTATCATGGGCTCACCCACTTACATAAATAATGCACTCGCACGTGTTTAGAGGGTACAGTCTGGTGTAAAGAAGGGTTTAATCAGCAAAAGAAAATCGATAAACCCCATTACTAAAATACAGACAAACCTTGTATTGATGTGTAACACGGGCACCATATGATCCATGTTTTAATATTAAAAACGCTAGAAATCACCATGTTGGGATTTATTTCTGTGGTGTTCTTAAAACAGATGCGAAATCTGTTAGCTTGGCCAATATATTATTCTCATCCTTCCAATGACAATCAAATAAAGCATCTAATGGAGAGGGTACATTTTCATTTCTAAACATGATTAAAAAAAGCCAGAAACCGGTCATTCTATAAATCCTTGTCATAATCTTCTAACCTTTTGTCAAAGGGCCGAAGGAAATGGGTGCAGCTGGCAGGAACGTCATTTCAACTTTTTTCGGGGGGGGGGGGGAATTTGATGGGGGACGGCAAAACTTGAGGGGGGATCAAAACTTGACGGACTTATTAATTTTCGTATATAGGCTACAACAATTTTACAGCACATACAAATTCAGGGTACATCATCGGTATAGTAATATACATTATCGGTATAGTAATATACATTATCGATATCTTCAATATATTGGCGTCATTGGTTCTATGCTGTGATTGGTGAGCAACAGCTAACAAATCGATGCAGCCTTATTGATGACTTTTGGTGCGTTGTTGCCCGCTCGAACCAACCCGACAGTGTTTCCAAACGATCCACAAGTTCATCTTGTTACAGAGTCCACCAGGATCTTTCACTTTCTTTGTTAGTTTAGTTCCTTCTCAAAACATGGCTAATATTTCATTTCGCATAGGATTGCTTGTAAGTACAGATTTAGTTTAGCCAGGAGTTTAATTGTGCGTCTTTATTGCCGATGGTTTTGTCTCTTTTCCTCTTCTACATCTAGTATCCTCTGCGCGAACATCGCATTTGGTTGGGAAACTGTAATGCCCGTGTAAGTGGAGGTCATGGTTCTGGTTCGTATGATAGTTTGAGTTCAGGTTCGGTTTCACGTAAAATTTCGGTTTATGAGAAAAAAATCGTATGGAAATGTGGGATAAACGGTCCACGTGTAGGTGGACCAGACTGATAGTTTTTTTATGCATAATGGTTTGCCATAAACAGTTTCTCTAATTTATAAGTTACTGTATGTTCTCCATATATCGGTAAAATAAACTGTCACGCATCACCCTTTGTTTGTGATGTTTCCACCAACTCCTATCCCCACTTGGACAATTTATACGTTATAGGTTGAGACGCTGTCTTCTTTCTTAGTTTACTCATCCATGATTCCCAGCTGATGGATGTTTTAAGAGCAGCATTCATACCACTTTTTTGGATCCATGCGTCTTCATTAAAAGTATCCATGCGTTGATTTCATCTCTGATTTGTACCCGGTTGGCTGTTGGAATACGCTTAAGTGTTTTTGCAATGCCCTGGCAAGCAATCAAGGGTTTGCAATGCCCTGGCAAGCGACCAAGAGTTTGCAATGCCCTGGCAAGCGACTAAGGGTTTGCAATGCCCTGGCAAGCGACCAAGGGTTTGCAATGCCCTGGCAAGCCATCAAGGGTATAGGCTGTCCTGATCACCGATACCGGTTCTGCTTGTGTAACAATCAATGCTGTAATGGTTTCCGCAACTTCATTGATCTCTTCCTTAGTTTCTGCGGTTTTTGGTTACCTTTTATTAGTTTAATCAAAGCCCGCTGTAGGATTTTCCTATGCAGCCTGTCGCCACTGCAACATGGCTATAGCATTATGGATCAGTTACGAATATTCGCGGGCAGCTTTAAGGCTTGGATTTCCATAATTAGCTATATTATCACTGGCAGATTTGAAAAATACTTAATATGGTCGTTTATATTGTCATGTCCGAACATTAAATTGTCATGTTCAAACCGGCACGATATTCCCCAACGCCCCGAGAAGTTCCGATCAAGTCAAAAGTGATGAAACTAGCTGATCCCAGGTGAGCAGCTCAAACATTCCAAAACTCATACTTCGAGTGGTTAGTAGCAATAAGTCCAATGAATGTTTGTGGGTCAATACTGTACATATCAGCAACACCTTACAGTTGTCCCGAATCAAATTAGGCACGTGTGTGCATAGTTGTGCTACATAGATCACGTCTATCTGTGTTTTTGTGTCAGTCTTGGGAAAATATTCTCGCTGGTTTTCTGGGCGCTCAGGCATTACATCGTCGCACAAAGCAAGATTATTCGCGTTCGGGTTAAGTTCGTCAGTGGTAGGGGTTCAACGATTCTAAAATAAATCAATGCTAGAAACTTTACTTCTCGACGATGAGGCAAGGGATCCTGTAAAATTCCCGAGTATATTAAAACACGGTTGATCTTTCGCTGACGACGCAATCACATACAAAATATCCCATGTTAACCGTACCATGATAAGATTCAGAAAGAGTTGGTTTCCTGGATCTAGCCTGAGCAATGATCAACGCACGAACTAAGTTTGGAAATATGTCACCGTGCTTGGGCTGTGTCTGCGCAAGTAAATCGATGACGGTAAAATCAGGTTTTATATTTCACAATGCAATGTTGAATATAAATTGTTGTACAACAGTCATGTCGTTATATTTTGTGTGATGCCGCATGATGACTCATATTGCAAATCCAGCGCTGGATGTGATGCATAATAACAACCGCGATCTCTGGAATTTGCGTCCATGTGGAGGGAAGAAGTTTACGTTTGTCAGACCTTACAGATCTAATAAAAATGTCATCGTTGGTGCTATTGCTACCGCGTTAACAAAACTTGTGGGTGGGGGCAACGTGGAGCGAGTATCCTGGATATATTATATCTGGATACCGTTATATCTGGATACCTGGATACCATTATATCTGGATACCATTATATCTGGATGCATTATATCTGGATGCATTATATCTGGATACCATTATATCTGGATACAATTATAGCCGACTTGAAACACGGTTAGATAGATATACAACTTGATTCTAACAAATAGGCTAAAACCCAAAGAAGAACCTGTGAACCGCATTGATGCTGCATGGTACCGACGTGATCGTGCGCATAAAGCTTCCAATGATATTCATTGATATTGATCTCATTCATGACTTAAAAACAATCATTACTACGCTCGAGAAAGACCACGCAGTTATTGGAAGGGTGAAGTTGCCATTGGAAATTTAGCAAACGCGGCAAAAGTCACCTTCGAGTTTGATCGAGCATGGTTGGCAAAACAAACGTTGTGACAGATTGGTACCTACCCGCACAAAAAAGATTTCCTGTGTATGACTTGATGTGAAAACGAAGTTGATCAGACGGACTTTTGGGTACCCAGATACACATACAAGTACTCGATAACCATTGTGGATGTTGACAGCAGATTCAAGGAATTGGCGCCGTTGTATGTTAGTTGTATAACATTTAACTTTGATTTATTTTTACTCATGAGATGAAAATGTATAATAGTCCATTAGAAATTTTCACATCAAAATAATGCATACATTTTTGAAAAGAGTCTCTAACTTAAGTAATCAAGGGCATAAAGTTCATAATATTGATACTGGTATGTTATCGTATCACGGGTCTTAAAGTTAGCGATGAGCGAATAAATAAATAAATAAATAAATAAATAAGGACACCGATCTTTAAGATAGTATGTGTCTGTTTGATGTTCTTTGCTCTATAATAACATACATATCAGGCCTTGTGCTAGAGGGGTGTTCCAAAATTTCAAAATGGCATCGACTTTCCTCGAAAGGGCACGAAAGCAAAAGTCTATTTACACAAAGTGTACATAATACCCAATAAATGTGCGCAAGAATAAAACGATGCTCAAATATCAATATATCTATATCTTCCTTCCTCCTCTTCCTTCTCTCTCTCTCTCTCTCTCTCTCTCTCTCTCTCTCTCTCTATATATATATATATATATATATATATAGTTTTCATTTCCAAACATTAGAGCACCATGCACTTCAACTGACTCATATTTATTTACTTGATGCAAGGAAGAAAACTGGTCATTTCTACCACAGGCATTTATTATAGTGGTGGTAACTTTTGGGTTTAATACCATTTTTAAGTCTCGAGGGTCGGTGGTTCTTTTCCGGGGTATTCTCGGGTTCTTCCTCCACCATTAATACTGGCCGCCATGTATAGCCTATCGTGTGCTGAAAAATGGCGGTAATCCCTACAACATCAACAACAACAACCATTTTTAAGCCCATGATACATGGCAGTCAGGATATTTGGTGAAGTTATAACCCATGAAGAACCACCAACACACATGACGCTACTGGCAAGATTTATCACATATACCCATGTTAGCTAGGCCTGAGACTCAACCCTATGCAGCAGTGTTATGTCAGTGATAGTATAGGCGAGTGACTTGGACCACTCTGAATTTATTGTATCTGATTTAGTGATCTAGAACTTGCGGACAAATGATAAGTTTGAGCTCATATCTTAAGCAAATAAGGTGATACAATACAAATGTTAGATTATTGTTTGATATTTTGTCATTGGTTGGATAAACTCATTACATAGTTTATTGGTTCTGTATCCTATCTTTAACAAACTAATTAACATTATATTACTCAAAATACTGCTTTTGTTGATTTTATATTATATTTTCATTTCGCTCTTATTCCTTTACAAGTCCAGAAAGATATTTTGCTTTAAACATTCAATACAGCAGCAATATCAGGCACGGATCTGTTAAGCATATTTAATTAAAATTATTTGCTAGTTTATCTGTTGTTTGTGACAATTTATATTATAATTTTATAATTTTAGTAACAGACTTCTAACTACAATTTAGATATTATTTTGTAAACATTATGAACCATCAAGAAAGTTGTTTTCCATTAGGTATTGGTTTCTTTTGTTGTGACTTGATGTCAGGCAGAAGACTATATAATCTTGCTACTGGAAAAATTATTCATTCATGCTATAAGATGTTGAGGCAGACTTATGTTGTGTCCAGTAATTCATTTGGGCTGGAATTTATCTTTACATCGTTTGATTCAAGTCATTATTCTCTGGAAAAACTGAGTTCTCCTTTAAAAAATATTGTTCATGGCAATAGAGATTTGAATTTATACCGAAATTTCAAAAAAGCATATATTCTTGGATTGTATTATTATCATTTGACAAAAGACTGTTGGCACAGTACATCAACACAACACGGGTCACCACAGGCATGTCATCAACTTCAGCATTGGATTTAATTTGGATTTCCACTAAAGTTTATTTATAACTTTAATTTTTAGGACTTAAGCATGTTATTCTAGGATTATTAGGGATTTAATTTGCAATACCCTAAGTTCTTTGTTTAGATTTTTATTTTTGTATTCAAAGGGAAATAAATTATTTGTTGAATTTTACAAGGCTTGCTGCTTTTCACTCTTTTCTGTTACTTCATTTAATACCTTAGAGTGGTAACAGATCACATAAGTTCAAACTGTTTTCACTCAATTTGTGGATACTTTAAGCTGTGTGACTTTCTTTATGTTATCCTGCTTATTAATTGTGATGTAAGGCTAATTGATTTTAATTTTATATTTAATGTATTGTAAAAGATGTCACGTTTACATATTTGTCTTCTTTGTTTTACAAAAGAAGTAGGTTCTTTTAAAATACTAATGAAACTTTCCAGATTGTCTGCACATGAAGCCCATTGTACAGTTCATTGAATGGTTATGTGTATTTTTCAGTTAGATTACTAAAATGCATAGTGCTTTTTGTTGTTTATAAAATCATGTATCATCATTACTCCTTGATAGCACGCATAGATGGAATTGCATCTGGAGCCGGGGTATATAGGTATATCAGATGAAGAACATCTGTAATGTCAGATTAGTATTTTGATAAATTTTCTAAGCTTTACATGATTAACATCTCAGATTTAATGTTTATTTTGAAACGGATGCATACTTTTTCAGAATTGTACCATTTTACTTTTTCAAAATAAATAGACTAAATATGTAAAGCTGTAAATATTATTTTTGATCTATTCTGTCATCTAGCTCCATTTATCTTGTAATACTGACACAAAAACATAATAATTCTTAGCAAAGTTTTTTTTTAAGATTATTATTTTAATGTATTATCATTATTTTCTTTTCATCAAAATGTGATACCAATAATAGTGAAACGGAAACTAATGAAGAACTTTACTTTTGTAAAAGATGAATATATATAAAAATATTTTTGTATTTTCCCGATATGATACTTTGTTTTTCCTCATCATTATATTTTCAGCTTGTGCGTTGTAAGCAATGATTATGTAAGTACAATGTTAACAAAGCATGTCTCTTAGGTCAGTAAGCAATGATCAGGTAAGTAGAATGTTAATAAAGAATGTCTTTGAGGTCAGTAACCAATGATTATGCAGGTTAAATGTTAACAAAGCATGTCTCTGACGTCAGTAAGCAATAATCATGTAAGTAGAATGTTACAAAAGCATGTCTTTGCGGTCAGTAAGCAATGATTGTGCATGTAAAATGTTAATAAAGCATGTATCGGAGGTAAGTAAGCACTTATTATGCAAGTAAAATGTTTTTAAATCATTTATCTGAGGTCAGTAAACAATGATTATGTAAGAGTAGTGAAAGGGGATACCTAGCGACAATGTAAATTAGCATTACAGACCCCCTGGGGAAAATCTGGCGACAATGGAAAATTAACATGGAGAAAAATCGTGGGACAATCTGGCGACAAGGGAAATTAACATGGAGAAAATTTGTGGGACTGTTGAGCGACAAGGGAAATTAACATGGGATTTTTTTTTTAAATTTTTTTTAAAAAAAGGGGTAGGCAATTGAAAGGCTATCTCTCTTCGAGAAATATGGCTGGCCCTGAAAAGGGCCTTTGGGTTTATGTTAATGTATTCATTAACATAAAGGGCACCGCATTGGTCTTCTTCTTGTCCTTAGGCTGCGTCTTACTGTTGGTCCGTAAATCAGCACTCTTTTGAGGCATCCTTGCCTCTCCACGTAAATCCTACGTATCCACAGGCTGGTGTTTGTCCTGTGGACAACGGTCCACTTGGATCGGACATACATGAGCATGTCCGTCCTAAACATCATCGAAGACACAAGGGTGGGTGACTCAACTGTGGCCCACATCTTGAAGAGACGAGAACAGGTGAATCAATGCAGTGAACTGCGCTTATTTATAGCTAGAGGAAGGATTGAAACGGATTGAGTTCATTCACCAATCCGAACACGCGTTACAAAATTCAGTCAGTTCGCATCCAATCTGAAGAGAGCAGTCTGTGACGTCACGTGGTCTATATAGATTCGCTAGCGCTTGTGTGCAGTCAATCTATGCGACAGTGATTCAACATGACGGAAATTCAGAAAACGATCCATTGGGGTGCACCAACAGGGGAGACCGCCCAAGGGAACCCGGACTTACTTTCAGAAGAGGTGAACTGGGATTTTGTGCATTTTCTCTCCTCGCAAGAACTGGTTCCGGAACCTTCGTTACCTTCTTCATTACCGCAAGTGGAGAATTTTAGACAGAGACAGAAAGAAGAATTGGAGAAATTTATACAACGACAAAAGGAAGCGGAACAAGCTTTTCTCCTACAGCAACAGCAGCAGCAAGAAGAAGAGGTAAGAAAAAAACAACAGCAAGAAGAAGTAGCAGCAAAGAAACAAGAAGGTGAAAATCAAACGGTCACGGTACTGTTGGACATTTTAGCGGAGTTAAGAAGTCTGAAACAAATGTATCAGACTTCTTTATTACGACCGAAGAGAATACGACCTTCCCGAGCTAAACACGTCAACCCTGTGACTAAGCCTACCGTACCACCCTTAGTGATTTCAACCCAATCATCATCATTACGCAGTCCAGAAGTAGGCCTTGGCCGTGGCAAAGGCTTAAGGCAGTTAAAGTTGATTGCTTAAACTCACCCCTTCACCATAAAGAAAAAGGCCCTTTTCAGGGTCACCCACATTTCTCGAAAAGAAATACAATAACAATTTGCCAATAACTCAAAAAATATTAAACAGCCCATTTTACCCTTATAGTACGTGTCTGTGTATGAGTGCGTGAGTGTACGTTCTTATTTTAAAATCATAACTCAAAGACACTTACCTTGTATCATTAATTTATTCTTTTCTGCATTTTTTTTACAATCCAATTCACAATTCACAACATAACACATTTTAAAAAAGTTCATTGACTTCTTCTTTCTCCTTGTTTAGTCTCTCTGTTTTTTAAATTTCTTCACCGTCTTTTCCTCATTTTCTTCCCTTCTTCTTTTCTTCTCCTGTTTCTTTGCCTCTTGTAAATAGAATTGTCTTCTTTCTTCCTCTTCTTCCTCTGAAGAATCCCTCTCTTCTTCCTCTGAAGAATCCCTCTCTTCTTCTGAAAAATCATTCTTTTCTTCTGACTCCTCTTGTTTCTTTTTTGGGCAATCTGGAGACCAATGTCCTTTTTCTTTACAATAATAACAGGTATCTTGACTTTTGTCTTTTTTAGCCCGTTTTTGTTCTTTTTTGACGGTCTGGACACTCTGAAGACCAATGCCCTTTCTTCTGACAGATATAGCAAGTATCCTGACTTTTATCTCGAAAGGAAGGAGAGTAGTCCGTAGGCTGGTCTGAAGAGAATTTTCTAATGACCCCTCGCAAAGCTCTGACGAAACGTTCGATTTGGTGAGTCTCTTCCATCGTTGTGCTCGGCTTGAGAGTGAAATGAATAGTGAAAGGACAAGACACACACCCTTTTATATACGCTAGTCTGCCATGACTATAAATTAGTCTATGGTGTTTGAACTTGAGTCATTTGACGTTTTTCACTCAAGATGAAACGATCCTATTCATTTGAGAAGAAAGAAGAAGAAGAAAGTAAGAGGCAGAAACGTGATCTATCGCCTCGTACCAGGGCTGAAATCTTGGCACAAATTCATGCCAGTGATTTTGAAGAGGACATGAGTGAACCAGAATTTGAAACCTCTAAACCAAGTTCACCACCCTTAGTCAACCCTGAAAAATACTATTCCATTCGAGAGACGGAAAAGCGCTCCTCTAGAAAATTTAGAACCACGGCTTACAAATACACGGTGAAGTTTAAAGATTTTAAGGCTGAAGTGCTGTTAGAGAAAGCAGAAGTGTTCATCACTGGGGTGTGGGATTCTCTGCTCACTGCACTCAAGCGACAATGTCAACCCAAAGAAGACGATCGCTTGAGACTTTCCATACAACACGACGGTTTGAAATCCCCTGTTTGGATCGAGTTTAGCACCCCTGCAGAATTGACCGCTTCCAAAGTCATGGACAAAATTCAACACGTGCAACAATCTAATGACCAGTTTGACATCACCGATGGAAAAGCCACACTGGACATGACCCACGTCTCTCCTCCTCAAGGGACTGGACGCAAAAAGATGTTATTTGTGGACGAGCTTCGCAGCACCAAAACAAGTCTAGTACGAATTCACAACCCTCAAGACCAGATGTGTTTAGCCCGTGCCATCGTGGTGGGACGAACCTATGCCAACAAGAACGACACGGTAGAATGGAAAAGAACCTGGAAAACTATTCAACGATGCGATCGAGCCAAACAACGAAACGAAGCAGAACTCCTGTTGCAACAAGCCGGACTGTCCAAAGACACACCCTGTGGCATTCCTGAGATGCAAAAATTGCAAGATGTCCTAGCTCCACGCTACACCTTGAAAGTGCACCCTCAAGTAATGCGCGGGTCTCTGTTGTTTCGAGGCCAAGATTTTAAGGACGGAAAATACATTCATGTTTATCATCACGATGACCATTTCGATACCATTACCACCATCACCGGCTTCCTGGGATACGGTTATTACTGTGAGAAATGTGATTATGGTTATAACAATCGAGAGCAACACAAGCATTGTGGATGGAAATGTTCAGGATGTTTGGCCTCTCCACCCTGTCTGAGCGAAGAACCAGTGCCTTGTTCAACTTGTCTGCGCACGTTTGTCAGCCCTACCTGTTACCAACAACATTTGAAGACGCAAGGTTCACAGAAGAAATGTGCTTGTCAACTGCTGAGAATGTGCCCTACCTGTGGACAAGGCCTACGTACCAATAATGCCAAGGTACACGTATGTCAAGGAAAGAAAAAATGTCACATTTGTCACCACATCGTGGACTTGGAACACGAATGTTACGTGTAAAAATACCAACCCCCACCAGAGAAAGAGGACGGTCACAAGAAGAAAGGCAATTTCATCTTTTTCGATTTCGAATGCATGCAAGAGACCGGCATTCACATTCCTAATTTCTGCGTGGCTCATCGAGCGTGCGAGAAGTGCATTCAAGAACCTATCTTCAGTTATTGCCCTCACTGCAGCAAAATTCCCGGAGGGCGTGAAAAAATCTTTCGAGGACCGAACACGTTAGCCGATTTTGCCCAATGGGTCTTAGACCCCATCGACAAGACGTGGAGCCAAGAGGACATCGAACGTTACCGAGATTGTCATCGTCATGCCACGGTGATGGCTCACAATTTCTCCGGATACGATGGACAGTTTCTTTTGAGGTACTATACGGAACAAGGCACCGAACGTCCTAAAGTGACTTTGAACGGAGCCAAAATCATTTTCATGCAAGTGGGACAAGTACAGTTTAAAGATTCGATGAGCTATTTGGCCATGCCTTTGAGTCGAATGCCTAAAACGTTTGGAATGACAGAAATGGCTAAAGGGTACTTTCCACACTTTTTCAATACGGAAGCCAATCAACACGCCGTTCTACCCCATTTACCTGAGGCTCACTATTACGACCCCCGACAACATGCGTACCGAACAACGAGAAGCTTTCTACGCTTGGTACCAAGCTCACGCCTCGGACCCTTTCGACTTTCAGGAAGAAATGCTAAAGTATTGTCGTTCCGACGTGGACATTTTACGGCGTTGCTGTGGAAAATTTCGAGAACTGTTCATGGAACACGGAGGGGTCGATCCTTTGAAAGAAGCTTGCACCATTGCCAAAGAGTGTTCCTTAGTGTATCGACAACGATTCATGCCTGAAAACACCGTGGCTGTCATCAGTCCTCAAACGACCCACTATGTCAAGCGTCAATACTCGGTCAAAGCCCTACGTTGGTTACATTACTTGTGCGACAAGGAAGACAAGTGGATTCAGCATGTCCGCAACGGAGGGGGCGAAAAGACCATCGGAACGTATTCGGTCGATGGCTGGGACTTAGAAAACCCCAAGATCGTGTACGAGTTTAACGGTTGCTTATTTCACGGATGTCCCGTCTGTTACCCTGACCGTAGCACTAAAAATCAGTTTTTGCAACGAACCATGGAAGACTTGTACCAGGACACTTGTCAGCGACGCCTAAAGTTAGAACAGCAAGGATACCAAGTGGTGGAAATGTGGGAACACGAGTACGATCACCGTATGAAAACCGATCCCGAGTTTAAACGCCTCGTGGAAAGTTACCAGTTCATGGACCCGCTGAACCCGAGGGATAGTTTGTACGGAGGAAGGACCAATGCCACCTGTTTGCTGTACCAAGCCGACGAAGAGAAAGGAGAAGAAATGAAATACTTGGACGTGTGTTCGCTGTATCCCTACGTGTGCAAATATTGTCGCTTTCCTGTAGGGCACCCACAATTGCTGACGGAACACATCAACCTGAAAAACATTCGACAATACGAAGGCTTGATCAAGTGCAAAGTTTTGCCTCCCACGAACCTATACCATCCCGTCTTACCTCACCATTGTCAAGGCAAACTGATGTTTCCCTTGTGCCGTACTTGTGCCGAAACGTGCAACCAAGACAAACCTTGTCAGCACAGCCAGGAAGAACGGGCCTTGACGGGGACGTGGGTCAGCGTAGAATTGTTCAAAGCTCTGGACATGGGATACCAACTGTTAGAAGTGTACGAAATTTGCAACTTTCCCAAGACACAACAATACCACAAGGGTGATCCTACTCAGAAAGGCATTTTCGCCGACTACGTGGATGCCTTTTTGAAACTGAAACAAGAAGCTAGCGGCTATCCTTCCTGGTGTCACACTCCCGAAGACAAAATACAATTCAAAGAGAAATACTACGAACAAGAAGGCATCACTTTAGATCACATCGAGAAAAACGAAGGCAGGCGATCGTTTGCCAAAGTGATGTTAAATTGCTTGTGGGGTAAAATGGCACAACGACCGTGTTTACCCAAGACGGAATATTTGACAGAACCTTCCCGCTACTTCCAGATGATTCACGACAAAACCAAATACATGAAACACGTGGACGTCGTTCGAGAGAATTTGATCTTGGTCAATTACGAAGAAGATCTGGACTTTGTACAAGACGACCCTTTTGGAAATGTCATCATTGCGGCTTACGTGACAGCTCATGCTCGCTTAAAATTGTACGAAACTTTAGAACTGTTAGAAGAACGCGTCCTGTACTTTGACACGGACAGTTGCATTTACATCCATCACCCGATTCAACATCACCCTGACATCGAAGGAGACCGTTTAGGAGCCTGGACAGACGAGCATCCCGACGACAAGATTCTAAGTTTCGCGAGTGGCGGTCCCAAAAATTACGGCTACCAATACCCGGACAAACAAGGAGAAGTGCACACGACGTGCAAAGTGAAAGGACTGACTCTGAATTATCGTAGCAGTCGAGTGGTCAACTTTGGGGTATTGAAAGAAGCCTTACAATCGGGAGAGGATGGAAACTTTAAAGTGACCACCTATCAACCGAACAAGATTGTACGTTTACCCACTCATCACATCGTCAGTCGGCCCTTGGAAAAAGTCTATCAAATCGTGTACCAGAAGCGAGTTCGACTTCCCAATCATTTCACCTTACCGTATGGACACGTTGGTATAAAACATTGGTTGTAAGAGGATAGTTACCCCACCAGAAAGATGACTTCGTCACAGCAAGAATCGAGTGAGAAACCCGATGAGAACTCCAAGTTCAAACCCTACCATTTTCCAGTCTTCTTACCTGACTATTGTGATTGTGCCCGTCGATTGGACACGTTTCAGAAATGGCCTACGGATAGGGAAGGATTACCTTCTTCGCATGTTTTAGCTAGAACAGGATTTGTCTACTTGGGACCTGAGTCAGGATTGGGATACGAGGTACAGTGTTTCGCTTGCGAACTGAAGTTACGAATGGATTTATGTATCTATAAAGATTCAGCTATTCTGGAACATACTCGATGGTCTCCGCACTGCCCTTACCATTCTATGGCCTTTCCACCCATCACACTACGGTACAATGTTGACGGTACCTTAGAGACGGTACCTTCCAGAACAGGACATAAAAAACGTAAAAAAGGAAAGATGTACAAGCTGGAGACTGCATTGCGACTAGTATAAAAAGGGGCTATGGTCAAGATCGATAGTTCATTGTGACTACCAAGACCGAGCGAACAAGATGAATACTTTCAGAGAAACACAGAACAAGTTGTTTAGAAAGGCACAATTCAAGTGTGAGGCTTCGGAAGTGGAATGCGATTGTGAGCCTTGCGATGGGTACGATGCTGTACCTTGTGACCTGAGCGATGGCGTAAAGCATCATGGAAACTTTAGTGTCCCTACCCCTATCATGGAAAGGGATGCTCTGCGTGTCAAACCTGAGGGATGCGAAAGCGATGCCGCTCGTCCTCTTGGACATTTTACTGGGTTTCGTTTTAAAGGGGAATGTTCACCTTCACGTCTACCCCCCTACGGATGTCATCTAGCCCTGAGCAAACTCCTACCCATGTCACTCAACCCTCATCGAAACGAACCTGTGAAAGACGAATATTCGTTCCCTGTGCGTTTGTCGGAATACTGCGACTTTGAAAATCGTCTTCAATCGTTCAAAGGAAAATGGCCTAAGTATCTGGGAGGACCGACCCCCGAAGAATTAGCCAGAGCCGGATTTTTCTACTTGGGCGAAGGAGATAAAGTCAAGTGCTTCAGTTGCAGTGTGTCACTTCACCACTGGGAACCGCAAGATTCGGCCTACGTTGAACATGCTCGATGGTCACCGAATTGTCATTACTTACCCTTAGTGGGACCGAGACATTGAAGTAACTTCTTACCATAATCTGTTCATGGATACTTTACAAGAGAACATCCGTGCTTTGCCTGTGGAGTTGAGAGAACGCATTTATCGAGAGCTGGTTAAAATACAAGTGAAACGTAAAGAACAATTGCATCCGTTACGTCACCGGTGTTTGAACCACTGGTACCTGAAGGCTATACAAGGATTGATTCAATTGAAAGTGTTCCATCGGACAGACATTGATGAACGATCCTCTAGTTTTAAAAAGGATTGGTTTGGTATGGGCGATTCTACCTACATCATTGTAAACGTACTGCATCGAATTCCAGAAGAAGAGTTAACGAATTACCAACATCTTGAACACAATGTCAACTTGGTGAAAGAGGAAACTTCTGAACGAATTGTAATGTGAAAATTAGTGACTGAACGATTTAAATTCGACACTGAAGTAAAACCATGTTTGTGCAAAGAGTACATTTCTTGTGTCAGACCAAAGAGGATTTAGTATGACCTATTCATGGATACTTTGCTAGAGAACATTCGTGCTTTGCCTGTGGAGTTGAGAGAACGCATTTACTGAGAGCTGATCAAAATACAAGTGAAACGCAAACTCAAAGTGATTCGTCCGTTTCTAAATTATGCTATGTTCCAAAGTACAAGAAGACTGATTATGAGTGGATATTACATTAGGCACAAAGTTAAACGAGGCTATTGGCCACCACCCAACGATTCCAAAAACAGTGTATATACTTATGGATACTTTACAAGAGAACATTTTGGGCTTGCCTGAGGAGTTGAGAGAAAGGATTTACCGAGAGCTGGTGAAAATACAAGTGAAACGTAAAGAACAATTGCATCCGTTACGTCACCAGATCTTTAACCACTGGTACCTGAATGGTATAAGAGGACTGATTCGTCAGAAATTTTTTCAGTGGTCAGACCTTGTTGAACACTTTCAGTTTGTGAATGATGATGGACCAGACGTTCGTAATTTTGGTTACTTCGAGATTCACTTACTGCAACGTATTGAGGGAAGACGAGTTAAAGGATTACCAACATTTGTTACATGGAATCTGCTTAGAAAAAGACGAAACATCTAGACAAACTCTGACGTTTCAGTTACAGTATGTAACATTTAAATTCCCTACTGGAGAACGAACATGTTTGGTTAGAAATTACCTTTATTGCTTCCGAAACAAAGACACTATAAAATCAAGTTGCCATGCCACGGATTATGTCACATATCATTGAACAGATTCCGTGGAAGGAACTCAATGACCATATTCAAACCGTGGATCATTACCATCGATTATTACAAGAACTGTATCCATTCAATTTGGGACGACAAGAAGTGTGTGTCTTAGTGACTAGTTTTCTGGGATTTCGTTTACCAGCCGATTCTTTGTGGACTCTTTACGATCAGTACTTACCATACCCCCATGGCCTTAAATGGTCACGAAAAACTCCTTTTGCTCAAAGCCTTGCGGTTTCATCTGGATACTTCTCGACCTCAACAGGAAAAAAAGATTCGTCAACTTTTAGCTACCCAAGACGTGTATGACGATGTGTGTGTAGCTTGTGACTTACATCCCCATTGGACAGATGTCCGTGCCTGGAAAGAATGGGGTTTTGAGGCTTGGACCCAAGAAGTGGCCCAGTATGCACGAGAGTTGTTCAAGGAAAAAAGTTACTTTTCAACCCGTGTTAGTGACGGTGCCAGAAGAACCCGTCACCCAGGACAGGACTTTCGTGGACAGACCTGAAAGACCCTTTCGGGAGGACACTTGTGTGACCTTACCCCCTACTATAGAACTGGTTAGAACATTACCCAAAACATGTTGTACAGACACTTGTTTTTATTCCACGTTCATAGTTATCATGTGCCTTTTATTCTTGTACTTAAGCCTTTGGCTTTTATGTATTTTTGTCTTTCGTATTCATGTTTGAAAAAAAAAACAATTCAATAAACGTGTTCTGAAAAAGTATATAAACTCTTGTCTTGTTTGTTTTTCGTGTCACAAGTGACATTTCTCACACAATGGCTACCTCTGCTGTCTCTGCTCCCTCTTCCTCTACTGTCAAAGTCATCGACGAACACTTAGATCGTGCCAGTTGGGAGGCTTTGTATCTTCGCCATCCCTTTAACATGCTCATTGCTCGACCTAGCGGTTCAGGCAAAACCGAATTCGTCAAACGTTTGATCGAACATAAACATCATTTGATCGATCGACCACCTCAACGGATCGTGTGGTGTTACAAAGAGTGGTAATCGGCGTACAACCTCTTGCGAGAAAGTCAAGGCGATTCCATCGTGTTTGTGGAAGGCATTCCTAAAGAAGACGACAGCATCGTCTCTGACTCCCGTCAAACCCATTTGGTCATTTTCGACGACATGTTAGGAGAAGACGAAGAAGAAATTAAATTATGGTTAACGCGCAAAGGGCATCACCGTAATGCCAGTGTCGTTTACATCACCCAAAATTTGTTTCAACAAAGTAAAGCCCATCGTACCATCAGTCTCAATGCGCATTGCGTGGTCTTGTTTAAAAGCCCTCGAGATAAATCGCAAGTGCAAGTCTTAGCCAAACAGTTAGGAACGCCTTGGCTGACTCAGGCGTACGACGATGCCACTCAAACGCCACACGCCTATTTACTCGTCGATTTGAAACCTACGACTCCCGATGATTTGCGATTTCGTACCCACTTGTTTCACCACTGGTGCCAAGACGGAGGGCCTGTCCTGTACACGTCTCCGTCCTCGACTTCATTTCACTCCCCATAAAAAAAAATCTATAAAAACCTCAGACCCTTTTTCGTCTGTCTCACACAGTGTGAACATGACGTCCCTTCAGTCGCATCTTCCCGTCAAATTGATTCGTGCCTTGTATAGCATCAGTCGAGAAAAAAATCCACAAACACGAGCTCGTGTCTTAGAAGCTAGTCTCAAAGAAGTCTTACGATGGTTCACGGTGACGGCACGTCAATTACTCCAAGGAATCATTCAGATTCCTCATCAAACCAAACGCTTTTTCGATCGAAACAAAGTCGCTTTGGTCCAACTGGCCGATCCACGCATCGACACTCAAACCAAAAAACAAATCATTTTGAAACCTGGAGGGAGCGGTACTCTAGGAGGGGTCATCATTCGCTCTCTCTTCAGATGGGATCCTAATGCCCCCAAAGTTATCCCCAAGACAAAAGTCCAACGAAGCCTCAAGAAGAAAAAGGAAAAGACCAGGTCCCCAAGGAGGACTTCTCCAGTGGCAGGACCCTCCTCTGACCAGACACCACCACCCCGGAAAAAGAAAAGAAGCCCCCAGAAAAAGAAACAGAAAAAAGTCCCCAGAAAAAGAAAAGTCCACAGAAGAAAACTAGTCGCAAGAGAGGCACTTCGGCCAGGACGCAACCTTACACTCGCAAACCACGACCTGCCACAGCGGTGACTGCGTCTCCGACAGCCTCACGTTTATCCACTTCTCCGTTAATGACACCTAGAACTGAAGAGTACTTGGAGACGTTAATCACACCAAGAACTTCTCCGTTGATGATCCCCAAAAGAACTTCCCCAGTGGCAGGACCTTCCAATTTAGTGGCAGTGGCTGCTGCTCTCAAAGTACCTTCTCCCAAAATCAAAGTCCATGAAAGATCGGGCATGTTACAAAGTTTACTGGATTTGTCCAAGCAAGAACTGGCTCGATTTAGTCCGTTACGTACCCCTGCACGACGTGTCATGCCTGTCCTCAAACTAATACGACGTAAAGACAATCAGTGGCGACGCGTTCCAGTATAAAAAAGGCCTGTGACCAAGTAGGGGTATCAGTGAACTTGTAAAAGATGTCACCTCCAAGAAGCCAAAAAAGAAAGAGACAAAGGCAGACGCGTCATCCGACAAAGCGCTTAGCCAAGCATCGACATTACCCTAAGAAAAGACACAGTCGTTCCAAGAAAAAGAGGCGTCAACAAAGGGGAGGATTCCTTGGCGATTTTGGGAAAAACATTGTCACCTTTATGACAAAGCGATAGTCCCAAAAAAAATAAAAGGGTGTGCGTTAAGTCATCGACGTTAGTGTCTGTTTGGTGAATGTCCCGGAACCCACAAGCAAAGATGTCACCCTCCAGAAAACCCCAAGGAAAGAAAAGGAAAGGACTGCCACCACGTTTAGCCAAACATGGGGACATGTTATCTGTCCTGTCCAAAGCTTCTCCACCCCTACGAAAAAAACTCATTCAAACGGCCTCCAAAGAGGTCATCGATACCGTGTGCGAATGTTGTTTGAACGTTTTGAAAGGCACGATCCCTTTGTCCAAACACCAGAAACAGTGCTTAGGCAAACATCCTCACGTTCTTCGGAAAATGGTTCAAAAGAAAATTCCCATTCGTCAAAAAAAGAAGATGTTGGTCCAACGTGGAGGCATTTTGCCTCTCTTGTTAGGCCCCATACTGAAAGGAGTCTTCGGAACCATGTTGGGAGGACTGGTGGGAGCAAGATAAAAAGGCCTTCGGAAGTCCCAAGATCTCAGAATTAACCCCTGACAACCCCATGGAAGGATGAAAACTAGCTTTAGTGCCTTACAAACGATGGATGGAATACCATCGGTGGCAAGAACAACGCACCCCGCATTTACCTCCCAATCCCAATTTGAGCGAGATGTCCCAGTTACAACACGAATTGCAGTCCTTGATGGATCGCCAAGATTTGTCCGAAACAGAAAAATCGCAAAAGTACAGTCAGCTCTTGCAACGATTGCAACTCTTTCACCAGAAAGCTTTAGACGAAACAGCTCTACCCACTCTGAAAGATTTTAAGACCTTGATGAAAAGTCCAGCACCATCACCAGTACCAGTACCAGTAACACCAGTACCAGTGACCAAGACAGAAAAAGGAAAAGAAGAAGAAGAAGAAGAAGGGTTTCAAACTCCACCAGAAAAAGTACGCAAGTTAACAACACCACCTCCCTCCAGAATTGGATGGATTAAAAAGATGATGGCCACCCCTTCTTCATCACAAGAGAAAAAGAAAGTGAAGACAGAAGTGAAGACAGAAGTGAAACAAGAACCGATATCCCCCGCTCAGACATCCTCCTCCTCCTCTTCAACACCTATTGCCGGTCGCACACGCAAAGCCTTGCAATCCAAGAAAATACCCCAAGAGAAAAAGAGTAGCCTCTTCCAAGAGTGGGTGCCGTATTAACACACCAACCAACACAAAAAAAATGGAAAAAGTCTTAGCCAGCATTTACTACGATCCCTCGCATCCTGCAGGTTACGCAGGAGTTCAAAAATTGTATCGTGCTGCCAAAACGCGACTGAAAAGTCTCCGTTTACCTCAAGTGCAACGATGGTTACAAGAACAAACTAGCTACACTTTGCACAAACCCATTCGACGCAAGTTTGCCAGAAGTCGCACCCGAGTGGAAGGCATCGATCATCAATGGCAAGCCATAGCCTCCAGGTTTAATGGCGTGTTTGGGAAAGCTTTTGAGATTGTCAAGAACAAAAGTGTCACCATGGAGTACCACAAAGCAGCTCGTCGCTTCTTGATGAAATTTGAGCGGAATAAAATCCTGTCCATTTTATTTTGTCCTGAATTGTTTGTCATGTTGGGCGGTGACATGGAGCTGAGGAAGAAAGTAGAACAAAAACCCGAATCATCAGGCATTTCTGACAACGAGACTTTTGCCAAGTTTTTTCGTACCCCGGTAGAACTGAACCAAGGACTGAATTTGATCTTTGTGTACTCTGATGTGGTGGAGTACAACGTAGTGGGACACACTTCCGTGCCATTACTGCGTGTCATTCCTTTCAAAGTGGATTCTGCCACGAACGCTGACGAGGAAGGTGGAAACACTTACCACGTCCACCGCGAATTTGTCCATCCTCACTATTTTCCGGTCAGCAAGTCGTATTTGGACACGGTCAACATTACTATAAAAGGAGATTTGGGACAAAATATTCCATTCACCAAAGGAAAAGTCACGGTGAAACTCCATTTTCGAAAACGGTTCTCTCACGACTCGTAAGTAAGTCATGTATCCGGTGTACCGAGGGGTTGCACGACAGCGAGGACACGGTTTAGGAGGCATGTTAAAATCGGCCTTTCGTTCGGTGGCCCCGGTGTTGAAACCGATGGTGACACGCGGATTGCACGCCTTGAAAGATGCGGCACTGACGCAAGGCAAAGAATTTCTCCAAAATGTCATCATCGACAAACAAAACCCTAAAGAAGCCTTCATGAGGGCAGGCAAAAATGTCTTGCTGCAAACGGGCAAAGACATTTTAGGCCGACGAGACACACCTATAAATGCCCTGCACGCTACCGAGTCAGGCATTCAGCAAGGACAAGGCAGAAAGAGACGACGACGAAGAAAACACCCTTTCACCAGATTTCAAGCGAGAAAGGCCAAGAAAAGAAAAACCGTTCGAGACTTAGACGTTTTCGATTATTGAGAAAGAACAGAACAAAATGATGCACCGAGAGTCTTGCGCCTGTTCCAAGACGGAACTGGATCTGTTTGCCATGCCACCCACCATGATGACCATGCAAGAATCCCAATGGGTGGAATTTCACCCCGTCTCCTCATTGACCGATTCCGCTCCCATCGAGTTTGAAATCAAGGGACAACCCGAAGATTACATCGATCTGAATAGCAGTTACTTGTACTTGAAAGTCAAAGTTCTAGATAAGGATAATGGTGAAGTAACATACACTGAGAATATAGCTCCCGTCAACAATTTCATGCATTCCTTGTTCAGCTCAGTGGACTTGTACTTGAACAACAAACTGGTTAGCAGCAGCATGGATACTTACCCTTACCGTGCCTACCTGGAAAATCTCTTGACGTACGGAATAGATGCCAAGAACACTCATCTCAATGCTTGTGTGCTATGGGAACCTGACGAAGCGACCAAGTTTGACGAAATAGATAAAGACAATGACGGCTTTGAGGAAAGACGAAGCAAAATCCTAAAAGAAAAGAGTTTAGAACTGATGGATCGTTTGCATTTGGACATGTGGTTGCAAGAGAAATATTTGCTGAACAGGGTCAATGTCCGCTTGAGACTGAATCGCAGCAGTGCCGCTTTCCATTTGTTGACTGATGCTGATGCTACTAAGACTGGCAATCCTAAAAGCAAAATCGAGGAGGCCAAACTCTACGTACGACGCGTGGAAGTTTTGCCTAAAGTAGGTAACGACATCAGTCAGACGTTGAGCAGAACGACCGCCAAGTATCCCATACGACGCGTGGAAGTGAAAACGTTCACCATTCCCGCTAGTCATCATTCCATGATCGAAGATCATCTGTTTCAAGGACAGTTACCCAAGCGTTTACTCCTTGGTATGGTCCTGAATTCAGCCTTCAACGGAGCCTTCCATCAAAATCCTTTCAACTTTCAACACTTTAAGGTGAAGAAAATCGAAGTCAGTCGCGATGGCAAGACCTTGTGTACCCGACCTTTCGAACCTGTCTTTAGTGACGACGTGACTAAGATGAATTACTTGAGATCGTACTTGTCTTTGTACGAAGCCACCGGCCAGTTAGGGACCAACACCAGTCACGGCATTACGTACGAAGATTACGCAGGAGGCTATGCTTTGTGGGCTTTCGATTTCCCTCCAGACCAATGCATCGACGAGGGACATTTTCACCCTATAAAATCAGGCCAGATTCGTGTGGAACTTCAGTTTGCAGAACCATTGGACAAGACAGTGAACGTCATCCTGTATGCAGAATTCGATAATACAATAGAAATCAACAGTTTGAGAGAAGTCATTCTAGATTATTAGAAGCCATGGAAGACCGTTATCCCTCTTTACCTAGTGGAGAAGCTTTAGACATGGAAAGTGAGGAGACCGTGGAAGGAGAATCCCAAGACAAAGACGAAGAAGCTGTCATGATGAAGTCGAGATGGCCAGAACAAGAAGCCCATTTAGTCTTCTGTTTTGCCAAACACTTGGTCGAAAAAATGACGGAATTGATCAAGAAAAATTGTTATGGATGTCAAAAAGATCATCCCAGTCAAATTCAACACGATAAATGCCTAATGTTAAGTCAAGAAGAAAAATTGGACGAGTATCTGGACGAAGCTTGGAGTCTCATCTCGAACAAAGACGTGTTGCACCAGTGGTATAAAGACTTGCGTGAACATTCTTGTCCACCATTAACCACTCAAGAGATCCATCGTATCGAAGCTCTCCTGAATCAGAGTGAGGAAACAGAACGAATAACCGTTTATTCGTCAGACATTTTCAAGCAAAAAGTCAGGATCGAATTGTCGACTTATGATTACCTGTGAAGAAGAAGAAAAAAACACACACAAATCAATGGATACCTGGGAACTTTATTACCTTTTGAACCACAGTTCGTACACTGCTTCTTGGAATCCTGTCGTCTGTGCTAAAGATGAACTCCCTCATCGCAAACCTAAAGACCATCAAGCTTACGTGATCAACACGGACGACAATCATCTCCCAGGAACCCACTGGGTAGCCGTCTACTTTCCTCAAGAAGGATGTGTGGAATATTTCGATTCGTATGGATTGCCTCCTTTGGAAGACGATATCATTGACTTTATGAGAAGAAATGCTCAGACCACCCGATTCAATAATGTGAAATTACAAGGCACAGATTCCTTGGTGTGTGGACAGTACTGTGTGTATTTTCTGCATCATCGCAGCCTGGGCTATTCCTTAGAACATTTAGTGACTCATTTTGATCCTCGTTCTTCTTCAAGAAATGATGTGAAAGTAGATCGATGGTTTTGTGACCATTATGCTTATCTTTTGTCTCAAGCTAGGAAACGTAGTGTCCATCAATGGCCTAATGATTTCCAACAGTGGAAATCACAATTTCATTCACAACGTTGTCAGCCCTGTTTAAAGTAGAATGTCAATTGAGAACAAAATTGTTTGTGATTGGAAAAAATTGTTTGATGTTATATTGTTGGATTATTGTTAAAAATGTTAGAGTTGTTGTTTAGTGTTAAGTGATTTTTGAATAAAAAATGTTGTGTTTTTAAAAAAATGCCTTTGTGGTTTGTTTAGCTATAAGAATGTTGGATTCATGCTCTTTCATTTCTTACTATCCCTCTCATGACACTCACTGAACGTTGCGACTCGAAATCCGTGTGGGGATGTTTTCCTTCACGTCCGCGCTTTGACTTTAAGAACCGGGGTTGTTTCCAGTCTAACCATCCATTGTCGACTCATCCTCCTACGAAGATGTGCTCCAAACTAGCTAAGCTCAACGAAGCCTACGTGAATTTGCATAGGGTCAGACACAGTCTGATACCGAAGCCAGAAGAAATAGAGAATGTGAGAATGTTAAAAATCACTGAAGACCTCATAGAAGAACTCTTCAGAGAAGAAATGAACAGGGAAAAAGAAGAATGGACAGAGAAGTACAGACTTCAGAGACAGCAGCAACAGCAGCAACAGAAGCAACAACAACAACAGCAGCAGCAACCTGAAGCTGACAGAGGCTTTGTCGATTGTCGTATCGACACCAAAGAGTTCTTCTTCTCTTTCCGAAGAAGCAGACCTATCGTCAGAAAGTCAATCCTCAGAGGACATCGCATTCTTAGAAACTAAAAAAGAATGCCATAGCAAACAAAAAAAAACAGCCCTTTTCAGGGCTACCCAATACTCTAGAAAAGAAATAACGATCCATTTGCCAATGTGTATAGGTAGAGTAGTGTGAATATAAACACTAACTCTTTCTTAAAAAATGTGAGGGTATGTGATTGTGTGTTTGTGTTAGTAAGTGCTCAAGTACGTTGGTAAGGATAGTAGATTAAAATGATGTCTTTTTTTGGTGTTTGAGGTTTATATTTGGGGTTAGATTGGATTGCTTTGCGTATGTGGATAGTCTATTGAAGTGATTTATAAAAATTTTTAGAATAGGAATGAGTAGCATAAAAAGTGAGTGAGTGTTTCTTTTAGGTCCGCGCGTTGTTTTTTGGTCATGATCTAGGTAAGATCAATTTTATGTTTTTTAGGGGGATGTTTTCCTTCACGTCCGCGCTTTCACTATAAATTGAAACTCGCTCGGCAGTCCAGCTACCCTTGTTGATTGATCAACACCACCACCAGAAGAATGAACACGAGATTGGCGAAACTGATGGAACTTCATGTTTATCTGGAATATGCCAGGCGCCTGTTGAATGAACTGGCCGCGGAAGCCATTGTGGAGGAGGGAAGGATAAGAGAGGAGGAGGAAAGAAGAAACAAAGAAGAGGAGGAGAGAAGATATAAAGAAGAAGAGGAAAGAAGATACAAAGAGGAGGAGAGAAGATACAAAGAAGAGGAGGAGGAGGAAAAGGAGAGAAGAAGAAATTTCAGAATCCCAGAAACCGAAAATTGGGATTCTGAAGCCACATATCCTGCCTCTGCTCTCTCCCCCCAAAAGGTAAAAAGTAACTGGAGGATAAGATGTGTATGTGGCGCCAGGCCTGGAAGGTGCCACCATTAACCAGGTGTCCATGAAGTTCCAAAAAAACAGCCCTTTTCAGGGCTACCCAATACTCTAGAAAAGAAATAACGATCCATTTGCCAATGTGTGTAGGTAGAGTAGTGTCAAAATAAACACTAACTCTTTTTTTAATTGTGTGAGGGTATGTGTTTGTGTGTTTGTGATTGTAAGAGCTCAGGTATGTTTGTGTGAATAGTAGATTATGGGTTTCTTTATTGATTCTTAGCGTATGTGGAGAGTATAGTTTTGGTTTTATTATATGAAATGAGAAAGTAGGGGATGTTTTCCTTCACGTCCGCGCGTTGTTTGGTCATGATCTAGGTAAGATCAATTTTATATTTTAGGGGGATGTTTTCCTTCACGTACGCGCTTTCACTATAAGAACCCACAGTATTCGTCGTTCAAACCATTCTACAAAGAAGATGGCTTCTAACCAAATGGACAAAATGCAAACATTGCAAGACGTTTTAGACAACTTAGGAATGATGGAGCAGATGTTAATAAGACTCGTTGAAGACCACTATTCCTATAGTCCCCATCGTGTAAAGATGGAAATTAATAACTTAAGAAAGGTAAAGGACAAGATAAGTGGTGTCATGAAAGAGATAAAGGAGGAGAAGGAGGATGAAGAGGAAAAAATAAGAATACGCAAATGGAACGAAAAAATTGAAAAAGAAGAAGAAAATGAGAAGAGGAAGAAAGAAGAGGAGGAAGAGAAGAAGAAAGAAGAGCAGGAGAAAAAAAGAAAGAAAAGAAGAGAAAGAGTGTAGGAGATAAAATAAGAACTTGGTGGAGAAAAAGAAGAAATTAGAAGCAGAAGAAGAAGAAAAGCCAAAGGCCCTTTTCAGGGCCAGCCATATTTCTCGAAAAGAGATAGCCTTTCAATTGCCTACCCCTTTTTTTAAAAAGATTTTTAAAAAAAATCCCATGTTAATTTCCCTTCTCGCTCAACAGTCCCACAAATTTTCTCCATGTTAATTTCCCTTGTCGCCAGATTGTCCCACGATTTTTCTCCATGTTAATTTTCCATTGTCGCCAGATTTTCCCACGGGGGTCTGTAATGCTAATTTACATTGTCGCTAGGGTATCCCCTTTCACTACTTGTAAGTAGAATGTTAATAAAGCATGTCTTTGAGGCAAATAAGGAACGATCTTGTAGGAAGAATGTTAATAAAGCATATATGTGAGGAAAGCAAGCAATGATTATTTAGATAGAATGTTAATAACGAATGTCTTTGAGGTCTGTAATGAATGATTATATAAGCAGAATGTTAATAAAGCATGTCTTTGAGTTCAGTAAGCAATGATTATATAAGTAGAATGTTAATAATGCATGTCTTTGAGTACTATAAGCAATGACTATGTAAGTAGAATGATAACAAGGCATGTAACTGAGGAAACTAAGCAATGATTATGTTAGATTGTTAATAAATCATGACGTTTAGCTTTGTAAGCAAGGATTATGTAAGTAGAATGTTAGCAATGATTAATGAAGGGGAATGTTTTTAAAGCATGCAAATTAGGTCAGTTATCATGCATCATGTATATAGAATGTTAAACAAGCATGTATATGAGGTAAGTATGCAATGATTATGTTATCAGAATGTTAATAAATCATGAATTTGTGGTAGGTAAGCAAAGATTATGTAAATAGAAAGTTAAAAAGCATGTACCTGTGGTAAGTAAGCAATGGTTTTGTAAGCAGAATGTCAATAAAGCATGTCTTTCAAGTAAGCAAGCAATTATTATGTAAGTAGAAAGTTAACAAAGCATGTCTTTGAGTGCTGCAAGCATTGCTTAATATAGTCTGTTAATAAAGCATGTATCTGAGGTAAGTAGGCAATGATCAGAATGATAATTAAGCATGTATATGAGGTATGAAAGCATTGATTGTGTTAGTAGAATTTAATAAAGCATGTCCTTGAGTGCTGTAAGCAATGATTATGTTAGATTGTTAATAAAGCATGACGTTGAGCTTTGTAAGCAATGATTATGTAAGTAGAATGTTAATAACGCGTGTCTTTGAGGACAGTAATCATTGGTTACGTAGGTAGAATTGTAATGAAGTATGTATTTGTGGTACGTAAGCAACGGTTATGTAGGTAGCATGTTACTATAACTTGTCTCAGAGGCCAGTAATCAACGATCATGTAAGTAGAATGTTGAAAAAGCATGCATCTGAGGTAAATAAGCAAGGATTATGAAAGTAGAATGTTAATATAGCATGTCTATGAAGTGAGTAAGCAAGGATTATGTAAGAAGAATGTTAATAAAGCAACTATATCAGGTAAGAAAGCAACGATTATGTAAGTAGAATACTGATAAATCAAGTCTCTGACGTCAAGAAGCAACGATCATGTAAGAAGAATATTAATTAAGCATGTCTTTGAGCATTGTAGGCAATGATTAATGAAAGAGAATGTTATTAAAGCATGTAAATGATGTCAGTTATCAGTAATCATGCATATAGAATGTTAACTAAGCATGTATATGAGATAAGTATGCAATGAATATGTTATCAGAATGTTAATAAATCATGTATCTGAGGTAAGTAAGCAAAGATTACGTAGTAGAAAGTTAAAAAATCATGTACCTGTGGTAAGTAAGCAATGGTTTTGTAAGCAGAATGTCAATAAAGCATGTCTTTCGAGTAAGTAAGCAATGACTATGTAAGGAGAAAGTTAATAAAGCATGTCTTTGAGTGCTGCAAGCATTGCTTAATGTAGGCTGTTAGTAAAGCATGTATCTGTGGTATGTAGGCAATGATCAGAATGTTAATTAAGCATGTATATGAGTTCAGAAAGCAATGATTACGTAAGTAGAATGTTAATAAATCAAGAATGTGAGTGCTGTAAGCATGACGTTGAGCTTCGTAAGCAACGATTATGTAAGTAGAATCTTAATAACTCATGTCTTTGAGGACAGTAATCAATGGTTACGTAAGTAGAATTTTAATAAAGTATGTATTTGTGGTACGTAAGCAACGATTATGTAAGTAGCATGTTAATAAAGGATGTCTCTGAGGCCAGTAAGCAACGATCATGTAAGAAGAATGTTGAAAAAGCGTGCATCTGAGATAGGGTTTAGGGTTAGAAAAGTCCATGCATCTGAGGTAAATAAGCAACGATTATGAAAGTAGAATGTTAATATAGCATGTCTCTGAAGTGAGTAAGCAAGGATCATGTGAGAAGAATGTTAATAAAGCAACTATATCAGGTAAGGAAGCAACGATTATGTAAGTAGAATACTTAAGAATCAAGTCTCTCACGTCAGGAAGCAACTATCATGTAAAATGAATGTTAATAAATCATCTATCTGTGGAATATTTCTAAAGCGTGTCACAGAGATTAGAAAGCAACAATTATGAAAGTAAAATGTTAATAAATGTTAATCTAAGTAGAATCTTAATAAAGCATGTATCTGAGGTAAGTAACTAACGATTATGGAAGTAGAATGTGAATAAAGCAGGTGTCTGAGCTGAGCAAGCAAAGATTATGTAAGTAGAATGTTAATAAAGCATATGTCTGAGGAAAGTAAGCAATGCTTATGTAAGTAGAATGTAAATAAAGCATGTCTCTGAGCACAGTGAGAAATGAATATGCAAGTTTAATGATAATAAAGCAAGTATCAGAGTTCAGTAAGCAAAGCCCATGTAAGTAAAATGTTAAATAAGCATGTATCTGAATTAAGTAAGCAACGAGTATGAAAGTAGGATGATAACAAAGCATGTCTCTAAGGTCAGCAAGCAATGCTTGTGTAAGTAGAATGTTAATAAAATGATGTATCTGATGTAAGTAAGCAACGATAATGTAATTAGAATATTAATAACACATTTTTGAGGTAAGTAAGCAACGATCATGTAAGTAGAATTCTAATAACGCATGTCTTTTAGGTCAGTACGCAATGATTATTAAGTAGAATCTTAATAAAGCATGTATCTGAGGCCAGAAACTAACGATTATGTAAGTAGAATGTCAATAAAGAATGTGTCTGAGCTAAGTAAGCAAGGATTATGTAGGTTGAATGCTAACAAAGCATGTATCTGAGGAAAGTAAGCAACGATTATTTATGTAGAATGCTAATAAAGCATGTCTTTGAGCGCTATTAGCAATGATCAATGAAGGAGAAAGTTATTAAAGCATGTATCTGAGGTAAGTAAGCAAACATTATGTAAGTAGAAAGTTAAAAAAGCATGTACCTGTGGTAAGTAAGCAATGGTTTTGTAAGGAGATTGTCAATAAAGCATGTAATTCAAGTAAGTAAGCAATGATTATGTAAGTAGAAAGTTAATAAAGCATGTGTTTGAGTGCTGCAAACCTAGCTTCATAAAGTAGTCTGTTAAAAAAGCATTTATCTGCGGTAAGTAGGCAATGATCAGAATGATAATTAAGCATGTATATGAGGTAAGAAGGCAATGATCAGAATGATAATTAAGCATGTATATGAGGTAAGAAGGCAATGATCAGAATGATAATTAAGCATGTATCTGAGGTAAATAAGCAATTATTATGTAAGTAGAATTTTAATAACGCAAGTCTTTGAGATCAGTAAGCAATGATTATGTAAGTATAATGTTAATAAAGCATGTATGTGAGGACAGGAAGCAATGGTTATGTAAGAATACTGATTTTAATGTATGTCTCTGATTTAAGTAAGCAAAGATTATATAAGAAGGTTGTAAATAACACATGTCTTTGTGCGCTTTAAACAATGATTATGCAATTAGAATTTTTAAAAAGCATGGATCTGAGGTTTGTAAGTTCGATGTTAATAAAGCATGTATCTGAGGCAGGTAAGCAAAGAGTGTGTAAGCGGAATGTCAACTGATGTATTTGAGGTAAGCAAATAATTTTCATGTATGTATAATGTTAATAAATCATTGTTTAAGTTAATAAAGCAACGATTATGTAGGTAGAATTCTAATGACGCATGTCTTTTAGGTCAGTATACAATGATTATTTCAGGAGAATCTTAATAAAGCATGTATCTGAGGTAAGTAACGAACGATTATGCAAGTAAAATGTCAATAAAGCATGTGTCTGAGCTAAGTGAGCAACGATTATATAAGTTAAATGTTAATAAAGCATTTCTTTGAGTTAAATAAGGAACGATCGTGTAAGAAGAATGATAATAAAGCATGTATCTGAGGAAAGTAAGCAATGATTATTTAAGTAGAATGTTAATAAAGCATATCGTTGAGCGCTGTAAGCAATGATTAATGAAGGAGAATGTTATTAAAGCATGTATCTGAGGTCAGTAAGTAGTAATCATGTATATAGAATGTTAACTAAGCATGTATATGAGGTAAGTATGCAATCAGTATGTTATCAGAATGTTATTAAATCAGGTATCTGAGGTAAGTAAGCAAAGATTCTGTAAGTAGAAAGTTAAAAAAGAATGTACCTGTTTTTAAGTAAGCAATGGTTTTATAAGCAGAATGTCTATAAAGCAAGTATTTCAAGTAAGTAAGCAATGATTATGTAAGTAGAAAGTTAATAAAGCATGTCTTTGAGTGCTGCAAGCCTAGCTTCATAAAGTAGTCTGTTAATAAAGCATGTATCTAACGTAAGTAGGCAATGATCAGAATGATAATTAAGCATGTATATGAGGTAAGAAAGCAATGATTGTCTTAGTAGAATCTTAATAAACGATTTTGAAAGAAGAATGTTTAAAGATTATGTATCTGAGGTAAATAAGCAATGATTATGTAAGTAGAATTTTAATAACGCACGTCTTTGAGATCAGTAAGCAATGATTATGTAAGTATAATGTTAATAAATCATATATGTGAGGACAGTAAGCAATGGTTATGTAAGAATAATGATTTTAATGCATGTCTCTGATTTAAGTAAGCAAAGATCATGTAAGAAGGTTGTAAATAACGCATGTCTCTGTGCGCTGTAAGCAATGATTATGCAAGTAGAACTTTTAAAAGCATGGATCTGAGGTCAGTACGCAAAGATTATGTCAGTAGAATGTTAATAAAGCATGTCTCTTAGGTCAGTAAGCAATGATTATGTAAGCAGAATGTAAATAATGCATGTTTTTGAACACTGTAAGGAATGACAATTGAAGTAGTAAATCAATAAAGCATGTGTCTGAGGTAAGTAAGCATCGATTATGTAAGTAGAATGTTAATAAAGCATGTATCATAGGTCAGTAAACAATGATAATGTAAGAAGAATCTTGATAAACCATGTATCTGAGGTCCATAAGAAATCACCATGCAAGTAGAATGTGAGGTAAGTAACAAACGATTATGTAAGTAGAATGTTAATAAAGCATGTATCTGAGGAAAGTAAGCAATGATTATGTAAGTAGAATGATAAACTAAGTATCAGAGGTCAGTAAGCAATGCCCATGTAAGTAAAATGTTAGCTAAGCATGTATCTGAATTAAGTAAGCAAAGAGTATGAAAGTAGAATGATAACAAAGCATGTTTCTAAAGTCAGCAAGCAAGGCTTGTGTAAGTAGAATGTTAATTAAAGGATGTATCTGAGGTAAGTAAGCAACGATTATGTTAGTAGCATATTAATAACGCATTTTTTGAGGTAAGTAGGCAACGATCATGCAAGAAGAATATAAATAAAGCATGCATCTAAAGCAAGTAAGCAACAATTCTATAAGGAGAATGTTAACAAAGCATGTATATGAGGTAAATAATATATCAGAGGTACGTAAGCCACGATTATGTAAGAAGAATGTTAATAAAGAATGTTTGTTATGCAAGCAAGCAATTATTATGTAAGTAGGATGTCAATAACGCATGTCTTTGAGAACAATAAGCAATGATAATGTAAAATGAATGCTAGTAAAGCATTATCGGAGGTAAGTAAGCAACGATTATATAAGTAGAATAGTAACAAAGGATGTCACAGAGTTCAGCCAGCGAAGATCATGTAAGGAGAATGTTAATAAAGCATTTATCTTGATCTAATACTCACGTCTTTGAGGTAAGTAAGCAATGAACATATGAGTAGAATGTTAATAAAGCATTTTCTGAGGTACGTAAGCAGCTAGTATGTAAGAAAATGCTAGCAAAGCATTTCAGTAAGTTCATCAAGCAATGATTATGTAATCAGAATTTTGATAAAGCATGCATCTCAGGTCAGTAAGCAACGCTCATGTATGAAGAATGGTAATAAAGTATGTATCTGAGGGAAGTAAGCAAAGATTATGTAAGCAGTATGTTAACTCATGTCTTTGAGGTAAGTAAGCAATGAACATGTGAGTATATTGTTAATCAAGCAATATCTGAATTAAGTAAGCATCTAGCATCTAAGAAAATGTTAACAAAGCATTTCACTTCGGTCAGCAAGCAATGTTTATATAAGTAGAATGTTAATAACGCATGTCTTTGAGACCTGTAAGCAATGATTAATGAAGGAGAATGTTATTAAGGCATGTAAATGAGGTAAGTAAGCTGTGATCATGTATATAGAATGTTAACTAAGGATGTATATGAGGTAAGTATGCAATGAGTATGTTATCAGAATGTTATTAAATCATGTATCTGAGGTAAGCAAGCAAAGATTATGTAAGTAGAAAGTTAGAAAATGATGTACCTGTGTTAAGTAAGCAATGGTTTTGTAAGCAGAATGTCAATAAAGCATGTCTTTCAAGTAAGTAAGCGACGATTATGTAATTAGACAGATAATAAAGCATGTCTTTGAGAGCTGCAAGCATTGCTTAATGAAGTAGTCTGTTAACAAAGCAAGTATTTGAGGAAATTAGGCAATGATCATGTATATAGGATGTTAATTTGTATATAGCATGTATTTGAGGTAAGAAAGCAATGATTGTGTTAGCAGGATGTTAATAAAGCATGTCTTTGAGTTCAGTAAGCAATGATTATGTAAGTAGAATGTTAATAAAGCAAAACTTTGAGTGCTGTAAGCAATGATTATGCAACTGAAATGTTAATAAGGCATGTAAATGAGGTACCTAAGCAATGATTACGTTAGATTTTTAACAAAATATGACGTTGAGCGTTGTAAGCAATGGTTATGTATGTCGAATGGTAATAAAATATGTATTTGTGGTATGTAAGCAACGATTATGTAAGTAGCATGTTAATAAAGCATGTCTTTGAGGCCAGTAAGCAAGGATCATGTAAGAATAATGTTAAAAAAATGCATCTTAGGTAAATAAGCAATGATTATGTAAGGAGAATGTTTGAGGTCAGTAAGCAGTGATTATGTAAATAACATTTTAATAAATCAAATCTGTGAGGCCAGGAAGAAGCGATCTTGTAAGAAAAATGTTAAAAAGCATGTATCTGAGGTAAATAATCAATGATTATGTAAGTATAATGTTAATAACGCACATCTTTGAGGTCAGAAGGCAACGATTATGTAAGTATAACTTTTATAAAGCATGTATCTGTGGAACGTCAGGAACGGTTATATAAGAAGAATGTTATTAAAGCATGTCTCTGATTTAAGTAACCAAATATTATGTAAGAAGATTATAAATAACGCATGTCTTTGTGCACTGTAATCAATGATTATGCAAGTAGAATGTTAAAACAGCATGGATCGGAGGTCATAACGGAATGATTATGTAAGTAGAATATTCATAAAGTGTGGCGTTCTACTTACGCTCTGTTATGAGTTGGGGGTGGAGTCCTCCCAATATTTATTTGAATTACAATGGAATTCTCACCTTGCTCGTTTTTTGTAGGAAGTGAAATTAGTGATAGAGAGAGGTAAAGCTCCAAGCCAGCCAGTTAGCAATACCGACAATTAAATTATTAAGAACACAAAGGTGAAATTCAAAAGAATAACAATTTAATACAATTTAAACGATATTAATTTCTCAACCAATTTTCTTCCCCTCGACCATGTAACAACCTATTTCATCACGTGATTATAGTGTGAGATGGCTTTCCCCTGTACTTGGTTTCTACTCATGTGTGCTCTACTCTGCTAATTCCTTTCCTCCTTCCGGCGTTCTCCGTACTCCGATTCTTCCTATCCTCTTACCCTTTTGTCTCCTTTTCTCCTCCCCCTTCTCTCCCTCTTTCTCTAGCAACTAGGCTTGTTCTCTACTTACTGCCTTGTTCTATCCTGTCTCTCTGAGACTCGGGCCTTGACTAACCGGTAGTTCTGTCTCCAAAAGCTTCCTTTACGAAGCTTTCTGTCCTTGAATGTACCAAGGTTTTTCTCCCGCCAATTCACGAGTGGCTTCCTCGGAGTTATTGCTACAATTTCTCAGCACGATGCTTCACAACGGCTAATTCGTTCCCAGCCCAAATGACTGTTAAATTCTGGTTAGAATTGATGGCCCCACCCTTCCTCAGTTCCGATTGGATATCAATTCTACCCCAGCTGGTCCATTTTAACCGACCAGCCTCAGGCCATCTGTCAAAGCGGGTAGATTTATAACAGCATCGAGGGTCCTTTGTTCTTAGAACAAAGTTTCAAACGTCTGCATATTAGTTTTGACACCTAATGATGAGTGCTCTTGTACACAACGAATCGCTACGATAGACGCAGGGTCTACCTACATACGACGCTAACCCATTCCTTTGTTCCTGACTTACGTAATCGCGGGCAGGCAAACGTGACAACCCAACCCAACCCCCCCACGGTTGAGAATAAAAATTACTTCAAATGCACATGCGCGTTACTACGCGTAATAAAATAACAAAATTATAGCGACACTACACGCTGACTACGGACACGAATATACACACAACATACGGTTAGCGACAGAGCGGTCTATGACATTTCAGCGCTCCTACTCATGAAATCAGCACCTACGTTCTCGGTTCCTTTCACGTATCTAATCTGCATCTGGTACTGCTGTAAGAACAGCGACCATCGTATAAAGCGTACATTCGACAATTTCGCCTGCGCAAGATAGGCGAGGGGTTGGTGGTCAGTTTTCAATATGAACGTCAGTCCGTACAGGTACCGCTCGATCCGGAGTAGTTCTTCTCGGTAGCAGACAATTTCCGACTGCCGTACGCGACAGGAAAAAGCGTACCCTCGTGCTCTTGCAGTAGTACTGCTCCTAGTCCCGTGTCACATGCGTCAGTGCGAAGCACGAAGTCTTTGGACAGGTCCGGTAGACAGACAACCGCGTCGGATGTAAGCTTAAACTTTAGCGTTTGGAAAGCGTGCTCAGACGAATCAGTCCAAATAACTTTACTCGGTGCCTGTTTCTTGGTTAGGTCAGACAACGCACTGAAATTGGCCACATACCTCCGGTAATACCCGGCCAATCCCAGGAACTATCTCACCTCAGTTTTCTAGGGACAGCGTGCCTTGACTAAGGGTGTGTCCCAAAAAGTCCAAGGTTCGGAACCCAAGGTGACATTTGGAAGGGCGAGCTGTCAATCCCGCCTGACGTAGCCGCTCCAAAACATCAGGTAGCAGAGTGAGGTCTTCACCCCACGTATCTGTGGCTAGCAAGAGATCATCCATGAAGTTGTGGACACCTCTATCGCGCAAGGGCTCCAACAACTTCCGCATCATTCTAGTGAAGATGCTGGGCGCATTCTGGACTCCGAATGGCATGACCAACCATTGGTATGTCCCATAGGGAGTAGCAAAAACGAGCTTTGCCCTATCCTCCTTTCTCACAGGGATTTGCCAATATCTTTGAACAAATCCAACTTTGAGAAAAATTTCGCCTTCGAGACTGAAGCGAAAATATGTTCTGCATCAGGTAACGTTTCCACTTAAATTCCGTCACTTGATTCAACTTCCGGTAGTTGACACAAAACCGATGTGTGCCATCTTTCTTCTGGACAGGACTACCGGAGAACTGTACGGAGAATCAGCCGGCTCGGTTACTCTCAGAGCAATCATTTGCTCGATCTCCTCCCTTACGTCTTGTCGTTTCGCGTGGGGCAAGGGGTATGGTTTCCGCTGGACTGGCCGGTCGTCCACCAACTTTAACCAGAACTCAACGAGTGACGTTCTCCCGGGTATTTTCGTAAGCACATCGGAATACCCTTCCAGTAACGTCTCTATCTCTTCCCGCAGTATCGTGGTCAGCATGGGGTCGCACTCCACGTCCGAGGGGGTCTCATTCCTCGTTAACGGAGAGCTAGAAACAGTATTCGCCCCTTCCGGGTCGCCTTCGGCGTCCTCGGTGACGATCGTGGCGACGACAAAATCGCTGACGGCCTCTCTTTCCCGGTATCGCTTAAGGAGATTGGCATGGTATAGCTTCTCCTTAGTCGGTAGTCGTATCCGATAGGTTTGTCCTCCGACTTTCTCGGTTACGAAGTTCGGCCCCCTCCAAGAAACATGCAACTTGTTGTGTTCTTGGGGCAACAGCAACAACACCTTGTCGCCTACGTCATACTGGCGTGGTTTTGCACGCTTGTTATAATTCTTCGCCTGACGCGCCTTCGCTCGCTTGTGGTTCTCCTGTGCGAGGAAACAAACTCCCTCCAGTTTGTTTCGAAGGTCCGCGACGTACTGATAAGGTAGTACGTACCTCTTCGACAGCCTGACCGTCCGTCCACAGCTGTCTCAGTACGGCGATTGGGCCACGTACGGTCCTCCTGTAGAAGAGTTCAAAGGGAGAAAACCCTACACTCGCTTGTGGTACTTCCCGATATGCGAAAAGCATTGCAGGAATGTACTGATCCCAATCCTTGGGGTGGCCTTTGCACTGCTTCTTGAGCGTGTTCTTCAATGTCCCGTTAAACCGTTCGACCAGTGCGTTACATTGAGGGTGATAAGGTGTAGTCGTAAGGTGTTTAATCGACATCAGTCGGTTTACCTCTGCCATCACGGGACTCATGAATTGTGTCCCTTGATCGGTCAGGATCTCGTCGGGCACTCCGACTCTTGACAAAATTTCAAAAAGCCCTTCCGCGACGGTTTCCAAATCAATATTACACAACGCGACGGCCTCCTGATAGCGTGTAGCGTAATCCATGACCGTTAGAATATACCGATTTCCGTGCGATGACGAGGGTTTTATCGGTCCGATTAAGTCCATCGCGACGCGTCGAAATGGTTCATCGATAAGGGGGGTACTCCCCAAAGGGACGGGTCGATGATCCGTTTTCTGTGCCATTCTCTGACACTTGTCACAGGAGAGACAGAACCGCTTGACATCTCCCTGGACCCCTGGCCAGTAGAATTCTTTGATAAGACGGTCATGCGTCTTAACATATCCCATGTGTCCTCCCATGAGACTTTCGTGTGCGAGTTTTAACACTTCGCCTCGCTTCTCTTTAGGCACGACGACTTGCTTAAAGTGTTCGCTGCCTTTCCTGGCGTGGAGATACAAGACCCCTTGTTGTACGCAAACTTCACCGCGCCATTCGGAGTTTCTTTCTCCGTTCCTTCTGCAGCGTATTTGTGCAACTGCGGCACAGTTGAATCTTCCTGCTATAGCTTCCTCAATTCCTCAATAGTGACCGGTGTCGACGTAACTTCCATCGGCATCGCTTTCGTCTGTCGACTCTTGGACCTGGTTTCCACAGCACTCACCGGCATCGGTGTGCAAATTTTGGGGTTCGGTTGTGGCAACACATAAAGAAATCACAGTATGACGTCATGTGATAATCCAGCCAAGCACGGAGCTTCAATTCTGCCCTTCACGTACGGTGAATCGAGGTCGATGACAGCCACTGGCAATGAGTCACGCGCGCTGTTCCCGTACTGTACTTCAATTACCTTCCCTGTGTAATCCTCAGGCTTCACGTATTTCTTATCGACAAGGGCGGGAACGCTACACCCAGTGTCATACGAGATGGTGGCACCTTCTCCGTTGACAGTAGCAGACGCAAGGTTTGCTGGTTTACAGCTTGCCTCCGGCTCGCACTCCTTTCTAGCTACGGCATTCACCTGGGTTTGCCTGCCTTTGAGATAGTCCCTGGCAAAATGCCCCGGGCGTTTGCAGTTGTAACACGTCGTCGCCCTCGCCGACCTGCAAGGCCCGTTCTCGTGGGTGAGGCCTGTCCTGGTCTATGGGTAGCATCCTTGCCTGCGGATCCCCCTCCGACCTTCCCGTCGCCATGACGGTTATGAACAGCCGGCTCTCCCTCACTCTCCCGGCGCGACTCAGTGAGTCGGGGTCGGTCCGCACCTCCGGAACCTCCACTCTTCCAGTGAGCCTGCTCGTATCTCTCCGCCATGCTAGAGATCTCTTCGAGCGTCCGGTGTTCTCTCTCTCTGCTAGAAAGACTGTCAACTCGCGACGGTAAGTACTTAGAATATGCTCCTTGAGTATGGCCTCGCGTAGTCCGTTGTACGATCGTTCGACGTCGGCCATCTTCATCCACTTCTCAAATAACCATCGAACACGGGTGTGGAATTGAGAATGGGTTTCCGTTGTCTTTTTCGTCGAATCCCGAAAAATTTTACACAACGTTTCGGCGGTCAGGCGATAATGGCAAAGGAGGGCCTTTTTGAGCGCGTCGTAGTCGTCAGCATCATCTGCAGCTAAGCTGTGGTAAAACCTCCCAAGCTGCACCTTGCAAAAAGGCTGAGACGTTAATAGCCCAATGCTGCGAGGGAATTTGATGAGCGTCCGCGAGTTTCTCAAATTGCACGAGGAAATCGTCAATGAACTATTCTTTGTCATTGAACCGCGGCATACTTATCTGTACGATTCGGTGATCGATAAATGGTCGAACGCTCCCTCCAGGAATCGTACTGGGGTCGTCCCTATCGGTGTCCCTAGCCGCTAACCTTACCTTCTCCATTTCGAGAGTGTGAGCCAGTCTGGCCAGCTCTAGCTCTTTCTGTGTTTCTCTGTCCGCTGCTATCTTGGCCAGCTCCGGCTCTCTGTCCGCTGCTTTTTCTGCCTTCCATTCCTTAATTTTTTCCTCTATAAACGCTGCCAGGCGAGCTCCCTCGTACCCGAGATCTTCCGAGCCTATGGCACGGTACTCCTTAATCATCTGTCTTCCTGTAGCCATTTTATGATATACTAACAGTAAGTGATACCTTGTCTCGACTCACTAACAATTGACAGATGTTACACGTTTCTAACCAAATATTTACCTGTTAATACTACTAACTTCGCTCAGGTAAGATAATTTGCTCGATATTTGCTTCAAAATTACTGCAAGTAATCAAAAATCTGCCAAGCATGCAAATATCAAAATATAACATGCACAAGATGAAAAATCATAAAAATTCAAAATACACAGGAAGGATGTATCTGAAGTAAGTAAGCAGCGATTATGTAAGCAGAATGATAACAATGCATATCGCTGAGGTCAGCAAACAAATAGTTGAATTTTAATAAAGCATGTATCTGAGGTAACTAAGGAATGATTATGTGAGTATGATGTTAATAACGCATGTCTTTGAGTTCATTAAGCAATGATTATGGAAGAAGAATGTTAATAAAGCATGTCTCTGAGGTAATAACGCAATGATTATGTAAGCATAATGTTATATCGCATATCTTTGAGATCAGTAAGCAATGATGATGTAAGTATTATTCTGAGGGCATTATTCTGGTGTAAGTAAGCAACGATTCTATAAGCATAATGATAACAAAGCATATCTTTGAGGTCACTAAGCGATGATTATGTATGTAGAATGATAATAAGGCATGTCTTTGAAATCAGTAAGCAGCTATTATGAAAATATGATGTTAACAAAGCATGTATATAAGGTTAGTAAGCAATGAATATGGAGGAAGAATATTAATAAAGCATGTATCTGTGGTAAGTAAAGAAATGATTAAGTAAGTAGAATGTTAACAAAGAATATATCTGTGGTAACTGAGCAATGGTTATATAGGTAGAATGTTGATAAAGCATGTCTTTGAGGTCAATAAGCATTGCTTATGTATGTAAGATCTTAATAACGCATGTCTTTGAGGTCAGAAAGCATTGCTTATGTATGCAAAATCTTAATAACGCATGTCTTTGAGGTCAGAAAGCATTGCTTATGTATGTAAGATCTTAATAACGCATGTCTTTGAGGTCAGAAAGCATTGCTTATGTATGTAAAATCTTAATAACGCATGTCTTTGAGGTCAGAAAGCATTGCTTATGTATGTAAAATCTTAATAACGCATGTCTTTGAGGTCAGAAAGCATTGCTTATGTATGTAAAATCTTAATAACGCATGTCTTTGAGGTCAGAAAGCATTGCTTATGTATGTAAAATCTTAATAACGCATGTCTTTGAGGTCAGAAAGCATTGCTTATGTATGTAAAATCTTAATAACGCATGTCTTTGAGGTCAGAAAGCAATGATCATGTAAGAAGAATGTTAATAAAGCATGTGTCTGAGGTAAGTAAGCAACGATTATGTAAGTATAATCTTAATAATACATGTCTTTTTGGTCATTATTCAACCATTATGCAAGTAGGATGTTAACATAGTATGTATATAAGGTCAGTAAGCAATGTCAATGTAAGTAGAATGTTATTAAAGGATGTCTGTTAGCGCCTTAAGCAATGAATGTGGAAAATAATGTCAATAAGGGATGTATCTTTGGTAAGTAAAGCAATGATTGTCTATGTAGAATGTTATTAAAGCATGTCATTGTGGTCGGTAAGAAATGCCCATGCAAGTAGAATGTTAATAACGCATGTGTTTGAGGTTCTTAAGCAACAATTATGTAAGTATAATGTTAGTAGCGCTTGTCTCTGAGGTCAGTAATCAACGATCTTGTAGAAATAAGAATAATGCATGTATCTGAGGTAAGCAACGATTATGTAAGTAGAATGTTAATAACGCTTGTTTTTGATGGCAGAAAACAATGTTTGTGTAAGTAGAATATTAATAAAGCATGTATCTGAGGTCAGTAAGCAAAGATCATGTAAGAAGAATGTTATTAAAGCGTATATCTCTTGTAAGTAAGCAACGATTACATAAGAATAATGTTAACGAACGATGTATCTGAGATCAATAAGCAATCATTGTGTATGTATGTTAATAAAACATGCATCTGAGGTAAGTAAGCAGCGATTATCATGTTAGTAAGCAAAGATTAAATAAGTAGAATGTTAATGAAGCATGTCTTTTATTTCAGTAAGCAAGGGTTATACAAGTGGAATGTTAATAAAGCATGTATCTGAGGTCAGTAAGCAATTATTATGAAAGTAGAATGTTAACAATGCATGTATCTGAGGTAAGTAACCAACGATTATATAAATAGATTGTTAACACAGCATGTGTCTGAGATCAGAATGCAATGATTATGTAAGTAGAATGTTAAAAAAGGATGTATTTGAGCGTTGCAAGCAATGGTTATGCATGTTGAATGTTACCAAAGCATGTATCTTAGGTAACGAAGCAATGATTATGTAAGTAGAATTAGTCAAGCTTGTATCTAACCTCAGTAAGCAATGATTATATAAGTAGAATGTTACAAAAGCATGTCGTTGAGGTCAGTAAGCAATGACTATGCAATTAAAATGTTAATCAAGCATGTCTTTGTAAGTAAAATGTTAATAAAGCACGTATCTGAGGTAAGTAAACAATTATTACGTAAGTAATATGTTAATAAAGCAATAATCATGTAATTATAATACTAATAAAGCATTTCTTTTAGGTCGGTAAGCAACGATTATGTAAGTTCAATGTTAATAAAGCATGTCTATGAAGTCAGTACGCAAGGATTATATAAGTAGAATGTTAATAATGCACGTGTTTAAGGTCAGTAAGCAATGATTATGTAAGTAGAATATTAATAAAGCATGTATTTGAGGTCAGTAAGCAATGATTTTGTAAGAAGAATGTTAATTAGAACATGTCTCTGGGGTCATTAGGCACATGTTGCAACTTGCAAAAATGTGCTGCTTATTGTACTAATGCTAACTGCTTTTAACTGACAGGGTACAAAATACTCTAGTATCATATGCTACGATATGGGGCTAAATGAAACAATAGGTAAGGGTGATCAAGTCAAACTAGTTAACCTAGTTTATCTTATGATGCACCTATGATAAACAATTTCAGTATGTTTTTCTCGTTCACAATAAAAACGTAAAAATATATTTGAATTTTGTATCAAAAACAAAATGTATATTTTTGAAAAGAAATAATCAGGTTCAGATGTGAATTTCAGTTTTGTAAACAGTTTAAAGTTTAATGGGGGATGTTTTCTGCTAAAATTATGAGAACGTTCACAATTCCATCTTAATATTGATACCATCAAGGAACCAAATACAGGCTTTTAATTAATGTAACTAATATATTTTTTAATTGCATATAATGAACTTATTTTTCTTGCCCTATTTTCTCTACATGAATATGATGTATGTTCCATTCATTTCATTGAAAGTAGGGATGAGTGGATATTAAATGCAAACCCTCCGTTCTACACATTTATCCATCCCACTTTTATTTCAAAACAATAACTCATTGACTGGATTGCAAGCAAATTTGTTATGTAGCTTAAATGAATACAACCTTTACTTTTTTGACTGTGAGCATTACTTTTTATTGTTACAAGAACTACATTAATTATTAGTGGATTTCAACAAAATTTGGTCTTCAGCTTATTATCTAGAATTATCCCATATATTGTCTTAGAGAGTGTGATAATCTACAAATCACTCAACATTTTTACTAATTCCCCCACTTGGAGAGCAGAGGTGTGTGAGAACTTCAGCAGTTTAAAGTCGTCTGTATGGAAGTGTACTTCGCACAGAATACAATTTGTATTTAACTTTTAAGGCTTAATGTATTTGTCATCGCATATACCTATTTTCACTTCAAGATTCTTAGGATCGACATGAATAGTTGTTAAACTAAATTGAATTTGCACATTCGAACAAATATTATGTCATATTCAGACCTTGCAGCAAGAGCTATTGCAAATGCTGTTTAAAATACTGGTTCCCTAAAAAAAATCCCAAAATGGCTGATTGCCAGCATGGTTCATCTTCACACGATGATTTAGTTTCTCAAATACTGGCTGATATTGCAATAGTGATGACTATGATGTTGTGAAGCATGCCAAATTATTAGAGATGGGGAAGTGTAAATGTAGATTCCAGCGAGTGATTAATGAACTTAAAAATGATGTTGAATATGAGTCTGATGGACATGCCACTATGCATTTTAGTGTCAGGAGAGGTGCTCCCAATTTAAATAAAATCTTGGCAGCATTTCTGCCCATGTACAGAGAGATGGGTCATCATAGTCCACGTTTATTGAAACATTTGCAAAATTTATTTCCTTAAAGGGTTGCTTATCCTTTGATAACTCTGTATATTAGCAATTTGCAAAAGAGCAAACTTTAAAAAAAATTCAAAGACTTTTGCCTAATTAGCATATTTCGTTCCATGGACAAATTAATATGAACAACTTTAATTTAAAAACTTTTTAGAGTTTTTCAATATATTTTGCTACAATCAACTTGTTGTTGTGGTGGGGTTTAACGCCATTTTTCAGCACAAGATAGGCTATACATGGCGGACAGTAATAATGGTGGAGGAAGAACCCGGGAAAGCCCCGGAAAGAACAACCGACCCACGAGAAGTTACTGGCAAGCTTTCTCACATACTCACATTGGCTAAATCCGAGACTCGAACCGGCGCAGACAGAGGTGAGATGGCAGTGATCCGTAACGGAAAGCACTTTAGACCACTCGGCCACTCGGGGCCCCTAATCAACTCGTGAAATGAATTTAAAAGTTACTGGCAATCTGTTTCTAACTTTGGTTGTCAGAACTAATGACTGCAATAATGGGATTTCAAAGAGCTCTTAATGATAATTTGATTTTCAGTAATAATTGCTATGTATATTTAATTTAATTGTTTGTCTGTTAGTTTTCATTTTGTTTTATTTCATTACATGTTATTGTAATGTAACATTGTTTTCTGGACTTGACCTTGTCCAACATTGAATTCATTTCTCCTTGCCCTGATTGACTTTTTAATAATTTAGTTTGCTTCATTTATTTAAACAACTAATAATAGCTTCATTATTCTCAAAGTGTATGAGCTAATTAACCGAATTAGTATTCAGGTAAACAGGTTGATTTGTGTCAGAGTTTTGGAGATTCCAAAGTGAGTTTCATAGGCTATTGTGTTGTATGTAAACAAGACTCATTATATCATTTTAGAAGGTTATTTTTCCGTTAGGTAAGGGATATTTTTAGAAAATGCTAATTTGTGACCTGGGGTCAAGCAGAGAACTATACTATTTTGTGACTGTGAGTATTTTACCATTTTCGCTTTAACATCTAGCACTTTAAATTGTATTATGTTGTGACCAGTTTGGGCTGAATTTTATTTGCTTCGAATTATTGAATTCAAGTGATAATTTTCTCTTGAAATACAAAAGTGATCTGACAAAATTCTTGGATAAAGACATTCATTGGAATATATACTGAATCAAGCCTGGAATAATATTTATATGATTCAACAAGAGACTGTTGACACATCAGCACTTTGCAGACCATATCAGACACGTCATCGCCTTCAATTTTGGATCTCTTCGGAACTTGAACTGAGTTTTATTCAGGACATTTTATTAGTAGGACTTGTCTCTTTAATATGTAATACCGTAATTTTATTTTCTTCTCATTTTTCACTTTTAGTTCTAGTTAAATAAATTATTTGTTAAATTTTACAAAGCTTGTTGTCTTCACACTTTTCTGTTATTTATTTTTAGGGCATAGACTCGTAACAGAAAAGTGGAGGATCGTCCAGGATACGAAATTTGCTTAAATATTTCAGAAACCTTTGATTTTGAAATTCAAATTTACATTTTAGAGATATTTAGTGAAATCAGCAAGCGTTTTACAATGTCATCAAAAGTGGAGATCTTTATTTCAAATCATACTCAGGAACAGTTAGACTCAATGAAAAAAGATGAATTGCTTTAACTTGCCAGAAAATACGATCTTTCTGAGGCAAAATCTTCTTTATCGAAGCAGGAAATAAAAAATATTTTAGTCCAATATTTGGTGAAAAATAATGTTTTGGATAAAAGTGTTTTGGTTTTGATTAGTAAGTCTGTATCAGACTCTAACATAAAATAAAGGAATTAAAAATAAAATACAAAATGGAATTAGAGTTAAGAAAGCTTTAACTCCAGAAAGAAGAAAAACAAATGTTATTGGAGAGAGAGAGAGAGAGAGAGAGAATGCAGTTATAGAAAGAAGAAAACAAATGCTATTGGAAAAAGAGGAGACAGAGAAACAAATGCATTCACAGAAAGAAGAAAAACATGCGAATGCAATAGGACAAAGACGAAAATGAGAGACAAATGCTAAAAGAAAAGGACGACAGAGAATTGCAGAGAGTAGGAAGAATTGGTGTATCAATTTACATTAAAAAATTAGAGCTGTAAAGCACCTCCCCACTTTACATACAAATTCAAGTTTTGAGGTTACTAAGACTATTAGGTTAGTGCCCTCTTTTAGAGAAAAAGAAGTAGACAAATATTTTCCTCATTTTGCAAAACTTGCTAACAATTTGAAATGGCCAAGGGAGCATTGGACTCAATTATTACAGTGTGCACTTTTTGGCAAAGCCCAAGACGTATATGTATCCCTGTCAATACAGCAAAATGCTGACTATGATCTGGTTAAGGAATGCATCTCAAAGGATTATGAGTTAGTCCCTGAGGCTTATCGGCAAAATTTCTGGGACTATAAACAAGAAGCTGGACAAACTCATGCTGAATTTGCAAGAGAAAAAGAACAGTTATTTGATAGATGGTGCTTAGACAAGAACGTTGATCAGGATTACGAAAATCTAAGACAACTCGTATTACTTGAAGAGTTCAAGAATTACATCTATAGTGACATTAAGACTTATCTAAATGAGCATAAGGTCGAAACCTTGGAAAATGCTGCTCGTACGGCTGACAAGTATTCCTTAGCTGATAAAGTTTTTTTGTTTAAGTAAGTCTTCCACTCAGCAATCTTCTTGAAAAAAAGTATTTCAGATTAAATACGAGACCTTCTAAATTTCAGTCTGGCACAAGATTTATAAATCAAGTTTCTGATAAGATTGATCAGAAACACTTATATCTTCCTACGTGTAAATATTGTAAGAAGAAATGACACGTTATTTCAGATTGCTACATATCGAACGATAAGCATCAAAATCAAGACAGAACTATTCCAAGTGCTCTTACATCTAAGAGGTCAAGGTCACGGTCATGTATTGAAAGCAATACATATGTTGGGTCTTAAAAAAAACAGTTTGATTTATTATGGAGAATTATAAACCCTTCATGTCGAAGGGTTCTATATCACTCATGAGTGATTCAACCAAACCCAGCCATGTTAAAATTTTAAGAGACACAGGAGCTTCTCAGAGTCTTTTAATATCAGGTACTTTGCCTTTTTCTGAGAAGTCGTCTTCTAGTGAGAGTATTCTCATTCAAGGAGTAGAATGCTGCTTTATTAATGTTCTAATCCATTGTTTAAATTTGTCATCAGACTTAGTCTCAGGACCCGTGACAGTTGGAATGGTCGTTGCATTACCAATAGAGTGCATTCATTTATTACTAGGCAAGGAACTAGCTAGAGATAAGTAATCCACTAATAACTGACAACCCTTGTTTGGATCGGAAAGTCAGTCATATTGAACAAAAATTCCCTGATTTATACCCAGCTTGTGCAGTTACTAGAGACATGACAGAGTAAGTTCTTGAGTATGATGTAGATCAGGAAAGTATTCTTTTAGCTGACACATCTATTGGCCAAGCTTTTGATGAGGTCACATTTACTCTTTGTTTGGATCAATCAAAATGTATTGATTACAGTGATCCTCTTTTAACTACTCATTTTCTTTATTCTAATCAGGGCGACAAACGACAGTACTTGTCCTCGAACAAGAAAAAGATCCTGACATTTCCTGTTTGTTATGAAATGGCAATAGTGAAAATGAAGTCACAGAAGTAACTGTTTGTTATTTCTCTAAAAATGAGATTCTTATGAGAAAATGTAAACCTACCGAGGTACCTACTGGTGACGATTTGTCAGTGAACTATCAAAGTGTAGTTCCAAAATCGATTAGACAGGAAATTCATTGTCTGGCCCATGAAACTCCTTTTGCAGGTCATTTAGGTATTAATAAGACTTATCACAAGATCTTGAATCACTGATATAGGCCAAACATTAAAAGTGATGTTTGTAAATACTGCAGATCTTGTCATACTTGACAAATGGTGGGAAACCCCAATCAGAAGATACCTAAGGCTCATATGAAACCTATTCCTGCATTTGACGAACCATTTAGCAGAATAATGGTAGATTGTGTTGGTCCCCACCCCCATCCCACACACCCACTAACAAATGAACAATACCCTTAGTTTTACTTCTGATATTATTCTTGTCTTCATGCCATTTTCATATGATGATATGGGATATAATGGCTACATTCAGACAGACGAAACCGATTTGAAAAATGGTTACCAAAATGTTCATTGAAACAAAAATTTCCAGAAGGTAGGGTTAAAACGGTTTTCCCAAGATCAAAGTCAATCAGTAAAGAGAATACTGCGCAATACTTTCAAGGGCTTTTTTGGTACCAGCCAGAATCACATAAAGTGATATGCAACACGTTGTGATATCACAACTATGAAGGTGCACATGCTACAGGAAAACTGTACCAAATATGTGATCATTCATAATATTCCACTTTTGTTAACTCGCTAAATTGCTATGTAATATCACACATTATCCTATATGCTATGAAATTTTTCTATGTAGTCCTGCAGTTGTGCACCTGTGATCATCAATGTAAAATGTATCAAACAAGTTAAATAATTTTATATATGACAAAATGCATCCATTAATCTGAAATAATAAGTTAGGCAATAATTAGTGTCAGATTCTTATGAAAGAGGCAGTGTATTCCTTAATAACATTGCCAATTTACAGTACTGAAACAGTATGTGTCACCATCAATGATCAAAAGCATTAAGATATACATGTTCACTTTTTATGGTGCTGAAATGGTTGATACTGTCGACAGTGCTAACATTTTATGGTAATGTTTGTGCAGTCAGAGAATAATTTGATACAGAGAGATGCAGTTAAGAATCTGGGTTCCACTTCTTGACAACTTTCCACAAAATAGTTGTACTTCTTTGTTCGTATAAAATATGTGCAAGTTGCTGTTTGTGCATTGTCTCAGATTTTGAAGGGACACATCGTTTCAGCAAAGTGGTTAATTATCTTGCATGTTGGCTACACAAAAACAAATCCACTAACAATAACATGTTTTTGCATTTTTTAATTTATAAGTAGCACTAGTTACCAGGTCGTGACTACCAGTGCTCAGTTTAGGAAAATACATATTTCGAAGGGAAAGATAGATGTATATTTGTTGAATTTCATTCATAATTGAAATCCTGATGTATATGAATATATTAGGTGAGTAGAATGATGCCATAATGTATAATACTATTTTGTACGTCATAATGTAATCATGCCTATACTTTTTTATAACTGCGTTCTAAACCGCCCCACATCCACCAGTGATGTAGCCATTTGATCGTCTGCCCCAAGTACCGGTTAATGAATGACTGGATGACCTACCAACTCTGTTAGTGGCTAGGTATAGTCCACGTAATGTGCTAACAAATCCTAAACGAGTTACTTCTACTACCAAAACATTGCTTGATCCAATCTTTTAAGTAGTGGTACAAATATAATTCACAAAGACATCTTAAAAAATTAAGAACCGCTTCCGCACAACTAGCCTCATAAGACTCCTCAGCATCAAGTGGCAAGATAGGATACTGAGGCCCTTGCCCAAAGAGGCCTGCCCAGTGTCTACACACACCATCCTGATGCATTCACAGTTGCGATGGGCAGGCCATGTAGCTCGCATGCCAGGCCACCGGCTTCCATAAAGACTATATTACGGTGAGCTAAAACAAGGGAAACGCTCCAAGGTAGGCCAGAGGAACCGCTACAACGAGTCATGTAAGAAGTCGTTGAAGGATTTTGGCATAAGCACTGACACGTGGGATCATACTACTCAGGACATGGGCGTGTGGCGCTCCTCCGTCGGAAATGACGTTCAGCTTGCGAGGCCAACAGGACATCTGCAGGAGAACAACTGAGGCAGGCCAGGAAAGCCAGAGCCAGAGACCCCACCATCTGCGTTATGCCATTCCCTGTCCACACTGCCATAGAACATTCAGGACGCACTTCGGTCTCAGCCACCTGCGCACCCACAGTCCTTTCGATCGCCCTAAACACTGGATGACTAAACAAGTCCTCGTCATATCGACGGACGAACTCATTATTGATTATGTATTCAGGGAAATCCTATTCAGTAACTTTCTGTGTTAAGGCTTTGGTGAAATCGGAGTACATAATAATTTAATTTGCTCCTCACCTTAAATCAAGGCAGACATTAAATCTTTTCAGTATATATGTTGACATCTTTAGTGAAAGCAGTTTATGCTCATTTATTTTTACATCTGTCTATAAGGGGTACATTTGTAGTCTCTTGGTTGTCCGTTATATAAAGGTTTTAGTGTAAGAAGAGAGAGAGAGAAAGACACTAAATCAAATATTGAAACAGTATACTGAAGTCTCTAAAATCTAAATTAAATCTAAATTTATAACATACATCTATAAGTAAATTCAAATCTTTGAACTAATACCTAAATATATTGGGACTGATCATCACCATTTTGTAAAGGGAGTGGGTGAGTGATATATCCAGTGGTATAGATGTGGGTTACATTCTATTTTCAGCACGTGATTGGATACTTATGGCTGCTAGTTTATCTGCTTGAAAAAGAACCACCAACCCACGTGAAGCTACTAACCATCTTTCTCACATACCCACGTTAGCAGAGATGAAGGCTTGAACACACATGGATAAGATGTGAATACGACTACTTAGCCACCCAGGGCCCTTGTATGGATGAAATCTACCGTGTTGTTATTTCCACTTTATAATTTTCAGTAACAAGTTTCATAAAACTTTCTAACGTAATAATTAACGTGATGCAAGTCTAATTGATAATGCTTGAGGCATGTCTAATCGATAATGATTGAGACATAACATGCATTTAAAGATCATTTCAATTCAGTCAGCTGTGGTTTTGTTTTAAAAAGATTGTTTTTTCTTTATGTGATAAGTAGAATCTTAAAGCTAATTAGGTACTTATTATTCAAATCTCTTAATATATTTGATTAAAATAAGCATTCTTAAAAGAGCATTTATATTTAAGACTATGTTAAGAACCCTGCCATTTTTGGTGTGGTGCTTGCGGTGGATAATGAGTAACTTCTTTTTAATGCACACTGTTAAACGCGTGTTGTTCTGAGCTGGTGTGTGTGTGTGTGTGTGTGTGTGTGTGTGTGACTTGGATCTTTAACGTAGCTTTAACAATTTTTCAGCCATACCACTTCGATATCTGCAGCGTGGTAGTTTATAGTGATGTCAAGCACAGGGACATCATACCGCAGATATGTGGCATGATTTCCCAACCAGTCACATTATCCTGGCACTATGCTGACCAGCCCTAACACTATCCTCTTAATGCTGAGCGCCGAGCGAGGTAGCTGTTAGTACCCTCTTTGGTGCGAATCGGCCGGGCTTCGAACCCGTGACCTGATTTGATATATCAAAATATATTAAGGTATGGACTTAAGTGAACTAAAATCTGCAATACAGTTATATGAATCTAAATGTGGAATAAGCATTCATATTTGACGCCAGGTCAACCATGTAAGATGAAACGTGTACGTAATGAATGAAGACTTTGTACACAGAAACATTAAAAGCATGTTTAAGTCAGATGATTTGCTGAATTAAGGTTCCTGTCATAATTCCATTAGAGAACTCCAATAAGTTGAAAGCTTGGGCAAATATGGTTTGCCAATTGTATTTATCAGCTTGAATGAGAATAAATGTAAATAGTTCTTTCGAAACAAGTTTATCGATAGTTATAATAAATAGAAATTGGCTTCATTGTATAACATTTTTTATTACAATGTAGTCACCTCGACAATTGAGTTCTTTTTTTATTTCATACCTATATTATTGTTTATGGCATATATTTTTGGCAGTTAAATAGTGAGTTAGAATATTAACAAAAAGGGATAAAAGTTACATATTAATATAATATGAATTGACTAAATTGCCCTTATTGCATAAGAGTATTATAATTGCTCTGTGTTAAGGTATATTTGCAGTTATGGAAGAAAACATTACTTGGAGAGGCATTTCCTCCCATCTGCTTGTGTTGTCTAGTCACATCTAGTCACTGACTAGTTTAGTAATTATTGTAAGACGGGGTGGAGCGATTCATCGATATATCGATGCACCGATACTTTTACTGTACCGATACACATATCGATACAAGAGGAAATCGATATATAACAATACTTCTCGTGTGCAAGTTATTTTAATCTTCAGCAGTAGTCAATAAGTATTAGTCTGTTGCCTTGTTAATCTGTAAGTTGAGAATTTTCATCTGAAACAGCTGTTGCAGGCACTGGCATTAATTTTTTATAGTAAAAACGGAAAAGACTTGACGACACTCAATTACCTGCCTTATACAAACTGACACACGTAATATGGCCCACCCCTCCCCCGCCAATTCGATGCTAATTATTTTATCCCAACAGCATGTTCAGCACAAAGGAGACATTACAAATATGTTCCGCGTGTATGATCAAATACTTTACTCATTATTTAGTTATCCATTTTTACACGAAAATTCTTTGTTGGTTTGTATCGAATTTGAAAGCTACGCTACTGGTGTCACAGTGAAATATGTTACACTGAATTCTGATTTTGGTTATTGTTTGTTCGGGTCCAAGGTAAACAATAGCCACCAATCAGAAGTTAATGTAGCTTTCTCGCTGCGAGACAAACATTAAATATTGGCAAATATCGGGATAGGAACAGGGAAATGTAGCGCAAAAAAAGCATCAATTGTTCTGTAAAGTGCTTAATATTTGCAAAGATGCCGCCAGGGTGTGCGGATCGCGCAAACGTGTTACGAATTCAGGCATTTTGAGAGCAGTATAGCTCGATAAATCCTGCAAATTAATTATAAGTTGCACATATAGAAATGTTCTCGGCACAGTATAAAATTTTTCTTTAATCTTTCGTCGTTAAAGTGCTTTTCGCGTCATTAGTCGCGCCAGTTGTTAGACTAAATTTAATTGACGCATCATTATGTCATAGACTGAATCTTGCATCAAGCAAGTTTTACAGATGCGTGCTTAAAATACGGACTATCAAGAAAACTAAAACTTCCTGATTCCCAGAGTGGTTCGTCTTCAGATGAGGTTTTCTTTCGGCAAATACTGGCTATATTAGTTATGACAATACGTTTTAAAGCTATTAAGTACTTCAGATTATTATAGCTGGGAAAGTGTAAATGGAAATAGTAGCTGATTTTGTGCCCGAAAATGGTACTAAATACATATCCTATGTACATGCTGGATTTAATCAGTCAATCAGTTTCAATTTTAATATCTTTCTGCAAAACAATTTAGCCCATCGGGATCGTGTGCTTCAAAGCTATACATCCCTATCCAGGTTTATCCAAACGGAGTAAATAAGGATGAAAAAAATGAAATTAAGAAGTGAATATATTTATTCATCAAAATACATCTATCTGGTGGCTAAACTGAGTCCTGCTTCTGTTCAAATGGATCACCCTTAAGGGATTTAAAAATGCTCATTAAAAATCACTGACAATTAAGTAGTCTGTTTGAAAGTATTTCTAGTTACCCTGTCATAGATGATAATGGCATAAAAATAGATGCTAACTATAGTAAGTATGCGTCTGCCTAATGGGAATACAATCAGTCTATCACAAAAAGGGTACCATCTATCACTGTCAAACCTTCTAAAGATGGAAAGACCATAAAGTTCATATCTATATCGATCATATATTGTTTCGTACCCTATGTATCGTGAATCGTATCGATACACGGCACAGGTGTATCGTGAGTAGTAAATGGGGCCAACCTAGGGACAATGGGACTTAGCATTAAAAACACCCCTGGGCCACTCTAGGGACAATGGAAATTTAACATGGAGAAAAATCGTGGGTCACTCTAGGGACAATGGGAATTTAACATAGAGTTTGGGCTTGTCTAGGGACAAGGGGAATTGAACATGGGAATAGAGTTTGGGTTTGTCTAGGGACAAGGGGAATTGAATATGGGATTTTTTTTTTTTTAAAAAGTTTTTTTAAATTTAAATTTAAATTTAAATTTAAAAAAGGGTAGGCAATGGAAAGGCTATCTCTTTTCGAGAAATATGGCTGGCCCTGAAAAGGGCCTTTGGGTTTATGTTAATGTATCCATTAACATAAAGGGTACCGCATTGGTCTTCTTCTTGTCTTTAGGCTACGTTTCACTGTAGGACCGTAAATCAGGACTCTTTTCAGGCATCCTTGTCTTTCTACGTAGATCCTACGTATCCACAGACTGGTGTTTGTCCTGTGGACAACGGTCCACTTGGATCGGACATACATGGGTATGTCCGTCCGGAAGACACAAGCGTAGAAGATTGCACATCGGTCCACATCTTGAAGCGACGAGAACAGGTGAATCAATGCACTGAACTGCGCTTATTTATAGGTAGAGGTAGGATTGAAACGGATTGAGTTCATTCTCCAATCCAAACACGCGTTACAAAATTCAGTCAGCCCGCATCCAATCCGAAGAGATTAGTCTGTGACGTCAGTTGGTCTATATAGATTAGCTAGCGCTTGTGTGCAGTCAATCTATGCGACAGTGATTCAACATGACGGAAATTCAGAAAACGATCCATTGGGGTGCACCAGCAGGGGAGACCGCCCAAGGGAACCCGGACTTACTTTCAGAAGAGGTACATTGGGATTTTGTGGATTTTCTTACCTCGCAAGAATTTGTTCCGGAACCTTCGTCATTACCGCAAGTGGAGAATTTTAGACAGAGACAGAAAGAAGAATTGGAGAAATTTATGCAACGACAAAAGGAAGCGGAACAAGCTTTTCTCCTACAGCAACAGCAACAGCAACAAGAAGAGGTAAGAAAAAAAAACAGCAACAACAGCAAGAAGAAGTAGCAGCAAAGAAACAAAAGGGTGAAAATCAAACGGCTACGGTACTGTTGGACATTTTAGCGGAGTTAAGAAGTCTGAAACAAATGTATCAGACTTCTTTATCACGACCGAAGAGAATACGACCTTCCCGAGCTAAACACGCCAACCCTGTGACTAAGCCTGTCGTACCACCCTTAGTGATTTCAACCCAATCATCAGATGTAGGCCTTGGCCGTGGCAAAGGCTTAAGGCAGTTAAAGTTGATTGGTTAAACTCACCCCTACACCAAAATAAAAAGGCCCTTTTCAGGGCCACCCACATTTCTCGAAAAGAAATACAATTTCAATTTGCCAATAACTCAAAAAAAACAAAAAAAACCAAAAAAAACCCACCCATTTTACCCTTATAATACGTGTCTGTGTATGAGTGCGTGAGTGTAGCTTCTTATTTTAAAATCAAAACTCAAAGACACTTACCTTATATCATTCATGTATTCTTTTATCCATTTTTTACAATCCAATTCACAATTCACCAGAGAACACTTTAAAAAGTTCGTACACTTCTTCTTTCTCATTATTTAGTCTCTCTGTTTTTTGAATTTCTTCACCGTTTTTTCCTCATTTTCTTCCCTTCTTCTTTTCTTCTCCTGTTTCTTTGCCTCTTTTAAATAGAATTGTCTTCTTTCTTCCTCTGAAGAATCCCTCTCTTCTTTCGAAGAATCCCTCTCTTCTTCCGAAGAATCCCTCTCTTCTTCTGAAGAATCCTTCTTTTCTTCTGACTCCTCTTGTTTCTTTTTTGGGCATTCAGGAGACCAATGTCTTTTTTCTTTACAATAATAACAGGTATCTTGACTTTTGTCTTTTTTAGCCCCTGTTTTTTTTTCTTTTTTGACGGTCTGGACACTCTGAAGACCAATGCCCTTTCTTCTGACAGATATAGCAAGTATCTTGACTTTTATCTCGAAAGGAAGGAGAGTAGTCCGTAGGCTGGTCTGAAGAGAATTTTCTAATGACCCCTCGCAAAGCTCTGACGAAACGTTCCATCTGGGTAGTCTCTTCCATCGTTGTGCTCGGCTTGAGAGTGAAATGAATAGTGAAAGGACAAGACACACACCCTTTTATATACGCTGGTTTGTCATGACTATAAATTAGTCTATGGTGTTTAAACTTGAGTCATTTGACGTTTTGCACTCAAGATGAAACGATCCTATTCATTCGAGAAGAAAGAAGAAGAAGAAAGTAAGAGGCAGAAACGTGATCTATCGCCTCGTACCAGGGCTGAAATCTTGGCACAAATTCATGCCAGTGATTTTGAAGAGGACATGAGTGAACCAGAATCCGAACCCTCTAAACCAAGTTCACCACCCTTAGTCAACCCTGAAAAGTACTATTCCATTCGAGAGACGGAAAAGAGCTCCTCTAGAAAATTTAGAACCACGGCTTACATCTACACGGTGAAGTTTAAAGATTTCAAGGCCGACGTACCCTTGGAGAAAGCAGAAGGGTTTATCACCTCACTCAAGCGACAATGTCAACCCAAAGAAGACGATCGCTTGACACTATCCATAGATCACGACGGTTTGAAATCCCCTGTTTGGATCGAGTTTAGCAAACACGCAGAACTAACCCCTTCCAAAGTCATGGACAAGATTCAACACGTACAACAATCTAATGACCAGTTTGACATCACCGATGGTAAAGCCACACTGAAAATGGTTCACGTCTCTCTTCCTCAAGGGACAGGACGCAAAAAGATGTTATTGGTGGACGACCTTCGCAACACCAAAACAAGTCTCGTCCGAATTAACAACCCTCAAGACCAGATGTGCTTAGCCCGTGCCATCGTGGTGGGACGAACCTATGCCAACAAGAACGACACGGTAGAATGGAAAAGAACCTGGGAGAACATTCGAAAATCGAACCGAACCAAACAACGAAACGAAGCAGAACTCCTGTTGCAACAAGCTGGCCTGTCCAAAGACACAACCTGTGGCATTCCTGAGATGCAAAAATTGCAAGATGCCCTAGCTCCACGCTACACGTTGAAAGTGCACCCTCAAGAAATGCGCGGACCTCTGTTGTTTCGAGGCCAAGACTTTAAGGACGGAAAATACATTCATGTTTATCATCACGATGACCATTTCGATACCATTACCAGTATCACCGGATTCCTGGGATACAGATATTACTGTGAGAAATGTGACTATGGTTATAATAATCGAGAACAACACAAGCATTGTGGATGGAAATGCCCAGGATGTTTGGCCTCTCCACCCTGTCTGAGCGAAGAACCAGTGCCTTGTTCGACTTGTCTGCGCACGTTTGTCAGCCCTACCTGTTACCAACAACATTTGAAAACACAAAGTTCACAGAAGAAATGTGCTTGTCAACTCCTGAGATTGTGCCCTACGTGTAGACAAGGCATACGTACCAACAGTACCAAGGCACACGTATGTCGAGGAAAGAATAAATGTCACTTTTGTCACCACATCGTGGACTTGGAACACGAATGCTACGTGCAAAAATACCAACCCCCACCAGAGAAAGAGGACGGTCACAAGAAGAAAGGCAATTTCATCTTTTTCGATTTCGAATGCATGCAAGAGACCGGCATTCACATTCCTAATTTCTGCGTGGCTCATCGAGCGTGCGAGAAGTGCATTCAAGAACCTATCTTCAGTCATTGCCCTCACTGCAGCAAGATTCCTGGAGGGCGTGAAAAAATCTTTCGAGGACCGAACACGTTAGCCGATTTTGCCCAATGGGTCTTAGACCCCATCGACAAGACGTGGAGCCAAGAGGACATCGAACGTTACGGAGATTGTCATCGTCATGCCACAGTGATGGCTAACAATTTCTCCGGATACGATGGACAGTTTCTTCTCAGATACTATACGGAACAAGGCACCGAGCGTCCTAAAGTGACTTTGAACGGAGCCAAAATCATTTTCATGCAAGTGGGACAAGTGCAGTTTAAAGATTCGATGAGTTACTTGGCCATGCCTTTGAGTCGAATGCCTAAAACGTTTGGAATGACAGAAATGGCTAAAGGGTACTTTCCTCACTTTTTCAATACGGAAGCCAATCAACATGCCGTTCTACTCCATTTACCTGAGGCTCACTATTACGACCCTGACAACATGCGTACCGAACAACGAGAAGCTTTCTACGCTTGGTACCAAGCTCACGCCTCGGACCCTTTCGACTTTCAGGAAGAAATGCTAAAGTATTGTCGTTCCGACGTGGACATTTTACGGCGTTGCTGTGGAAAATTTCGAGAACTGTTCATGGAACACGGAGGGGTCGATCCTTTGAAAGAAGCTTGCACCATTGCCAAAGCGTGTTCCTTAGTGTACCGACAACGATTCATGCCTGAAAACACCGTAGCTGTCATCAGTCCTCAAACGACCCACTTTGTCAAACGTCAATACTCGGTCAAAGTCCTACGTTGGTTACATTACTTGTGCGACAAGGAAGACAAATGGATTCAGCATGCCCGCAACGGAGGGGGCGAAAAGACCATCGGAACGTATTCGGTCGATGGCTGGGACTTAGAAAACCCCAAGATCGTGTACGAGTTTAACGGCTGCTTATTTCACGGATGTCCCGTCTGTTACCCTGACCGTAGCACTAAAAATCAGTTTTTACAACGAACCATGGAAGACTTGTACCAGGACACTTGTCAGCGGCGCCTAAAGTTAGAACAGCAAGGATACCAAGTGGTGGAAATGTGGGAACACGAGTACGATCACCGTATGAAAACCGATCCCGAGTTTAAACGCCTCGTGGAAAGTTACCAGTTCATGGACCCGTTGAACCCGAGGGATAGTTTGTACGGAGGAAGGACCAATGCCACCTGTTTGCTGTACCAAGCCGACGAAGAGAAAGGAGAAGAAATCAAATACTTGGATGTGTGTTCGCTGTATCCCTACGTGTGCAAATATTGTCGCTTTCCTGTAGGGCACCCGCAATTGTTAACGGAACACATCGACCTGAAAAACATTCGACAATACGAAGGCTTGATCAAGTGTAAAGTTTTGCCTCCCACGAACCTATACCACCCCGTCTTACCTCACCATTGTCAAGGCAAACTGATGTTTCCCTTGTGCCGTACTTGTGCCGAAACGTGCAACCAGGACCAACCTTGCCATCAGAGCCAGGAAGAACGTGCCTTGACGGGAACCTGGGTCAGCGTGGAATTGTTCAAAGCTCTGGACATGGGATACCAACTGTTAGAAGTGTACGAAATTTGCCACTTTCCCAAGACACAACAGTACCACAAGGGTGACCCTACTCAGAAAAGCATTTTCGCCGACTACGTGGATGCCTTTTTGAAACTGAAACAAGAAGCCAGCGGCTATCCTTCCTGGTGTCACACTCCCGAAGACCAAATACAATTCAAAGAGAAATACTACGAACAAGAAGGCATCTCTTTAGACCACATCGAAAAAAACGAAAACAGGCGATCGTTTGCCAAAGTGATGTTAAATTGCTTGTGGGGTAAAATGGCACAACGACCGTGTTTACCCAAGACGGAATATTTAACAGAACCTTCCCGCTACTTCCAGATGATTCACGACAAAACCAAATACATGAAACACGTGGACGTCGTTCGAGAGGATTTGATCTTGGTCAATTACGAAGAAGATCTGGACTTTGTACAAGACGACCCTTTTGGAAATGTCATCATTGCGGCTTACGTGACAGCTCATGCTCGCTTAAAATTGTACGAACCTTTAGAACTGTTAGGGGATAGCGTCCTGTACTTTGACACGGACAGTTGCATTTACATCCATCACCCGATTCAACAGCACCCTGACATCGAAGGAGACCGTTTAGGAGCCTGGACAGACGAGCATCCCGACGACAAGATTCTAAGTTTCGTCAGTGGTGGTCCCAAAAATTACGGCTACGAATACCGGGACAAACAAGGAGAAGTGCACACGACGTGCAAAGTGAAAGGACTGACTCTGAATCATCGTACCAGTCGAGTGGTCAACTTTGGGGTATTGAAAGAAGCCTTGCAATCGGGAGAGGATGGAAACTTTAAAGTGACCACCTATCAACCGAACAAGATTGTACGTTTACCCACTCACCACATCGTCAGTCGACCCTTGGAAAAAGTCTATCAAATTGTATACCAGAAGCGAGTGCGACTTCCCAATCACTTTACGTTGCCGTACGGTCACGTCGGTATTGGTCTGTATATAAAAAGGAACCCTAGGCAAGATCGATAGTTCATTGTTCATTGAAGTAACTTACCATGTCGTTGACGAAGAAGAAACCAGATTGGTTAGGAGTCAAATGTTGGACATCACCGAGACCAGGGTTTTGAGGCTTGGACACAAGAGGTGGCCCAGTATGCACGAGAGTTATTCAAGGAAAAAAGTTACTTTTCAACCCGTGTTAGTGACGGTGCCAGAAGAACCCGTCACCCAGGACAGGACTGTCGTGGACAGGCCTGAAAGACCCTTTCGGGAGGACACTTGTGTGACCTTACCCCCTACTATAGAACTGGTTACAACTTTACCCAAAACATGTGGTTGTTGTACAGACACTTGTTTTTATTCCACGTTCATGGTTATCATGTGCCTTTTATTCTTGTACTTAAGCCTTTGGCTTTTATGTATTTTTGTCTTTCGTATTCATGTTTGAAAAAAACATTCAATAAACGTGTTCTGAAAAGGTATATAAACTCTTGTCTTGTTTGTTTTTCGTGTCACAAGTGACATTCCTCACACCATGGCTACCTCTGATGTCTCTGCTCCCTCTTCCTCTACTGTCAAAGTCATCGACGAACACTTAGATCGTGCCAGTTGGGAGGCTTTGTATCTTCGCCATCCCTTTAACATGCTCATTGCTGGACCTAGCGGTTCAGGCAAAACCGAATTCGTCAAACGTTTGATCGAACATAAACATCATTTGATCGATCGACCACCTCAACGGATCGTGTGGTGTCACAAAGAGTGGCAATCGGCGTACAACCTCTTGCGAGAAAGTCAAGGCGATTCCATCGTGTTTGTGGAAGGCATTCCTAAAGAAGACGACGGCATCGTCTCTGACTCCGGTCAAACCCATTTGGTCATTTGCGACGACATGTTAGGAGAAGACGAAGAAGAAATTAAACTGTGGTTCACGCGCAAAGGGCATCACCTTAATGCCAGTGTCGTTTACATCACCCAAAATTTGTTTCAACAAAGTAAAGCCCATCGCACCATCAGTCTCAACGCGCATTACGTGGTCTTGTTTAAAAGCCCTAGAGATAAATCGCAAGTGCAAGTCTTAGCCAAACAGTTAGGAACGCCTTGGCTGACTCAGGCGTACGAAGATGCCACTCAAACGCCACACGCCTATTTACTCGTCGATTTGAAACCTACGACTCACGAGGATTTGCGATTTCGTACCCACTTGTTTCACCACTGGTGCCAAGACGGAGGGCCTGTCCTGTACACCTCTCCGTCCTCGACTTCATTTCACTCCCCATAAAAAAATCTATAAAAAACCTCAGACCCTTTTCGTCTGTCTCACACAGTGTGAACATGACGTCCCTTCAGTCGCATCTTCCCGTCAAATTGATTCGTGCCTTGTATGGCATCAGTCGAGAAAAAGATCCACAAACACGAGCTCGTGTCTTAGAAGCTAGTCTCAAAGAAGTCTTACGATGGTTCACGGTGACGGCACGTCAATTACTCCAAGGAATCATTCAGATTCCTCATCAAACCAAACGCTTTTTTGATCGAAACAAAGTCGCTTTGGTCCAACTGGCCGATCCCCGCATCGACACTCAAACCAAAAAACAAATCATTTTGAAACCTGGAGGGAGCGGTACTCTAGGAGGGGTCATCATTCGCTCTCTCTTAAGATGGGATCCTAATGCCCCCAAAGTTATACCCAAGACAAAAGTCCAACGAAGCCCCAAGAAGAAAAAGACCAGGTCCCCAAGGAGAACTTCTCCAGTGGCAGGACCCTCCTCTGACCAGACACCACCACCCCGGAAAAGGAAAAGAAGCCCCCAGAAAAAGAAACAGAGAAAAAGTCCCCAGAAAAAGAAAAATCCACAGAAGAAAACTAGTCGCAAGAGAGGCACTTCGGTCAGGACGCAACCTTACACTCGCAAACCACGATCTGCCACGGCAGTGACTGCGTCTCCTGCATCCTCACGTTTATCCACTTCTCCGTTGATGACACCAGGAACTGAAGAGTACTTGGAGACGTTGATCACACCAAGAACTTCTCCGTTAATGACCCCCAAAAGAACTTCCCCAGTGGCAGGACCTTCCAATTTAGGGGCAGTGGCTGCTGCTCACAAAGTACCTTCTCCCAAAATCAAAGTTCAAGAAAGATCGGGCATGTTACAAGGTTTACTGGATTTGTCCAAGCAAGAACTGGCTCGATTTAGTCCGTTACGTACCCCTGCACGACGTGTCATGCCTGTCCTCAAACTAATACGACGTCAAGACAATCAGTGGCGACGCGTTCCAGTATAAAAAAAGGCCTGTGACCAAGTCGGGTATCAGTGTTTTTTGGTGCTCCTGAAGACTCAAATATGTCACCATCCAGAAAACTCCAAGGAAAGAAAAGGAAAGGACTGCCACCACGTTTAGCCAAACATGGGGACATGTTATCTGTCCTGTCCAAAGCTTCTCCACCCCTACGAAAAAAACTCATTCAAACAGCCTCCAAAGAGGTCATCGATACCGTGTGCGAATGTTGTTTGAACGTTTTGAAAGGCACGATCCCTTTGTCCAAACACCAGAAACAATGCTTAGGCAAACATCGTCACGTTCTTCGCCAAATGGTTCAAAAGAAAATTCCCATTCGTCAAAAAAAGAAGATGTTAGTGCAACGTGGAGGTATTTTACCTCTCTTGTTAGGCCCCATACTGAAAGGAGTCTTGGGAACCATGTTGGGAGGACTGGTGGGAGCAAGATAAAAAGGCCTCGGAAGTCCCAAGATCTCAGAATCGACCCCTGACAACCCCATGGAAGGACGAAAACTAGCTTTAGTGCCTTACAAACGATGGATGGAATACCATCGGTGGCAAGAACAACACACCCCGCATTTACCTCCCAATCCCCATTTGAGCGAGATGTCCCAGTTACAACACGAATTGCAGTCCTTGATGGATCGCCAAGATTTGTCCGAAACAGAAAAATCGCAAAAGTACGGTCAACTCTTGCAACGACTGCAACTCTTTCACCAGAAAGCTTTAGACGAAACAGCTCTACCCACTCTGAAAGATTTTAAGACCTTGATGAAAAGTCTAGCACCATCACCAGTACCAGTACCAGTACCACCAGTACCAGTGACCAAGACAGAAAAAGGAAAAGAAGAAGAAGAAGAAGGGTTTCCAACTCCACCAGAAAAAGTAAGTTAGTTAACAACACTACCTACCTCCAGAATTGGATGGATTAAAAAGATGATGGCCACCCCTTCTTCGTCACAAGAGAAAAAGAAAGTGAAGACAGAAGTGAAGACAGAAGTGAAACAAGAACCGATATCCCCCGTTCAGACATCCTCCTCCTCTTCAACACCTATTGCCGGTCGCACACGCAAAGCATTGCAATCCAAGAAAATACCCCAAGAGAAAAAGAGTAGCCTCCTCCAAGAGTGGGTGCCTTATTAACACACCAACCAACACAAAAAAATGGAAAAAGTCTTAGCCAGCATTTACTACGATCCCTCGCATCCTGCAGGTTACGCAGGAGTTCAAAAATTGTATCGTGCTGCCAAAACGCAACTGAAAAGTCTCCGATTACCTCAAGTGCAACGATGGTTACAAGAACAAGCTACCTACACTTTACACAAACCCATTCGACGCAAGTTTGCCAGAAGTCGCACCCGAGTGGAAGGCATCGATCATCAATGGCAAGCCGATTTAGCCGATGTCTCTCATTTGGCCAGCTACAATCGTGGCTACAAATATTTGTTTTGTGTCATCGACGTCTTTTCCAAATTTGCTTGGGTCGTACCCTTGACTTCCAAATCGAGCAGCGAGTTAGTGCGAGCCCTGCAACGGGTGTTGAAACAAAGCGGTCGTTACCCTCTTCGATGGCAAACGGACAAAGGTACCGAATTTCTGAACCAAGCTTTCCAAAAAGAATTAAAGAAACGTGACATTCATTTTTTTATCACCGAGAATCCCGAAACCAAAGCCAGCATCGTGGAACGTTTTCAACGCACTTTGAAAGAACGCATGTGGAAATATTTTACGCATCACCACACTCTGAAGTACATCGACATCTTACCGCACCTGGTGCAAGCGTACAACCAATCTTACCATCGAAGCATCGGACGTGCCCCGCATGTCGTGACTCCCGACAACGAAGTGCTGGTGTTTGAGCGTCTGTTTGGTACGTCCCCGACGAGGGCTGTCCCCAAGAAAAGTGGAGAGTTGGCCGTAGGAGACTGGGTGCGCATTGGCAAAACCAAACGCACTTTCAACAAAGGTTACTTACCTAACTGGACGACCGAACTGTTTCGCGTCACTGGACGAGTGCATGGCCGTCATCCTGCCGTCTATAAATTGGAAGACATGAACGGAGAAGTGCTCAAAGGAACGTTTTATTTGCCCGAGTTACAACGTGTCACCAAAAAAGAAGACGACGTGTACGACATCGAAAGCATTCTCGAACGCAGAACCCGTAAAGTGGGCAAACGACGTGTCAAAGAAGTCAAAGTACGTTGGAAAGGATATCCGCCCAGTTTTGATTCTTGGATCGACGCTTCGCAAGTCATCGACTATAAAAAGAAGTGACCATCATGCCTTTTCACACAGACGCAGCTACGTCGACCACTCCTCCTTCACCCAGTTCTTCTGTGCAAGATTTACAAAAACAACCCTTGTGGGTGTGGTGTGGAGAACGTGTGCCTAAAACGCAAATCGTCTTTTTCTGCCAAATCTTCGTGGTGTATTGTGTCATCGGGGCAGCCATCGCCAATTTGAGTTTGCAACAAGGAGACAAACATTTGTGGACCATTTTATTGAGCAGTTGCATCGGTTACCTGCTTCCTAATCCCTCCCTGAAATTCACCTCGAACGGGAACCACGGGAACCTTGTGTCCAGTGCCAGTGCCAGTCACCACTCCAACCACAACCAGAACCCCATTTTGGGCGGAGACACGCCTCTGACGTCCACTAGCCCCTCGGACAGCCACAGAACTCTGGAATTATGAGTCACCAAAACCAATTTTACTTAACCTTACCCAGTGACAGTTCCATGGAGGTGTTTCCCAAGAACACGTTGTGCTGTTACACGGCCAAATTACCTCAAGCCATCCCCTTAGATCACGAAGCCCATTGGGAAGTGGCTTTAGTAGAAATGATTCACCCGACCCAAGTCCTCAATGTCCTTCCCAATCAAAATTTTTTTGATGTGGAAGTTCATGACGAACAATTGCAACAGTGGATGGATAGCAATGTCAAATATGACAAGAAAACCCGTACACAAAAGTACACCACCTATCACTTGTTCATTTCCCCAGGCTATTATTTTAGTGGTCAACATTTGGTCAGCACCATAGCCTCCAGGTTTAATGCCGTGTTTCTGAAAGCTTTGGAGCATGTTAACAAAAGTGTCACCATGGAGTACCACAAAACAGCTCGTCGCTTCTTGATGAAATTTGAACGGAGTAAAATCCTGTCCATTTTATTTTGTCCTGAATTGTATGACATGTTGGGCGGAGACATGAACCTGAGAATGAGCATGATGAAGAAAAGCGAATTACCCATCGTTTACGACAACGAGTCTTTTAGCAAGTTATTTCGTGCCCCGGTAGAACTGAACCAAGGACTGAATTTGATGTTTGTGTACTCCGATGTGGTGGAGTATAACGTGATGGGACACACCTCCGTACCGTTACTGCGTGTCATTCCTTTCAAAGTGGATTCTGCCACGAACACTGACGAGGAAGGTGGAAACACTTACCACGTCCACCGCGAATTTGTACATCCTCACTATTTGCCTGTCAGTAAGTCGTATTTGGACACGGTCAACATTACTATAAAAGGAGATTTGGGACAAAATATTCCATTCACCAAAGGAAAAGTCACGGTGAAACTCCATTTTCGAAAACGGTTTTCTCACGATTCGTAAGTCATGTATCCAGTGCACCGAGGGGTTGCTCGACAGCGAGGACACGGTTTAGGAGATATGTTAAAATCGGCCTTTCGTTCGGTGGCCCCGGTGTTGAAACCGATGGTGACACGCGGATTGTACGCCTTGAAAGATGCGGCACTGACGCAAGGCAAAGAATTTCTCCAAAATGTCATCATCGACAAACAAAACCCTAAAGAAGCCTTCATGAGGGCAGGCAAAAATGTCTTGCTGCAAACGGGCAAAGACATTTTGGGTCACCGAGAAACACCTATAAATGCCCTGCACGCTACCGAGTCAGGCATTCAGCAAGGACAAGGCAGAAAGAGACGACGAAGAAAACACCCTTTCACCAGACTTCAAGCTAGAAAGGCCAAGAAAAGAAGAACCGTTCGAGACTTAGACGTTTTCGATTATTGAGAAAAGAGACAAAAAAATGATGCACCGAGAATCTTGCGCTTGTTCCAAGACGGAACTGGATCTGTTTGCCATGCCCCCCCACGATGATGACCATGCAAGAATCCCAGTGGGTGGAATTTCACCCCGTCTCCTCACTGACCGATTCCGCTCCCATCGAGTTTGAAATCAAAGGACAGCCCGAAGATTACATCGATCTGAATAGCAGTTGCTTGTACCTGAAAGTCAAAATTCTAGATAAGACTGGAGGTGCTATAGACGATGAAGCAGTAGCTCCCGTCAACAATTTCATGCATTCCTTGTTCAGTGGAGTGGACTTGTACTTGAATAACAAACTGGTCAGTAGCAGCATGGATACTTACCTTTATCGTGCCTACCTGGAAAATCTCTTGACCTACGGAATAGATGTCAAGAACACTCATCTCAATGCCTCTGTGGTATGGGAAGCTGACGAACCTACCAAGTTTGAAATATTGGAAACTGATGAAAAGAAAGACAACAATGATGGATTTCTAGAACGAAGTAAGAGAATCACGGGAGCCGACACAAGTTTAGAACTGATGGATCGTTTGCATTTGGACATGTGGTTGCAAGAAAAGTATTTGCTGAACGGGGTGGATGTCCGCCTGAGACTGAATCGTAGCAGTGCCGCTTTCCATTTGATGGCTGATAGTGACGGTTACAAAACCAAAATCCTAGAAGCCAGACTCTACGTACGCCGTGTGGAAGTGTTACCTAAAGTGGGAAACGACATCAGTCAGACGTTGAGCAGAACGACTGCCAAGTATCCCATACGACGCGTGGAAGTGAAAACCTTCACCATTCCCAAGGGACAGCGATCCATGATCGAAGATCATCTGTTCCAAGGACAGTTACCCAAACGTTTGATCGTTGGTATCGTCGAGAATACAGCCTTCAACGGAGCTGCCGAAAAAAATCCTTTCTACTTTCAACACTTTGGCGTGTCCAAAATCGAAGTCAGTCGCGATGGCAAGACCTTGTGTACCCGACCTTTCGAACCTGACTTTACCAAGAAGAATTACTTGAGATCGTACTTGTCCCTGTACGAGGCCACCGGACAGTTAGGAACCAATACCAGTCACGGTATTACGTACGAGGATTATGCAGGAGGCTACGCTTTGTGGGCTTTCGATTTCACTCCAGACCAAGGCAGCGACGAGGGACATTTCCACCCTATAAAATCCGGCCAGATTCGTGTGGAAATTCAGTTTAAAGACCGAGACCCTGATGAAACGGTGAACGTCATCCTGTATGCAGAATTCGATAATACCATAGAAATCAACAGTTTGAGAGAAGTCATCCTAGATTACTAGAAACCATGGAAGACTGTTATCCCTCTTTACCTAGTGGAGAAACTTTTAGTGTTGGATTATTGTTAAAAAATGTTAGAGTTGTTGTTGTTTAGTGTTAAGTGATTTTTGAATAAAAAATGTTGTGTTTTGAAAAAATTGTTTGATGTTATATTGTTGGATTATTGTTAAAAATGTTAGAGTTGTTGTTTAGTGTTAAGTGATTTTTGAATAAAAAATGTTGTGTTTTGAAAAAAATGCCTTTGTCTTTTGTTTAGCTATAAGAATGTTGGATTGATGCTCTTTCATTTCTTACTATCCCTCTCATGACACTCACTAAACGTTGCGACTCAAAAACCGTGTGGGGGATGTTTTCCTTCACGTCCGCGCTTTGACTTTAAGAACCGGGTTGTTTCCAGTCTAACCATCCATTGTCGACTCATCCTCCTACGAAGATGTGCTCCAAACTAGCTAAGCTCAACGAAGCCTACGTGAATTTGCATAGGGTCAGACACAGTCTGATACCGAAGCCAGAAGAAATAGAGAATGTGAGAATGTTAAAAATCACTGAAGACCTGATAGAAGAGCTCTTCAGAGAAGAAATGAACAGGGAAAAAGAAGAATGGACAGAGAAGTACAGACTTCAGAGACAGCAGCAACACCAGCAACAACAACAACAGCAGCAGCAACCTGAAGCTGACAGAGGCTTTGTCGATTGTCGTATCGACACCAAAGAGTTCTTCTTCTCTTTTCGAAGAAGCAGACCTATCGCCAGAAAGTCTATCCTCAGAGGACATCGCATTCTTAGAAACTAAAAAAGAATGCCATAGCAAACAAAAAAAACAGCCCTTTTCAGGGCTACCCAATACTCTAGAAAAGAAATAACAATCCATTTGCCAATGTGTGTAGGTAGAGTAGTGTGAAAATAAATACTAACTCTTTTTTAAAAAAATGTGAGGGTATGTGTTTGTGTGTTTGTGTTTGTAAGTGGTTAAGTAAGTTGGTATGGATAGTAGATTAAAATGATGTCTTTTTTTTTGGTGTTTGAGGTGTATATTTGGGGTTAGATTGGATTGCTTTGCGTATGTGGATAGTCTATTGAAGTGATTTATAAAAAATTTTAAAATAGTGATGGGTAGCATAAAAAAGTGAGTGAGTGTTTCTTTTAGGTCCGCGCGTTGTTGTTTTTTTTTTTGGTTATGATCTAGGTAAGATCAATTTTATGTTTTTAGGGGGATGTTTTCCATCACGTCCGCGCTTTCACTATAAATTGAAACTCGCTGGGCAGTCTAGCTACACTTGTTGATTGATCAACACAAGAATGAATAGCAGAATAAGCAAACTTCTTGAACTCCAGATACATCTGGAATATGTCAGGCGCCTGTTAAATGAACTGGCCGCGGAGGCTATAGTAGAAGAGGAAAGAATGAAGAACGAAGAGGAGGAGAGAAGACAGAGGGAAGAGGAGGAAAAGAAACTAGAAGAGAGGATGTCGTACAATATTCCCGAGACAGAGGATTGGGGTGTTGAAGCGAATCATCCTCCCTCTGCGCTCCCCAGAAGAAAGGTGAAAGGAGACTGGGGAAGAAGATGCGTGTGTGGCGCCAGGCCAGGAAGGTGCAACCATTAGATAGGTGCATCTGGAGTTCAAAAAAAAAACAGCCCTTTTAAGGGCTACCCAATACTCTAGAAAAGAAATAACTATCGATTTGCCAATGTGTGTGTGTGTGTGTGTGTGTGTGTGTGTGTGTGTGTGTGTAGGTGGGTAAAGTAGTGTGATTATAAACACTAACTCTTTTTTCGTAGTGCGAGGGTATGTGTTTGTGTGTTTGTGTTTGTAACTGCTCACGTAAGTTTGTGTGAATGGTAGATTATGGGTTTCTTTATTGTTTCTTAGCGTATGTGAAGAGTATAGTTTGGGTTTTGTAAGCGCTCACGTACGATTGTGTGGATAGTAGATTATCGATTTTGTTTATTGTTTCTTAGCGTATGTGAAGAGTATAGTTTGGGTTTTGTAAGCGCTCACGTACAATTGTGTGGATAGTAGATTATGGATTTTGTTTATTGTTTCTTAGCGTATGTGGAGAGTATAGTTTGGGTTTTGTAAGCGCTCACGTACGATTGTGTGGATAGTAGATTATCGATTTTGTTTATTGTTTCTTAGCGTATGTGGAGAGTATAGTTTGGGTTTTGTAAGCGCTCACGTACGATTGTGTGGATAGTAGATTATGGATTTTGTTTTAATGATTTGCGTGTGTAAATAGTAGATTTGGGGTTTGTTTATTGTTGCTTCACTTATGTGGATAGTATATTATATGAAATGAGAAAAGTAGGGATGTTTTCTTTCACGTCTGCACGATGTTATGTCATGATCTAGGTAATATTAATTTGATGTTTTAAGGGGGATGTTTTCCATCACGTCCGCGCTTTCACTATAAGAACCCACAGTATTCGTCATTCAAACCATTTTACAAAGAAGATGGCTTCGAACCAAATTGACAAGATGCAAACATTGCAAGACGTTTTAGACAATTTAGGAATGATGGAGCAGATGTTAATAAGACTCGTTGAAGACCACTATTCCTATAGTCCCCATCGTGTAAAGATGGAAATTAATGACTTGAGAAAGGTAAAGGACAAGATAAGTGGTGTCATGAAAGAGATAAAGGAGGAGAAGGAGGATGAAGAGGAAAGGATAAGGATGAGAGCATGGAATGAAAAAATTGAAAAAGAAGAAGAAAATGAAAAGAGGAAGAAAGAAGATGAGGAAGAGAAGAAGAAAGAAGAGGAGGAGAAAAAAAAGAAAGAAAAGAAGAGAAAGAGTGTTAGAGATAAAATAAGAAGTTGGTGGAGAAAAAGAAGAAATTAGAAGCAGAAGAAGAAGAAAACCCAAAGGCCCGTTTCAGGGCCAGCCATATTTCTCGAAAAGAGATAGCCTTTCCATTGCCTACCCTTTTTTAAATTTAAATTTAAATTTAAATTTAAAAAAACTTTTTTAAAAAAAAAAAAAAAAAATCCCATATTCAATTCCCCTTGTCCCTAGACAAACCCAAACTCTATTCCCATGTTCAATTCCCCTTGTCCCTAGACAAGCCCAAACTCTATGTTAAATTCCCATTGTCCCTAGAGTGACCCACGATTTTTCTCCATGTTAAATTTCCATTGTCCCTAGAGTGGCCCAGGGGTGTTTTTAATGCTAAGTCCCATTGTCCCTAGGGTGGCCCCATTTACTACTATCGTGTCACCCATATTGATATCTGAAAAGTAGTTATTTCATTGCATCGTAAACTTGGAGTTGCTATTTGTTTATGTGACTATAACATAAACAGGAGTCACTTTTTACAAAATGGTGTTCTAATGGTCAACTTTGTTTTTCTCCAGCTATCAAAGATAAGACCAACTCTTTATTTTAACTCTTAGTGTTGCAACTATCTCTGATATTCTTAGGTCAAAACAATAATTTCAAGATGGATATCAAAGCAGCTATATTGGATGTAAGATCGACAACTTTGTCATTTAAGACCAACAAGATAAGTCTAGTCATGTAAATCTGGTATTGATAAAACTACTCAGGCGTAGTAGCGATACAATTTTTAATATGGCGGTAAAAGACGAAAAGGGGCATAACGGCTGTCACGTCGACATGATTTTCCTTTAGTCTGGCTCCGGTTCGTTATGAATCGTACTCCTCATCTGATCTTCGAAAGTACTTTCCCGGTACAGTTATGAATCGTACTCCTCATTTGATCTTCGAAAATACTTTCCTGGTACAGTTATGAATCGTACTCCTCATCTGATCTTCGAAAGTACTTTCCCGGTACAGTTATGAATCGTACTCCTCATCTGATCTTCGAAAGTACTTTCCTGGTACAGTTATGAATCGTACTCCACATTTGATCTTCGAAAGAACTTTCCTGGCTACTGTATAGCTGAGGACTGTTTAATCTCTTTAAACATTACAAATGTTAAATTTCAAGCAAGACCTTGTTTCGTATTGGCAAATGTTTCATACTATATTATTCTGGAATATATCGACCATGAACCTCACGTTATATATTAGGCTGTCCGTCTACCGACTTGTATGGGCATGCGTATATGGGCATGTGTGTATGGGCAAGTGTATGGGCAAGTGTGTATACATGTGTGTCTCGCTATTTTTAGATTCCCGTTGTGATCAATGGAATGTGATGTGGTGTCCAGTATTAAGGTGTTGACATTTTGACTTCATCTACATTGAGTTGATCTGTATTGAATTTAGTATAAAGTTCAAGTATTTGTTCCAACTTTATAATCATTACATCGCTACCCCAGTTTTCTGCCAAATTAACCAGCATTACATCGCTACCCCAGTTATCTGCCAAATTAACCAGCATTACATCACTTCCCCAGTTATTTGCCAAATTAACCAGCAAATTATCTCAGTCTAGAGAAACTTGCAAACATGATCTCAGCCATTGTTTTCTTTATCGTTTTTACACTGTTATTCTTTTCTCTATCTCCTTCTATGCACAGTGTCAATAACACAGTGTTGTACAATCATACTTGTTTATGATTTTACCATATCTTGTCTTCACAGAGAATACCTCCATGAAGAACACTTACCCCATGATAAAATCCCCAATAATAATGGATAACTCCATAGTGCAGTATATAATCTCCATCGGGATATTCAACAATCATATTCGATATTTTGCGGTTAATCCATGAAAATCACCATAAATACGTCTGCAAGCATGATTTATAACCAACCAAATGCAATTGTTACATTGCCATTTATCAAGAATTCAGTTTAATGATATCACTCCTACCTAACTCTTTGTGGGGACTTTGAAACAAACCCGGGACCTATCGAGGTTAATGAAATTTCTTTACTTCATTTAAATATTAGGAGCATCCGACAAAAGCTTGATTATTTAGAAAGCATAGCAACGGAATTCTCAATTTTATACTTTAGTGGAACACATGGACTATTTAAAACTCGATACTTAATATAGAAACTGTCACGGAGGTGCCGTCATGGTATACGTTTCTGATAAGCTAATTTGCAACCTTCTGAATGATTTGAACTGTGGCTGTCACGAAATGAACAAATGTGGACTGAGATTACCTTACTTTGCCATAAATTAGTATTAGGGGTAGGGTACAGATCGAACTTCTCTCCAACTAATTTCAGTGAAAGTTTTGAATGTTCAATTGATATCGTCAGTGACAATTATAAACGTGTTATCATTATGGGGGACTATAACACTGATTTACTTGTACCTTCTACTTCTGAAAGTTAGTTGATTTAGTGACTAGGTATAGTCTACGTAATGTGGTAACAAATCCTAATCCAGTTACTTCTACTATCAAAACCTTGCTTGATCCAATCTTTGTAAGTAGTTGTACAAATATAATTCACAAAGACATTTTAAAAAATGTATACAGAATTTAATGATCGTTATGCTCCTAATATAGCTATCAGCGTTAACGTGCACCTCCAAGCGGCCTACACACGCCGTGTTTAGATTTACGACAAAGCTGACTTTAATAAATTGAACGCTCTGATAACAGGAACTAACCTGGCAGATCTATTGCTAACACCAAACGATATTGATGTGGTAACCGATATATTCACAATCAAACAATTAGAATTTTCATCTTTGTGTTTTCCTTGTAAAACTAGCAATTTGCCCAACCGATTAACCGCGGTTTAACTGCCAATTAAGAAAAATGACAAGGAAAAGGGATGGATCACGCAAATCTGCCATCAATCGTGATCAGCCAATCGACTAGAACAAATTCAGACAAATCAGGAATAAAGTAAACACCATGAAAAGGTATGCTAAAAAGCAATATTCGTACCCATCTTTCAGACTCTGAAAGAAATGCTCCAAAACATTTTGGAAAATTACAAAATCCGTTTTAAATTACAAAATCCTTTTTAAATGAGATCAATCCTTCAAATTCTTTTTCACCATTTTAGAGTTACAAGAAATGATGCTTCGGTTTGCATCTATGATGAAAATAAAAGGCTACATTATTAAATGATTATTTTACCTCAGTTTAAACTATTGATGATAGTAGTGTTTCTCTCCCTACTTTTCTGAAAAGATGCCCTGATACCCTAAACGAAATTACAATTATTGAAAAGGAAATTAAAGATAAGATATTATTAATTCCATTTCTGTCAATAAAGCCATCGGGCCTGATGGTGTAAGAAATTGAATGCTTAAAGGCATTATTGAAACAATAGCAGCACAACTAGCATAACGTTTTAATCGATCATTGAAAGAAAATAAACTCCAGATAAATGGAAGCTTGCGCACGTTCTTCTCGTTCCTAAAAAAGGTGATCCACACAAGATTGCCAATTATAGACCAATCTGTCTACTTAGCTGTGTCGCAAAAATCTTTGAAATATGCATTTTTAAACATGTATATAATTACTTTCATACAAACCGTCTTTTTTATAAGTATCAATCAGGATTCCTTCCCGGTCAGTCCACTGTTTTCAAATTTATTAAAACGTATGTTAGTATTTGCAGTTCATTAGAACAATCCCAAAATTCTCGTATTGTATTTTGTGATCTATCAAAAACTTTCGATCGGGTCTGGCACAGACGATTATCATTTAAATTGAAGGAATACGGAGTTTCAGGTAATCTGATAAAATGGTTTGAAAGTTATTTAAGTAATAGGAAACAAGCGGTGGTTTTGCATGATACTTATTCACGGGAAATGATTATAAATGCTGGAGTGCCGTAAGGATCCGTGCTTGGGCCACTATTGTCTTTAATCTACGTAAACGATATTGCCATTGGCATGAGCTTTCTCGTCTTCTTTAAGATGACTCATCTCTGCATTATGCATCCCTTTATTGTGCTGAAATAGAGCTTGTCATGAATAATGACCTAATAAAACTGCATATCGGGTCCAAGAAATGGCTCTTAAAGTTTAATCCAGAAAAAACAGTGGCTATGTTTTTCGCAAACTAAAACGTAACAAACCATCCTGAACCTGTTCTTGACAATATGGAACTTAACTATTTGGACTGTAATCGCATTAGTACTTTCATCAAATACCAAATGGACTTGTCACATTGATAGTATTTTAAAAACAGCATCATGTCGAATATTACTAACCTATGAAAACTGAAATAAAAACTAAGCAGGCAAATTTGATCAAAACTGTATATAACTTATAGCAGGCCTGTCTTGGAATATGCCAATATAGTCTGGGACGGATGCTCGTTGATCGATTCAGAAAAGCTGGACAAACTACAGATCGAAGCGGAAAAAATAGCTACAGGACTTCCAAAATACACTAGCAAGCAATCCCTCTATTTTGACACAAGGTTGGAAAGTCTGCTGTCTAGAAGAAAAGACAAAAATTACTAACACTCTACAACAGTGGTACCTAGGCGTTTTTAGGTTTTTAGGCCACCGCCCCCCCCCCCCCTTTGTTAATCTCAGCACACACACACACCTTACACTGTACAAAGCATTATAGCATTATTCAGCATTAACGCACCACCCCCCCTCGGTAATCCCACCGCCCACTTTGGGAACCACCCCAAAATGGGTACGATTCATAATCGACAGGAGCCAGACATCAGGCACTGTAACAAGTCATATGATAAGAAAGAAAATGAAGTCCTTGTGAAATTGAAGTTTAACATTAACGTTTTCTTTCTTCTTAAATATTATATAGAAACATAACCTTAACTTTTCTGACATTCATAATTTTCCCTTTCTTTAATTTGATCAAACCACTTGCCATATTGGTGGGTGCCTAAATAAAAAAAAGGTTAAAGATCCATTAAATGTCAAACATACAAATTTAAGTACTTTAATTTTTTACTCAGCCATGAAATACGATATTTTTTTTCACTGCCTGCCAATAGACACTGACATCATTATGACTCAGTTGTTTTTAATGATGTAACGACAATAGACACTGATATCATTATGACTCAATTGTTTTTAATGATGTAACGACAATAGACACTGATATCATTATGACTCAAAGTGGTAAACAAAACTGCTTCGCATACAACCGACCAAAATGAAAGGAAAACTTCTTTCATTTTTGTATGTGATGTTTTATATTGAATTAGGAAGAATAATTGTATTACCGCTTTGTCTTATATGCGAATGTACAAAAAACACTTAGGGCTATGCTACATATTGCTAGCCAATTTTTAGAACATACAATAAAAAGAAAATTAGCTTGCCTTGCGTGAATAATGGATATATTTCACTAAAATATGTTCATCCACCCAAATAAACGTTTCTGTTGTTCGCTCATTTCCAGCATATTTCATATGGAGGACACTTCATTCTGGGGGATGGGAAGGGAATTTATTTCATCTATTAATGGGTCCAAAAACTACTATGACCACACCCTTTTAGAAGGAGTTAAAGAATTAATATGGCTTGAAAATGTTAGTCCAGCTTCTGTCTTCCATTTCCATCTCTACCTTGGACACTTAAAAAGGTTCAAAATAAAAACGTGTGCAAATGGATGCGCAGACATTGTATTCCAGTTTTGATAGGCATATATTTATGATTTTGGTATCTTAAAATATAATTTTATCTCCTTGTTTTGTTTGGTATGGCAATATGGTCCTTAAAAACACTTAATGCTGGACTAGACAGAACATGTGTGTGAAGATTATGTCGCCATAATGATGTGGATTCCCACGCGTAATACAGTTGTAAAATGCATATATTTACGATCCTAATCATCTTAAAATATAATTTTATTTTCCTGTTTTGTTTGGTATGGCAACAGGGGCATTAGAACACTGTCATCTTAATATCTTAATTTTGGATACGACAGAATATGTGTGTGAATGGTCTGTCGCCATAAAGATATTTTGATCATTACAGTTGTGTGTAGGCATTAAGGCGACAAATGCGTGTTTCCGTTTAAAAATATACTTTGTTGTTTTAAACATGAATATTTAACCTCGATAATAGGAATTATAATTTATTTTGATGAATTCATGTACAAATATGTGCTACAGTTTCACAACATAACATGCTGTTATTCTGTCACCTTAATACTGCTATGTGACATATGTCACCCTAATGATGGTTACGTACTCCTGTGTCTGTGTGTGTGTGTGTGTGTGTGTGCATTGTTTTCCTCATTACCTCGATTGAAATCATGCACTTCGTCACAAACAATAGCTTTATAATTACTTTTAATAGCAACTAGTTATCACATTACAAATGCGTTTAAACTAAATGCACACTACAAATGTTTCTTATTCTAATTCTCTGTCTGCAAGGTGTAACTTTCACACAACTCAACCTCGCTTTGGTTGCCATTTAACATAGCGATCAACCACTCCTTTTGAACATTTTCGTCACTATGATATGGCTGCTTCTGTTATTACAAGGCGGAACATAAATCTGGTATTTAGATGTGCCAACATGTCCCAAAAAAACTAAAATGGAGACCAACTGGAACCCATAACGACCCAAATAAACCTAGTGAAGACTAAAATGGATCCAAATGGAACTGACAGGACACAAATGTAACTAAAAGAGGCGTAACTTAAATGGAATATAGTCAAAGGGATATTTCATCTTCATCATTAAACAACTATTATCTGGCAACCCAATTTGCTCTGAAGAAAATATTAACCAAGATTTATTTTGTGCAACAATTAAATAATTGCTTGAAATATTTGCATATTGTTTTGTTTTACAACCTTGTGACTTTATTACTGCCATTTATCTTAGAACTTGCAAACTGAAACCCAAATGGTTGGTGTTTTTTCTTCCAACTGCAAAGTGAACTTTTGCAAGAAGATCGGCACACACTTTTTTGTGCTTTCTACAGCACAACAGAACATCTACGAGAATGGCAAAGTATAGTAAATACATAATTCCTAACAAGCAGGAGAAGATACCACAAGGACCCAAATACCTTAATCAAATACATCATTGCATTACATATACCCTTTGTAACATCCAACCGTAGTCTACACGTTTGCATACCAATCCTAAGCAAAAGTGACATGAGTGTATCGAGTATTTGTTGGACTTTGTTAGATGTCAGGGTAAATGTAGATTATACAATGCAAATTTGAATACATGGCTTGCAAAACACACATGGTGATTTCGGATTTAAACGACCACAACATTTTAGTACGATTCAGAGATTTTCGGTTACCTACATGAGCTAGGACACAAAGGATTAAACTGTTTAATGAATAGAAAATACAAGAATGTAAGGAACATTATCATGTAATATACAAAATATTGGCATTGAGGCTGCAAGTTTAGAAAACGACTGGACTTAGATACACTAACATATACTTTTCCACTGTACTCGTGTGCTCTTCCTCTATATTAAAGATTGCAATTGCAAAGACTCTGTAATGATAGAAGGTGGAAGCCGATACAATTTGCATCTAGTATGATACGATTACCTCTGAATCAATTGCGTAATGGGCCAATGGTAAAAACATCAATTTAATTGCTTTCTCTTACGTATTCATCATTATGGAAAACTGCTGTAGAGCTAGCAGTCCATATGACCTTGACGACCTTATTACACTTGATTTTCCCAGGATGAACTTGAAGATTATTTTGAGACTGTGGAAAAAGACCGGATAAAATGATCGATACATGTTTATAAACTGAGTAATAAAACTAGTTTCAGTGACTATAGGAGATCTGCCAAATATGAGTTATTTTCAGGGTTTCTATTGGTGCAACACTTTTGAAAAGTCACTGAGTATCTTGTAGATGAGGAACAAAAACACACAGAAATTAGTAATATATGCGAGGAGACATTTCATACGGCTAAATCTCAAAGGTACATATACTCACAGAGTGTGTGATAGCGGTCTTAAATTAGTGAATATGCAAAATTCTTTTTAATTTTAAAATCAACAGAGAAGTAAATGTAGATGCTCAAAATTGTATGATTTTGTGTCTACTGCTCAGATTGACATTCAAAACAATCTGAGAATTAAATAGGTTCGAAGGTTAAATATATGTATTTGAAAGAATTGACACAATAATTTGTAGTGACTACTTGTCTTAAATCTGAAAGATAATCGAGAATAAATCTACCAACACCTTGGACAACATCATAAACATCAGTATAGCTTTATCGATCAACTAGACGTTCGATAGAAAGTAGTTACTTCATGAAAAGTTGATCGTGATCATGAAGGTGAGAGTTAATGGTTGATATGTATTAACGTATAAATGCAATCTTTCTAATCGATGGCACTGCCAACCATAAATCAGCAACCAGTATAACTAAAAAGGCCTTTATTTGTAACGTTTCGAAATATAAGCACTGGTGATCGTACAAAGTTACACTTCTGCAATCAAAGATTCCAAAGAAAATACAGCCTTCACATTTTTTAGTCGTCTGCTACGACGATAGCAAAAGAGGCCAAAGAAAAATAATTAATTTAAAAAATTGGTGTTATTCTAGAGGAAATGAAAGAAAACATTTTGAAATAAATTGAAGCTGAAAAAAGGGAATAAGATTTAAATATTTTTAGACTGCCTAGTTGACTACATGGTGCTAATGTGTCTGTAAAGTTATATATATATATATATATATATATATATATATATATATATATATATATATATATATATATATATATTGTGAACCAGAATATGCTTGTCGTCATACGAACTCAGTGCTACATTGTTCATGTTGATGTTCAATATCACGTGATTGTATTATCTGAGTAAATTTATCGCTTCAAATTGTATCTAATGATTAAATAAACATTCTCGGTAAATTTGAGTTTCAAATTCTTTTGAATTACACATGAATTTTATTCATTTACAAACCTTTTGTCTTGTTTTCTGTTACGAATAAGCAAGGTTTAAATCGTAACCCCACAAAACTCTAAAAATTAGTGTCCGGTTTATTCATCTTTCATGATTTTACGAATGTTCTTATTCATAAATGTCAAAAAGACAACGTTGTGAGGTTGTTTCTTCCAGTTTTAACAAAATATATCGTTTTCTATAGCGAATAACATGCTTGTGTTTGTTTTTCAAGGTGCAAATTAATTTTAGCACAGTTAGTTTCGATCCTTTATAATTATTTATCAACTTCTTGTCCATGGTAGGTAAAATAATTGTTGTCAGGAATTAATTCCTATCTACATTTAATGGACAGACCTTAAAACAGTACTGCCGATTTCGTGGAATCTTCAAATTTTCTTCTAAATGAAATCAGTACCAATGTTTCGACCCCAAAAAGGACTATCATTTCACAGCAACAGCGTTCTATTGTAATTCGGACATATTTTCTTCTTTCAATCCCATTTATCGATGAGTGTCTCATATGCAGTCTTTTACTGACATGTTCAGATATGTTGCATCTTTGATATAGGATTTTGGTGTGCATGTATGTCTAGCATCATTCTAATTCCACCATAATTCCGCTTTCAATCATCCGAAACATTTCATAGTCTCTTTGACATTCTAAGTGAATACCGGATTACCTTAATAGTGCGAAGTTTGTTACGCATAGTTTCCCATGCAGACACTTCTAAACTCCTCAATATATCACAACATTAATGTACATTTCTCGACCTAAATTTTGAGACTGAAGTGTGACATACACTTTGTAGATACTGGTAATTGTCATTTGAATTGTTAAGTGATGAGTACCACCTTGTTTGATGGTGGTGGGGTATATCTGCTTACGTTTTCAAAGCTATCGACATATTTGTATTCGTAACTGTCATTCCTGGCATCAGCCCTCCAAAAATTCTCAGTTCCTTTCTAGTTTGATGCCGTAATAGCTTGTTCTTACTTGCTTTTGAATCGGTTAGCCAGTTATAGAATTCTTAACTAGCAATATTTCAATATAAAGAGGTTCTAAAATGGGTAACGATTTAATGTTTCATAAATTTAATAATAAATCATTACCCATTTGAGATCCTTTTTGTCACAACGTTTAATTTCAGTAGAAATTATTTAGATAGAAAGAAGGATGAATACATTCGTTCATTCTGACATACGCTGTACGCTGTACCTTTCATTTGTTGTGCGTAAAAGATAGACACAAACAAAATTATATTATACATTTTTGCTATACATTTTTGCTAACTATAAATCAAAGAATAAGCGTCCATCCAAATAAACATAACATTTACAAAAGACAAAACATTTGTCAACACAAAATGTCCAATGCGTGTAATGTCACATTGTTTGATATGGTGCACAGTACCGGTATGAGTTGGCCAAATCAACACATTGACAGTGTTTACGTTGAAATTTCACAACTAAACATTACATTGTTGCCATACTTTTGTAAAACAGAAGATTGCTGGATGCAGAAATACACATATTTACTGTAGTGTATTTGTGACCGGATATTTGCCGTATTTGATTTGGAACATTAGATTGTACAGAAAACGTAAACAAATCTCTGAGTCAGACTTGCATCACGTATTTACTGCGTACACACGCTGTGGTTGGATAAGTTATGTCAGTTGGGGAGACCGGTTTATGTCGACATTCTTCTGTGAACAAAGGTGAGCTTATTTACTTCAGTAAGTTCACATTAAACCAGTCTTGTATATAGGTTTGATTCCATGCTACAGATATACTGCCCCTACATCACCACTTCCACCCTCGCTATCAACTGAGCAGATACCGGTAGTTTTACTTTTTATTGTTCTTGTCTTGGGGGTTTTGCCATTTTTTATGTTATGATATGTTATGCATGACTTAACAAACCTCTGTGGGGGTAAATTGGCAATACTGAAGCAGACGAGACCATTTTTCCCCTACTCCATTTCGTGAGTCGAATAAAAAAAATGGCGGCCAAAAATGTAAACAAAAAATTCCGGAAGGCGGGGTTCAAAGTTTTCCCACGATCACAGCCACTCATTAATGAGAATACTGCACACTAATGTCATGGGCTTATTTGAACCAATCAAAATCACATTTATAGGTTAATGCATTTTTATGGGAAAATATGAACGAGTTTTTTGGATGGTATACTGCACGACCTTGAGTTCATATTTTCTCAGACAAATGCAGTAACCTCTGTATTATATGCTCATTTTCTGATTCTACCTAAGGCTTAATTATATAAACAAAGATACACTACAAAAAGCAAAGTAACTGAATTTATGCTGTATTCCAAACTAGATACACAAGCGCAGATTCATCAATACACAACATTATTAAAGCGCACATAAGTCCGTCTAGATAAATTTTAACTTCGTCGCGCGCTAGACATCACCGTCGAAAGAACCTGGCGTTGTGATCTACTTAAAATTGAAATATAGAGTCAAATTGTGAATGAATTGGAACAACTTTTCCACTTGGCTGGAATAAATATATTTTGGTATTTTTGTCGATTCTACAAAATTTCGTGATTATGGACTGGATTTATCTGTGTCAATTCTACATGAAGTACATCTGATTTCAGCAGCGAGGGAGCAGAGTGTTGACATCTGCAAGTGTGTTTCTGTTCTGTCATTGAATGTTTGGAATCATAATGTGGGAAAAATATGAACTCTTTCAATTGCAATTATCAAAAAGACGCTATGGAATATAATGTTCATTTCATTTTGAGTGCAGTAAGGAGGATGTAATTGCACTTGGAATGTAGCCGAAATTACAGTAATATTTCGAAATGTGTAATCAAGCTTTAAAACCCATGACATAGCTCATGTAACTCGGATTCGCAGAACTAAGAAAGTACATTTTGAGGAAATTCAGTATGTAAAACTGTAAGTATATTTGTTTCCATTCTTATTACCAACCAAAGAAGACTCGTTTATGCCTTGTCACTTGCATGTTATTTGTAGGAACACATCAATTGTATGACCTGTCTGGTGTCTATCGCTAGCCTAAAAATGAAACATTGTATCAAAAATGTAAACTTGGAATATTGCAAAGCAGCTGGTAAGTGGCAGTCCACGAAACATCTGCTTTAGTTCATTCATAAACACGTTTAATCAACCAAAACGTAAGGCGTCTACTACTTGAATGTACGTGATTTGCTTACAAAGTAGTTCATAATACACAATTGGGAACACGTGTCGTGCACGTGAGTGCAATATTAATGTGTGCAATAGCGTAAAATATTGCACGATTCTGACAATGTAAAACGGAGACAAAAACTGAGCATAGAATAAAAAGTGATATGTTCAGATGTTATAATATAATGAATATAAAACTACACGCACTATAGGCGAAGTGTACCGACTCAGGCCAGTCATTTTATATAGCAGATCTTTCTCTCTGCTGCGGTATCAAGCTTGTTCTTTCATTTATTGCGTACCTAAGGGCTGTGTCGCGCTTCTTATATGTTCGTGATACGACGAATTGTTTACATATAATTTATATTTTTTAAATGTTTCACTTACTCAAGAGACCGTGTGAAGCATCTTGTACCTTAGCCGTACAATGGATTTTAAAATTGTTTATGCATTGGCATGGAACTCGTTTTTTATCGCAATGTATATATTCTAACTTTTGTGACCGTCTTAGATTAGGTGGTTCTGAATATATAGCAACAACCACTCCGATGGCCTAGTGTTTAGAGCGTCCGCCTCGGATACGGGAGGTAGCGTGTTCGAACCCCGGTCGAGTCATACCAAAGACTTATAAAAATGGTACTTACAGCTGCCTCGCTAGGCGCTCAGCAGTAAGAGGTTATGGTTAGCACTGGTTGTCCTGGTGTCAGGATAATGTGAGTGGGTGGGACATCATGCTACATGTCTGCGGCATGATGCCCCAGTGCTAGACAGCACTATGAACTGCCTGCCACACTGCAGACATCGTAGCGATATGACTGTATTTTTTTAACAAATCCAAATCACACACACACACACACACACACACACACAAACACACACACATACACACACGTGCTATCAAATAAGTTCACCTCTAGAATTTCAGGTACAAGGCTTTTACCGTTTCCGTTATCTAACTTTCTTAAATCGAAATGTAAAATTACCAAGAACCTAATATACTGTTTGGTGCAGTGCTCTCTCTGTTGCGCTTACGTTAGAAATTGCTTGTCTCCCATTGTTTTGTGTTATGTTGTCTCTACAATTTAAAAACTGTATCAATGATTCCAATTCATGATAATAACGTTTCCAGACAATGTGATATGCAGTGTTGGATTTTATTTCTTGGTGTTGTCATTTTGTTTTTCAATTTTGTAGTTATGGGCGAAAACCTGTGCTGAGATTAATTTATATAGGGTTCAATATATTTATAGATTATTAATATACTTATTCATTAGTCCGTACAAATTATGTGGCTGACTTCGTGACTTAAATTGGTTGATGCATCAATTATTGAATTTTCTGTTGAAATTCGCATGACGTGGCACGCATACAGATCTTTGAGGCTCGATGATTTTCTGTTTTTCTGTTTTTCTGTTATATCTTTCCATAACATACTTTACATAGAGTGTGTGCAATTTAATTGTATTCATATGACAATATATTAACGCATCACTTTATGTGATTCTACTTGTTCAAAATAAACCCATAAAATTCATGAGCAGGATTCTCTTTACTGATTGACTGCGACATTGAGAATTTTCCTTAGGACGTCTTCTGGACCTATTTTTACTATTATTTTTAACATTTTTGCTGTTATTTTTTTAATATCGGTTACTCAAGTTGCATGGGGAAAAAAGGTCGGAATATGACCACAGCGTCTGGTTAAAAATGAAATTAAAGGTATCAGGATATCGGTAAATCGATTGAGATCGTGGAAACCTGTAATATAGCCCCACCCTATGACAAGAGTTGTTTAAATTGTAACTTACAGAAGTAAATCATATCACCTCTGTTTAGAAAAGAATGTGACACATGTTATCCAGCCACACCATTTTTATGCGGGAAAAGAGCTCCGTCGAGCTAAAGTTTCCTTTTATGTGATGCAATTCAGAGCCTAAATATAATTTGTCTATGTCTGCTCTACTTGTCCAAATCAAATAATGAAAATATCCACCTACAAAAACATTGCATGAAATGAAGAATTTCTACATCCAGTAATCACCCTCTTTCATGGATATCCAAGAGCTAGAATGGTAAATAGAGGAAATGACACATTTTAGGTGGAAATTTTGTAAATAATCTCGTTGAAATAGAATTATATAGCTTGCCTAACCCAAACCGAGTCAACTACGTGACATCACATAACTTGCCAAGCTGTCAAATGATGTTATCTGTGTCAAAAGATCTTACTTATTTATGGTTGCTCTTTGATTTACTTTCTTAAATATTGCTAGTTATAAATTAAATTAGCATCTGAGACCTTTTTTTACGCGCAACAAATAAAAGGTACATAATTTGAGCTAGTATGGAAAAAAATATTCATTCTTCTTTCTCTCTAAAATATTTTCATTAAAATAAAAATAAAAAGTGTAATAAACACAATCTTAAATGAGAAATGATTTCATATTAAATTTATGAAACGCAATAATAAATCATTTCAGTAGTTCCGTGTGCTGTCATAAGCTTTCTCCAAAAGAAAAAGGGAATGGTTACAGTACATTTGCTGTGTGTTTTAAATAAGTTTTGTTGGCAATACGTACTAATATATATTTCTCTGGAGTCTAATTACTTATTGAAAATCTGATGGTAATTTTATGGATTCAATATATCAGAGAAGTCTCATTTTTTATTCATTCCATGGATTTTCATATACAGCTTGTTAGTGCTATGGGACAATAGTTTGTAAGGTTTGTATGTTTGTTTGTTTTTTTTTTCTTCTTCAAATTCGGCGATAAGTTGCACTAACATTTGTATCAAACAAGTGTTTCGTAAGTTAATGGTGGACACACTGTAATGTGTTAAAGTGCCATGGACTGAATCAAAAGAGGCTTGTAGTACTCTGAGGGTGAAAGGCTTATTGTAACAGGATTTAAAGGCACCATTTCGTTCAGGTTTCTGAAACTACGGACGTTTTCACAAGTTTTAGGTGAAAAATGTTCGGAATAATTCAGCCAGTGTGTTTGGCATGGATGATTACTCGTGGTGTTGAGTCTGTAATAATAACTTATTTTCTTGCAACCTGCAAACATATTCTCCTTCCATGTGATTTATTCTTCCAGATCGGTTCTTAACTAGCTATTTATTCTATATAAATATAATTCAGAATGTTTTTCGAAAAGTTAAGCTCTAAAACATTTTAAGAAAGGATTAGAAGTGGAAATATCACGACTTAATTTGGATTTGAGCACCGCTACAATGTAACGATTTTAAAACGATACCATATGAAGTGTTAGCTACTATTTCCTTTCTAGTAATCATAAATAATCATTAGTTCTCAAGCAAATGATTCCTTACAGTTTTAAAATTTTCATTTGCTCGTATCATGAAATGAAAAGGAAAAGCCTTATATTCTTAAATACATACATTGGTGAAAGCTTAACTGTTTTGAAATATAATTCATATTTGACAGAGTTTTCAACATTTCAACCAACATACACGAACAAAATAGAGAAAGCTAACCTGAAGCTTTCGTTCTCACGCTAAGGACTTCATCAGCATACATCTTGTCGCGACGATTCTTCTTTCAATATCTAAAATAATTAAACGTATATGAAAACGATTGTACAATAATTACAAGGTAGAATATTTTTATAGCAAAAGGACAGCATCTGGTGGAAGATTTGAATACGGTATTGAAAAAAAATTAGATTCTTTTAAGACGTTTTACTCTTTGAAATATTCTTTATTTATATTTTTCATTTCATCGATACAAAGTTTCCTTTGAAAACATGTAATAACGAATCCGATACAATTTCTCGTCATCGTTTTGTGTCAATGAAACATGTTTCCATTTTCCATATGCTCTTTTCAGATGCATACACTTGCCGGATGCATTTAGGAGGAAAAAAAAGGGTGAAATACTTCAATTCAACGATAAGAATCTATCAAATCGCTAAAGTAAGGTTTTTCATTTAGCTGTATGTCAGAAAAACGCCCTGTAGTTTGCACTCTGCCTAATAAGCCATCTTAATATTGTACAAATGTACATTTTCCCATGTTAGTACTTGATTGGATGTATCGATTTACCAATTTCCGTAAATTAATTTGATCCTTGAAAATACATTTTAAAAAATCTTACTCCCGAACTTTCCGGAATTTGTAATAAACTAATTTATTACTAAAATGAACAAGAGTGACCCAGTACGTTGAGTGTTACATTCAGTAAATACTGTTTTCATTCCTATTCCTGTTTTCTACAGCACGTCTACTATTCCTAGCCGCACTTTACATAAAGTGGTTCAAATTATTATGCTTAATCAAAGGTTGTTGCTACCGTAACCCTCTCAAGTCCAGCTGTCAATTAAGATTGCATTTTCTGTTTTATTACTGCATGACCAGCACAATTATAATGTTAGAGCGATTTCAATTAGCTTTGCGGGTAGAGCGCGTAAACAAGTAGTAATTATGGAAATTTGCACACTGCACTATGTAAAAGATGGATAACTCGCAATTCAGGCAGATAAGCTGTCATAAGAAATGACAAGCTCTAGATATGTTTCATCTGCATGATTGGAACTAATTTTAAAGGTTATTTTAACTCGAGTGGAAGTCATATGGAGATCCGTCCGTTATTAGACAGCGGGCGGTATTAATATATAGAGTTTGACAGAGCTGTTTCAAATAATTTTTCCCATTTATGTGCAACGGTTTATGTGCTCCATTGCTTCCTAATTCCTGTCATGTAAACCACTCAAACAAACAAGCATTCAACCATACAAAATTTAAATATGAAACTTCATGGACTAAACTAATATGTGAAAAAAATAGTCAATGTGTTTGATTATTCAAATGAAGAAAAGGTTTGTAAAGTTGACCATAAATTAAAAAAATCGCTCGAGTTACAATGAAAAGCTATTTGACGAAAATGAAAATAATATTACTATCATTGTAACATTTTCTCAGGTTTACACAACCTTCCATGTAGATAGCTATATGATGTTTGATATTAAAATGAGCCACAATTAAAAACACATCGGATGTAAATAATATCCATTTTGAACTACCCTCAAGCTAATAGTTGTCTTTACGTAATAATAACTTCATAACGTCACATTGAATAGAATACGTGTCTTCGCAAAAAGCAACGTAAGCAAAACTCGCAAAGAATTCGAAAAATCTGCTGATTTCTTATTTTCATTACAACGTTGCATAAATATCATCCAAATTTAAAAGAGCAAATATTGCATCGGTTGTTGAAGTGTCATTGAGTGAGTATTATTCTCAGCGCTAATTTTTATCATTTGACGATAATGAATCAAAATTTTATTTCTTGCAGTCAGAAAACAGTTCTAAAACACATGCCATTCCTGTAATTGGATCCCCCTCAATTTTTATACACGAATTAATTCATAATATGAAGATTAATCTCAAATTATTCCCCTCTAAATCGACCATCATGGTACAATGTCAATATAAACACATTATTCCCCTCTAAAACCTCATCATGGTACAATGTCAATATAAACACATTAGTCCCCTCTAAATCGACCACCATGGTACAATGTCAATATAAACACATTATTCCCCTCTAAATCGACCACCATGGCACAATGTCAATATAAACACATTAGTCCCCTCTAAATCGACCATCATGGTACAATGTCAATATAAACACATTATTCCCCTCTAAAACCTCATCATGGTACAATGTCAATATAAACACATTAGTCCCCTCTAAATCGACCACCATGGGACAATGTCAATATAAACACATTAGTCCCCTCTAAATCGACCACCATGGTACTATGTCAATATAAACACATTATTCCCCTCTAAATCGATCATCATGGTACAATGTCAATATAAACACATTAGTCCCCTCTAAATCGACCACCATGGTACTATGTCAATATAAACACATTATTCCCCTCTAAATCGACCATCATGGTACAATGTCAATATAAACACATTAGTCCCCTCTAGATCGACCACCATGGCACAATGTCAATATAAACACATTAGTCCCCTCTAAATCGAGCATCATGGTACAATGTCAATATAAAAACGTAATTCCCACCTAAATCGACCATCATGGCACAATGTCAATATAAAAACATTATTCCCCTCTAAATCGACCATCATGGTACAATGTCAATATAAACACATTAGTCCCCTCTAGATCGACCACCATGGCACAATGTCAATATAAAAACATCATTCCCCTCTAAATCGACCACCATGGCACAATGTCAATATAAAATCATTATTCCCATCTAAATCCCCGTCATGGTACAATGACACTATAAACACATTATTTCTCTCTAAATCTCACCATGGTACAATGTCAATATAAACACATTATTCCCCTCTAAAACCTCATCATGGTACTATGTCAATATAAACACATTATTCCCCTCTAAAACCTCATCATGGTAGAATGTCAATATAAACACATTAGTCCCCTCTAAATCGACCATCTTGGTACAATGTCAATATAAACAGATTACTCTCGTCTACATTCCCAAAATGATGCAATGTCGATATAAACACATCATTCCCATCTAAATCCCCATCATGGTACAATGTCAACATAAACACATTACTCTCGTCTACATTCCCAAAATGATGCAATGTCGATATAAACACATCATTCCCATCTAAATCCCCATCATGGTACAATGTCAACATAAACACATTACTCCGATCTAAATCCCCGTGATGTTACAATGTCAATATAAACACTCTATTCTCCTCTACATCCCCATCATGGTACAATGTCAGTATAAACACATTATTCCCCTCTAAAACCTCATCATGGTACAATGTCAATATAAACACATTATTCCCCTCTAAAACCCCATCATGGTACAATGACACTATAAACACATTATTTCTCTCTAAATCCCCGGCATGTACAATTTCAATATAAACACATTATTCTCATCGACATCCCGGTTATGGTACAATGTCTTATGTTACGTGTTTAGGCTCGCAGAAACAGTAACACAAGAAAAAGTAAAACTACAAGCATTGAAAAAAAATATAATAATTTATTTTCCTGGAAAAATTCTGTAAAATCTTACGGTTTCAAGAATCAAATACAAAAATAATCCAAGAATAATCCAATAATGAAATTTTTGAAGTCCTAATGATAAAATGTTCTAATGATTTCAAGTTCGAGTCCCGACGAAGAATTCAAAATGGAAGACGATGACGTACGCGGTAATATGTAGTGTTGATGTCTACAGTTCCTTGTAGAAACAAGAAATATCACTCCAGTTTTTGAAATCTGAATAAATTTTTATAAAAACTGTCCTTGTTCAACAATTTTACATGAAAACACATATTTTCTAGGATTTTTTTAATGATTTTGAATCTAAGTAATTTGAAATAACTCCAAACAGCACAACATACAACTTCCAGTGTAAGAGCCCAACTAACACTGAGAATATCTCTCCAAAACAAAGGTTATATCGTATTCTAAAACGCAAAAAGGGGGTCACGTGATCATGTTCCAGAACCTGGTCGAAAGTATGTACTTGTTAAACATCACGTACACCCAGTGTGGCCCTGACGAAAACCAATCATTTTACTCTATGAAATAAAAAATAAATGAAATTGTTTACATCTAAACACGTGGTCCCATCATGACCTCGAAAAACAACCCATCATTTTAAAATAAAAAATATAGAACTTATTTAAGTGGTTGCTGCTAATTTTGAATCAAGGTCAGAATCTAGATCAACACCTGGTGTTTACAAAACGAACAGTCAAGGTCAAACTATTTTCTAAAAAAGGTATCATCTCTAGTTAATAAATTTACATTGCAATAGCATGTAATGAAAAATATAAAAAATTAAAACTAACCAACAAACAATTAAACTGAAATAACTATATATTAAATCATGTATAATTAACTCAAATATACATAACAAATGTCAATATAAACACATTATCCCCATCTAAATCTCCGTCATGGTACAATGTCAATTCAAACACATTATGCTCATCTAAATCCCCATCATGGTATAATGTCATTACGATACATCATTCCCCTCTAAATCCCCATCATGGTACAATGTCATTGTAAACACATTATTTCCCTTTAAATCACATAATGGTACAATGTCAATATAAACACATTACTCCCATCTAAATCCCCGTCACGGTACAATGTCATTGTAAACACATTATTCCCATCTAAATTCCCATCATGGTACAATGTCATTGTAAACACATTATTCCCATCTAAATTCCCATCATGGTACAATGTCATTGTAAACACATTATTCCCATCTAAATTCCCATCATGGTACAATGTCAATATAAACACATTACTCCCCTCTAAATCCCCGTCACGGTACAATGTCATTGTAAACACATTATTCCCATCTAAATTCCCATTATGGTACAATGTCATTGTAAACACACTTGTTTGCTTCATTGTTCCATAACCAACAAATTTAATGTTGTACAGTTCATTTAACCTGCACTTTTTACGCAAGTAAACATGTGCTAACTGAATATTTTATATTGTAGACTAAGTATAACCGAATAATATAGAGAAACGGCTAACAAGCTGGCATAAGAGGGATGGGAGAATGTTTATTATATGTTATTAGAATAAATTTATATGGAAGACAAATGAAGACCTGTCCATTAACCGATGACCAGGCGCTATGCAATGTATTATTTTGACTGACTTGGGTAACAATTTCTGATATCGCATGACAACTGACGCATTCCATGGTTTATCCCTCTGCTGTTCTCACATTAAACCTGTCAAACAGAAATACATTAAACTACGCAGAGTTCGAACATAAAACACGCGGAAGGGCGAAGAAAATGTTGAAAACCAATATCTTGAAGTCAATAAGCAGATAAATTAATTCTTCTGCGATATAGAAAAGGCATATGATGGAAATATCAGTGTGGTCGGTGTTTTCAATTTTACAGCTTCATAGAGGAATGAAATACGAATGATACCGTTCAAATTTCGATACTAAATACGATTTATTTTAGATGAAAGATGCAATAGTTACGTGACAGTAAGTTTCCAATTCTAAACATCGCATAAATTTCTTCAGCATTGTACATGGCTTGAAATGGGTTTTGAAAATTCTGAACTTTGTTGGATTGGGATGAATTATATATTAGAATAACCAGCATTTCCAACGGGTTAATCTGGTTCAAATATGTATTTTTATAGGAATTACAGCACATAGGTTATACGTGACAAGTATTGCATTTACAAGGGCTAGTCATACATATCTATGCAGATTTGACCTTGGAAAATGTATTTCTCATATATGTATTGGCTTCCTCGTATCATATCCAACTAAGATTTATTTTATAATAATTATTAAATCCTTCATAAACAAGAACAGTAGTATTATAATTCGTTTATCGAAACTCGAACGGTGGTCCTTCTTAAATAAAGTCTAAAGAATCTAGACTAAAAAGGTTTTCCTTCTTAAATATTGTCAAAAGATTTCAGACTCAAACGTGAATTTAACACATATTGAAAGCTATTTTTTGTAACATGTTAGCATGAGGTGTCGGTCTGCATTTGAACTAAAATGCCATGACGTCATACATGTATTCGGACTGAAATACAAGTTTGAACTGCTCTAGGAGGTTTCTATGTTAAATAGGGCCGACATGTTCAAAGGTATTTTTTTAACAATGTAGCATGGGGAGACAATCTGCCTTCAATCTACAATGCCGTATGACGGCATACGTATTATATGAGGTGTTTGTCTCTTTTGAACATATTGGTTCTGTTTTGGAGATAAATGTAAGGCTTAGAGTTTGTCGCCGGGAAAATGTGGATTTTGTTTTCCCTCTAAATGAATTGTAGTAGGGGAGTCCTGTGAAAAATGTTACGGTGACTAACAAGAAAGTAACATTAGGTCTCCATTTTAAAAGGTATTTTAACAACGTAACACGAGGCTGTAATAGGGATAGCCAGCGAGATCCTAGGCAAACATCGTCTGAAAAAGAATGGTTTAGCAGGAGATGAACAAGAACTGGAAACCGTAGTGAACCGTCTCAACCAACCACTAAAGTATGAGATGGAGATCAGCGCTGAAAAGACCAAGCTAATGGCAAACATCCTGAGTGGCATCCAAAAGGAAATAATAGTGAATGGAAATAAGCTGAGCACAGTGACAAGGCTTCAGGTACCTACGTGAAATCGCCTCTGATAAAGGTTCCAAACCTGAGTTGTTTTTTTTACAGGATTCCGCAGACAAACACTGTAAGGGCTGATGCCTATTTGGAGGGACAGGAGTAGCACGCTTGGATCCAATATTATGTTTGTGCGCTCTCTCGTCATGTCCTTATTCGTGTACACATGTGAGACACTGAACATGACAGCAGAACTAGAGAGAAGAATACATGCCTTAGAGATGAGATGTTATCAAAGGATACTGTACATCTCATACGTAGACCACATTTCTAAAGAGGAAGTGCGCATTAGAATCCAAAGTGCAATTGAAAGACAAGATCGTACAGGGCACAGTGAGAGGAAAGAGGAAACGAGGCAGAGAGATGGGATGGGAAGATAACATTAAAGGGTGGACAGACAAATCCCCAAAGAGCAGCGGAGAACGGGGCAAAATGGAGAGATTGTCGCAAAGTACTCAATGGCACCCATACTAACAACTACATTACAACAGAAATGGTTTAATAATGATGAACACGAGGCGAAGTTCTGCTCTCAAAATGAAATGCCGTATTACGACATACGTTTCACATATGGAGTCTGCCTGCTGTTGCAATATGTTGGTTGAGGGAAATGTAAAGGGTTAGAGGTTGCTCACAGGGAAAATGGTAGTTTGTATGCACTGTAAAGGAAATGATCTGACGTATTTTGTTTTGCTAAACAATAAAAAATAACTTCTTTACGCTTAATTATATATGATCCCTCTTTAAAAGGTAAAATCTGTTTTATGATTTACCACCTTATCCTACACACCATTTTTAAAAACAAAACTAACATCCTCATAATCTTTACATCTCAATACTCAGTTATCTACTATCCATCACCCAGTTATCTACTATCCACCACCTAGTTGTCTACTATGAAGTATCCATATATCAATTAATCAAGTATCTACTATCCAGAATCCAGTAATCTAATATGAACACCCAGTTATCTACTATCCACCACCTAGTTGTCTACTATGAAGTACCCATATATCAATTAATCAAGTATCTACTATCCAGAATCCAGTAATCTAATATGAACACCCAGTTATCTACTATCCATCACCTGGTTGTTTACTATGAAGTACCCGTATATCAATTAATCAAGTATCTACTATCCAGAATCCAGTAATCTAATATGAACACCCAGTTATCTACTATCCACCACCTTGCTGTCTACTATGAAGTACCCATATATCAATTAATCAAGTATCTACTATCCAGAATCCAGTAATCTAATATGAAAACCCAGTTATCTACCTTCAACCAGTTATTATTACGAAGTCATAGTTATCATCTTTTCATCAACCAGTTATCTACTGCTGCTAATTTAGTATACACTGATAATAGAATCAATAAAATCTTTATCTTGTTTCCAAACTTAGAATAGGGACACATCTATGAGAATAGCATTTTGTTCTTTAGAAGTATTCCGATACAGCGATGTGTTACACTTCTGGATTCGACTTTTGTTCCTGGCAATCATAGTTACCATTAATCGGATCTTCAAATGAATGATTACCTTTTATTCATTGCCTTCTGCTATTTTTGAGCCATTTAAATGAATTTTATAGCAACTTATTAAAGAATTAGCAGTCACAAAAAATGAAAACAGCAATAACTTTATTTTCTCTGAAATTAAAGCATACAAACCGAGTTACAAAGAAATATAGCAAATGGGACATACAAATAGATTCCTTGTAAAATTTTAACGGTCCATGACTTTGCTTATTTTGTCCTCGCGCAAGGTCAATTAAATATCACCTCATTGTATAATGTGATTATTTTAGCAATCACTTCTTTCATGAGCAAATATCTATCCATTGATGATCTGAATGAGTAACAATCAGAGTTATAAGAAATCATATTATATGTAATGACATTAAATGTGTCCGTCATTTTAGGGTACATTATCTCTAACCACATTTAGAGCCAATTTCACAACATTTAAACAATTCAGTTTTAAAATGCCAACAGAAGAAAATCACAGAAAATAATGCTAAATAAATTTGTACTGTATGCCTTCTAATCAATGCATAATTTTAATCAATGCATACTTCTAATCAATTCATAATTCTAATCAATACATAATTCTAATCAATGCATGATTCCAATCAATGCATACTTCTAATCAATGCATACTTTGTTTACCATAGTTGCAATAACTATTACTTTTAAGGAAACAACAAAAGGCTCAAATACTAATGAAACATTTTCAGTTCTGATGCTTCCATATTTTTATTGTTTTCTCCCATCTCGTTTTCAAAAGTCAATGCATCATTATTGTACTTGTTTTCACCAACTTTTAAGTATCATGTGTACATCGAGTGAAGACATTTTCTTTGCTTTGTTGGATAAGTCAAAAGAGACACAAGGAATGAAATGATCTGTTTATAAGCCATCGTCATTAATACCTTCTGGTGGTAAGGGAAATAGCTTTCTAAAAGTCAATGGACGGTACGCTGAGCATTTAATATCGTATATGGTTTGATGTTCAATGCATTTAAAGTTTTAACTCTTTGATAGTAAATTATCCTAAATTTGTCATCGTTATGGCATCTTGTGTCTAGTATTCATTTAAGGGTTAGCTGATTTCTACTATCCATTTTTAAATTGTACTTATTAACTTCCCTATAGTATGTCGTATGATCCATACAAGATTTGCTGTAATCATTGTTTTCTTTAAATCGAGTTATGATTTTTCTATTTGAATTCTGAGTGTTTGCTAGTAGTCATTGTTGACATTTTACTACTTCGTTTTCAATGAAGTTTCAGTATTGAAGATGTACTGCTGTTCGTTTCAATATAACTGCAAAACTAAATTACTCAGAGATAGGTGCATTACAGAGTGACATTGAAGAAAAGGAAATTTTTGCAAGACTATAATATCTTACAATCAAAGGTTGGATAATTACTGACAGATTTAATTAGAAAGATCCAGCAAAATGATAAAGAAAATTAAACTGCTACCGATTTATGTTAATACATCTGCAACTAGCTCGAATAAAAGGATATATGCAAACATTATTGCCTTATCAGATTTGCCATAAAATCCCGATGTAACTGTGATAACAGAAATATTAGATGACAATCGAAATAAGATAAGCACAAATGACAGTGCGATTACAGCTATTAGAAGGACGTGATATTTATTTATGACGGATCTCACTAGTAAGATACAATATGCTACCCTTAAATAAATCGCTGGTACCAAACCAGAAGATGAAATTATTTGGATCAAAACTCTACTGAAGTGGATGAAAAGACTCTTCCATTAAGTGGTAATATTTATACATTCAAAACTGAAAATTATACAAGTCCAGAGGCATTCGAAACTGAAATAAAGTTAGAAATATACAATATTGTGTTAATCATTAGAATACATACATAAAAAAATAGATAAATAAAAAGAAGAAATTTATAGAGAAAAGCAAACTAACTTAACCAGACAGGAGTATCATTCTGATAGTAAGCAGAGACACTGTTTATTAGAGAGGCAGGCAATTGGCTTACACATGCGTTATTTGATATTTTCAAGTCTAAACTTTACAACCGAAGAATTAATCGAAACTTATGGATTTAACGAAGCTCCATCACCACTTGCTGAATATATATTTTACTATTTAGTTCATTTGCTATTTCTATACATGAATGAAGTTGATATACATTTATATTAACTGTCAAACTGAAGATTAGAAAACACATATAAAGAATTTTATGCTTATAAAATGGACTTTAAAATCATCTAAGCTAATAAATTAATCGAGTACGTATAATATAGAAGAAAAACTATGTTCCATAATAATAGAAATGGTCCTGAACTAGATTCTCTTCATGTTTCATCAAACGTGGTAGCAAGTAATCTTAAATGATAACAACATTAATAAACGGAAAAGTAATTGTTCAAGGTCACGCATTAACAAGAAGTAAATGCCTGTTTCAATTACTGAATTCCCATAGTACAAATGAAGACAAAGTGAACTGTGGAATAATTGCAGGGGTAAACTGAAGAATTCAGCGAAATCAGCAAAGACACTCGAATGAAAGATTAAGAGAGCAATGTTTAAAATCAGTTATTCAATAATATGGATGGAAACAGTGAATTTGCTAAACATCGTCGTTTATTTTATTTTTCTCATGAATTCAAAGGATAATATGTTCATGTATGTCATACGAGTCTGACACTGGGTTGACATCTCCTTAATTAAATGCTGTTTTGGACTTGTTTTGCATATTGTAAACCGGTATGGGTTGGTTACATGAATTACATTCATAGTCAATCATATAAACTTGAATCCAGAAGAAAACATATTCCCTTCAACATCATATGAGTGTGCAATGGTAATCTGTTTACAAGGTCAGCGATTTGTTGAACACATCTTGCCAGTTTTTTTTTTTTTTTTTTTTTTTTTTTTTTTTTTTTTTTTTTTTTTTTACTGAAGCGATAAAATCGGCGATTGAAAAAGTTAATGAAGTCAAGGACCCACTTTTTTGTATTGGCCCTGGTCATACAAGTATGAGACTCTACTGGACAAACAGTTAGCTAAGGGCAATAAACAGATTTGAGATCTCTAGAAATACGTGAACGTGTTTTGGTAGAAATGTGATGATCTGGGACAGGATTTCAGATGAAAAAATATCCGCATTCACAATGTTCAAGTTCAAAGCGATACTACCTGCGGGCAAATCAACATCGATGAGCTTGTTTTATGTGGCATTTTCTAGAGGAGTCTTAAAGTAGACAGAGCTCAAAGTCCATTTCTAGGTTACGCCGGTGTGGAAAACCATCGAATGAAAATTAATAATCACAGTTAAATTAAATACGTGCAAAATTCATGGTCATTACCCAAGGCATGAAGCGGACAGGAATCTCTAGTCAAGTTCTCATCTTCTGTGGACTTAACTTATCGTTAATTATTATTTTATTGAATAATGTCTTAATTCGTTTGGCAATAGATCATAATGCCAACTTGTATACGACGTTAAGCAGAGAAATTGGACACCAGTTTCTCATGTACTATTTTAGTTTATCCTTCTCGGATATGCAATTTAAAATGCCTTGTTTCAAAACAGTTGAGAATGATCCAGCTTAATTTGCTTCATTAATTGTCACAGATTTTTAGAAGGACCTCTAAGTCTATATCTTCTACCTCTTTCACCACATTATATACGTTATTATAATACTCTTTAACTTCTCTTAGAGTATCAATTAACACGTAACAATTTCATTTTCATCTTTAATTAATTTTGTAATTCATTTTATTTACATAGTTTCAATTTTCTAGGTGGCAAAAGTCTCAGATTTTACTGTAGAACTAATTATAATTCCTCGAAACATTCCTTTTGTCATAATTTCAAGCTCTTTTTAAGACTTCACTGTTTCTAAATTATAGGCACCTTTAAAGGCCATTCTTTAAGGACTGTATTTGTTATACAAGTTTAAATGATATGTGGTTGTAAAACGTATTCGTAGGAGAAAGATAATGACTGAACAGCAACCACGGCGTCAAGATTGAGGTCCTCCATTAGTTCTGAAGAAAAAGACCAGGATTTGACACCTTGACAGAAATAGCACACTTGTGGAATTTAAATTACTAATATCTTTCTTGCTTTGGTTTGCCCACGTACAATACACAAAAACGATATATCACACAATCAATTTGAATTCAATTTCTCTTAATATGTCAACTTCTCCAGCAGAAATGCGGGCTGGAGCACTAATCGAAAATTTTAATTGTATTAATTGGGACATTAATCGAACTATTGTTTGTTGACAATGATAACAGCACTATCTTAATGCTCATTTGTAATACAACCCTTTATATCGTCATATTGAAATTGTTGTGTTACAATAATGAATGATAAAGTTCAAGTTCAACAGAGTACTACAGAGGACGCAATATAATTTATGTTAGCATGTTAGGGAATTACACAGTATCAGGTCAGATAGGACGCTAGTGTACAGTCAGAATTTGGCGTTTCCACTTTTCCTCTCGAAGAATGTCTTCTTCCTTGTAACTGAGAAAATAAAAACACAGTTCATTGTATGACTAACATACAGGAAGCGCGATGCGCTCTCCAGTGTATGCGATACATAGATCACACGCTGTGGTCAAAGAGAGTATCGCAAGTAATGCAGTCACGAGTTAACTCTAAGTGTAGAACTTATAGATAATGATGATGTGTTCGTCCACTTTAATAGTCTCCAACTTGAACAATCAACTGAAGCCGACGAATAAGCACAATTTAAGCAGAATTATCATAACAATAGCTTAAGAGTTCATTTTAGAACAAAAGTATATAAAAAAAAAATATTTTATGTAGGTGACAATAGACATGTATCTAAATTGTGCAATGATATTGAACCGTATCTAAAGATCACCATGCAAAAGATTAGACATGTTGGATCTGTACATAAACATCTAGACCTAACGACCATGTTTTTAAAACTTTCATCTCAAGGTGAAGACAAAATTTCAAACACGTTATTATTTTTTTCATAGAACAAGGTCACTAATATATTGTTACACGCACACGGGTATTTACTTGACCGAGCGGTTGTCAAACCCTGGCGCGATTCTCGCTAGAAGTCATAAGTTTCCCCGACTTTCCAAAGACTTCCATACAACCTCAGTTGTAAATCAGAAAGCCCGACGTGTCCATTCTATACCTAAATTTTCCTCTAATTAATGCAAGACCACAGATAAACCAAACTGCCAACTATCTATCAACCGCACATCTGCGTGTTTTGGCTTCATTATGTTTCCGTACCACCAACCGTTCACGCCTTAGAACATATATGAGTACTCCCTAACAATGGGAACTATTTTAACTCCGCCACCTTAGGCCAGTCAATGTATGCTTTCCAGGCACATTTCGCCGATATAACTGCACCATATTCGCCCGCATGGCGACATAAACGGTCTCTGCCAAGTCCCTTTTTATTTATGCCCTTGTGTAATTTACCGGTTTAATACCGTAAGTGCTGTCCTTGCAGTCACGCTACCAATGTATACCACTAGATTTTAATATGTACTATTTTACGACAGGGACAGTCATTCGGTTCTGGTCGGAATTCACTACTAGTGAACCGGGACATCATGGAAACACACTAACACTTCACTCCGTGACGTTTGCTTCTATTGATTAGCTCATTAGTTCGGGCCAGGAATATTTCCATGGCGCCAAATTCCAATAATCAAACAAGTAATCACACAAATCTAAGAATTGCTTAAAACGGGGCACTACAACCACGTGCACATACTCTAAATTTACTACAATATTCAGCAGCCAAACTGGAAGATGTCACTGAACGTTTATAGTTCGATAGTAAATAAGCAAAAGTACACGAGCGATGTCTCACGTGAATGAATATGTAACACTACACATCGAGAAGTATTAACTGAACATAGACAAGTATTAAATACACTAAGATAAATATTAAATGTTTCCTCTTTGTAGTTAATACTTAATATGTAGTTAATACTTAATATGTAGTTAATACTTAATATGTAGTTAATACTTAATTTGTAGTTAATACTTAATCAATGTGAAGTTAATACTTATCTAAGTATTAACTGCACATAAAGCATACATGCAAAGAGTAAATTCATACATAGATTTGTCCGAATGGGTAAAGAACAAAAAAGATCGTATAAACGTAAAAAAATGGGTTTTCAGATGCTGTGGAATAGATTTGTAAATACTCTCCAAAAACTATCAGATACCAGCAAATACATTTTCATATAGGTGGGACATTAGAGAACATAAAATACATCGACTGAGAAAGAAATAGATATACCTGTAAAACATGAATGAAATTTTAGAAAGAGTAGGGTGCATGAACATATTGATACTAATGTTGCAACTTCATTTTCCTCTGGGGACGATTGAAAGATTCGAATGAAGGAACTATCAAATGTTTTGTTATAACAAATAATATACATCATGGACATAATATATCAGCAAAATATGCTTGAATATGTCTAAATTATCAGAACACAAAATAATATGCCTCGGTACAGACCTCTCGATAAATATAATAGTTACGTTCTCAAACTGAGAAACTGTCAGCAGCGAATAAAAGTTCCGTATGCTTTATATTCCTATGTAAAGTGACTTTCTTAACACACATCAGGCCAGTTCATTCATTTTATAAGAGGCAGTGATTGCACTCATGTGTTTTATAACTGGTAAGGTAGGATCTTAAAAAAGGCTTTAACACAAAACAAATAACAGAAAACTTATAATGTTCACAGAGGAAGATGAGATACATTTTAAGCTGACAAAATACATGTCAGATAAGAGAATAAAATTATTAATAGACAAATTTTGCGGTCATGATTGCTTTAAACTGTTCTCATATTGTATACCATTGTAAACCATTGCTAGTCCTTAATTTGCCATAATTTTATGGAATTCGTCTCTACAACAAGACTATCCTAAAAATAGTGATCCAAATGAAGAGAGAAAAAAATACAAATGGAAGATGATAAGGTAATTGTACACAGTAAAACTGTGTTTAAAAATTGCATATACTTGTTTGAGTAGTCGTGCGAATTACGGCAATACCGCCTTTGAATGAAACTTGAAAAATATCTAAAAATTCTATGTATTGCATAAAGGTTCATCTAATTTTCATTACCAGTTTATTATGTATGGGATCGCGAAGACTAATTTGTGGTATTTTACATTGTACTTATTTTTTGGCTACTTTAAATATAGTGAGAATTAACTTCATATTTTCAAAAATTATCTCTCTTTATTTCGCCACTGGTGTTTGCTTATCACCCAGCTATGACATTATATTGTTGTCTCATTATCATGTTTTCCATTTGTAACACTTTGCTGTTTAAGGATCAATTATTTTGAAGTTACTTTCTCTTTTTTCCCTCTGATTTCATGATCAATACAAATTTGCATGCGGTACATGCTTTAACTTCCTCACTTTAAAATATACTCTGTATTTGTTTCTTGTTTTTTTTTCACATCTGTCACATTCTAGACATATGTTATTTTTTATTTATATAAACCTCATAATTTTAAACCTCCTATTACTGATTCCTATACATTTTCCTTCCGGAGGATAGGTTAACTTTTACATTATGATCAATCTTTTTGTTAACTCTAGGTCATGAATTACTGGATATTTTACCCACTCAATGAAACATGTTCGTTATTCACTCGTTCGAAGCAAATATATCTTTATGTAGATAATTTGTTTAATGGCACAGCATTTTCACCCGGTTCCCAACTGTTAAACGATTCATAATATCTTTTTATTTCACTAATGCATACTATTCGTTACTTTCAACTTTGAATAAGTCAATTTGTTTGTTGTAATATAGACAACAATTGTTCATGAAAGGTGTCCTTCTTATCCGTACTCTCCAAGTCATCCAGGTTGTAAACAAACGAGTCGCTTAAATTAAATGGTCTGATTTTAAATATTTCTTTATAAAATGAGGAAGGTAGTCCTTTGCAAATATGCTCTAGACAACAAAACTAATGGTCCAAGCCCTATGACTTTTGAAGTCTATGCCAAAAGCCATTGCAAATAAAACGCAATTGCAAAAAAATCTTTGGAAGATAAACACTTCCAAAAAAATGTAAATATCAGGTACAAAAAAATAAAATAGTGAAAAAACATTTAAGGTATATACAATAAATCATAATAGTAAAACTCTACAAGGGTTCAGCATTAGAAACTGAAGAGAGAGGGGGAATTATATTAAAGCAGGATACGAAGCTTGCAAGTTTTAAAGTAAGGATAAGTTTGAACTCTACCAATAAGACTTCTAGCGCAGTCTATATGTAATAGTTATCAGAAGAATGATTAATCCCTTCGATCGACTATATCTGTAACCAATACAGAGTTAAGATAAGTTCAACTCTTGTGACTTTGACCTTTGACTGCTCGATCGCCGACTTACTTTGCAACAGCGCTTCTTTAAAATGTTGCAGAAACCACTTCTTCTACGGACGGACGGACGGAAAGACAAGCGTATGGAAGTTGCTATTGCTTATCTCCTGCATGTTAGGTCAGAGGGAAGGAAAAGAGTATGTCTACAGAAATACAGATTTATTGTCTATGTAATAAACCATTCAAGAAGACTAAGAGAAAGACCAAAGGTATGACGCTCTGTTTCATGTTTGCCAGAACGGTCTTCTAGGTAATACAGAACAAATGTATTTTCGAGAAGAATGCAAAGTTAAACAGCATAGACTAAAATCAGATATATATACACCAAGAAAGTAAAAATCATTGGCACTCAGCCAATGTCATTGTGTTTAATGTCCTGCATAGTACGAGTACACTTTCCTCTTTAACTGGTTTTGCCGTCTGCGATAAAAAACATTTGAAAACATTATGACAGCTCTCATTTTACTCAGTGTGGTAGAAATAAATCAAATAAAAGATGCCATTCTATTTAATTTTAATCCTGGTCATTATTCTGTAGTTACAGGTCAGTCATATTCTTGTCCTCTCCCAATGACCCCTGCATCAAAACATTTTTCTTACTGCTTGTAATATTAATATGACTAGTGTGCTCACCATTGATATCACCATGCAAAGGCATGCTAAGCATCGATGTCTAACAAAAGCAAAAGTGGTATTTAAACTTATAATTATGATGTTAACTGAAACTTAATAGAATACAACAAGTCTCAGTTTTAGCAAAGTAGTTAGCCGTGTGCAGAAAGTCATCTGAGAAATTATTTGTTATCCCTTCGTTAGAAGCTTACAGTTCGGATACAAATATAGTTGTCGTGTGAACACGATTCAGATGTTACAAACTCCCAAATAAAGGTAAATCACCTGCACATAGAAGACATGGTAGTTAGAAGGCAACCTGTACATAGAAGACATGGTAGTTAGAAGTCAACCTGCACATAGAAAACATGGTAGTTAGAAGTCAACCTGTACATAGAAGACATGGTAGTTAGAAGTCAACCTGCACATAGAAGACATGGTAGTTAGAAGGCAACCTGTACTTAGAAGACATGGTAGTTAGAAGTCAACCTGCACATAGAAGACATGGTAGTTAGAAGTCAACCTGCACATAGAAGACATGGTAGTTAGAAGTCAACCTGCATATAGAAGACATAGTAGTTAGAAGGCAACCTGCACATAGAAGACATGGTAGTTAGAAGTCAACCTGTACATAGAAGATATGGTAGTTAGAAGTCAACCTGCACATAGAAGACATGGTAGTTAGAAGTCAACCTGCACATAGAAGACATGGTAGTTAAAAGTCAACCTGCACATAGAAGACATGGTAGTTAGAAGTCAACCTGTACATAGAAGACATGGTAGTTAGAAGTCAACTGCACATAGAAGACATGGTAGTTAGAAGTCAACCTGCACATAGAAGACATAGTAGTTAGAAGTCAACCTGCACATAGAAGACATGGTAGCTAGAAGTCAACCTGCACATAGAAGACATGGTAGTTAGAAGTCAACCTGTACATAGAAGACATGGTAGTTAGAAGTCAACCTGCACATAGAAGACATGGTAGTTAGAAGTCAACCTGTACATAGAAGACATGGTAGTTAGAAGTCAAGCTGCACATAGAAGACATGGTAGTTAGAAGTCAATCTCTACATAGAAGACATGGTAGTTAGAAGTCAATCTGTCATTAAATGTACATGTTACGGTTGGAAACGAAAACTATGTTTCAACTTTGTTGCAAGCTTGTTTCTCTTATGACAAGAACTTGGTCACATATTATTTCTATATAGACCATTTTTCGATTTTCAATCATTAAATTGCATGCATTGATTCGTGTAAAGTCTGTGCATACTATCTCAGCTTCAAAGGTTTGAGGCAATGATAGCTAGTCAACCAGAATGAATGTGATCATGGGCCGTTACGTTAAGATACATTTTTCAATGGCCATGTTCAAAACTAAACCTGCACATATGCACACAACATAAAATTTTACAACACGTGTGATCCGAAATGATTTCTGTAACGGTATTAAATCTTGTGCAAAGGACAGTTACTATACAAGGACAATTTGTGACAACTGCCTTGGATGCATCATTCTGTCAATACTATATAAAGTGTAGTAGTAGTAGTAGTAGTAGTACTAGTAGTAGCAGCAGCAGTATCAGTGCTAATAGTAGTAGTAGATATAGTAGTAGTAGTTGTAGTTGTATTAGTAGTAAAATACCTTATGTCATAAGAACATAATCTTTGTCCTAAATACACAGATTTACAATCCCATTAATTATATTAAGAAATTCTTGTCATCTGACTTTTGCAATCGTGCACGCAATCTCCGTTGAAGATTATATATTTTCTTCTTTTCAATACCGTCCAATACTATTATCTCCTTAGAAGAGAATCGAAACGTTTCTATTTGGTCTAAGTTGCTTCCCTTAGCTCTAATAACCCTCTGTGGTTAAGCCGTTGAACTCGTGACTGGAAGGATATCTGCTCGATTCCCAGGATAAGGGTAGGCCTGATAGGATACTGTGGTGTGTTCATGGGCAAGATTTGCATACTTTCTCTTGATAAGACACAGCCTAATATTACGAATATCCATACCATGCATATCATATCAATATCATGTATATCATATCCATACCATGCGTATCATATCCATACCATGCATATTATATCCATACCATGCATATCATATCCATATTATGCATATATTAGTTTTATAATACAGGGTCATTTGAGTCATTTGATTAATGACATTTTTTATATTCTTTAAATCTTTGGCTGGCCTGTACAATAAGAGGAGAACATGTATGTACTTTCTCCATTCATAAATTAAGATTACTGATAGGTTCACGTCAACAACTAATAGCTCAAAATATGACAAGAAATAGTTGAATGGAGGCCATGTAGACATCAAGCTATTAGTGAACATCTGTACTCTAGAGATGTTACGAATACCCTAGTTCCTGATTGGTTATTCGAAATACAGATTAATTTAAATACTTGGAATATTTTCTAATGATTCACAATTCTACATGGTGGCTATATTGTGATGTATATTCAATTTAATTGTTTGCTTGCTAGTTTTTTAAGTTTTTTTTTATTATTTCATTGCATACTGTTGTAATGCAACATTGTATGCTGGACTTGACCTTGTTCAAAACTGAGTTCATTTCCGCTTGACCTAATTGACTTTTTTATTTTTATTTTATTTCATTTTATGTATAAAACTAATAATAGCTTCATTATGATCTGTATGTATGAACTTAATATCAGAGTTTTTATTCAGGCAAACAAGAAGGAGTAAATATGTTGATTTGGAGCAGGGGTTTGGAGTTTCCTAAATGAATTTGACAGGTTATTGTGTTGTAAATAAACATGTCTCGTTAGATCATTTTAGAAGGCTATTTTCCATTAGATAATGGTCTTTGTTTAGAAAATGCTAATTGTGACCCGATGTCAAGTAGAGAACTATATAAACTTTTGATTGTGAGGATTTGGTCATTCGTGCGTTTACATCCTGCACTTTTAATTTATTTTATATGTTGTGACCAGTTTTGGGCTTAATTTATTTTCTTCAAATTATTAAATTGAAATTATTATTTTCTCTGGAAATACAACAGTGCTTTGATAAAATTCTGGGATAGAAACATTCGCTGGAATTTATACTGAATTCAAACCTGGAAGTATATTTGTGCAATTCAACAAGAGACTGTTGACATATCAACGCTTTAATAGCTACCACAGACAGGTCATCAACTTTAGTTTTTGATTTCTTTGGGAATTTTATTCAGGACTTTTTTCTTACTAGGACTTGGGTCTGTAATTCTTAGATTATTTTGGGACTTAAGAGTAGTGTAGTGGGGCGATGTAGCGACAATGGGATTTTACTGTTAAAATAGGTGATATGCCTAGTAGAGACAATGGAAATTTAACATGAGAAAGTTTTGAATGCCTTATAGCGACAAGCGAATTTAACATGGGAATATATTTTGGGCCTGTATAGCGACAAGGGGAATTTAACATGGGGAGTGGGCCTGTTGAGGGTCAATGGAAATTTAACATGGTGGGACTGTAGAGCGTCAAGGGAAATGGAACATGGTGGGGCTGTATAGGGACAATGGGGAAATTGTATAGGGCCTGTCTAGGGACAATGATGGTAGAGGGCAAAACACAACAGAGACAGAGACAAACATACACTAGTACAAGCCTGAGATTTATATATAAAGCATTACCAAGACCTGAAATTTTGCTATGGTGTTAAAAAATTTGCATAATTGTAATGATGCTGTAAATAGCTATAATCAAGGAAAAGCTCAACGACGAAATGGATGTGACTAAAAGTAACGCTAAAATGACGAAATTGTCCCAGAATTTAAAGGAGAATGTAAATCTCTAGACACCTTTAAACCAAGACCTTCTCAACGGGGATTTGAGGTCAGAGTTTTCCCCCAATTCTACAGACAAGCCTACACTGGATACCCCCTCAGTCACCTGGTAGAATCCGCTGCTTACATTGCCGCATATCATGGCTACGCATTTCCTGATATCAATAATCATGAGACTAGGAGTGCGGAAAAAATCGTGAGGGCGAAAGAGAGACGCGGAACCTTCTAACAGAAAAACAGCCCTTTTTAGGGCTCCAAAAGATTGCCTTTTATTAAATAGGGAATCATATTTGGCTTGGTATCCCTCATTGACTAAACTATTCTCGAAACAAACTTGACCCATTGGCACATCGCAACAAACTTAACTTGTTAAACCTAACAGTGACAAAACTTGTATATGTCGCTTAGACATATTAATTTAAATAAGACCAGTATGGCTATTTTTATGTACACTAAGTACAAATATTAGATAGATACGTGTTAGGAAGTACGAAATTTAACAGACTCGTTAGATTTGAACTAATTGCACAGGTGGCTAACACATTATTTGCATTTTTTCTTTGTCCATTAGCAAAAATGGGACTTGATTTGTAATAAGTACGGGCTGGCGTTTTGGGGAGTACTTAACATCCATGGCTGGCTTGCTGAGCACCTTTTTCCTCCTTTACAACGCTCGGACATCGTACACGTGGCAGAATGTGGAACAATTTCCACCTGCCACACGCCCATGTGTCCTAATGTGACGTCATCACTGCCGACCAATCGTAGCGGGCGTTACATACTGCTTGGGTTGACACCTGAGGAGCAGCAGGAAGGGCGAACAGACCAATGGTCGAAAAACGTCCAAATGTGAAAAATAAGCCTTCCTACAAATAATCGAAAAAAAGCGTCGACAGATTTCAAAAGCGTCGACACTTCACTGAGAGAGTCTGTATGGAATTTTTCTAATTGTCGTTGGTGATTTCTTCTAGTTTATTATGCACGCGCTTTACGCAATTACGTCAACGCGAGGTTGCGCCCTTCCTGCTGCTATTATTTTATCCAGAAATTTTATGGAGACCCACACGATATCTTGTTCGTGGATCATGTAAATGTATCGATATAAATCCATGCGGAGTAGCCTGCGCTCGTGAAAAAAAATTTCTAAACTTATTTATATCCATATCTCCGCTACACCAAGTTTGATGAATATTTCGCAACGTGTGTGTATCAACTCCATTAAACACAACTAAAACATTACAGTTATCCCTGATCACTTTTGGTATTTGTGTATACCGTTGTGTTACATATGTCACATCAGTGTTTTTATGTCTTCCTCGAGAAAATATTCTAGCTGGATTTGACTGTTTGTCCAGCATCACATCATCGTATACAACTAAATTATTAATAAATCTGTCTGAAACATCAACACCCCTCGCTTCATCAATGTTAGTTATAAATTCAATCACATTCTCGTCATTCAACAGTGTCGCGTTTTCATTAAAGTCTTTAGGCACATCATAACACCACTGATAATCAACTGATGGTGCTACTAAATACAATGTATCCCATTTTAGCCATCTCATTATCAGATTAAGTAACAACTGTGTCTTACCCGATCCAGATGGTCCTATTATTATCATTCTGATCTAATTTGGCAACGTGTTTAACTGGCTCTTGTTTTCGAGTCGCTGAGAAATCAATTATATCCATATTATATAAACATATGAATCTATATTGTTTACGCTGTAGAACTAAAACACCAACTAATGATTTATCCACGCTTACAACAAAAATGCGAGAATAGCATATGGTGGAAGATGTGCAGTATGTAACAGAAAAATGTTTTCTTTTTTACCTAAAAATGATGGTGGTGATATTGCTAAATTAATGTCAATGTTCCCAGGAATTCCGTGGGCTAAATACACAGGAGAAAAACATCTACCAGGATATAATTATTGCGGTCCTGGTACTCGACTTGATATCAGACTTGACAATCAGGATCAACCAAACAGAGGCGAGGAACCAATAAACGCTATTGATAAAGCGTGTCATGTTCATGATGTAGCATATAAAAGTGAAAATCTACAAGACAGACATATCACGGATGTGAAATTAATTCATGCGTTAAATTCTATAAAAAATAAAAATATAAGAGAATCGTTAGCTAATTGGTTAATAAGATCCGCGATGAAAGATAAATTAGCGCTAGGTGCTGGTAATTGATTATAAATAGAATCGATTTATTATTTCCCAATTGGATCCTGGAAAGGTAACGCAGCAATTAGTAAATTCGCTGATGCAGCAAAGGTCACACGTGTTACCGCTAAAAAATTGTTATCCAAACAGGCAATATGGCAAATTTATCTACCACCACCGAAACAAATTCAGTACGCGTATTTCGATGTCAGCGTCCCTAATGAAGTTCATCAAGCTGATATTCTGTTTTTACCACATGATACTGTACGCAGAGAAACGTATAAATACGCGCTAACTGTCGTTGATGTTGCAAGTAGATATAAAGAAGCAGAACCATTATTGACAAAGACAGCTGCTGAAGTAGCCGATGCGTTTAAACGAATTTATCAACGTGGACCCGGACCACAACGTGGTCTACAATGGCCACATCTGCTACAGGTTGATCATGGCAGGAATTTCTTGGTCCAGTATCATCGTTGATGAAGCAACATAATGTCACCATCAGACGAGGACACACTGCAATTCATCGTGATCAGGCAATTGTTGAACAATTTAATCGAACACTTGCTGAGCGGTTATTTGAATATCAATACGCGAAGGAATTTATTCAAGACAAGAGATCTCATGAATGGGTTGGAAGATTACCAAGTGTGATAACTGCGTTAAATAATGAGATTACTCGAACGACCAACATGAAACCTATTAATGCAATTACAAAAAAACATACCAATACAACGACGTGATTTTTCAGCGCAGCCAGTATTAGGTAATACCACTGTAAGGTATTTATATAAACCCAGTGAACTCGAAGGTGGTAAAAAAAGAGCGACTGATCCTATTTGGAGTGTTACCACATACGAGATATCCACCGTGACAAGATCCTCAGGTAGACCTGCAATCTACAGATTAGATTCAACTGCTCCTCAACGTGGATTCACACGTGAACAGTTACAAGCAATTCCCGAGGACACTCAATTTACCGCCCAGATCACTTAACTAGCACCCCTAAGGCGATTGCACTCAAGACAGGTCAACATGGTATTTTCTCGTGTATGACCGCGACTGTTATTTTTTCTATCTACGGTAAATTGTCTTGGATTATTACTCGAAAATCTCCACAACATTACGCAATTACAGCTTGCACAATGATTATTCTGTTGTTGTTTCAACGTGCTGATAAATTCAACATCAAGATCAAAATAGCGCTTATTTTTTTATCAGATTGTTTATAACCAGCTAATTTTTTTCTTATTATATCATTGTCATTATCATCACTAGTCACTGACTCGTCCAAGACAATTCTCCGCAACTGAGATATTCTTCTGACTCGAGACACTGCGAGATAAACTAAGTTTGACCACTCGATACGATCATCTATAATCCAAACAACTATATCAGAAATAGTTAATCCCTGAGATGAGTGAATCGTCATTGCATATCCTAGTGTCCACGAAGATTTGTTCAACGATAATGCATCTTCAACAACATCAACATCAACTGTGATAATATCATTTAATACTAAATTCTGTTTCTCGGTCTGTCCTGGTATATCAACGTCAATATTCTACCGCCGTGTATCAGCTGGTCGATAACATAACGGAACTGGCAATGTTGGAAATTTTTCTTTATGTAACTGACACAATTCCCGTTGAAGTGTATCACGAACTGTTTTTCTACTTGCAACTATCAGATCATTCAGTTTCCACGTCTGCAGAAAGTTGCTCATGGGTGTTTCTAAAATTATTCCACGCATTACTTCACATTGAAGTTTATTCGGCTGTAGTCTGATTAATTTTTTAAACTGTTTAAATTCTGCATCGAGCGCTCCATGATCATCATTTATTTCTTCGTAATAATCAACGAAATTTTTCAACCAATCATGTGGAGATAGTCCAACAAACGGTGGTGGTTGACCATGATCGCCACACATTATTACAGCAGTATTTCTTGTTAATAACCAATCAAGAAATGTTTTTAATGTTTCTAACGGCACCGTGCATATTTCATCCCATATTATAATCCTCGGAATATCTTTTTCTCCCATCCTCGAAGAAGTCCATGCATCACCCTTCCATCGGAAGAAGCTATGATAAGTGCATGATTGCACTCCTCGTTGTTTCATCTCACGCGCGAGTCTATGTGTGAGTGTTAGCACTATCATATCTGAATTCTGAAATAGTTCGATCGCTCGAGTGGTTTACCAGAAACTCCAGGTCCGTTTAGATAAACTGTCTTGTGTCTAATTATTGGATCGTATACCGATGGTGCAGAAGATATCTGATTTATTTCTGCCTGATTTTATCAGGCAAATATCTTTAACCGCAACATCAGCTGTTTCGGAATAATCAAGTATATTTTCCTTTTTTATTCTCCACGAACCCCATGATGCACAAGTACCGATATGTAGTTGTACTAGTAATACTGAATATTTTTTATTGATATAAAACGAATCTGTAGCGACTCTGACAGCGAGTGTAGAAACTTTATTTATCATCGATAATAGATTTACTGAAACTTACGCGAGCATCGATGATCTTAAATGAGTATACTGCGGTGACTCACCGTCCATATAACTTACAATTGTGCCTAATTTAGTTCCATTTGACAAGAAAGCTATTTCTCGACTTATAAACGTATTTCTGTTCGTTGTCTCAGCGATTATAAAATCTAACTCGGCATCGTCCACGATCAATCTTGCACAATTTCGTCTGTGATCATATGCTCCTCCTTGGGTGAACTTGCCGATTATTTTTCTACCGAGATCTTTTGCGATTTGATTCTCGTAATCGGTTATATCGGGGTTTTCAACATCAGAATATTTCTTTTGTTGTGGTAACCAAACTTCGGTTTGTTTCCGATATGATATAATTGCTTCACTTACAATCAATAGTGTTAATATCGCACAATCGAGCATATATCGTAATAGTACTGTTGGTGCCCACATCTTTTCTGAAAAATGTTTTCCAAACCAGGTATAACAAATCGCATGGAGATCTTTAAACATTTCAAATGACTCGATACAAGCAAATCCAGTTAAGTCAAAATCCGGTAATGGTCCATTTATCGATACTCGTGTCATCTCGTGCGTCGGATGACCGAATCGCTCAAAGTACACAGAACAATCTCCGTATCCAAAAAAAACTTCCAGGATAACATGCAACCATATCAACTGAAATAACATCTTTATGATCGTATTTAGTATTCCATAGTCCGCCGTGTCCGTATTCGACACAACTCAGTATTCTATCATCAAGAAAATCAAATCTAGTTGGTTTCCATAAATTTTTCTTTCTAGCAAAATGAGCCGCAACTGATGGAACAGTAAAACAGTTGCCCAATATTTCGTCAGTATCATCAGTATATTGCAGCGCAAGATTTTTAATTTTTTCGTGGAGAAGATCTGTACGATAAATAACACCATTCGGTCTTACAAACTGATCAAATTTATTTTTTTCTTCCATACCTGATTCGTCGTTAGAACTCTGAAACAGCCATACTGACGTAGGATCGTTTTTACTTATCTCGTTAATAAAATCAAACATATCTCCGCGATAGTAGTTAACAGTTCGATCTCGTGGAAACACTGTTAATGCGCTAGTCAACGCGTGCGCGTTATGATCAATAATTTCGATCGAATCTCCTTTTGTTTTATATTTTGATTCATATAAGATCTCTCCTGTTATCGTCGCTACGGTTATTGGGAATTTTAATTTTTTTCCTAACTCAGTGACATCTTTGATAGACGCCCCGGTATCTTTAACCATTTCGCCCCACTCGTTTATTATTTTACGTCTTTCCACGCCCCGCGTTTGTAAAATGTTCTATTACTCGCCCAGCCACACAGTTTATTTTTGAAAATCTCATCGGCGCAGTTTATCAACGCTGGATTTTTCATTTATCACATAGATTCCATAAATAACTGCTGTCACGGGATACGCTCGCTCATAATACGGTTTGTCAATACCGGTCAGCGCTCTGGTTTGGAATTTTTACTTAATATAACGATCTTTTTATTACCAATGACACGATGATATTTGCATGGATAATCCAATTATCTGTTTCTGTTAACACGACAAATTTTATTCTGAAAAGATAGCTTCTATTCATCGTAGCGTCGATGATATCTTTGTCGCGTATAATCTTGAACGTTGACCAGACATGAGATGCACCATCTGCATGAAATTCTTTCTTGGCGTCGTGAATTTTATTGATCAAACTTTTATTTTTCTTATCAACTAGATGTTTTATTGGTAAATCAGAAGATGTCCTGTCGAGGTTGAATTTACTTTTTTCCAAGGCTTGATTCTGGATAATCTCTCGAATTCTCCCATATTATATTTCAGACAAGTATTTAAATAAAAATATCGTATATAGAATGTCTCAACAGAACAAGTCCAAATGGTTGATGATCGGATCATTAACTCACTGTAATAAATCATGCAGGAAGGAATTTTGTGGACAACACTTGCAGAGCGTTCGTAAAGGTTGTTTAGGACCGATTCCGTGTCTGCGATGTGGTGTTTGAGTACGAGGTAAAATTGAGTTATGTGCGAAATGTGGTGCAGAAAAATATTGCGAGCTTAAAAGATACTATGACAAAAATTAATGTCAGTAACGGAGCTATAAAATCCGTGGAGGATTATCTAAATAAGTTTTCAGACAAATTATGATTTAAACAAATGATATTATTATACAATGGAGCAAAATGAATTTGTCCCACATCCTGTAATAACAAACTACGAATCAAATCGTGATGGTATGATAAGACACTGTCGATAGAAAAAACCAGTTGGTTTTGTCATTAATACTGGCTATCTGATGTTCACGTTTGGTGCTGATAAAAAGAAAAGTTATCTCTATCACCGTTTCGTATACGAGTGTCACGAGGGGTAGATCCAAGATGGTCTTGTGATCGTTCACATCAACGGTGTGAAAACCGACAATAGTTGATTTAATCTTCAAGCTGCTACACAGAGAGCTAACTCTGCACGTGCTGATACTGGTAAACATAAAAAATTGTAAGATCAGTTAAATCTACAAATACAGAAACCGTGTGAAGAGAGAGTATTTCAATCGATGTATGCAGCTGCTGAATATTTTGATATCTGCCAGCCTTCAGTACAAAGAGTTGCAGAAAATATTTATAAATCCGCTTTCTCAAAAAAATATAAACAGAAAATCACCTTCCAATATTGTTAATCAGATAAACTATCATCACTATCCAGTAATTACGTATGATTATATTTATTAACCATTTATTTAATTATTTATCTTTTCTGTCAGAAATTCCCACTCGTATACTACTGATTTTTCGACTTGAGCGAAAGGGAGATAATTTTGTAATATAGCTTTCTCCGTAGATTTCTGATTTTTATTGTCGTAATTAGTCAATTAACCATCTACGTCGTAATTAATATCAATAATTATATTCGTAGAAAGATATTTATGGTTTTTTAGCTTACAAAAATAGAAGAATAAACGTATTTTACATCATACAATATAGCGAGTTATTTTTAAATCTGTTATGAGAAATCGAGGCAGAACACGCTGTTAGTGCAGATATTTACAATCTGTTCAGAAACCGCTGTTATAATGCAGAAATATTTAAACCGATCTGTAGGTAATAAAACGTTTGATGGTGCAGTGGTAGGAGATGTATATATATTTTATCAGGGCAGATCACGCTGTTTGAGTGCAAATATTTACGATCTGTTATGAGAAATCGAGGCAGAACACGCTGTTACATTTATATATTTTACAGTGTGTTCAGAAACTGATATGTAGGTAATAAAATATTTGATGGTGCAGTGGGTGAAAAATATTCAATTTTAGGATATTTTCGCTGATATGATAAAAGACTATTTTTTCAAGGCAGAAACCGCTGTTTTATTATATCCATACAGAAATATATACAATCCATTCAGAAACCGCTGTTTTATTATATCCATACAGAAATATATACAATCCATTCAGAAACTGATATAATAATTTCTGAAACATATATTTGTCAGATGATTACGTGGCCTATTGCTAGCGCGTAGAATTACTGAACTCTAGGCCCGGCGATTGAGTCCCCATGGCTGACAATTGTCAGTGGTTGCGCTTATTAGCGTTTTTATAATTAATTGGTGCCGCGCCAGGCCTCCAAACTCAACAGAACACCCACCCCACTATGTCACTGGTGGTGGATACATGTTTTGTATCACCCACAGGCTGATTATTTGACAAAATCGACTAAAATAGTTGAAACAAATAACAAATTTGATTAAAAACGTTGGAATATTACAGAAAAAATAAAATATTTCTGAAAAAATAAAATATTTCTGATCAAAGATCTATGATTAAAAATCATCACAATTAAAGTCCTCAAGATGAAGATCTACGATAAAAGTATTTAAGACGAAGATCTACGATAAAAGTCTCTAAGACGAAGATCTACGATCTTACATGTAGGTTCACAATTAATTCCTCCCCAAGCAGGACAATTAATCGTCCTATGTGGTCGGTGAGTTTGAAATTGATTCGTGACAAATACTGATTATGTGTACGTAGATAAACAAAATTGTTTGGCTCTTGCACGATCAAACTCCCAGGAGATACTTGTGGAGTGAACATGTATAAAATGTATCCTTGTTGAGCCTGATATGACTTTCCAAGATCGATTTCATAGCTGCCATCGATAACGTCACAAACAAGATTAATTGCGATCGTTGATGTTATATTAACGATTCCTGGTGAAACATGTCTACCACCTCCTTGTGGGTTGTTATTGTATCTGAGGATAGCCTCGGGTGGTATCATCTTTCTCCATGCCTCAACAATTTTAGGAAAGTTTTCGTTGATAAGATCGTTGAGAGATATTTTTAGTTCATCCACGTTATATCCGGCATATTTAAAATTCGGTAGATCTACATCTTTTATCGAATACGCGTTTAAAAAATGTTGCTTATTGCCTCTCTTATCATCAATTACCGCTTGAATTAATCGTTGGTTAAGATATTCCATGTCAGATACAAGCTGATTTAATACCTCCACGCGACCAATCATTTCTCTGCATGAACTCGTTGTATCAAGATACATTCTTGGAAATATTGCCATAGTCGCTCTAGTTGTTGTTTATGATGTTGATTTATTTCTTTAAAATACTCAAAAAGTTTACCTATGTCAATATCATAAACAGTAACAAATCTGAACAACACCTCTTTAGGGAGTTCAGACATAAATCTTCAATTAATTTTCTTATCATCAAGGAACATAAAATTACTAACTGACGTTAAATCTTTCATATCAAGCAATTTTTGCTTGTATGATGCGGTAATTTCATGATATGATTGCCTATCCGTGACATAATCAGACTTTTTCGGTTCTGGTGGTATCGGCGGTATCGGTGGAGGTATTTCAGGCCACCCTAGTACGGATCTTATCGTGGACTGATAAATATCAACGGCGTTATCAGGTGAATGTATTGCAATCGTTGCTAATAAAGTTGGCTCATGAACGTTAATTGATATTTTTGCTTCTTTTCCTGTTATTGATTTTATTCGACGTTGAAATTCTTCATTGATTTCCTCGACCTCATAACTACCAGTGGGTATCCCAACATCGACCTAATCAGGTGTTCCATCGGGCTTGTTTTTATTAGCAAATACAAGCGAATTATTTGCTGGTGTTCCTTTAATGATTTTGATCTTATATTTGGCCAGCTGTAATGTACTCGTAATTGTGCTAGTACAATTTCATTTGCACGAATCGCAGTTGGAAAATTAGCACTAAATTCAGGATTAGTCGAGCTTATCGAGATCATTGTTGCTTTTGGTGGAGCTGTGTTTGTCACGATCTGTTGAAGCAGTTCTACTGATGTCATTATTAATACTCGTACCTTTAACAGCACTGTTATATATTTTAATCATTTCTGAAAACTCAAAATCAGAAATTATTCCATCGCTGAGGCTTGCTGATAACAACGAAGATAACTTGGAATATGCGACCGTCGCTGTGTGTAATTTTATTATGTAATCGGATAATTTTTAATTGATGCAGGTGCATATTTTTTTTGCAACGATATTAAAAACACCTGCATTTGTTGTTGCTGCTGAAATACAGCTTGTTACGGCTACTGGTGCCATTATCGTCATTGTTGACAATATAAGACCTGTTGCAGCAACAACAGCGGATACTGAATAAACAATCACGTCGACGATAACCAGTCGTCGTCGATATTTTTTTACTTTTACCGTATATTGTTCGATGATATTTTTTAATTTTACTTGCCATTCACGCGCTTGATTGTACCTGTATTGAGATGCATCGTCGATTGAGGTACTCATTATATTTTATGCAGTAACCAATTGAGGCGTTTCAGCTACAAATTCAAAACACCACCAGTAAGATGTTGCGGTTAATTTCTTATCATCTGCTTGCAGAATAAATATTTCTTCGGTTCCCTTGTTTAATATGATACTTACAACTCCAGAAAACTTATCAGTTGAATGGCGCCATGGATACATTGTAAATATCTCGAATTTTGCAGCACTGAACACAGATAACCTGTACACGCCAGTGACTATTGCGGTATATTTAATAGTTTTATTCTGCGTTGACCATGTTGCAAATCCAGATGATACCGTGTATACGATGTTGGTAATATGCCCGGCAGTTATTCCGGGTGCGATTTTAATCAGACTAATTTTGTTAACGATCTCAGGAATCTCCGCTACGATGTCTTCGAGTATTTTTTTAATCGTGTCGATGTTAGTTTTGATATCAGATAGTTTTGCGTCAACGGTCAACGGAGTACCAAAACATTCCTCTGCGGTTTCGTTAATTTTTCTAAAATTTCTACGGAGATTTGTAAACGCGTTTACATGAACATCATACTCGGCCCGCAACGTGGATAATTTACCATCTACGGTATTATAGTTGACGTCGACGTATTTTTTCTTTGCTGCATCTTCGTCAGATGTTGAATCTCTCAAAACTACTATCTTATTCCCGTTCATGCTGAGTTCTCCCGTCATTGTGTCACCGGTGTTTCTTAAACGATTAGCAACGCTTCTTGCAATTTCATCTCTGATGGTTGCAAACGACATTCTTGAGTCTCTGATTTTTCCGCTGTCAGTAAACACAGGGATGTTATCCGTGACCGCACCGAGTACTCGTCTAACTATGTCATTCCATTTCATGTTGCTCGTTTTTAAACACCATATCGGTCCTGAAAAACAACAACTTCATCTCGGTCAACTTCAGCAAGATTCATAATATTGGCAAGTTCATCTTTAGTTGCGTACTTTGACAAATCGATGTCATCGGATTTTTTCTTACTTTTCTTACACGTAGAGGAAGATCTTCCGTAAATATCAACCATTATATAAGATCCTTGATCTGTTTAAAACACCTTGCGCGCAACGAAGCGGTTACTTGTATAATCATGCACAACTTTATGTGGCGGTTTGGATGATTTTGATATGGTGTTAAGTACATTAATTGCTTAACGGCCGCATATTGGCGGATCTGTCATTGTTTGTGTTGGTAGCGTTGAATACCAAACTTTGTTATGAAGTGGCTCGACATACTTGATAAATTTAACGGATGGAGCTGACCCGTACGAATCGAAATAAACAATTCCACGTGGATCAATTGCGTATGATACCCAGTGAGTACCGGGTCCTGAATTCGAGTCAAGATTAATAATACCCGTTTCGAGTTCATTCGGTTGTTTCGGTAATTGATCTCGCATAAAAACACCTCTAAAGGCAGATATTTTAGTTGTTTAGCAGCATTAAGTAAATCAAAATTTGATGCTGGAACGTCAAACGAAGTGATCCTGGAAGCCTCAGACCTCTTCCCCAACGAGATCCTGGTAATCTTAGGCCGATTCCCTTTTTCTGTACCCCTTTCCTATTGCTTTCTTTAAAGCCATTCCAGCAGCGGTTCGAACAGCACCTAACGCGGCTGCTTTTGCTACGGCTGGAGCAGCAGCAGCTATTAATGCCGGAATGGCCTCGAGAAGTGGAAAAATACCACCTGTTTTAACCATGTCCTTGATGGCGCTCGGAGAAAGATGAAATTGAACTCCGGTTTTTGATTTCAGCGCTTTATTGAGTCGTTTAATCTGATAATTTGTCAACGATAATTTGTTTGGACCACCACTAGAAATCTGATCTCGCTTTAGTGATATTTTTGTTCCGCATTTGTTGCCGTTTTTTGATTGAAGTTTCTTCACCTGACCGGCAGTCAGAGTGACATTAACGTGATTGTATGACATTTTTTATATAAATATCTTTTTCTAAATAACACGATTATAGATTTTCCACTGGTGCATCAACGACTCTCATTCAACCACTACCATCTCCAAGTTACATTGCCTTATCACTAAATATAACCGTCATTGCTCTGTAGGTGCCGCGAATAAGGGGTGGACCAGCTATATCAGGAGGAGGGTCATTAACATGAGCTCGGAAGTGTATATCAACGACAGATTGTTTGGATAAATCAAGATGCTCCAGGGAAAAGTAATAACTCGGATTCAGTTTTGTAAAATCCAACTGTGATATTTGCAGCCCTGTTTCTATGTTTAGATCACGTCCCATAAATGTCATCAAACGATGATATGCGCGTGCCACATTATTTGTGGTATAATCTAACGATATATCTTCCGATGGTTCTTGTTGTCCGTTTATCCTCAACGAAACCTCGCTAACACCGAAATTGTCAAATATCATATGTGAACGTTCCTGATTATTCAACTGATTATTATTTTGCAGCGCAATAAAAATATGTCGTGGCGCAGAAGCACCTTGCTGTGATGCTATATGCCATGTAAACATAATTCTAACGGTATTTTGAGCAAAATCTGTGGTTACTGTTAACCATGATAGTAATGATAATAATTTATGTTCTTCTGTGACCGATGGAGTTAATACCGGCATCCACAGTGAGAGATTCGTTATATTTACTCTACCAGCATCAGCAACACCAACCCCTCGCCAGATCGCATCATTATCATCACCTTTTCTTACAAGTACAACTATGTGTCTAACTCCAAAGATGACTTTTCTAACATCTCTGCAAAATCCGAAGATGTGAGACAGCGGAATCGCACACAAAAAATTTCTAGCTCCTAACAGCATTGCTCGGCGTGTTGCAAATCTCAAGTTGTAATTTCCATTAGTACTTTTTATAACATCAAACGCAGACCTGGTCTACCTTCATGTTCAAAATCAACTGGTTGTTGATGAGATGTAGTATTTTGTGGCGTTCGCAACTTAATATACTGAATATGATCGGCGTTGTCGGTAATATCCTTAGCAAACATCATTGATGGACCAGCTGATCTTGTGTAATCATCAGAATATCTTGCTAGACCAATTACTGTTGTAGCAACAACGACATTATTCTGAATCGATTCGATATTTCTTCCATCAATCATGTATGTGGCGCTATCAAATAATGCCATGATCCCGTTGTTGACAAAACCAACTCGTTCATTGGCATCGTATGCAGAACCATCCGCCTTTACAAGTTCGCCTTCTACTTCAATAAATGCCTCAGCGGGTAAGAAATATCTACTTTTATCCTTAACTTGAAGTTCGATACGTCCACGTTGATCTGGTAATCGTGCGTCATAAGAATAAAACTGATAATCGCGTACAGACTCATCTTTAAGGACAGGTGCTTCCATGTCGAATACTACGTCGGATATACGTTTAAACATTTATTATATAACTTTGATTTAAATCATCGTCGCGCTGATTTTGTCAAGCGAGTACGAAGTCCACTTCCTGCTATCATATTTGCAGTAATATTTCTTTGTGCTTCATCAGAGCCTTGATCCATCAATGCTGCTAGTTTTTTATTTGCAGCTTGATTTATTAATTTACTGACATCTGAGGGCATCACTGCAGTACTCGGTAATTTTACTGGTTGTCGTTTTCGTCTTATTAATCGTGCTAGTCTATCTTTGATCGCCGAGAACACCTTACCAGCAAAATTGATAATTGCACCAGGAGCTTTTTCACGAACAACATCGATAGCTTTCATCGATAATTGTTTTGCAACAGGTGCTACTTTTGGGGCTATCCTTGTAAATAATCCCTGTACAACATCACCAAGTCCATCTCCGTAAGTCGCTCTGTAGACGTAGTCGTGAGTTCACTACTCTGACCGGTACAGGTCTACGATAATTATTGTGTATGATCATCTTATCTTATTTATCATTTATCTAATCGCGTTGACTAATCATCAACGAGTTCATCAATAAGTTCCCGGTAAACGCCGATATCCATGATGCTGCCGCGAAATAATCGCTGGCAAATATCGGCTGCTTCATTAATTATTTCTGGTGTGTTATTTCCGGCACGTTTTCCTCCAATAAGAATTTCTAACCGAGATACATCATTGAGAATATTGTCAGGACAGGTTTTAAAACCACTTCCCACTGTATTCAGGGAAGAAAGACCACTTCCAGTAGCGTCAAGAGAATCATCATCAGGATCTCTTTCTTTATCCAGTGAACGTAATTTCTCCTGTTGTTTAGTTTCTACATCTCTAAATATTTCTTCTCTTTGTTTCCATTCTTCTTCTACTTTTTGCTTCTTTTCTTTTGCCATATGTTTTCTTTTCTCTTTAGATGGTTTCAACATCATCTCTTCCTGCGGTGAAGAAGAATGTTGTTGTTCTATTTGTTGCAGAGGTGAAGAAAGTTGATAGGAAGGCTCTTGCTGGGAGAGTTGTCGTCGTTTTATTTCCTCTCTATAAAGTCTTTATACTTCTTCATTAAGATTTTTGCATTCTAAATCTCTAGCTTGTTTTTTGTTTCTATATACGCGATATATCCATTTAATAAGATTATCATCACTTACTTTTTCATAACGGGGTTTTAAAATATCAGATTTATTAAAATACCAAATAATATTTTTTCAGGTAATTTTTCTCTTTTAGTATTTTTAATATCTTCGACGAACCCTTCCTTAAATCTTGCAATCAATTCTACGTTTTCTTTTACTGGTTTGGGTTTATGATCAAGTCTTTTTTCACGTCACGACTTTAGTACGAAGTTTTCTAATACCTTCAAGTATTTCTTCATCGACGGGTGGAGGTTGAGCCGAAGCTATATCAGTTGGAAGATCTCGTAAAAATCTTCTTTGTCTATTTAGTTCTTCTTGGGTTTTTTTCAGTTTGTTCTGCGGATTATTTTAACACTGGAAAAATACTCTTTTTCCTCTCCTCCTCGTCCTCCGTAATATCTCCACATATAGTTTTTCAGCAGCCGCTGAAGCTTTTTCAGTAGCTGTAGTGACGGGTTTAAATAGTTTTTTAGTGTCTTCCTCGTACTCAACTTGTGATTGTTGCTGCGCTCGTACGTTTTCTCTAAATGAGTCTCTAACAGGAAGAAATTTTTTGATTGCTTCTAACCGTTCTAGTGCTATTCTTGCAGTATGAGATTAAGAGTGAACCATTCTATTATAACAATAATTTTTTTTAATTAATAGCAACAGGAAGGGCGCGACCTCGCGTTGACGTAATTGCGTAAAGCGCGTGCATAATAAACTAGAAAAAAATCACCAACGACAATTAGAAAAATTCCAAGGAGACTCTCTCAGTGAAGTGTCGACGCTTTTTTAAATATGTCGACGCTTTTCTTTTTTTTCGATCATTTGTAGGAAGGCTTATTTTCCACATTTGGACGTTTTTCGACCATTGGTCTGTTCGCCCTTCCTGCTGCTTGAGGCATTTCAATCCAACTAAGAAAAATGAGTGTGTGGTGAGACTATTCCCACTCATGTTTAAAGCCTTTCAGTCAGGTTGTTAAGGACTAGTTAGTCCTACACCTGAGTGGCTAAATTTAAAAGTAGTCTGTGAGTACATAAAAGCCTGGGGGATGAGGCTCTCTTTCCTTCCCCAGGAGTAATTAAAAATCACGCGGTGCGTTATTAAACCAGTGATATATGCTCCATTAGAGCGAAAATCACTTTAATTCAAGTAAGCAAGCAAGTAAGTTCGGGTACCGTCTCTAGCACTCTTGATGACACCAACTGTCTGGGTTATTTTCTTTCTTGCAAGCCCCTATGTTCCACTTCTGTTTGTGATAATAACTTGTGATACTTCACATTTTCTAAAGTGGAAATCTTTACAAGCCGCACAAAATACAAAACTTATATGACTTTGGCTTTTGACACTTGCACAGACTCTTCACTTTATAAGTGTCACGAGAAAATTGTATATCCAATTTTTACCATTTTCAAAAACACGCACACACTTGCAGCTTGACCAGAAATATGTACATCTTCTTTTGTGGATAAGTCACAGACAAGTCCAAGCATATATAGGTGGTTATGAACGTTAGGAATATCCCCTCATTTTTACAGAAATATCAAAGCTTGTATGTGCATTTTCCCTTTTCCACTCTATATTAGTGCTTAGATTTGTTCCAAAAAAGAAAAAAGAAACGAAACAATTTTGAAGAAAAAACAACTGAATTTTGAATTCAGGTTTCTCTCTGTTTATAATTTTTTTTCAAGTTGATGGTGCATGACAGAGTACATTCGCCTACCTTTCCAAAGTGAGAGCCATTTCTTCACATGTCACTGCCTTTGTTAAATTCGGATTCATTGGTTAGTTATCGTTAATCTTTAATTTAATTTTTGATGCATTTCTTTTTGTTAGAAGATTTAAGGCTTTCTATTGTTGTAACGGTATTTATGTTGTTTAGTCTGTTGATGAAAATTATCTATAACAAAGTGCTTAAGATTCTTCATTTTTTTTATTTCAAGCCCTTCAAAAGGAGACCAAATTTGTCTTGAAAGAGGATTGAAAGTCTAAATTACACGGGCGTGAAGGAAAACATCGTTGTGTTCATTCTAATTATGCTTGCCGTATTTCTTTGTGTTTTAGAGGTCATATTTCTTCTTAAGTAAATACACGCATCAATAGACAGACAGATTGGGTCATTATCCTTGAGCTTCACTGTACTTTCGCTTCTTTACTTCATACAAACCCCAAATTTATTAGTTTGAAGAAAGAAAAAGAACAAAAAGACAACATGCCCCTCAATACTGTAACACGTCTGTTCTGACTCTACCAATGTGAGTGTGAGTGTTTATGTTAAAATGTTTAAGTGAGATATAAAAATGGTCAGCTTGAAAACGCGAACCAATGCTGTGACGCTCAGTATTTTGATGTGGTAAGAAGAAATGGTACAATACACAAAGAGGGCTTGTAAGTTCACATTCCAGTCTGTCTGCACTGTAATGGTAACAACGCAAGAGCGTAGGGATTATTTTGCCACACAACGTTAGAACAAAACAATGCATCACCCGTTGTAAGCCATTTCGTTGGCTATACTTATTTTCTTACATCGTTCACTTCGAATTGACTTGAGTAGCTATTCACACAGTGTCGAGAATGGTCATGCTTTACTGGGTCTATCCTATAGGCGATTTATATATAAAAATATTTTAAAAAATTAAACTAATGCACGAACAATCGTACCATGGGCGACCCCATGGAAATTGTGTCCGTCTTATTGCAAGATACATGAACATTTAATTTAACCGTGCAGATTGCTAGAACAAACCTCTAATAATACATTTTGAAAAGTGTTGTGTGACATGGATCGCCATTGTCGCTTGGTGTCTGCCTTCTTCGAAAATAGATCGTTTCATCTTGACTATAAAAATTTAATTTGACTAAGTTTTACACACTACTTGAACTCATACATTTCACGTTGTAGGTGGAAGCCGTTGTTCTCAGTTTTCTGGAAGTTCGTTTTTGCGTTTCTCAAATGTGATACTATTTTTTTATGGACCGAACGAAATTTCTTTTGGCTTGAATCAGGACTCGTGGCTTTGTGGCATAAATGGAGAGCATTGATTAAAGCTCAGTTATTTCGTCTTCGAAATCGCTGACACGGATCTGAGCTAACACTTCAGCTCTTGTGTGAGGCGACACGGCACGTCATTGCCTTTTACTTTCTCAAAGAAATCGTTTCATCTTATTTCAAAATTACATTTGACTAGGTTTCATGCGCAGCAAGTCCCTGTATATAGGGAGAGTGTCTTAGAGTCAGAGTATTCATTCCACTCTCAAACGATCAAAAGATGGAAGAGTCAGCGCAGATCGACCTGCTGGTCAAATATTTGCTAAAAGTCATACGAAAGCATAATTCACAGGCGAAAGTGGCAACAAAACTTACTCTTTTGGTCGTTGATTTGATGAGAGTCATACGAAAGTGTGTAAGTGCTGATGAAGTTTGCTATATCTGCAAAGGTAAATGGGTATTTGTCCCCAGAATACCTACTTCGTCTAAGAAAGAGAAACAAAAGACAAGATACCTAATATCGTTGTCAGGAGAAAGGACACTGGGATTGAGAGTGCCCTAAGCGAAAAGAGAAGAAATAGAAACAAGACGAAAAAGAGAAGAGGGATTCAGAAGAAGAAGAAATTGAAGATGAGGAAGAACTTGTACCAGTGAAGACATGGAAATGGAAAAATTGACAATGTGAGCCGATTCGTTGGCCTGATGTGAAATGTCATACTACCTTCTAAAAGAGAATAGACCAGAAAGAAAACATGAGTGTCTCTTGGTCTTGACATTGTATAATAAGGATGGCATGTTTTGTTTTTACTCACACTTCATGAAATTGTTCTCTTTCACCTCTCTCTATCCCTCTGGATCATGTTTTAGTTAGAATTGAAATGGAAGGATGTTTTCCTTCACTCACGCTCTTTAGGCATGCAAGTCGGTAAACAACAGCCAGTCTATTCATCCATCATTTTGTGTCTTGATGTTTCCTAAAATCACACACTGATGCCATAAAATAACGGGTTAAATAGGTTTTTTAGTGTTGGGGGTGGGAGGGGGGTGTAGGTGTTTGGCAGAGTTGGTCATTGCAGGTGAGGGCTTAGGTGCTTTCAAAAAACTTTTTCTTCTTCACTCTGTGTTGATGGAATATAATGGGTTATTTTCTTCACTCAATGTTGATAGCATATATAAAGGGTTATTTCTTCACTCCGTGTGGATAGTGTATAATGGTTTTCTTCTTCCATCTGTGCGGTTAGTATATTATGTCTTTTTCCTATTCCCTCTTTGAGGATAGCGTATATTGGATTATTTGTTTCTTCTTCCCTCTGCATGGATTGTAGATATGGGGTTTATGTTTTTACATCTCACCTCTGTGTGGATAGTAGGTATGGGATTTGTATTCTTCCTCTTCCATGTGTAGATAGTATATTTGGGGTTTGTATTATCTCCGTTCTGTGTTGATAGTATATTTGGGGTTTGTTTTTGCCTCTTCCCTCTGTGTGTGTGTGTGTGTGTGTCTGTATGTGTGTTCACGTACGTTGTGTAGATAGTATATTTGGTTGTTTTTTTTTTCTTCCTCCCGTATGTGGATAGTATATTTGGGGTTTGTACGCGTTAGCGATGTTGTGTGGATAGTATATTTGGGTTTGTATGCGTTCACGTACATTTGTATGGATAGTAGATATTACGTTTGTATGTGTTCATGTGCGTTTGTGTGAATAGTATATTTGGGTTTGTTTTCCCTCTCTTCCGTGTTGATAGTATATTTTGGTGTTTTTTTTTCCGCGTCCCTCTGTGTGAATAGTATATTTTACGTTTGGTTTTATTATTCCCTCTATGTGTGTGTGTGTGTGTGTGTGTGTGTGTGTGTGTGTGTGTGTGTGTAAGATCGTGTGGATAGTATATTTGTTGTTTTCTTTTTCTTTTTCTTCCCGTGTGTGGATAGTATATTTTTTTTCCTCTTCCCTGTGTGAATAGTATATTTTGGGTTTGTTTTTTCTTCTTCCCTCTGTGGTGGGTGTGTTTGTGAGTATGTCTGCGCGCGTACGTCTGTGTGTGTGTATGTAAGTATGTATTGGTCTCTGTTTGTCCCTATAAAAATCCTTTTATCCCTATCAAATACATTCTACCTACGTACCTTCAGTAGCGTTTATTCAGGTCAGCCACTTGCAAAACTGATGCCATTTATCCCCTAGTGTCCAGTACAGTGACGTCACTGATGTTGGAAATTTTGAGACTATAAATATGGACTTGGGGGTTTTCCACAGGTTGTAGCTTTACATATATACTAGAGTTCATAAACAGGAACGTCACTCAAGCTGAGGCTATAAAACGATAGTGGGGTTTTCCAAAGGAATTTCCCACAAGCTGTAGCTATAAATAGATAATGAGATTTCATAGGAATTTCAGCTGATTATAGCTATAAATAGATACATAGGTGTTTATCCACGATCGTCACAGAAATTGATATTGTAAGTAGTTACTAGGTTTATCCATTTTAGTCTAAACCATTGTAACTTAATTTTCGGGGATATGTTTATTCTCCTTTAAATTCTGGGACAATTTCGTCATTTTAGCATTACTTTTAGTCACATCCATTTTGTCGTTGAGCTTTTCCTTGATTGTAGCTATTTATAGCATCATTACAATTATGCAAATTTTTAACACCACAGCAAAATTTCAGGTCTTGGTAATGCTTTATATATAAATCTCAGGCTTGTACTAGTGTATGTTTGTCTCTGTCTCTGTTGTGTTTGGCCCTCTACCATCATTGTCCCTAGACAGGCCCTATACAATTTCCCCATTGTCCCTATACAGCCCCACCATGTTCCATTTCCCTTGACGCTCTACAGTCCCACCATGTTAAATTTCCATTGACCCTCAACAGGCCCACTCCCCATGTTAAATTACCCTTGTTGCTATACAGGCCCAAAATATATTCCCATGTTAAATTTCCTTGTCGCTATAAGGCATTCAAAATTTTCCCATGTTAAATTTCCATTGTCACTTTAAGGCATATCACCTATTTTGATTTATTTATACTGTGAACGTTGCAACTGCATTCTGAAAGAAAAAAAAAGGCATTTATTCTAAACAGACAGTACCTTGCTGGGTTGTTGTAAAACATTCAAGGAATTAGATATTTATTTAATTTTGTTGGATTAAACGAAACTTTCAAGAACTTTACTGTTATTCAAATTTCACTGGATTTACTTTGAAGTAAAACTTTTGGATATTAGAGCAATTTTTTTGTCTGTGATGATAGCACATTAGAACCTTCATGTGGAATACTTTGGGATCGTTTCCGGATTGATGAAACTGATAATACATTTAGGAAACATCATAGAAATTCTTACAATACTCTAAGTTATTATGAATTCTTTTATTTTGTTTGATTTTTTATTTTATTTTATAAGGAAATAAATTTATACTTTGGAAAATTAGACCGTAATATCAGCCCTATTTCGTTCAGACTGAATGTAATCTTGACGGAGATCAACTCTAGTAATCGGCTGCAGTAGCTTCTGTCTGATGGAATGAGGATTAAGGATGACACTTAAATATAAACAGGAAGTTAGGTACGTATTGAAAAGCATTTATATCAGAGTCCGTAACGGCTTAGTCGAAGACGTGACATTTTTCTAATTGCATTGCACATGCAATGGCAGACACTCTCAAATCAGCCACATGGCCGAATACTGCTAAAAAGAGATTTCCAACCCAAAACAAAGTCTGTACTCTAAGCCTATCAAATGTATGAGATGAATAATGTAATATAAATTTTATCAAAGAAGGACCAGTGTCATTGATCGCGAGTTATTTGCAAAATATGGGACGCTTCTAACTCGTTGGTGAGTTTCTTCCAGCCGATATCAGAAAGAGAATTAAAATGAGTACAATTTTTCTTTTAGTGTGTATCATCAACGTTTTTCATTTATAACATCCAACAAAATAATCGTTTCTTCTACCTAATATGGTTTTCATCACATAAAAAAGTAAAAGATAGAGGCAACGACTAATTAATTCATCCTACTGCTAAAGTGAAGAATCTTGCTTTCAATGTGAACCGTTAATAAGCTATACCTGTTAATTTGAGATATCTCCAACTTTACTGATAAATTTCTCAACCGTCTCGGCTATGTTCGATAATTAATGAAATTACCAGAATGTAGGTTAGAAGATTTTTCACATTATTTTTTTCCAGTTTAGAAAAAGGATTGTTCGTTTTGCATAAAGGCAAGTAATTTTGCACAACACGCTTCTGACGATGCTTTGGATTATTCAAGAATAACTGATTAATCAATGGAATTCAAATGGGATATTTTCTGTTTAATTATGTCAAGAGCATGCGCAGTTGTTATAACTTCCATAGCACGATGAAGGATGATATTACGGATGATAGAGTTTCTTGTGTGTGTGTGTGTGTGTGTGTTTGTGTGCAATTACTAGGAGTAGCAGCTTGTAATTGACATTGTAATCGATATTGCAAATTAAAAGGTCCTAATTAGAGGCGTCTTACAAACACGAAGAAAATGATGTAAATAGAAGCCGCTATGAAATTATTGGTCTCAGAAATCAGTTGTCCAGTTTTGTTGCTTGTTTCGTGGGTGTTACATGGCTGAGTAGCACATTGATTACTATTTAGTACAGAGGCAACGAGAGTAAAGTTTCGTACACTTGTACCACGACAGCTCACCCAGACATAAAGAGATACCTGACAGGAAAAATAGTACAATCTGACAAAATAGTACAACCTGACACAGTTCAGAAAAAATGCCACAAATGTACAATCTGATTAAAATCAACTCTTTACTGTCCTTCGTGAAGATCTGACAGCGACAGCTTAGGGATTTTGCTCTGTGACCTTTGTATTAGCCAATGGAAATGAATCTTTCAGAAATTTGAAAGTGAATCACACATTGATGCTCTTCAGCTATACTAATCAGTCTTCCAAACTGCAAGATACAAGATTTCATCTAACTGGCTGACAAATCAGCGATTATGGTAATAACATAAGTCACCAGAACTTGGTCAATAATGGGGTACTGTCATATCCTCACTTCGGAAATAGGAAATCTGGTTTTAATCAGACTGCACAGATGTAAAGATTAATCAATGACAGAAGTTGATATGGTGTCATTGGTGACAACTGCAATCATAAAAATCAGGAGTTAAGTGTAAAACATCAAACGGATAAAAAAGAGTAATAATTGAAAAAGGCAATGAACCAAACTGTTCAAAAATTATTATTATTATTATTATTATTATTATTATTATTATTATTATTATTATTATTCCTATTATTATTATTATTATTATTATCATTATTATTATATTATTATTATTATTATTATTATTATTATTACAACTACTACTATTGTCAAAAATTACCGAAAATAAAGAGACAATATGGGACTTAAAACATTGTGTAAACATGCCCGAGTCAAGGAAACGTACATATTTGTTCATGATCTAGCGTAATTATTTGCATTGGTTCGCTGTCCGTTTAATGATGCCGTGTTATCCAGGTCTTAGTTCTGTCTGTTTTCCTTTTATGTTTAGAATTGCTTTTCTATTCATCAATATTTTCATTTAATTCCTCATTTATAAATAAAATATTCATCTCACACGTGATACGGGAGGGAATAGTCTTTTTCATAAAACCCCAAAAATATTGAGACAAGTGCGCGCTAGATTAACTTAATTCAACTTAATTCACCTATACCTTGAAAGACACATAAGCCAGCAAAGGTGAGAAGGTTATATATATATACAATTCAAGCCATATAAAACTAAATACAATTTACGTTCTATTTAAATCCATACGATTCAAGTCATATTTAAATCAATACGATTTAAGAACTATTTAAATCAATAAGAACCAAGTTATATTTAAGTCGAAACTTTTCAAATTTTATTTAAATCAATACTTTTCAAACTGTATTTAAATCAGTACGACCCGAGTTATATTTAAATCAGCATGATTCCAGTTATATTTGAAGCGAATTGGATGCTTATCGACAAATGCTTCTATCAATAGTCTAGATTTTAGTCACAGACGAATCCTTTGCCATTAACTTGACAAAAACAGAAGAAAAGAAAGAATACCTCAACAAGATTTATTAACCTTGCTTAACCGTGTGTAGAAAACTCATCGGGAAAATCCCACGTTATGCATTGCCTTAATTTCCTAATGTCTAGCTGTCAGCTTGGTCTGTGATTTCTATGCGATTGATGCGTGAACAATGGGTCTGAATGTAGTGCAGTTTGAAGTAACTTTATTTGTAGGATGCATATGCAAGCAGTATAGAATTTCTATTGGTATTGCAGGATCTGTCTGTATCAGATGATAGAGACCGGTACCTATCATGGTCGGGCTGTCAAAAAATGACAGGTCAGCAATAGCTTTCATCCATTTTTGCTGGAATAAGAGTTTCATGTTGTTCACAAGTCGTTGAAAATGTCTGAAGAACCGTCTGTTATTCCTAACGAAGCCGTGCGTTGCTAAGTACTACATTGACGAAGTCCTGGCAAAATGTAATTAATGATCCGTACAATCCGTTCTTTGCTCGACCATTTCTACATTAACCTATCATGCAAGCATGCAAAATATGTTGCAGACTCCACTTGAAAAGATGAAGAGGCAAAAATATGGTCAATATGTGTCAAAAGATCTTGTTCATTTAAGCATATATTTCTTTGACAGGTTTAACAGAATAATCGGCTGATTTGTACAGGATAATTTAATTTCATAGCTATTCTGTGCCCTTTCGACACACCAAATCCTTCTGCCGTTACATCGGCACCCCCGATTCTTCTGTCGAGTGCATTACAGCCTCATGATTATGTAGAAGCAAACATGAATGTGCCTTTTCAAAATCATTGTTTCTTAATTCTAAACATAATTGTGCGTTGTGATGCAATGGCAGTAGCTGGTACAGGAAAGCAACATTTCCATTGGTCAGAATGTTACCACGTGATCAAAATGAATTTCGTTCATTTCCGTATGAACTGTAAGGAGAACTACTTTTCTAAGAATACCCACTTCTATAAATAGAGTCACGTGTACAGCATAAGATAAACACTGCCAGTGAAGGCAGACACAAAGTAATGATCAGAGGAAAACAACATTCTTACATTTTTTTTTAAATAATTGAATACATTTGGCTTCCATTGGTTGAAGGACTTGTATTATGATGACGTTATTTATTACGATCATGCAGGACAATCCCAAGTGCTGTATATAGCTACGTAACAGAAAAAAAAAACAAACATCTATTACTACACTCAATTAAGATTTCTATTTTTAATGATGCAAACAAAATAACATAACGAATAACTGAAATTTCAATTATAAGAGTTTAACGTTGTTTTTTTTTTCTTTCTAAGTTTATCGTGGTATAAACTGTCAGCTGCCGACTCACACAGCTTACATAACACCCTTCGGGCGTTATTTGCTGTGTGAATCGGCAACTCACAGTTTATACCACGATAAACTCAGAAAAAAAAAACGTTAAACTCTTACGTAATCCTTTGATATTCCGTGTCCTGGACAGATTTCATGGTATTAGTTTTAATTTGCTATATGTATGCACACGTATGACTTACGTGCTCATGTGTGCAATATTTGTGAATGATGATCAAGATCACGTATGACCAATTTAGCGTTACTGTGCTTTGACGGCTATACTCCATTAACCGACGTTTACCGGTGACCCATGACTTCCGTCTCCACGCTTCTCGGTCAAGGATTCGCTTGTGTAGAAACCAAAATTAATAACGCATTCATCTTAAGAGGGTGGGGGTGGAAGAGATGACATGATCCAGATCAGAGATTTTCTGCAACCTATTATCTGAAAAGAACACTTTCAGTAACCAAGCAATAAGACAAGTTCTTCAATCTACTCTTTGAATAGGTGATATTCGTTGGAATGCTTATTCAAACAAATAATAATTCTCCTTTCCGAGTACGAAACATTTTCACTGGGTGTAGAAAAAAGGGGGGGGGGGCGTGACAGAGAAAGTATTTAATTTCACGTAAATTATACATTTAATATGTACTATATCTAAAGTATTTTGCCAAAGTCGATCTTCGCATTTCGTTGAATTAGTCATTGACCGTAACTGTCAGTCCTTACAATAAGGGAATTTATATGCATGTGGAGTTGAGATCTGTGGAAACCTAAACATTCACATAGATACATTAAGTTATCGATCATAATTTCTTGCAATAAATTGTCGGGCAGTGCAGTTCAGCTTGCAAACTTATTTCTTAATGAAAGGATGTTCACATAAAACTGGCACCTGAATTTGTTTCTCTATCGAGTTGTCATTTTCTCCACAAACCGCTTGCATCCTTTTTAGATTTCCGTATACGCTTGAATAATTTGTAGATTTGGATCTCAGAACATTAGAATTCCATAATATCTGAAATATGTCCTTCACCTAAATATTATACTGACGTCTTGTCAGTGGATTATTTCCAATCGGCTATTTTATCCAGCACAGTACTATCTGTGTGTGTGATTTGTATTTTTAACGTAGCTTTAATAATTTTTTCAGTCATATCACTACGATGTCTGCAGTGTGGCAGTATATAGTGATATCTAGCATCATACCACAGACATGTATCATCATGTCCCACCCAGTCACATTGTCCCGGGCCGACCACTCCTAAGACTAATTTCTTAATGCTGAGCGCCTAGCGAGGCAGCTGTAAGTACCATTTTTAGAAGTGCTTGATATGATTCAGCCGGGGTTCGAACTCGCAACATCCCGCATCCGAGTCAGACGCTCTAACCACTAGGCCACCGGATCGGCCACGATACAGTCTGTATGTAATGTATTGTTCACTTCGTTTAATAAAGCTAACAATAACGGACATTTTCAACGTTGCTTGCCAGAATAGAATACAAACGCCCTGTGTTGAATTTCTCCAACAAAACTTAAGTTTATGCATAAATCTGGATTATGAATCCTGCGATCTGATTAGCTGAAAGTTAAGTCGAAGTTAAAACTGACCAACAGAGATAAAACAACTATCAAGATAGATTATTGTGCTATCGTCACTTTTGTGTAATGAATAGTTTTTGTCTTCAAAAACATCCGTTTTCTTCTGATCATTTGTGAACTATGTTTAACCAGATGTTCAATCGCATACAAACTTTCTGATATAATGGTAAAGTTTATGAACTTTCTATAGTAGATCAAAAGTAGATTTATAATGAACTATTTGCAAATTGTATTAATAATGCTTATTTGTGTATTGAGAGCTGCACGCGTTTGACGAGTTACTCTGTGGTCATCTTCAGAGTATACTGACGTGTCATGGGCTTGCTAAAGGGAATGGTAATTTTCTATGAGAGTTCACGGCGAAGTTTTCAGCTCATGTTTTAGTAAATGTATCGGTCAATGTGTTTTTGAAATTTCTGGTGCAATCGTGACCAGTATGTTGTTGTTGTTGGGTTTAACGCCATTTTTCAGCACACGATAAGCTATGCATGGCGGCCAGTATTAATGGTGGAGGAAGAACCATGGAAAACCCCGGGAAAGACCACCGACCCACGAGAAGCTACTGGCAAACTTTCTCACATACCCACATTGGTCGAATCCTAGACTCGAACCCACGCAGACAGAGGTGAGATGGCAGTGATCCGTAACGGAGAGCGCTTTAAACCACTCGGCCACTCGGGGCCCCCCGTGATCAGTATGTAAACGTGAATAAATTTATGGTACGGTAGACACCAATTTGTCAAATTTCTTTTTAAATCATTGATATAGTGGTGTTAATTTTGCCAGTGATCATTTTGTATCGTATTTCATACTTACTTCATGGAGGAGAGGGAATTTGTTACAGATATATATATATATATATATATATATATATATATATATATATATATATATATATATATATATATATATATATATATATATATATTATTTAGACGTATTTCACCTGCTTTCTACAAAGATACAACGAGCATAGCTCGATAATTGATATTAATTAAGATTTTCGGTTGTTGCATTGACATTGAGCCATATTAGGACTGATAGTGTCCCCACAAGCATACTAAATTCATGCTGTCTTGACACATCATAAATCATCAAAATTGTGTACATTCTATAACTATGAACACACTGGACCGTGTTACTAAATGAGAGTACCGGATTCTGCCAAATTTAATTTGCAAAAGGACTGAGACATTTTCAAATAGGAATTCAACTTTTATATCTGGCCTAGCCCTCGAAATGTGGGTTTTATCCTAAGTACGAAAAGTGGTCAATACCAACGATGTGGCCACAAAGTTTTGTGAACTTATGAGAAAGTGAAGTAAAAGAGATGGATAGCAAATGGTCATAACCCATTAAGAGTGGGGTTATGAGACAGGACTCACTTTCAAGATATTCAATTAAAAAAGCCGAGATTTTGTATAAAGTATTATTGTATTTTTCCTATGCCCATCTCAAGTTAAAGATGGTTGCAGGCCAGATGTTATTTTGGCAGCTAGAATCTGTAAGTAGACGCAAAAGATGTTAGTAACAGTTGAATAAACTATCCAACATAATTATTTGGGGTACTTGATGTCAGACATATTGAGTACAGTACTAATAGAACTTTCGCGATGATACATCATTAATGTTAAGGTTCTATGAACACACGACATATTATGACCCATTTTTTTTTTGTTTGTTACACAATCGCATTATCACAGTGTCTGCTTTTTATGCATGACTATAAGACATAATTATTTTGTTATTTTATGATGGCTTTTGCATATTTCTTTTGTTGTTTTTTTTAAAGAAGACATATATCTCTCTTTATGTACATGCCGAGTTCACTCATGCATGCTCTAATAGTCCATCTCTAAAAGCATTATATACGGAACACGTGCATTTCGACTTACGTATTGGTACCATTATCTAAAGTTCTTATTTATATATGGAACACGTGCAGTTCGACTTAAGTATTGGTACCATTATCTACAGAGTTCTTACTTATACATGGAACACGTGCATTTTAACTTAAGTATTGGTACCATTATCTAGAGTTCTTATTTATATATAGAACGCATGCATTTCGACTTAAGTATTGGTACCATTATCTACGGAGTTCTTACTTATATATGGAACGCATGCATTTCAACTTAACTACTGGTATTGTTATCTACAGAGTCCTTACTTTCATCTCAAGCAATAAAAGTCTTTAAATTATTTGCAAGGTTTAACTCAATAGAAATAAATGTTCTTTCTAGCAAAAATTTGTTTAATATGCTCTTGTTAAGTTTTAAAAATAAAAACTGAAGGATTAAACTCCAACATGATATGGACCAAGAAGTCTAAGATATCTCGACCATTCACAATATTTTGTCGGAAATGATATATTAATAATCGTTACATATTTCATCTGCAAGACAAGTAGCAAATATCAATGGTTTCCTATTCTTGCCTATGCAAGACCCAACAACTTCATATACTCATCGCTTGTATGGTTGTTACTTGGAAGTAAGATATTGTGTGCCATCACACATGCAGTAGTTATCTCTTCTATGGTTATCATTGTTAGCAAGATATCGTTGTGTGCCATCACACATGCAGTAGTTATCTCTTCTGTGGTTATCATTGTTAGCAAGATATCGTTGTGTGACATTACACGTGCAGTAGTTATCTCTTCTATGGTTATCATTGTTAGCAAGATATCGTTGTGTGACATTACACGTGCAGTAGTTATCTCTTCTATGGTTATCATTGTTAGCAAGATATCGTTGTGTGACATTACACGTGCAGTAGTTATCTTTTCTATGGTTATCATTGTTAGCAAGATATCGTTGTGTGACATTACACGTGCAGTAGTTATCATCTCTTATATGGTTGTTACTTGAAAACAAAATCTCGTTTGGTGGCATCACACGTGCAGATTGTACAATCTCTTATGGTTATTACTTGAAAGTAACATGACACGTGATAAGTACGATCCATTATATGGTTATTCCTGGTTAGTAAGATATGGTTGTGTGACATTATAAGTGAAACTGAAACGGTTACTACACTATGGTCTTAAACTTAAAAGACATGTTATAAAACCAAACAGTTTTGTAAATTTCAACAAATATATCATTTACCTAGAATACAAAATGAAAATCAAAAAGGAATTTACAATATTGTGAATAAATCCCAATAGTCCTAAAATGCCTATCATAGCTTAATAGGAATAGATTTACAAATGAATTCTAGTTGCGTTCAGAATAAGTTCCCAATTTTAATGTGCTGATGTGCCAATAGCCTCGAATGTGCTAAAGTACCAATAAATTTTGATGGATCACAATGATAAAATCCAAAATGACCTTTAATGAATCCACAATAATCCCAAAAAAGTGATTTAGTCAACAAGAAGTACACTTTGTAATTCGAGTTAATACTTTAAATAAATAAATAAATAAGTACTATATAATAAAAACTGAACACAACAATAAAACTGATTCCGCTTCAGATGTTAAGGTAGGAATGAGTAATCTTGAAGTAAACAATCTTTAGATACCCCTCCACTTGACCTAGGTCGCAGTTGCTAATTTCTTTAACGGCAACATAGTTCATTGCGGTCAATCCACGTGTATTTAAAGTCACTCCTATAACAAGATAAACCGGGTTGTGGTCAGCTTATCAAAATGACGACACTAAGAATGATAACGAAAATAAGATGTTTATTTACGATTAAAGATAAAAATCCTACACCATACTCGTGCGCATAAATTCCAATATTGGATTTTCAAGACAATAACGTGCACCGAGTTAAACTGATATAACGAAAAATGATACATTACTAACTGGAAAGAATCGTAATATGTAATTAAAAACGGAATTTTCAACAATAACTGAATTAAAATTAAACAAGTTAAACGCAAAAAAGAAACAACGATTAATCACTCAATGATATGATTTCACTCAAATAGTGATAACTGATTTCATTAATTGGGACAAATCTTGCGGCGTTCAATTCACAACTGCTAGATATTTTCAGCCCCACTGCTCTGCCTGATGGTCAAGGAGCCACCACGAATGGTCCACCCCTTCTGGTCTGCCCAAATGATCCGTAGAACCCATTTTGTTCCCTGCAGACCCGTTGGTCCCGATCTTTGGTTTCCCACCAATAGATAACTATCTTCCTTCGGGTCATGAGTACCACCGACACCAGCACACATGGTATATACCAAATTAGCACCATGGCAAAAACAACACCTTCTATCGCGCTATGACTCACTTCTTCAGTCCTTTCAGCTGAAAATATATTTAAATCCGTGTATTGTATGTGACAAGGTCATGTATTACATGCAATGAAGTACGTGACGCATGCGCGTAAGTGGATTTTATTTTATAAAAATCATATCATCGGGGCCTCTTTCGAAGGTTGTCATAATAATCAGTTTCATATGTGAACTTATATCGCCCCTTATTACATGCAATATTAAGGAGAATACAATCCTTCTGGTGAACTTGAAAACAAACTATAATAAAACTAATAACATTGCATTATATGACATGTCGGAACTACCTAAAATCCAGGATAAATCTTAGAAAAAAAAACAATTATATCCTTTAATACAGAAAGAAAAATACAATTTTGCGACTGGCATACCTCTACAGCTAAAGGTGGGGTGGCAGGGGCCAGCTTTTATGTACAAATTTAAGGCCGCAATCAGCGACCTAGTATAAAAACAATAAAAAATCAAATACAAGTGAGGTATAAAAGGTCCATATGTTTAGATACCTATATTAAAACAAAGCATAAGAATATTATTCACTTGATCAGAGAAGTCAATTGCAGTTCATAGCAAAGTTTATGCACCCAACCCCTATTTTATATATGCATTTTTCACATCCAAAGGCCATTTTTGACAGCATGTGGTGCTCACAGTGCAAACGCAAACCCTTTCCCTGGATGAAAATGTTGAAAAACATTGTCTACTAAATAGTTTGGTGCAATTCAGAATAGTTGTCTTCCAAGCCGTTTTGCGATATTCTACTTGCCTTGAACCCACGTGTCTACTGCTATGGGAGGCTAGCTCTTCTTCCTAAGCGACTATTGGTACTTTACTATCAACATACTGCTGCGCAACTATGGAAGGTGTACATGCCTGACATCCATTTCAAGAACAACACAAGCCCGAAACACTTAGTTCACAAATATATCCATATATATAAATGGTAAACAATAATAGCTGAAAAAGTCACAGCCTTAAGTTAAGAAATTTGCCAGGGGCCAATTTACGAAACTGGACCCTGCCACCTGGAGACATTGCGCCGTAATGTGGACCGCTCATTGAATAGTTTTCGTAATGTCAAGTTAGAATGCAATGCAAAGCCTGTGCGCTAAAGTTACACGGGTTTTCCCATTGTAAGCACTTTGCTCGTGCAGCACTGAGTGAAGCGAACTCGCTACAGCGAAATAATGTACGATATAGATAAATCACCCTGGAACAACGCTGGACACAGAAACAAAACCCGAGTACATTATATATATATATATATATATATATATATATATATATATATATATATATATATATATATATATATATATACTCAATTCCGTGACAACTCCTTTCCACGATAGTGAATGCAACATTGTCAGTTTTTAACCTTTATTTTAAATCGTGCAGCAATATCTGCTCTAGACCCTCGTTCCACCATGCATGGAATTGTGGGATCGCGATTACAATGACAGAGTCTGAAGCGAGGTTAAGGTTTGTTAATTTCATCTGACAATGACGACAGCCTTCTCTACCTGCAGATCACTTCATTGGTTTTCTCTAAGCATTGCCTTGAGGTTTTATACACATAAGTATATATCCAGAAAGCTATGCAGGTTACTATTACTATATCGGGGTCAGGTGTTGTCTAGACAAGTTTTACCAGATAATGTTTAACCTAGCGCCAATGTATCCTTTAGAGTGTTGTTTGGTTTTAAATATATTATATTGCCATAATGTTCAGCACATGGGGTCGGGCAACAAGTTTTCACAACTTAGCAACAGTCACCTAAACAAACAAGTAGGCACATGAGACGTTGCAAGGATTAACAGTATATGCATATATTTATTTATGTGTGGATTAGAAATAAATTGAATATCTAACAATTTATCGTACCAGAGAAGTAAATACAAAATAAGTATATAACAACTAATTTAAAGAAGAGAAAGGGGGAGAATGGGGGACTTATAAAGGGCTACGTGGCGGGTACAGAAGGCAGTATATAATTTGCCTCGGACGATTAGTGAAATCTTTTAGCATCTTTAAGTCTGGAAAGTTTGCGATTGTTTAGGTCATTTGATAGCTCCCATAATCAAGACATAAGAGATTTGTACTGACAGGTTGAATGACAGGTTGAATGACTGGTTGAATGACAGGTTGAATGACTGGTTTAAGCAGTGCATTAATCTCAGTCTTGGTACTGTATGTTTCTTAGTCAACAATATAATGGTTTCAGTCTCATCGTCCTCTCTACAATGGGCTATCAACAAGACCTATTTGAAAACAAACAATTATTTAAATCACTGCAGTTTCTTTTTATCCTAGGAAAAAATACTTGATGATTTGTTGTTATAATAATGTAGTGCGGGACATGTTTATGTTATGTGAAATTTTACGTTTAAATATTAAATACTCAGTTTCATGTTTTATTGGATCCGGCCGAGTGTTCCAAACCTTCAATGTGGAAGTTGTTGTTGTTGTTGTAGGGTTTAACGCCATTATTCAGCACACGATAGGCTATACATGGCGGCTAGTATTAATAATGGAGGAAGAACCCCGGAAAACCCCGGAAAGAACCACCGACCCAAGAGAAGCTACTGGCAAGCTTTCTCACATACCCACATTGGCTGAATCCGAGACTCGAACCCACGCAGACAGAGGTGAGATGGCAGTGATCCGTAACGGAGAGCGCTTTAGACCACTAGGCCACTCGGGGCCCCCTCATAGTGGAAGACCTATAGGCCTATACCAGAATTTCTGGGAATTTTGAGCCCAGTATGTACTTGTTGAAAATTATTTTTATTTCTCGAATTATATTGTTTTGTATATCCAAGTAACGGAGGAACAAGATCTTGGAGTATATAGTGTGAAAACCATATACAATTTTGTGAAGAATACAGAGTTTGTGAAATTTTCTTTTTTTTCCGATAATGGGAACCAACCGGTTTCTCTGTAAATATTGTTAGAAGTAGCCATATTGGTAAGTCCAGTTACATTTCTTCCCGCTTAAAGTTGCAGTTTTTCGACTCTTAATCTGTCAGCGGCAGAGCAGTTATCCCATATTATATCAACCTACACTGGGAAAGGGCATAAACAAGTTAGATAAATTATTTTTAATGTTTTCCTACCCAGATTGTATATAATGGACCATTTAACATTCTGGATGCATGTAAGCAGATATCAGTATGTTTCGAAAAGCTACCAGAGTTAGTGAATGTCAGACGAAGGTATTTATGATGCTAAACAAAATCCAGAAGCTCTTTTTGACGGGCGTGTAGGCCTGTGAAAGTGTATTGAAGCCTACTTGCAAAAGGGATGTGTGTTGCGGAATAAAGAAATTCAAAAAGGATACACAAATGGATATGCTTAAAACGAAAGGTAAGTTGTGATTATTATTTAGACTTATATCGAGATTCGAGAACTAATTCAAAGTTGTAAAGAGAGCCCAATAATCCAGCTAGACACCATTCAAAGTTGTAGAGAGAGCCCAAAAACCCAGCTAGACACCATTTGTCGATGACGTGAAAGTGTAGAAAGTAGTGCATGTACTTTGGTAAATATATATGTGCTGTGGAAGTTTTGGGGAGGAAGCCAGACTGATCTTTACAAACAAGGTTATCTGAAATCAAATGGTTGTAAATAAATTTAAAGAAAGTTCGTAATGTGGATGGATGGATGGAGGGATGGAGGGAGGGTCTTAGTGAACAAATAATTCATTCCTATCTTAAGATCAGTGTCTGGAATAATCAAGATGTTTTCAGATTTTACAGCTGTGTCTCGATAAATTCGAGAGGAATTATTTGTTTAAACGTTTCAATCATCAATGGAATTACAAAGTACTCATTGACAGCTGGACAAAAACATTTCGGATTGCATCATTGAGTTTCATCTAGCCATTCAAGACTAATGGTATATCCGGACAGTCAAGACTATTGGAATTATTCGAAAAATTATATACTGTTGAACTTGTGATAGGACATTTAGGATTATTTGCGATTAAGTGTCTCATAAAATTTCACTTTCTAACTTAGATAATAAATTACTTCTTTTATTAACCTTGTTTTTGTCGCTTCTTTATGTTACATAGCTTAAGACCAAGACTCGTAAAATTTGAATTCTTATGACAAATATATTTGGGGCTAACATTCTACACAAAAAACAATGATGCCAGTCTTTAGCTTCCAAATCACCACAATAGAAAATTCAATTCCTTGTACGCAATGCCATTTCGTTGGATGAAATTATTAGTATTACTATATATATATATATATATATATATATATATATATATGGACGGAGGTGACGGATGGACATACACACAGACACAGACAGACAGATAGGCACACACAGACACACACTGACAGGCACAGACAGACAGACACATATACAGACATACAGCAACAGACAGACAGAGACAGACAAATAGACAGAGGCAGACATAGTTAAATACAGATAGACAGACACAGACATACATACATATATACATGCATACACAGACAGACATACAGACACAGACATGCACACACAGACAGAGACACAGACAGTGACAGACATACACATACAGACAGACACAGACAGAGACGGATAGACACAGTTAGACAGACAGACAGACAGTTAGATAGATATATAGTAACAATCCGTGTGTCATATCAAAATAGCAGACTTCAGGACGTAGATGATTTTTATAAATAATGAAGGAGAGATAGAACATGTCTTTCATTATCGCATAGTGACTGTTACATCAACACAGCGTTCGTTTCAACATACAAGCTTCTGATAATATATGTTCGTCTAGATGCCAAAAGACGATATAATACACCATATTTTGGCGAAATTAGTTCTATTTTTTAATTCCTATTTATAATAACAGCTAAATTATTAGACTGACTGAAACACATTCTGACATAGTAGTGTGATCTCTCGATGGAAAAATAATTTTAGTGCTAGTGTACTTGAGCACAGTGGTGGGAGATATTAGCGGCTTTATAAAGAACTACTGCATAAAAATTATAAGGCATTAGACGAATTCCTTGATGGATTCATTGATACTCATTGGCTTGTAGAGTTGATGCCATTAGACGAATTCCTTGATGGATTCATTGATACTCATTGGCTTGTAGAGTTGATGCCATTAGACGAATTCCTTGATGGATTCATTGATACTCATGACCACAGCGTGACATTACGAGGACTAGAACAAGGTTTTAAACTCATACTAAGTACAAAACACAGAGCAAACATCCAAAAGAGAATGCAGATGGTGATGTAAACGATGGTAGGTGGGTGGCATAGTTCCGCAATGAAAAAAGAAATTTACACATGGTAGATATATTCAGCGACAGATAAAATGAGGTGATCAAAAATGTCAGTCTCGTAGATTTAATAGCATCTCACGCCCCAACATTTAATATTAAATAATCTTGACTCATTGAACGGACATTGCTTGTGCATGCAAAACTCCATTCCTTGCAAAGCTTGGCATTATCAACCACCTGCGCACGCACAGAACAGAACAGAACCAGCTCCTCAAACCCTCGGAAGACTAGAATCCTCGTCGACTCGACGGACGAACGTACGAGAACGGGTTCTTTCCTTTGTTTTCTCAGGTTCTTCCTCCACTATTTCTACTGACCGCAATGTATAGCCTATCTTGCGCTGGAAAATGGCGTTAAACCCTACAACAACAACAACACCTCGGCTCATTAGATGACGTGGTACACGCTCTCAGCAGTTAGCATTCCGCGCAGAAAGCTGAAAGAAATCCGGTTGTTTCGCACCATTGACATGTTCGAAGCTATATATGTGGTCTACTCTATTCAATAATACGGGATGTGTGACCGTTAAAGAATATGTTTGTTATATTACATATATTTTGATCTACTCTATTCAATTGACGGGGATATGTGACTGGTTGTTGATGTTGTTATTGTAGAGATTAACGCCATTTGTCAGCACACGACAGGCTACACATGGCGGCCATTTTTAATGGTGGAGAAAGAACCCGGATGTCATGGAATGGTGTAAAGGTTGTTAATTAAATACATGTACTCGGGTTTCGTTTCTTTTTCTCTGTACAACGATACCCGAGGGTGATTATAATATGGTCTATGTATTTCGAAATCGTGAGTACGATTCGTCCTGTGCCACACGTGCAAGGTGCCTTTGATAAAGAATAACGAAAATTCTAAAGGTGTAACTACGTTACTACATGTAAAGGACCTTTACAATACTAATGGTTTTGTCAGCAAGCGGCCTGCTAAAAGGATTCGCACAACTCCAGCTGTAGGGGTAGGTAATTTTTGGGTTTTAAGTGATAACTAGTGTAGTACCATATTTACCTTTGCATGTTTGTTATAGTTTTCTTTACATACCATAATGCGTGCATTTTTATTCTTGTTGCGACGTAGTGCAGGACTTATATTGGTAATGTAAAGCTACATTTTTTAAAAGAATTGTTTACTATTGTCTTATCAAGCAGGGTTAGGTTTACTATTGAACCTGTTTTGTAATTGCCATAATAATAATATCATCTTTTTAACTTACCATGTATAACGTTCTTACGTTATGTCTGTATCAAGTGTAGTGCACTGTATCGGGTATATTTTCAGCTGAGTGAGTGAGTTTTTGATGGTAGGAATATCCGGGGTGTCCGGTGTTGTCAGAGGGTAGAAACGTCCGTGTGTCTGGAGCGTTTAAGGTGCCGGAGCGTCTAATGTCTAGCGTCCGGAGTGTCCAGAGGGACTAAGGTGACCCAGCTGTAGAGCCGTCAAAGGACCAGGGGGTCCGGAGGGTCTAATATTTGAAGTATCCGGAGGGTTTAATGTTCAAGTGATCATAGTATTCCGAGGGTCCGGAGTCTATATTGGTTGTGAAATTGATTCAGAGGAGCTGTGGAGCGGATATGGTGCACGGGTGACGGAGTGCATCTCCACACATGTATTTTTAGCTGTATGCTAATTTTGGGTTAGTAAGACCCAGTGTATTATTCAGGACTGGAAGGATAGATTGTATATCCGTTCTTGTTTAGTGACATAATTTCGCTACCTGAGCGAATACATTTTTTTTACTATGTGTAAACGCTTACATTGTTTACTATTTGAGTGAACTATATTCATCTTTTCATTACTGAATCATTTGTGAAATCATTTATCCTGTGTTTTAGGGTTACTGAACTAAATTTATTTGTATATTTTTTCCATCTTTGAAACTGTGCGTTTTTTATGTTAAATAGATCCAATATTTGGATTATAAATACGCACACATCTTCATAATCCACTATTCATATAAATCGCCACATTAAATCATATATATGTGTCGTCATTACGTGTTCTGTTGTTAATCCGAAATATCCCACCCGGTTATCTTGTTACAAATGGTGTCAGAAGTGGGATCATTTCGGATATAACAGAGCACTGAAATTGTTTTATTATATTTGTATGCTTTCTGTGTGTTTCAGATGCGTTTGACAAAGCACCAAGGTTAGGTAGATACCTAATTTTACGTTATTTTTTGTATTTAATATTTTTGTTGCATTTCGTGAAAGAAAATACGGTTTGTGGTAATTACGTGTTTTGTATAAAACTGCACTTTAAGGTTGGTCACCACCAAACTTTTGAAATGACTTCTATGAAAGAACTGGTAGAACTGGGGAAACAGTTTGGTTATGAGGGGGAGTCCCTTAGAAATTTCGTTCGTGAAGAACAAGCCCGGGAGAGGGACCAAAGATTAAAGGAGAGGGAATTAGAAAGGGAAAAATTTGAAAGGGAACAACAAATAGAAAAGGAAAAAAAAGAAACTCAGAAGGAAATGATCGAACTAGAGAAACAGGCTGAGAGGGAATTAGAAAGGGAAAAATTTGAAAGGGAACAACAAATAGAAAGGGAAAAAAGGGAAACCCAGAAGGAAATGATAGAATTAGAGAAGGGTAAGATAGAACTAGAGAAACAGGCTGAGAGGGAAAGGATAGAATGGGAAAGGGAAGCAAAGAGGGAGAAGTTAGAAAGGGAAAAACAGGTAAGGTTAGAAACTTTAGAGATGGAAGATAGAAATCGGCAGAGGGAACATCTAAGAAATTCTGAGCTATTGCAAGCTAAAAAAAGAGGGGGAACATGATGTTAAACTGAGAGGTCCAAAATTGCCCCCATTTGAAGACGATAAAGATAATATGGATAGTTATCTAAATAGGTTCGAGAGGTATGCTACGGTACAAAAATGGAAGAAAGACTATTGGCCGCTCCATCTTAGCGCGTTATTGAAAGGTAAAGCGTTAGACGTGTATTCGCGTTTATCCACGGCCGATTCGCTCAATTACCCCGTGTTGAAAGAGGCACTTCTCAAGAAATATGAACTAACCGAGCAAGGGTTTCGCAAAAAGTTTAAGTATAGTAAACCAGATAGAGGCGAAACATTCACACAGTTCGTCAGTAGGACTTGCAATTATTTTCAGCGATGGGTGGAATGTGGTAAAGTCGTCAAGACATTTGAGGGTCTTGTCGATTTCTTGCTTCGTGACCAATTGTTAACAACTTGTGGCAAGGAGTTATATTTATTCTTGAAGGAAAGATCCTTCACAAATGTACATGAAATGGCCACACAGGCGGATTTGTTCGCCGAAGCTCGGGGAGGTTCGCAGAATGTCATCACGCGAGATGTCAAAGGTGGGAATCAGGTCAACGACAGAAAACCCAGGGAACCTGAAAAATCTGGTAGGAGTAACCAGGGGAAGCGGAGTGACATGCAATGTTTCATTTGCAAGGAAGTGGGTCATATCTCCCACTATTGTCCTAAGCGGAAGGGACCAGTCCAGAAAGTAGCGGTAGCCATTAGAGGCAGAAGATCGGTAAATGGAAAACTTAATGTTTCCAAGCAAGTTAAGCGGAAAGCGGTGCGTGAACCGGTGGTGCGTTCAAAGATCAGTCGCGATGTGATCCAATCAATCGGCACGTGTATTTTTCCAGAGGCACGGGTGCCGACCGCAAACGGCACTGTTAACGGACAAGAAGTCACCGTTCTACGAGACACGGGATGCACTACTGTAGTCGTGAAACGGAGCTTAGTCCGCGATGATCAATTGCTTGGGGTTAAATCACCTTGCATGTTGCTTGACCAGACAATCGACCACGTTCCAGTTGCAAGGATAATGATAGATACACCTTTTTTGACCGGGACTGTGGAAGCTTTATGCGTAGCCAACCCGATCTATGAACTGACGATTGGCAACGTACCGGGTTCTAGACTCCCAACCATAGCAGATTTCCGATTCCCTATCATCCAGGCAGTGCAAACTAGGGCTCAGGTAAAGGAGGAAAATAAACCTTTGCGTAAGTTAAAAGTACCGGAAGCCATTACTGATATATCCCGCGAAGAATTCCAAAATGAGCAAAAACGTGACGCGTCTTTACGTGCAACCTCTGAGAAGGCATTAACGGGTACCGTGAGAAAGTGTAAGAACGGGGGTTCCTCTAAATTCCTTGTTCGAAAGGGTTTAATGTACAGGGAATACTCTACATCGGATAGGAAGTTCTTGCAATTAGTGGTTCCCCAGAAATTCAGGGCACATGTATTAAAGGTCGCGCACGAGTCGAGTATGGCAGGTCATTTAGGCGTAAAGAAAACAACGGATAGGGTATTAAGAGAATTTTATTTGCCTGGCGTCAATAGCGACATAGCGCGGTTCTGTCGCTCGTGCGACGTTTGCCAGAAGACGATCTCTAAGGGCAGGGTAACTAGAGTACCGTTAGGTCAGATGCCCTTGATAGATACTCCGTTCAAACGAGTAGCTATCGACATTGTAGGACCAATATTTCCGCATACAGATCGGAAAAACCGATACATCTTGACACTGGTAGATTACGCTACCAGATATCCAGAAGCCATAGATTTGCCATCAATTGAAACCGAACGTGTAGCCGAAGCGCTCGTAGACATGTTCAGCAGGGTCGGAGTGCCCGAAGAGGTTCTTACGGATTGTGGAGCGCAATTCACCTCAGATCTTATGGCAGAAATTAGTAGGTTGTTGTCCCTTAAACAGTTACGCACAACACCTTACCATCCTATGTGCAATGGATTGGTCGAGAAATTCAACGGCACACTGAAGCAAATGTTGCGGAGAATGTGTGCGGAAAGACCGAAGGATTGGGATAGATATATGAACGCCCTTCTGTTCGCATATCGTGAAGTTCCTCAGGAAAGCTTGGGTTTCTCCCCGTTTGAATTATTGTACGGTAGGACAGTTCGTGGTCCTATGCGCATACTTCGTGAACTGTGGACAGACGAGGTCGCGGACGAAGAAGTTAAGACCACATACTATTACGTAGTTGATTTGCGCGAAAGATTAGAAAGTACTTGTCAAATGGCGCAAGACGAACTCGCGAAATCTAGTCGTAGGTACGCCAAGTACTACAACCGAGGAACTGGGAGGAAAAAATTTGACGTAGGCGATCAAGTGTTGGTGCTTCTCCCAACGAATAACAACAAGCTGCTAGTCCAATGGAAAGGGCCATATGAAGTCAGACAGGTGAAAGGCGAAATGGATTATATCATTGATATGGAGGGGAAGTCCAAGACATTTCATGCCAATATGCTTAAACTCTACGTAGCGAGACCTGGACAAACGATTGATAAAGGGATTTTGAATGTAGTATGCGTTGCGGTGATAGAGGATAGGTCTAGTGACGAAGCGGAATTCGTCTCCAGCACAGAAATACCCCTTGAATACCCCATGGACGTTGGTAAAGAAAGTATTGACCAGATAAATGTATGCCCTGAGTTATCGGAGGGTCAACGTACACAGATTATGGAGGTTTTGTCCAAATATCCAGATGTGTTCACGGACAGACCAGGCTGTACGGGTCTAATTCGACACGAGATCAAATTGAATACCACTGAGCCTATCAGGATTAAAGGATATCCGATACCCTTTAATGCACGGGAGACAATCAGCGAAGAAGTGATGAAAATGTTAGACCAGGGAGTGATCGAACCTTCAAACTCCCCATACTCGTCCCCCGTGGTGTTAGTCAGAAAGAAAGACGGGACCAACCGGTTTTGCATCGACTTTCGGCAATTAAACAAGATCACCGTATTTGATGCAGAACCAATGCCAGATATGGAAAGTGTATTTTCGAAATTGGCAGGTCATAAATACATTTCCAAATTAGATCTAAGCAAGGGATATTGGCAGATACCCATCGCCGATAATGCCCGAGAGTTAACGGCATTCGCGACTCCCAAAGGACTGTTTCAATTTAAAGTTATGCCTTTCGGTTTAGTCAACGCTGGCGCGTCGTGCGTTCGTCTCATGCGCAAATTATTAAACGGAACGGAAAACGTCGACAGCTTCGTAGACGACATCTTTGTTTACACGCATACATGGGATGAACATGTTAAGGTATTACGGGATCTGTTCGATAGACTTCACATTGCAAACCTTTCAGTTAGGCCTACTAAGTGTAGCATAGGGTATTCCAGTCTGGAATGTTTGGGACATCTGGTAAGTGGACTAGGCCAGTTGCAACCTCATCCAGATAAAATAAGAGCAATCAGGGATGCCCCTAAACCAGAGACAAAAAAACAAGTAAGGTCTTTCCTAGGTCTAATCGGGTTCTACAGGAAATTCGTCCCCAACTTTTCGGCTATTGCCAGCCCATTAACGGATTTGACTAGGAAGGGGCAACCGAATAAAGTTTCATGGGGTGTATGCCAGGAAAAAGCGTTTAACACTCTAAAACACAAACTGGTAAGTGCACCAATTTTAAAGTTGCCGGAAATAGATAAACCTTTTGTACTGAGGACTGATACGTCCGATACGGGTCTTGGGGCTGTTTTGCTACAGGAGCAAGAGGGGATGAAATTGCCCATTGCTTATGCAAGAAGGAAATTGCTCCCTAGAGAGGAAAAGTAATCCGTGATTGAAAAGGAGTGCCTAGGTTTAGTATGGGGAATAGGAAAATTCCATACATATCTTTTTGGGAGGGAGTTTACCTTGCAAACGGACCATCAGCCGCTTTTATATTCGAATAAAGCAAAGGTCACCAATGCAAGATTGATGCGTTGGGCGTTGTCTTTGCAACCATACAGTTTTCGAATCGAGGCAATTCGAGGGTCAGAAAATGTGGGAGCTGATTTTTTAAGTAGGGTGTAATTAGCAAATCATTTCGTTCGGTCTGAAAATTGGAAGTTTTAATAATGATTCATTGTTCACATTCCGTGATTGTTCTAAAAGTGATACCACTTTTTTTTAGGGGGGAGGTATTGTCACGGAATGGTGTAAAGGTTGTTAATTAAATACATGTACTCGGGTTTCGCTTCTTTTTCTCTGTACAACGATACCCGAGGGTGATTATAATATGGTCTATGTATTTCGAAATCGTGAGTACGATTCGTCCTGTACCACACGTGCAAGGTGCCTTTGATAAAGAATAACGAAAATTCTAAAGGTGTAAATACGTTACTACATGTAAAGGACCTTTACAATACTAATGGTTTTGTCAGCAAGCGGCCTGCTAAAAGGATTCGCACAACTCCAGCTGTAGGGGTAGGTAATTTTTGGGTTTTAAGTGATAACTAGTGTAGTACCATATTTACCTTTGCATGTTTGTTATAGTTTTCTTTACATACCATAATGCGTGCATTTTTATTCTTGTTGCGACGTAGTGCAGGACTTATATTGGTAATGTAAAGCTACATTTTTTAAAAGAATTGTTTACTATTGTCTTATCAAGCAGGGTTAGGTTTACTATTGAACCTGTTTTGTAATTGCCATAATAATAATATCTTTTTAACTTACCATGTATAACGTTCTTACGTTATGTCTGTATCAAGTGTAGTAGACTGTATCGGGTATATTTTCAGCTGAGTGAGTGAGTTTTTGATGGTAGGAATATCCGGGGTGTCCGGTGTTGTCAGAGGGTAGAAACGTCCGTGTGTCTGGAGCGTTTAAGGTGCCGGAGCGTCTAATGTCTAGCGTCCGGAGTGTCCAGAGGGACTAAGGTGACCCAGCTGTAGAGCCGTCAAAGGACCAGGGGGTCCGGAGGGTCTAATATTTGAAGTATCCGGAGGGTTTAATGTTCAAGTGATCATAGTATTCCGAGGGTCCGGAGTCTATATTGGTTGTGAAATTGATTCAGAGGAGCTGTGGAGCGGATATGGTGCACGGGTGACGGAGTGCATCTCCACACATGTATTTTTAGCTGTATGCTAATTTTGGGTTAGTAAGACCCAGTGTATTATTCAGGACTGGAAGGATAGATTGTATATCCGTTCTTGTTTAGTGACATAATTTCGCTACCTGAGCGAATACATTTTTTTTACTATGTGTAAACGCTTACATTGTTTACTATTTGAGTGAACTATATTCATCTTTTCATTACTGAATCATTTGTGAAATCATTTATCCTGTGTTTTAGGGTTACTGAACTAAATTTATTTGTATATTTTTTCCATCTTTGAAACTATGCGTTTTTTATGTTAAATAGATCCAATATTTGGATTATAAATACGCACACATCTTCATAATCCACTATTCATATAAATCGCCACATTAAATCATATATATATGTGTCGTCATTACGTGTTCTGTTGTTAATCCGAAATATCCCACCCGGTTATCTTGTTACACCGGAACACCCAAGGAAGGAACCACCGACCCACGAGAAGCTACTGGCAAGCTTTCTCACATACCCACAGATATGTGACTGATAGAGTGTATATATATATATATATATATATATATATATATATATATATATATATATATATATATTTGTGGTCTAATCTATTCAATTTACGGGATGTATGACTGGTACAGTATATATTTGTTATATTATATAAGTAGTGAATGGGGGCGATAAAGCGTCAAGGGGAATTAGCATTAAAAAACACCCTGGGGGGATATAGCGTCAATGGAAAATTTAACATTACAGAAACCCTGGGGGATATAGCGTCAAGGGAAATTAACATGGGAAAAAAATGTTGGGCCTGTTGAGCCTCAAGGGAATTTAACATACGCAAAAAAAAAATAATCTTGGGCCTGTTGAGCATCAAGGGGAAATGAAACAGGGTCGGGACCCTATTTTAATAAGGTCCCGACCTGATGGGTCTATGGAAATGGAACAGGCGAAAATTGAAACAGGGAGGGGTCTCTACTTTTTCTAAAAAAATAAAAAAATAAAAAAATGGGGTAGGCAATGAAAGTCAAGGTCTTTTCGAGAGATTGGAGTGGCCCTGAAAAGGGCCTTTGGGTTTTTTCTTCTTCTAATTTCTTCTATTTCTCCACCAGCTTCTGTCCTACACTTTTTCTATTCTTTTCTTTCTTTTCTTCCTCCTTTTTCTTCTTTTTCTCTTCTTTCTGCTTCTCCTCCTCTTCTTTCTTCCTCTTCTTATTTTCTTCTTCTTTTTCAATTTTTTCGTTCCACGCTCTCATCCTTATCCTTTCCTCTTCATCCTCCTCCTCCTCCTTTATTTCTTTCAACAGATCACTGATGCTTTCCTTTAGTTTTCGTAAGTTGTTAATCTCCATCTTCACTCGATGGGGACTATAAGAATAGTGATCCTCGTTTAGACTAACTAACATTTGCTCCATCATGCCCAAATTGTCCAGGACGTCTTGCAATTTTTTCATTTTATCAAGGTGGTTCGAAGCCATATTCTTTTTTATTCTTTGCAGAATGGTGTGAATGTCGAACTTTGAGGGTTCTTATAGTTAAAGCGCGGACGTGAAGGAAAACATCCCCAAGACTCAAATCTTATATTACCTAGATCATCACTTTAAACGCGCGGACGTGAAGGAAAACATCCCCTACTTTTCTCATTTCATATTATCTACTATCCACATACGTGAAGCAGCAATAAACAAACCCAAATTTACTATCCACACGAACCAACTTAAGCTCTTACAAAACCCAATTATCTACTATATACACGAACTTACGTTAGCGCTTACAAACACAAACACATACACTCACACTAGGAAAAAAGAGTTAGTGTTTATATTCACACTACTCTACATGCACACAATGGCAAATGGATTACTATTTCTTTTCTAAAGGTTTCAGTAGCCCTGAAAAGGGCTGTTTGTTTTGAACTCCAGGGCACCTGGTTAATGATGGCACCTTCCAGGCCTGGCACCACACACACATCTTCTACTCCAGTCTCCTTTTACTTTTCTTGTTCGGAGCGCAGAGGCGGAATGAGTGGCTTCAGAAACCCAATCTTCTGTCTCCGGGATTCTGAAATTTCCTTCTTGTGTCTGTGGTACAGCCATTCTTCTCTCCTTTTCCTCCTCTTCTTTTTTTCTTCTCTCCTCCTCTTCTTTTTTTCTTCTCTCCTCTTCTTTCATCCTTCCGTCTTCGACGATGGCCTCCGCGGCCAATTCATTTAGTACATTTAGTATGAGCCTGGCATATTCCAGGTGCACATGAAGTTCCAACAGTTTCGCTAGCCTTCTGCTCATTCTCTAGTGTTGATCAATCAACAAGGGTAGCTAGACTGCCGAGCGATTTTTAATTTATACAAAAAGCGCGGACGTGAAGGAAAACATCCCCAAAACAAAATTTATATTACCTATGTCATAACCAAACAACGCGCGGACCTAAAAGAAACACTCACTGACTTTTTCATACTACCTATAACTATTCTAAAAAAATTCATTAAACAAATAATATACTATCCACATACGCAAAGCAGTCAAATCAAACCCAAAATCTACTATCCACGCACGTCAAACAGCAAAAAAACATTATCATAATCTACTATCCACACAAACGTACTTGAGCGCTTGCAATCACCCACACACATAAACACATACAATCACACCAGAAAGAGTGAGGGTTTATATTCACACTACTCTACATGCATACATTGGCAAATCGATTGCTATTTCTTCTCTAGAGTATTGGGTAGCCCTGAAAAGGGCTGTTTTTTGTGTGCGAAGTTGAAGCTAGGGCGATCTTTTATATTCTAAGAATGCGACGTCCTCTGACGATAGACTTTCTGACGTTCTTCGGAAAGAGAAGAACTCTTTGGTGTCGATACGACAATCGACAAAGCCTCTGTCCGGTTAAGGTTGCTGCTGCTGCTGCTGCTGCTGCTGCTGTTGTTGCTGCTCTCTCTGCTGTTTCTGAAGTCTGTACTTCTCTGTCCATTCTTCTTTCTCCCTGTTCATTTCTTCTCTGAAGAGCTCTTCTATCAGGTCTTCAGTGACTTTTAACATTCTCACATTCTCTATCTCTTCTGGCTTCGGTATCAGACTGTGTCTGACCCTATGCAAATTCACGTAGGCTTCGTTTAGCTTAGCTAGTCTGGAGCACATCTTCGTAGGAGGATGAGTCGACAATGGATGGTTAGACTGGAAACTACCCCGGATTTAAAGTCAAAGCGCGGACGTGAAGGAAAACATCCCCACACGGTTTTCGAGCCGGAACGTTCAATGAGTGTCATGAGAGGGATAGTAAGAAGTCAAAGAGCATGAATCAAGATTCCTATAGCCAAACAAACCACAAAGGCCTTTTTTTTTCAAAACACAACATTTTTTATTCAAAATCACTTAATACTAACAAACAACTATAACATTTTTTTAACAATAATCCAACAATATAACATCAAACATTTTTTTTCAAATCACAAACATTTTTTTCAACTAACACATTATTTTGGACAGGGCTGACAACGTTGTGAATGAAATTGTGATTTCCACTGTTGGAAGTCATTAGGCCATTGATGGACACTACGTTTCCTAGCTTGAGACAAAAGACCAGTATAATAGTCACAAAACCATCGATCTACTTTCACATCGTTTCTAGAAGAAGAACGAGAATCAAATTGAGTCACTAAATGTTCCAAGGAATAGCCCCGACTACGATGATGCAGAAAATACACACAATATTGTCCACACACCAAGGAATCTGTGCCTTGTAATTTCACATTATTGAATCGGGTGGTCTGAGCATTTCTTCTCATAAAGTTAATGATATCGTCTTCCAAAGGAGGCAATCCATACGAATCGAAATATTCCACACACCCTTCTTGAGGAAAGTAGACGGCTACCCAGTGGGTTCCTGGGAGATGACTGTCGTCCGTGTTGATCACATAAGCTAGATGGTCTTGAGGTTTGCGATGAGGGAGTTCATCTTTAGCACAGACGACAGGATTCCAAGAAGCAGTGTATGAGCTGTGGTTCAAAAGGTAATAAAGTTCCCAGGTATCCATTTATTTGTGTGGTTTTCTTCTTCACAGGTAATAATAAGTGATCAATTCGATCCTGACTTTCTGCTTGAAAATGTCTGACAAATAAACGTTTCTTCGTTTCGTCTACCCACTCTGATTCAGGAGAGCTTCGATACGATGGATTTCTTGAGTGGTTAATGGTGGACAAGAATGTTCATGCAAGTCTTTATACCACTGATGCAACACGACTTCGTCCGAGATGAGACTCCAAGCTTCGTCTAGATACTCGTCCAATTTTTCTTCTTGACTCAGCATCAGGCATTTATCGTGTTGAATTTGACTGGGATGATCGTTTTGACATCCATAGCAATCTTTCTTGATCAATTCCGTAATTTTTTGGACCAAGTGTATGGCAACACAGGAGACTAAATGGGCTTCTTGTTCTTGACTTCATCATGATAACTTCTTCTTCCACAGTCTCCTCACATTCCATGTCTAAAGTTTCTCCACTAGGTAAAGAGGGACAACAGTCTTCCATGACTTCTAATAATCTGGAATGACTTCTCTCAAACTGTTGATTTCTGCCTTGGTCTGGAGTGAAATCAAAAGCCCACAAAGCATAGCCTCCTGCATAATCCTCGTACGTAATGGCGTGACTGGTGTTGGTTCCTAACTGTCCGGTGGCTTCGTACAAGGACAAGTACGACCTCAAGTAATTCTTCTTGTCAAAGTCAGGTTCGAAAGGTCGGGTCCACAACGTCTTGCCATCGCGACTGACTTCGATCTTGGACACGCCAAAGTGTCGAAAGAAGAAAGGATTTTTAGCCAAAGCTCAGTTGAAGGCTTCATTGCTCACGATACCAACGATTAAACGTTATGTAGCTGTCCTTGGAACAGATGATCTTCGATCATGGATCGTTGCCTCTTGGGAATGGTGAAGGTTTTCACTTCCAAGCGTCGTATCGGATACTTAGCGGTCGTTCTGCTCAACGTCTGACTGATGTCGTTTCCCACTTTAGGTAACACTTCCACGCGTCGTACGTAGAGCCTGGCTTCCTCGATGACAGTTTTGCAAGCAGTAGTACCCATCAAATGGAAAGCGGCACTGCTACGATTCAGTCTCAGGCGTACATCCACCCCATTCAGCAAATACTTTTCTTGCAACTATCCATCAGTTCTAAACTTGTGTTGACTCCCATGATTCTGTTTCTTCGTTCTACAAATCCCTCGTTGTATTTTTTATTTTTATCAGTTGTAATAATTTCGAATTCTTCAAACTCGCCAGCTTCGTCAGCTTCCCATACCACACAGGCATTGAGATGAGAGTTCTTGGCGTCTATTCCGTACGTCAAGAGATTTTCCACGTAGGTACGATAAGGGTAAGTATCCATGCTGCTACTGACTAGTTTGTTATTCAAGTCCACTCCACTGAACAAGGAATGCATGAAATTGTTGACGGGAGCTATTACATCATCGCTATCTAGGGACGAATTGTCCTCTTCGACAACTTTGACTTTCAGGTACAAGTAACTGCTATTTAGATCGATGTAATCTTCGGGCTGTCCTTTGATTTCAAACTCGATGGGAGCGGAGGCTGTCAAAGAGGAGACGGGATGAAATTCCACCCACTGGGATTCTTGCATGGTCATCATGGTGGGGGGCATGGCAAACAGATCCAGTTCCGACTTGGAACAGGCGCAAGACTCTCGGTGCATCATTTTTTCTGTTTCTCAATAATCGAAAACGTCTAAGTCTCGAACGGTTCTTCTTTTCTTTGTCTTTCTAGCTTTAGAAGTGTGAAGTCTGGTGAAAGGGTGTTTTCTTCGTCGTCTCTTTCTGCCTTGTCCTTGCTGAATGCCTGACTCGGTAGCGTGCAGGGCATTTATAGGAGTTTCTCGTCGGCCTAAAAGGTATTTACCCGTTTGCAACAAGACATTTTGCCTGCCCTTAAGAAAGCTTCTTTGGGGTTTTGTTTGTCGATGATGACATTTTGGAGAAATTCTTTGCCGTGTGTCAGTGCCACATCTTTCAAGGCGTGCAATCCGCGTATCACCATCGGTTTCAACACAGGGGCCACCGAACGAAAGGCAGATTTTAACATATCTCCTAAACCGTGTCCTCGCTGTGGAGCAATCCCTCGGTACACTGGATACATGACGTGCGAGTCGTGAGAGAACCGTTTTCGAAAATGGAGTTTCACCGTGACTTTCCCTTTAGTGAATGGAATATTTTGTCCCAAATCTCCTTTTATAGCAATGTTGACCGTGTCCAAATAAGACTTGCTGACAGGCAAATAGTGAGGATGTACAAATTCGCGGTGGACGTGATAAGTGTTTCCACCTTCCTCGTCAGCGTTCGTGGCAGAATCCACTTTGAAAGGAATGACACGCAGTAACGGTACGGAGGTGTGTCCCACCACGTTGTACTCCACCACATCGGAGTACACAAACATTAAATTCAGTCCTTGGTTCAGTTCTACCGGGGCACGAAAAAACTTGGCAAAAGAATCGTTGTCGTAAATGACTGCTGATTCGGGATTTTGTTCTACTATTTTCCTCAGCTCCATGTCCCCGCCCAACATGGCAAAGAATTCAGGACAAAATAAAATGGATACGATTTTACCCCCTTCAGGAAATTTCATGAGGAAACGACGAGCTACTTTATGGTACTCTAGGGTGACACTTTTTTTTGACACTCTCCAAAGTTTTAAGAAACACGACATTAAACCTGGAGGCTATGGTGCTCACCAAATGTTGACCACTAAAATAATAGCCTGGGGGAATGAACAAGTGATAGGTGGTCCACTTTTGATTTTTTGTGCTAGGGGGTTTCTTGTCATATTTGACATGGGTATCCAAGTACTGTTGCAATGGCTCGTCATGAACTTCCATCGTCAAAAAATTTTGATTGCGAAGGACATTGAGGACTTGGGTCGGGTGAATGATTTCCACTAAAGCCACTTCCCAATGGGCTTCGTGATGTAATGGGATGGCCTGAGGTAATTTGGCCGTGTAACAGCACAACGTGTTGTGGGGAAACACCTCCAACGGAACTGTCACTGGGTAAGGTTAAGTAAAATTGGTTTTGGTGACTCATAATTCCAGAGTTCTATGGCTGTCCGAGGGGTTAGTAGAAGTCAGAGGAGTTTCTCCGCCCAAAATGGGGTTGTTATTGTTGTTCTTGGAGTGGTGACTGACACTGGTACTGGACACAAGGTTCCCGTTGTTCCCGTTCGAGGAGAATTTCAGGGAGGGATTGGGAAGCAGGTAACCGATGCAACTGCTCAATAAAATGGTCCACAATTGTTTGTCTCCTTTTTGCAAACTCAGATTGGCGATGGCTACCCCGATGACACAATACACCACGAAGATTTGGCAGAAAAAGACGATTTGCGTTTTAGGCACACGTTCTCCACACCACACCCACAAGGGTTGTTTCTGTAAATCTTGCAGAGAAGAACTGGGTGAAGGAGTGGTCGACGTAGCTGCGTCTGTGTGAAAGGGCATGATGGTCACTTCTTTTTATAGTCGATGACTTGCGAAGCGTCGATCCAAGAATCAAAACTGGGTGGATATCCTTTCCAACGTACTTTGAATTATTTGACACGTTGTTTACCCACTTTACGGGTTCTGCGTTTGAGAATGCTTTCGATGTCGTACACGTCGTCTTCTTTTTTGGTGACACGTTGTAACTCGGGCAAATAAAACGTTCCTTTGAGCACTTCTTCGTTCATGTCTTCTAATTTATAGACAGCAGGATGACGGCCATGCACTCGTCCAGTGACACGAAACAATTGGGTAGTCCAGTTAGGTAAGTAACCTTTGTCGAAAGTGCGTTTGGTTTTGCCAATGCGTACCCAATCTCCTACGATCAACACTCCACTTTTCTTGGGGACAGCCCTCGTCGGAGACGTACCAAACAGGCGCTCAAACACCAACACTTCGTTGTCGGGAGTCACTTCTTGCGGGGTACGTCCAATGCTTCGATGGTAAAATTGGTTGTACGCTTGCACCAGGTGCAGTAAGATGTCAATGTAGTTCAGAGTGTGGTGATGCGTAAAATATTTCCACATGCGTTCTTTCAAAGTGCGTTGAAAACGTTCCACGATGCTGGCTTTGGTTTCGGGATTATCGGTGGTAAAAAATTTAATGTCACGTTTCTTTAATTCTTTTTGGAAACCCTGGTTCAGAAATTCGGTGCCTTTGTCCGTTTGCCTTCGAAGAGGGTGATGACCTCTTTGTTTCAACACTCGTTGCAGGGCTCGCACTAACTCGCTGCTCTATTTGGAAGTCAAGGGTACGATCCAGGCAAATTTGGAAAAGACGTCGATGACACAAAACAAATATTTGAAGCCACGATTGTAGCTGGCCAAATGAGAGACATCGGCTGAATCGGCTTGCCATTGATGATAGATGCCTTCCACTAGGGTGCGACTTCTGGCAAACTTGCGTCGAATGGGTTTGTGTAAAGTGTAGGTAGCTTGTTCTTGTAACCATCGTTGCACTTGCGGTAAACGGAGACTTTTCAGTCGAGTTTTGGCAGCACGATACAATTTTTGAACTCCTGCGTAACCTGCAGGATGGGAGGGATCGTAGTAAATGCTGGCTAACACCTTCTCCATTTTTTTGTGTGTTAACAAGTCACCCACTCTTCGGTGATGATACTTTGGGTGGGACGAAAGGGTGGTTTGGAAACGAATTTACGTGTCCGATGGGCTACCGGAGTAGAAGTCGAAGGTAGTGGTGGTGGAGGTGGCAATGGAATGGCTTTGGTCTTCTTTTCTTTTTCAGTTCTGGTTTCCCTTCTTTCTTTTTCACTTCTGTCGAAGGAGGAGTGGACATCATCTTTTTAACCCAAGCTTTCATTTATTCTTGTTGGGGTGTTGGGGACGGGGTCAACAAGGATGCTGCAATCTTATTAGACATGGGAGCTGCTGACGGTGTTTGAAACACTTCTCGTATCTCTTCTTCCTCAGGCCTTCGTGGGGTAGCGTCTCTGGTGACCCCAGGGGCTGGTAGTAGTGGTGGTGGTGGTGATGGTGCTGGACTTTTCATCAAGGTCTTAAAATCTTTCACAGTGGGAAGAGCTGTTTTGTCTAAAGCTTTTTGGTGAAAGAGTTGCAGTCGTTGCAAGAGTTGACCGTACTTTTGCGATTTTTCTGTTTCGGACAAATCTTGGCGATCCATCAAGGACTTCAATTCGTGTTGTAACTGGGACATCTCGCTCAAATTGGGATTGGGAGGTAAATGTGGGGTGCGTTGTTCTTGCCAACGATGGTATTCCATCCATCGTTTGTAAGGCACTAAAGCTAGTTTTCGTCCTTCCACGGGATGTCAGGGGTCGATTCTGAGATCTTGGGACTTCAGAGGGCCTTTTTATCTTGCTCCCATGAGTCCTTCCAACATGGTTCCCAAGACTCCTTTCAGCAATGGACCTAACAAGAGGTGTAAAATTCCTCCACGTTGGACCAACATCTTCTTCTTTTGACGAATGGGAATTTTCTTTTGAACCATTTGGCGAAGAACGTGACGATGTTTGCCTAAGCATTGTTTCTGGTGTTTGGACAAAGGGATCGTGCCTTTCAACACGTTCAAACAACATTCGCACACGGTATCAATGACCTCTTTGGAGGCTGATTGAATGAGTTTTTTCGTAGGGGTGGAGAAGCTTTGGACAGGATAGATAACATGTCCCCATGTTTGACTAAACGAGGATGCAGTCCTTTCCTTTTCTTTCCTTGGGTTTTAGAAGAGGGATGTTTTCTGGAGGGTGACATATTTGAGTCTTCAGTACCAAAAACACTGATGCCCCTACTTAGTAACAGGCCTTTTTTATACTGGAACGCGTCGCCACTGATTGTCTTTACGTCGTATCAACTTGAGGACAGGCATGACACGTCGTGCAGGGGTACGCAACGGACTAAATCGAGCCAGTTCTTCCTTGGACAAATCCAGTGAACTTTGTAACATGCGCGATCTCTGTTGGACTTTGATTTTGGGAGAAGATACTTTGTGAGCGGCGGCCACTACCGCTAAATTGGAGGGTCCTGGCACTGGGGAAGTTCTTGGGGTTATCAACGGAGAAGTTATTGGTGTGATCAACGTCTCCAAGTACTTTTCAGTTCTTGGTGTCATCAACGGAGAAGTGAATGAATCTGAGGCTACCGGAGACGCGGTCACCGCCGTTGCAGGTCGTGGTTTGCGAGTGTAAAGTTGCGTCCTGGCCGAAGTGCCTCTCTTGCGACTAGTTTTCTTCTGTGGACTTTTCTTTTTCTCTGGACATTTTCTCTGTTTCTTTTTCTGGGGGCTTTTCTTTTTCCGGGGTGGTGACTGGTAAGAGGAGGGTCCCGCCACTGGAGAAGTTCTTGGAGACACGGGTCTCCTTGGGGACTTGGTCTTGACACCGTGGCTCTTTTTCTTCTTGGAGCTTCGTTGGACTTTTTTCTTGGGAAGAAGTTTGGGAGCATTAGGATCCCATCTTAAGAGAGAGCGAAAGATGACCCCTCCTAGAGTACCGCTCCCTCCAGGTTTCAAAATGATTTGTTTTTTGGTTTGAATGTCGATGCGGGGATCGGACAGTTGGGTCAAAGTGACTTTGTTTCGATCAAAAAGCGTTTGGTTTGATGAGGAATCTGAATGATCCCTTGGAGTAATTGACGTGCTGTCACCGTGAACCATCGTAAGACTTCTTTGAGACTAGCTTCTAAGACACGAGCCCGTATTTGTGGATTTTTTTCTCGACTGATGCCATACAAGGCACGAATCATACACTTTTTTGTGGACTGAAATTAAGTCGAGGACGGAGAAGGGTATAGGACAGGCCCTCCGTCTTGGCACCAGTGGTGAAACAAGTGGGTACGAAATCGCAAATCATCGGGGGTCGTAGGTTTCAAATCAACGAGTAAATAGGCGTGTGGAGTTTCAGTCGCATCGTCGTACACCTGAGTCAGCCAAGGCGTTCCTAACTGTTTGGCTAAGACTTGCACTTGCGATTTATCTCGAGGGCTTTTAAACAAGACCACGTAATGCGCATTGAGACTGATGGTGCGATGGGCTTTACTTTGTTGAAACAAATTTTGAGTGATGTAAACGACACTGGCATTACGGTGATGCCCTTTCTGCGTGAACCAAAGTTTAATTTCTTCTTCGTCTTCTCTTAACATGTCGTCGAAAATGACCAAATGGGTTTGACGGGAGTCAGAGACGATGCCGTCGTCTTCTTTAGGAATGCCTTCCACAAACACGATGGAATCGCCTTGACTTTCTCGCAAGAGGCTGTACGCCGATTGCCACTCTTTGTAACACCACACGATGCGTTGAGGTGGCCGATCGATCAAATGATGTTTATGTTCGATCAAACGTTTGACGAATTCGGTTTTGCCTGAACCGCTAGGTCCTGAAATGCATGTTAAAGGGATGGCGAAGATACAAAGCCTCCCAACTGGCACGATCTAAGTGTTCGTCGATGACTTTGACAGTAGAGGAAGAGGGAGCAGAGACAGCAGAGGTAGCCATAGTGTTAGGAATGTCACTTGTGACACGAAAACAAAAAAGACAAGAGTTTATATACTTTTTTCAGGACACGTTTATTGAATGTTTAAAACATGAATACGAAAGACAAAAATACATAAAAGCCAAAGGCTTAAGTACAAGAATAAAAGGCACATGATAACCATGAACGTGGAATAAAAACAAGTGTCTGTACAACAACCACATGTTTTGGGTAAAGTTGTAACCAGTTCTATAGTAGGGGGTAAGGTCACACAAGTGTCCTCCCGAAAGGGTCTTTCAGGCATGTCCACGACAGTCCTGTATTGGGTGACAGGTTCTTCTTCTTCTGGCACTGTCACTAACACAGGTTGAAAAGTAACTTTTTTCCTTGAACAACTCTCGTGCATACTGGGCCACTTCTTGGGTCCATGCCTCAAATCCCCATTTTTTCCAGGCACGGACATCTGTCCAGTGGGGGTGTAAGTCACAAGCTACACACACATCGTCATGCACGTCTTCGGTAGCTAAAAGTTGACGAATCTTTTTTTCCCGTTGAGGTCGAGAAGTATCCAGATGAAAACGCAAGGCTCTGAGCAAAAGGAGTCTTTCGTGACCATTTAACGCCATTTGGGTGGTAAGTACTGTTCGTAAAGAGTCCACAAGGAATCGGCTAGTAAACGAAATCCCAGAAAACAAGTCACTAAGACACACACTATGCGTCGTTCCAAATTGATTGGATAAAGTTCTTGTAATAATTGATGGTAATGATCCACGGTTTGAATATTTTCATTGAGTTCCTTCCACGGAATCTGTTCAATCACAAGTGATAAAAGTCGTTGCATGGATTCCTGTTTTTATAGTCTCTTTGTTTCGGCAGCAATACACGTACTTTCTAGCCAGAGATCTTCGTTCTGCAGTGGGGAATCTAAATCTTGCATACTGTAACCTAAACTTCAGAGTTCGTTTAGAAGTTTCCTCTTCTTCTAAGTTGATTCCACGTAATAGACCTTTGTAATCCTTTAACTAGTCTTCCTCAATGCGTTGCACTAGGTGAATCTCGAAGTAACCAAAATGATGAACATTTCGTTCATTCACTAACTCAAAGTGTTGAACAAGATCTGACCACTGAAACAATTTCTGACGAATCAGTTCTTTTATACCATTCAGGTACCATTGGTTAAACATCTGGTGACGTAACGGATGCAACTGTTCTTTACGTTTGACTTGTATTTTGACCAGCTCTCGGTAAATGCGTTCTCTCAACTCCACAGGCAAAGCACGAATGTTCTCTTGTAAAGTATCCATGAATAGGTCATACTAAATCCTCTTTCTGACACAAGAAATGTACCGTTTGCACACACATGGTTTTACTTCAGTGTCGAATTTAAATCGTTTGATCACTAATTTACACATTACAATTCGTTCAGAAGTTTCCTCTTTCACTAAGTTGACATTGTGTAAAAGATGTTGGCAATTCGTTAACTCTTCCTCTGGAATTCGATGCAGTAAGTTTACAATGTAGTAGATAGAATCATCAATAGCAAACCAATCCTTTCTAAAACCAGGGGTCGTTGATCAATGTCTGTCCAATGGAACACTTTCAACTGAATCAGTCCTTGTATAGCATTCAGGTACCAGTGGCTTAAACACCGGTGACGTAACGGATGCAATTGGTCTTTACGTTTCACTTGTATTTTGACCAGTTCTCGGTAAATGCGTTCTCTCAACTCCACAGGCAAAGCACGAATGTTCTCTAGCAAAGCATGCATGAATAGGTCAGTTAGTACAATTCGCAATCTTCTCCTAGAGCAAAAAGTAATCCACACAGTGAGTTATTTCTGACCATTGCCACTCAGGGTAACGTCCAAGAATCTCATTGAACTCTTTTGATGTAAACGGTTTAGAGTAATATAATAGGATGAATGCACCCTTGACCCAGAGAAATCTAACACATTGGTTGACTTTTTTTCACTTACCTCTTGTGAATTTCTCGGCATAGAAGTTCTACAGTCACCCATTGAGATTTTACTCTGGCAAGCCCCTGCCAAACCTCTTTGTAAATCTTCTCGTGCAGTTCTTTAGGTAATGATTCAATATCGTTTTTGAAATGAAGTTTAAATACTGGTCTCGGTGATGTCCAATATTTGACTCCTGACCAATTTGGTTTCTTCTTCAACGACATGGTAAGTTACTTCAATGTCTCGGTCCCACTAAGGGTAAGTAATGACAATTCGGTGACCATCGAGCATGTTCTAGGTAGGCCGAATCTTGTGGTTCCCAGTGGTGAAGTGACACACCGCAACTGACGTACTTGACTTTATCCCCTTCGCCCAAGTAGAAAAATCCGGCTCTGGCTAATTCTTCGGGGGACGGTCCTCCCAGATACTTAGGCCATTTTCCTTTGAACGATTGAAGACGATTTTCAAAGTCGCAGTATTCCGACAAACGCACAGGAAACGAATATTCGTCTTTCACAGGTTCGTTTCGATGAGGGTTGGGTGGCATGGACAGGAGTTTGCTCAGGGCTGGATGACATCCGTAGGGGGTTAGACGTGAAGCTGGGCATCCACATTTAATACGAAACCCAGTAAAGTGTCCAAAAGGACGAGCGGCATCGCTTTCGCATCCCTCAGGTTTGACACGCACAGCATCACTTTCCATGATAGTAGTAGTGAGAACAAAGTTCCCATGATGCTTTACGGCATCGCTAAGGTCACAGCGTACAGCATCGTTCCCATCCCAAGGCTCACAATCGCATTCCACTTCAGAAGCCCTAAACTTGAATTGTGCCTTTCTAAACTTGTTTTGTGTTTCTCTGAAAGTATTCATCTTGTTCGCTCGGTCTTGGTAGTCACAATGAACTATCGATCTTGCCTAGGGTTCCTTTTTATATACAGACCAATACCGACGTGTCCATACGGTAAGGTGAAATGATTGGGAAGTCGCACTCGCTTCTGGTACACGATTTGATAGACTTTTTCCAAGGGTCGACTGACGATGTGGTGAGTGGGTAAACGTACAATCTTGTTGGGTTGATAGTTGGTCACTTTAAAGTGTTCATCTTCTCTAGACTGCAAAGCTTCTTTCAATACGTGAAAGTTCACCACTCGACTGGTACGATAATTCAGAGTCAATCCTTTCACTTTACACGTCGTGCGCACTTCTCCCTGTTTGTCCCGGTATCCGTAGCCGTAATTTTTAGGACCACCACTGACGAAACTTAGAATCTTGTCGTCGGGGTGCTCGTCTGTCCAGGTTCCTAAACGGTCTCCTTCGATGTCAGGGTGCTGTTGACTCGGGTGATGGATGTAAATGCAACTGTCCGTGTCAAAGTACAGGACACGTTCCCCTAACAGTTCTAAAGCTTCGTACAATTTTAAGCGAGCATGAGCTGTCACGTAAGCCGCAATGATGACATTTCCAAAGGGGTCGTCTGGTACAAAGTCCAGATCTTCTTCGTAATTGACCAAGATCAAATTCTCGCGAACGACGTCCACGTGTTTCATGAATTTGTTTTTGTCGTGAATCATCTGGAAGTAGCGGGAAGGTTCGGTCAAATATTCCGTCTTGGGTAAACACGGTCGTTGTGCCATTTTACCCCACAAACAATTTAACATCACTTTGCTAAACGATCGCCTGCCTTTTTCTCGATGTGATCTAAAGGAATGCCTTCTTGTGCCCAGTATTTATCTTTGAATTTTATTTGGTCTTCGGGAGTGTGACACCAGGACGGATAGCCACTGGCTTCTTGCTTCAGTTTCAAAAAGGCATCCACGTAGTCTGCGAAAATGCCTTTCTGCGTGGGGTCACCCTTGTGGTATTGTTGTGTCTTGGGAAAGTGGCAAATTTCGTTCACTTCTAACAGTTGATATCCCATGTCCAAAGCTTTGAACAATTCTACGCTGACCCACGTCCCCGTCAAAGCCCGTACCTCCTGGGTGTGATGACAAGGTTGATCTTGGTTGCACGTTTCGGCACAAGTACGGCGCAAAAGAAACATCCACGTCCAAGTATTTCATGTCTTCTCCTTTCTCTTCGTCAGCTTGGTACAGCAAACAGGTGACATTGGTCCTTCCTCCGTACAAACTATCCCTCGGGTTCAGCGGGTCCATGAACTGGTAACTTTCCACGAGGCGTTTAAACTCGGGATCGGTTTTCAAACGGTGATCGTATTCGTGTTCCTACATTTCCACCATTTGGTATCCTTGCTGTTCTAACTTTAGGCGTCGCTGACAAGTGTCCTGGTACAAGTCTTCCATGGTTCGTTGTAAAAACTGATTTTTAGCGCCACGGTCAAGGTAACAGACGCGACATCCGTGAAATAAGCAACCGTTAACTCGTACACGATCTTGGGGTTTTCTAAGTCCCAGCCATCGACCGAATGCGTTCCGATGGTCTTTTCGCCTCCTCCGTTGCGGGCATGCTGAATCCATTTGTCTTCCTTGTCGCACAAGGAATGTAACCAGGGCAGGGCTTTGACCGAGTATTGACGTTTGACATAGTTGGTCGCTTGAGGACTGATGACAGCCACGGTGTTTTCAGGCATGAATCGTTGTCAGTACACTAAGGAACACGCTTTGGAAATGGTGCAAGCTTCTTTCAAAGGATCGACCCTTCCGTGTTCCATGAACAGTTCTCAAAATTTTCCACAGCAACGCCGTAAAATGTCCACGTCGGAACGACAATACTTTAGCATTTCTTCCTGAAAGTCGAAAGGGTCTGAGGCGTGAGCCTCTTACCAAGCGTAGAAAGCTTCTCGTTGTTCGGTACGCATGTTGTCAGGGTCGTAATAGTGAGCCTCAGGCAAATGGGGTAGAACGGCATGTTGATTGGCTTCCGTATTGAAAAAGTGTGGAAAGTACCCTTTAGCCATTTCTGTCATTCCAAACATTTTAGGCATTCGACTCAAAGGCATGGCCAAGTAACTCATCGAATCTTTAAACTGCACTTGTCCCACTTGCATGAAAATGAATTTGGCTCCGTTCAAAGTCACTTTAGGACGTTCGGTGCCATGTTCCGTATAGTATCTCAAAAGAAACTGTCCATCGTATCCGGAGAAATTGTGAGCCATCACCGTGGCATGGCGATGACAATCTCCGTAACGTTCGATGTCCTCTTGACTCCATGTCTTGTCGATGGGGTCTAAGACCCATTGTGCGAAATCGGCTAGCGTGTTCGGCCCTCGAAAGATTTTTTCACGCCCTCCAGGAATTTTGCTGCAGTGAGGGCAATGACTCATGATAGGTTCTTGAATGCACTTTTCGCACGCTCGATGAGCCACGCAAAAATTAAGAATGTGAATACCGGTTTCTTGCATGCATTCGAAATCGAAAAAGATGAAAAATTGCCTTTCTTCTTCTTCTTCTTGTGACCATCCTCTTTCTCTGGTTGGGATTGGTACTTTTGCACGTAGCATTGGTGTTCCAAGTCCACGATGTGGTGGCAAATGTGACATTTTTTCTTTCCTGAACATACTTGTGCCTTGGTACTGTTGGTACGTAGACCTTGTCCACACGCGGGGCACAATCTTAGCAGTTGACAAGCGCATTTCTGCTGTGAACCTTGTGTTTTCAAATGCTGTTGGTAACAGGCAGGGATGACAATCGTGCGCTGACAAGTTGAACAATGCACTGGTTCTTGCCCTTCGCTCAGACGGGATGGAGAGGCCAAACATCCTGAGCATTTCGATCCACAATGCTTGTGTTGCTCTCGATTGTTATAACCATAGTCACATTTCTCACAGTAATAACTGTATCCCAGGAATCCAGTGATAGTGGTAATGGTATCGAAATGGTCATCGTGATGATAAAGGTGAATGTATTTTCCATCCTTAAAATCTTGGCCTCGAAACAACAGATTCCCACGCATTTCTTGAGGGTGCACTTCCAAGCTGTAGCGTGGAGCTAGGACATCATGCAAGTTTTGCATTTGAGGAATTCCACAGGGTTCATCTTTGGGTAAACCGGCTTGTTGCAACAGGAGTCCTGCTTCACTTCGTTGTTTGGCTCGGTCCGATTGTTGAATAATTTTCCAGGCTCTTTTCCATTCTACCGTGTCGTTCTTGTTGGCATAGGTTCGTCCCACCATGATAGCCCTGGCTAAACACATCTGGTCTTGAGAATTGTGAATTTGGACGAGGCTACGCTTAATGCTGCGAAGGTCGTTCACCAATAACATCTTTTTGCGTTGTCCGGTCCCTTGAGGAGGGGAGACGTGGGTCATGTCCGGTTTGGCTTTTCCATCGGTGATGTCAAACTGATCATTAGATTGTTGCACGTGTTGAATCTTGTCCATGACTTTGGAAGCGGTCAATTCTGCAGGGCTGCTAAACTCGATCCAAACAGGGGATTTCAAACCGTCGTGTTGTATGGAAAGTCTCAAGCGATCGTCTTCTTTGGGTTGACATTGTCGCTTGAGTGTGGTGAGCAAAGAATCCCACATCTCGGTGATGAACCCTTCTACTTTCTCTAACGGTACTTCGGACTTGAAATCTTTAAACTTCACCGTGTATTTGTAAGCCGTGGTTCTAAATTTTCTAGAAGGACGCTTTTCCGTCTCTCGAATGTCATAGTACTTTTCAGGGTTGACTAAGGGTGGTGAACTTTGTTTAGAGGGTTCGGATTCTGGTTCAATCATGTCCTCTTCAAAATCACTGGCATAAATTTGTGCCAAGACTTCAGCCCTTGTACGAGGCGATAGATCACGTTTCTGCCTCTTACTTTCTTCTTCTTTCTTCTCAAATGAATTAGATCGTTTCATCTTGATAGCAAAAAGTCAAATGACTAAAGTTTAAACACCATGGACTAATTTATAGTCATAGCAGACCATCGTATATAAAAGGGTGTGTGTCTTGTCCTTTCACTATTCATTTCACTCTCAAACCGAGCACAACGATGGAAGAGACTACCCAGATGGAACGTTTCATCAGAGCTTTGCGAGGGGTCATTAGAAAATTCTCTTCAGACCAGTCGTCGGACTACTCACCTTCCTTGCGAGATAAAAGTCAAGATACTTGCTATATCTGCCAGAAGAAAGGGCATTGGTCTTCAGAGTGTCCAGACCGTCAAGAAAGAAAAAAAAGGGGCTAGAAAAGACAAAAGTCAAGATACCTGTTATTATTGTCAAGAAAAAGGACATTGGTCTCCAGATTGCCCAAAAAAGAAACAAGAGGAGTCAGAAGAAGAGAGGGCTTCTTCAGAGGAGTCAGAAGAAGAGAGGGATTCTTCAGAGGAAGAAAGCAGCCAAATAATGATAAAGAAACAGGAGAAGAAAAGAAGAAGGAAAGAAAGTGAGGAGGAAGAGGAGGAAAAGACTGTGAGGGTGAAGAAATTTAAAAAACAGAGAGACTAAACAATGAGACAGAAAAAGTGTATGAATTTTTTAAAGTTTTCTGTTGCGAATTGTGATTTGTTAATTGGATTGTAAATATTTATAAAAGAATAAAAGGTATAAAAAGGTAAGTGTCTTTGGGTTTTGATTTTAAAATAAGAACGTACACTCAAACACTCATACACACGTACTATAGGGGTAAAATGTTGTTTTTTTTTAGTTTGAATGGATGTTGGCAATTGAAAGTCTATCTCTTTTCGAGAGACGTCGGTGGCCCTGAAAAGGGCCTTTTTTGGTGCAGGGGTCAGTTTAAACAATCAACTTTAACTGTCTTAAACCTTTGCCACGGCCGAGGCCTACTTCTGGACTGCATACTATTGATGATGATGATGATTTGGTTGAAATCACTAAGGGTGGTACGGTAGGCTTAGTCACAGGGTTGGAGTGTTTAGCTCGGGAAGGTCGTATTCTCTTCGGTCGTAATAAAGAAGTCTGATACATTTGTTTCAGACTTCTTAACTCAGATAAAATGTCTAACAGTACCGTGACCGTTTGATTTTCACACCCTTGTTTCTTTGCTGCTGCTTCTTCTTCTTGTTGTTTTTTTCTTACCTCTTCTTCTTGCTGTTGTTGATGTAGGAGAAAAGCTTGTTTCGCTTCCTTTTGCTGTTGTATAAATTTCTCCAATTTTTCTTTCTCTCTCTGTCTAAAATTCTCCACGTGTCGTAATGAAGGAGAAGGTGGCGAAGGTACCGAACACATTCTTGCGAGGTAAGAAAATCCACAAAATCGCAATTCACCTCTTCTAAAAGGAATTCCGGGTTCCCTTGGGCGGTCTCCACTGCTGGTGCACCCCAATTTATCGTTTTCTGAGTTTCCGTCATGTTGAAAAACTGTCGCATGAATTGAATGCGCACAGGCGCTAGCGAATCTATATAGACCACGTGACGTCACAGACTGCTCTCTTCGGATTGGATGCGGGCTGACTGAATTATGCAACGCGTATTTGGATTGGTCAACGAACTCAATCCGTTTCAATCCTTCCTCTCCCTATAAATAATTGCAGTTCTCTGCATTCCTTCACTTGTTCTCGGCGCCTCAACATGTGGACCGACGTTCAATCTTCTACACTTGTGTCAACGATGATGTTCAGGACGGACACACCGATGTATGTCCGATCCGAGTGGACAGTTGTCCATAGGACCGACACGAGCCTATGGATACGTAGGATTTACGTGGAGAGGCAAGGATGCCTCAAGAGAGTTTTAGTCTATGGACCTACAGTTAGACGAAGTTTAAGAAGAAGAAGATGTCGCAGATGCCCTTTATGTTAAGGGCATATTAACATAAACCCACAGGTCCTTTTTAGGGCCACTCCAATCTCTCGAAAAGACCTTGACTTTCAATGCCTACCCCATATTTTATTTTTATGTTTTTTTAAAAAAATAGAGACCCCTCTCTGTTTCAATTTTCGCCTGTTCCATTTCCATAGACCCATCATTTCGGGACCATATTAAAATAGAGTCCCGACCCTGTTCCATTTCCCCTTGATGCTCAACAAGCACAAGATTTTTTTTTTTTTTGCGTATGTTAAATTCCCTTGAGGCTCAACAGGCCCACGATTTTTTCCCATGTTCATTTCCCTTGACGCTATATCCTCCCAGGGGTTTCCGTAATGTTAAATTTTCCATTGACGCTATGTCCCCCGAGGGTGTTTTTAATGATAATCCCCCTTGACGCTTTATCGCCCCCATTCACAACTTACATATGTTGTGGTCTACCCTATTCAATTTACTGGATGTGCGACTGATACTGTATATATTTGTTATATTAGATATACTTGTGGTCTACTCTATTCGATTTACGGCATGTATGACTGGTACAGTATATATTTGTTATATTACATATACTTGTGGTCTACTCTATTCAATTTACGGGATGTGTGACTGGTACTGTATGTATTTGTTATGTTACATATATTAGTGGTCTACTCTATTCGATTTACGGGATGTATGACTGGTACAGTATATATTTCTTATATTACATATACTTGTGGTCTACTCTATTCAATTTACGGGATGTATGACTGGTACAGTATATTTTTGTTATATTACATATGTTGTGGTCTACTCTATTCAATTTACGGGATGTATGACTGGTACTGTATATTTTTGTTATATTACATATGTTGTGGTCTACTCTATTGAATTTACGGGATGTATGACTGGTACAGTATAAGTTTGTTATATTACATATGGTGTGGTCTACTCTATTCAATTTACGCGATGCATGACTGGTACAGTATATTTTTGTTATATTACATATGGTGTGGTCTACTCTATTCAATTTACGCGATGCATGACTGGTACAGTATATATTTGTTATATTACATAGGTTGTGGTCTACTCTATTCAATTTACGGGATGTATGACTGGTACTGTATATATTTGTTATATTACATATGTTGTGGTCTACTCTATTCGATTTACGGGATGTATGACTGGTACTGTATATATTTGTTATATTATATATGTTGTGGTCTACTCTATTCAATTTACGGGATGTATGACTGGTACTGTATATATTTGTTATATTACATAGGTTGTGGTCTACTCTATTCAATTTACGGGATGTATGACTGGTACAGTATATTTTTATTATATTACATATACTTGTGGTCTACTCTATTCAATTTACGGGATGTATGACTGGTACTGTATATATTTGTTATATTACATAGGTTGTGGTCTACTCTATTCAATTTACTGGATGTATGACTGGTACTGTATATATTTGTTATATTACATAGGTTGTGGTCTACTCTATTCAATTTACGGGATGTATGACTGGTACTGTATATATTTGTTATATTACACATACTTGTGGTCTACTCTATTCAATTTATGGGATGTATGACTGGTACTGTATATATTTGTTATGTTACATATGTTGTGGTCTACTCTATTCAATTTACGGGATGTATGACTGGTACTGTATATATTTGTTATATTACATATGTTGTGGTCTACTCTATTCGATTTACGGGATGTATGACTGGTACTGTATATTTTTGTTATATTACATATACTTGTGGTCTACTCTATTCATTTTACGGGATGTATGACTGGTACTGTATATATTTGTTATATTACACATACTTGTGGTCTACTCTATTCAATTTACGGGATGTATGACTGGTACTCTATATATTTGTTATATTACATATGTTGTGGTCTACTCTATTCAATTTACGGGATGTATGACTGGTACTGTATATATTTGTTATATTACACATGTTGTGGTCTACTCTATTCGATTTACGGGACGTATGACTGGTACAGTATATATTTGTTATATTACATATGTTGTGGTCTACTCTATTCAATTTACGGGATGTATGACTGGTACTGTATATATTTGTTAGTTTACATATGTTGTGGTCTACTCTATTCAATTTACGGGATGTATGACTGGTACTGTATATATTTGTTATATTACACATACTTGTGGTCTACTCTATTCAATTTACGGGATGTATGACTGGTACTGTATATATTTGTTATATTACATATGTTGTGGTCTACTCTATTCAATTTACGGGATGTATGACTGGTACTGTATATATTTGTTATATTACATATGTTGTGGTCTACTCTATTCGATTTACGGGATGTATGACTGGTACTGTATATATTTGTTATGTTACATATGTTGTAGTCTACTCTATTCGATTTACGGGATGTATGACTGGTACAGTATATTTTTGTTATGTTACATATGTTGTGGTCTACTCTATTCGATTGACGGGATGTATGACTGGTACTGTATATATTTGTTATATTACATATATTAGTGGTCTACTCTATTCAATCTACGGGATGTATGACTGGTACAGTATATTTTTGTTATATTACATATGTTGTGGTCTACTCTATTCGATTTACGGGATGTATGACTGGTACAGTATATTTTTATTATATTACATATACTTGTGGTCTACTCTATTCGATTTACGGGATGTATGACTGGTACTGTATATATTTGTTATATTACAAATACTTGTGGTCTACTCTATTCGATTTACGGGATGTATGACTGGTACTGTATATATTTGTTATGTTACATATGTTGTGGTCTACTCTATTCGATTTACGGGATGTATGACTGGTACTGTATATATTTGTTATATTCCATATGTGCAAGCAGTAGAAGACTATCTAACTATTCGACGTAAAAAAGAAAACCGACCCAGCTTTTGAATGTAGGGGAGTATTCTATTAAGCTTTTAAGTGGAGACTTTCACTTCTAAAAGCTATATCTAGAGCTTGCCTTCATTTGTAAATAGTCTCTTGAGTGAATGGTTAAGCAACATATTTCATTTTTATATGCAAATGTTATTAGGAAAACGGAGAAGAATTTTTTTCTAAAATTTCTGAGCGTTCTTCATTTGGATTTAAACAGTGATTTGTTACTTCATATCCTTAAAGTAATTTTAGATTTTCTCTTCATTCGGATTCGTTTACGTGATCAAATAACTAAGTTCTAAGTAGCACACTTCATTTCTGAATCAAATGAAGCTATACAATTTTGCTAAATAAATTGAAAGGAATGTCCTTACATTTTCAGGGGTTCTTTACTTGCAATTAAATGTAATAAATTTCAAACAGATGTCGTACAGTGCTTTGATGATTTTGCCTTTATTTTGCCTCAATTACTTGGTCAAAATTAAGATTTTGATGGAATGTCTTTTCGCAGACGCGGCTTAGCAAATGTAACAAGGACATTGGACGAACGTTTTGCTGATAGTTCCAATCTTTGTTTTGCATGTTAATATACAAAACTGTAGTAGTGTCTAGTAGTGTTTGAGAATATTTAATGATGGTTTGGAATGGTTAATATATATATATATATATATATATATATATATATATATATATATATATATATATATATATATATATATATATATATATATATATGAATGCATTCTATCAAATTTGGTCAAGTTCTGCCAATCTGGTTAGGAGAAGAAGTTGTTTAAAAGTTTTTTCCAATTACAAAAATGGTGGTAATATTTGATGGTAGATCAGCGTCACTTTTAGAGATTTGAAAGGCATTTATGCCAAGGTGGTTCCTGTCAAATTTAGTCAATTTTCTTTTAATTTTTGAGAATATCGTTATAAGGTTTATGTATTTATTATTTTGTAACGGCTGCCATTTTTGTAGGTGGATCGGAATCACTTGTACAGTGTTAAAGCCGTTTATGCAAAGTTTGCTTCCAGCTAAATATGGTTTTATTCTTTTGAGCTAATTTTGCCAAACAAATTTTCAGGATTCTATTTTTAGTAATTGTAGCCACGTTTGGTTGCAGATCGGAATCATTTGAATACATTTGAAAGATCTCTGTTCCATCATGTTTTCCATTAACTCTGGCCATGTTCTATTGTGCTCATTGTTAGATGAATGTGTTGAAATGTCTAGTTTTCGTAGGGAAATCTTTATCATCAACTTAATTTATAATTTAGTTTTATTTAGGTCATTTGGGATTAGACATTTATATTTTAAATTCTATAATTCAGCGACTGCCTAATTATATAGCAATAGAACATGTACGCTAAGATTGCTAAGTTCAAGTTAGTAACTATTTAGGTCAAAATACACCACGAAATATATTGAACAGAGATCACGTGAACATCACGTGAAATTATCAGTACATTTGCCTTGTAGAGCCATCATGCACGCCCAAATTCTTGATTGGTTCAATAGTTGAGAAGGTCCTAACATCACTGTTTGAACTGTTTCAAGATAATACAATTGAACTGTACGACAAATCGTTTAGTCAATCAGAATGTGTAGACGGTGCGTATAACGAGAATACATGCACCAGGTATTCTATTCCTCAGTCTGTGCCAGTGCTTTAAGAGTCGTTGAGAAGAAATTGTGATTTATTTATAATATTTGTTCGTTGGATTTACTCGAGTAGAAAATCTTTAATTTAAACAGTCAGTACCGGGGCCCCGAGAGGCCGAGTAGTCTAAAGAGCTCACCCTTACTGATCACTTCGTCACACCTCTGTCTGCGTGGGTTCGAGTCTCTGGCTCGGCCAGTGTGGGTACATGAGAAAGCTTGCCAGTAGCTTCTCGTAGGTCGGTGGTTCTTTCTGGGGTTTTCCGGGTTCTTCCTCCACCATTGATACTGGCCGCCATGTATAGCCTATCTTGTGCTGAGAAATGGCGTTAAACCCTACAACAACAACAACTCTCTCTCTCTCTCTCTCTCTCTCTCTCTCTCTCTCTCTCTCTCTCTCACACACACACACACACACACGCAAACACACAAAGACACACACACACAAACACACACGTGATCGGTAATCAGTCGTTTATTATATGTTTTGTATTCAAAGCAAAGTTTGGAGCAAATGCCCATTAAATGTACAACACACCAAAAACAGTGCACGGTGCACGTTTCTTCCACCACCCTCACCACTAAAAGAAAAAATACAGTTGTAAGAAAACGATGAATTTTATAAACCACATCCATGACATGGTAAATTTAGTAACTTTTTAAAACTATAATAAAACTGCTTCTCATCCACATATATTGCCGGAGTTGGAAACATGACCTATTGTATTTCATTTTACACCAACGATGTATAGGGGACAAAACTTTAATATAGTAGGTTTGAACTAAAATACAATAACTTTATAACACAAGGTTCAACTCAGTTACAATGGCTTTATAACGCACGTTTGAACTCAGATAAAATGGTTTTATAACGCAGGTGGGAACTCAAAATGCAATGACATTATAACGCATGTGGGAACTCAAAATGCAATAACTTTATAACGCAGGTTGGAACTAAAATAAAATGGCCTTATAATGTAGGTTGGAACTAAAATACAATGGCTTTATAACACAGGTTGGAACAAAAATGCAATTATTAAGGCAGGTTTGAACTAAAATAAAATGACCTTATAACGCAGGTTGGAACTAAAATACAATGACTTTATAACGCAGGTTGGAACTAAAATATAATGGCTCTATAACGCAGGTTGGAAGTAAAACACAATGGATCTATAACGCAGGTTGGAACTAAAATACAATGGATCAATAACGCAGGTTGGAACTAAAATACAATGACTTTATAACGCAGGTTGGAACTAAAATGGCTCTATAACGCAGGTGGGAACTAAAATACAATGGCTTTATAACGCAGGTTGGAAATATAATACAATTATTAACTCAGGTTGGAACAAAACTTCAATAACTTTATAACACAGGTTTAAACTAAAATACAATGACTTTATAAGGCTGGTCGGAACTAGAATGCAATTATTAACGCCGGTTGGAACTAAAATACGATGACTTCATAACGTAGGTTTTAACTAAATAAAATAACTTTATAACTCAGGTTTTGACTAAAATACAATTATTAACGCAGGTTGGAAGTAAAATGTAGTGACTTTATAACGCAGGTTGGAACTAAAATACAATGGCTCTATAACGCAGGTTGGAACTAAAATGGCTCTATAACGCAGGTGGGAACTAAAATACAATGGCTTTATAACGCAGGTTGGAAATATAATACAATTATTAACTCAGGTTGGAACAAAACTTCAATAACTTTATAACACAGGTTTAAACTAAAATACAATGACTTTATAAGGCTGGTCGGAACTAGAATGCAATTATTAACGCCGGTTGGAACTAAAATACGATGACTTCATAACGTAGGTTTTAACTAAATAAAATAACTTTATAACTCAGGTTTTGACTAAAATACAATTATTAACGCAGGTTAGAAGTAAAATGTAGTGACTTTATAACTCAGGGTTTGACTAAAATACAATTATTAACGCAGGTTAGAAGTAAAATGTAGTGACTTTATAACGCAGGTTGGAACTAAAATACAATGGCTCTATAACGCAGGTTGGAACTAAAATACAATGACTCTATAACGCAGGTTGGAACTAAAATACAATGGCTCTATAACGCAGGTTGGAACTAAAATACAATGGCTCTATAACGCAGGTTGGAACTAAAATACAATGGCTCTATAACGCAGGTTGGAACTAAAATAAAATGGCTCTATAACGCAGGTTGGAACTAAAATACAATGGCTCTGTAACACAGGTTGGAAGTAAAATACAATGGCTTTATAGCGCAGGTTGGAACTAAAATACAATGGCTCTATAACGCAGGTTGGAACTAAAATACAATGGCTCTATAACGCAGGATGGAACTAAAATACAATGGCTCTAAAACGCAGGTTGGAACTAAAATACAATGGCTCTACAACGCAGGTTGGAACTAAAATACAATGGCTCTATAACGCAGGTTGGAACTAAAATACAATGGCTCTATAACGCAGGTTGGAACTAAAATACAATGGCTCTAAAAAGCAGGTTGGAACTAAAATACAATGGCTCTACAACGCAGGTTGGAACTAAAATACAATGGATCTATAATCTCGGCTACCTCTAGGTAATTTACGTAAGATCAAGGACTGACAAAGGATGATTAGAAAGTCTGAAGAAAAGTAAGCCATACTGTCACGTTTGCCTGCCCGCGATTACGTAAGTCAGGAACAAAGGAATGGGTTAGCACCATGTGTATGTAAACCCTGCGTCTATCGTAGCGATTCGTGTGTGTACAAGAGCCCACATCGTTAGGTGTCAAAACTAACATGTAGACGTTGGAAGCTTTGTTCTAAGAACAAAGGACCCTCGATGCTGTTGTAAATCTCCCGGCTTTGACAGATGGCCTGAGGCTCGTATGTTAAACTCGACCGACTGGGGTAGAATTGATATCCAATCGGAACTGAGGAAGGGTGGGTCCATCAATTCGAACGAGAATTTAGCAGTCATTTGGGCTGGGAACGAATTAGTCATTGTGATGCATCGTGCTGAGAAGTTGTAGCAATAACTCCGAGGAAGCCACTCGTGAATTGGCGGGAAAAGAAACCTTGGTACACTCAAGGACAGAAAGCTTCGTAAAAGTCACTGAGTTATTTGCTCGATTGTTGCAGAATGTTGCGGCATTGTAATTGTAATTATGTGCAGTATGTATATTTACTTACTAGAATTGTTAGTATGTAGAATTACCTTTGTATTGTTTAATTTACATGCGTACTTGAGAAATGAGCTATGATTATATAGATTGCTAGCTCTTGGTCAGAATTAATATTGTAATTCGACATCCGGTTACTTCGTGGTAAACTAGTGTATTTATTTAAATGATATTCTAGATTTTGAAACTGTTGAATTAATTGTGACTTTGGAAATGGTTGCAATGTGTACATTTAAATAATAGGGATATTTGAATATTTGTGTACACTTGTGGAGTGTAATGTACAGAAATGCGTCTGATTGTTGTGATATTGCTCAGAATAATTAGATTAAGACGCAATTTAGTGATGTCTGTATGATCAGTAGGATACCGCTCTTTATTGCAACATTGTTTTCTATAAGAACGTTTGTGGATTTCGATGTGCACGAATGCGTGACCGAAGATGTAGATAGCCTCTATCTGATGATTGCTGATTCAGTGTGAGCGAGATGGCTAACGAAACATGCTAACGTCCTTGTGTTTTCACAGGAATCTTTTGGGGACAGAACTACCGGGTAGTCAAGTCCCGAGTCTCAGAGAGACAGGATAGAACAAGGCAGTAGGCGGAGAACAAGCCTAGTTGCTAAAGAAAGAGAGAGAGCAGGGGGAGGAGAAAAGGAGACAAGAAGAGGATAGGAAGAAGCGCAGTACGGAGAACGCCGGAAGGAGGAAAGGAATTAGCAGAGTAGAGCACAGATGAGTAGAAACCAAGTACAGGGGAAAGCCATCTTACACTATAATCATGTGATGAAATAGGTTGCTGCATGGTCGAGAGGAAGAAGATTGGTTGAGAAATTAATATCGTTTAATTTGTATTAAATTGTTATTCTTTTGAATTTCACCTTTGTGTTCTTAATAATTTAATTGTCGGTATTGCTGACTGGGGGCTCGGAGCTTTACCTCTCTCTATCACTAATTTCACTTCCAACAAAAACGAGCCAGGGTGGGAATTCCATAGTAATTCAAATAAATATTGGGAGCACCCCACTCCAACTCATAACAGAACGTTCGTAGAACCCCACACATACTAGAAAAGAAATTCAATTACAACTGTTCTTCAAATGTTTTGATGGGCCGATGCAAAGGCGCATTATTGTGCCATCCATCATTTTAGTCATTATTTGAACAATCGTTGAGTTTTTGCTTGCCATAAACTAAAAGATCTTACTGCTTTCACAGAAGAATCATAGTTTTTGAGCTTTTTACTTTTGTGGTTTGTAGCACTCACGAAATCAACAAAAAATATTTACCAGCGAAAAAGACTTAGCAACGAAAATCAGTATTACAAAAGTACTTTTTGATTTTCTTTGTAACGTATTGAAAAAAATTACTTCACTGAATTCCTTGCTGTTTAATATTATTTAAATTCCTTGAGTGATGAGTCAATAACATTTTTCAAGCATATCGAAAACACTTCTTCCAATGTTAGATTTGAATTTAATTCTAAATCCGTTCAAGACGTTCACAATATGAAACCAGTTCAAATATCTATCGTTGCTCAAGCTAATGTAGGATATAAAAGACACTTACTAGAATGGCTGAATTCAAATATTTTCACACAGCACAGATTTTGTAAGTGATGGCTAGCTATATTTTTCTTGATCTAATTGTACGATTATTTCATGTTTAGTTTGTTGTTGAATATCTCTAGCTAGATGTATAAATAACATTTGCATGTTAACGTTAGGATAAAATATCATATCAGCTTGTTTGATGGTATGTGCAAGTTTTTGTTTCACCTAGAATGTTGATAGTTGTTTTTTCATACTTATTGTCGCTCTGTTAAAAATACTTAACATAGTCTAAATAGCTGTTATGTGATGACGTCATGAAATTATAAGTTTAGGTCTTGTTTAATAAATGAACTCAAACGTTTACACAGTCAAATAACAATGGTAAGTCACGGAAAAAATAGCTGCATCATTAGAATAATTAAAGATTCCAAAATGCGGAAGTTAAATGTGTTAAATGTGTCTATTCTGAAAATCTTTAATTTCCATAACATATAAGATCATACGTTTTCCTTCTAATATTTCAACAACAAAAAATTGTTCACATGAACTCATTTCTTCATCTATTGCTATAGAAAATATCGCATCCAAGAAAATTATAAATTGCAAAACGAGTCTTGAAAGACCAAAATAAATGTTAAATTGGGTTTTAATAATCTAATATCTCTTGATCAGATACTGAAGTTTGTAATGTTCGGGAGATGTTTAAGTATGCAGTTTCCTTTTAGGAGGTTTCCAATTATCGTACGACCTAAATAAACTACGTATTTCTCCACTATTGCGACAATGAAGAAAGAAAAGTATTCCTTCAATAATTTTATAGTCATTTATAACATTAAGTGTATACTTTTCAAACAGCTTGTCGTAAGTGTATTGTAACAATGTAATCAATATAGGATTTGTAATACAAGGGTCGCTGGCTTGATAACCAATTGTAACAATGTAATCAATATAGGATTTGTAATACAAGGGTCGCTGGCTTGATAACCAACCAGACCATCCTGAGTCAGCTGCCTATGATTGTCCCTGGGAGAGATATTTCTTTGGCGTGATATCACACAATAATGTGCTCACAGTGCCTCTATAAGAAGCCACCTATCTGACAAGTATTTTAACGACAAACCACCTATATGACAAGTATTTTAACAATATGCCATCTAACAACATGCCATCTATCTCACTAATATTTTCACAAGCCACCTACCTGACAAGTATTTTAACAAGCCACCTATCTGACAAGTATTTTAACAACAAGCCATCTATCTGACCTGTATTTCAGCAACATGTCACCTGACAAGTATTTTAACAAGCCACTTACCTCACAACTATTTTAACAAGCCACCTATCTGACAAGTATTTTAACAATCCACCTGTCTTACAAGTATTTTAACAACTAGCTACCTATCTGACAAGTAATTTAACAACAAGCTACCTATCTGACAAGTATTTTAACAACAAGCTACCTATCTGACAAGTATTTTAACAAGCCACCTACCTGACAAGTATCTTAACAAGCCACCTATATGACTAGTATTTTAACAAGCTACCTATCTGACAATTAATTTAACAAGCCACCTACCTGACAAGTATTTTAAGGCATGATTGTTTTAGACAGAATATAAAGTCTGATTTGTCTAACCACAGTCAATTGTTCCCTGCTACTGTCACTCTTATTTAGACTGTGACTATCAGTCTGTCTTAGACTGTGACTATCAGTCTGTCTTAGACTGTGACTATAGGTGTAATTTAGGCTGTAACTTTAAGTCTGTTTTAGGCTGTTACTCAGTCTATTTTATGCAATGACTATAAGTCTATTTTAGGCTATGACTATAAGTCTAATTTGGGCTGTGACTATCGGTCTGTTTTAGGCTGTTACTCAGTCTATTTTAGGATAAGACTATAAGTCGTAATTTAGGCGGTGACCATAAGTCTGTTTTAGTCTTTTACTGAGTCTATTTTACGCAATGACTATAAGTCTAATTTAGGTTATGATTATAAGTCTGTTTTCTAAAATATCACCATCTCTATTTATATCGGTTTGTTGCAGGTCCTTTTGCTAATTTTTATTTTGTACACTCTATTGGATGATTTATTGAATGTGTAAAAGGCGTTTAGATTACATTAAATCTTCTACTGATTTGCTGTAGTTGACAAATGTCATGTTCTCTTTAAATTTCTCATTAATTGAACACAATCTGAGGTTAAGGAACTGTTGACTTTTAAATGTCACTGTAATTGATTATATCTCTATATTCTTCTCAACTGACGTGTGTATGTGTGTGCGAGGCAGCAGCTAGGGCCATTTTTATAAACCTTTGGTATGACTTGGCCGGGGTTAAACCCGCGACCTTCCGCATCCGGGGTGGAGGCTCTAGCCCCTAGGCCACCGGAATGGTACCGTCTCATCTGGCACTTGAAAACGATTACAATTCTTATATTTACCTTTAAAAGAAACTGATCTAGCATTGTTGAGTCAGGCTGCGAAACACAGAACCGGAAGTGTTCACCATTCTTCAACAAATCAAACATTATGTTTTATATCAAGAATCAATACGGTTTGATTAGTCGTCGGAGACAATCTAAGGATTATTACAAATATACATTCCAAATGAGATTTTTTTATTATAAAAAAAGACATAATATGACATGACAAACTGCAGTCTCGTTCATCCAGACTCGATTGTTGCTGTGGAATTGGTTTGGGGAGATCTAATGAGTCCACGCGAGATGTCTGGTTGAGCGAGACAAGAGCAGCAGCATATGCAAAAAAGTGACGATAACACAACTGTCAAAAATGGCACTAACAACAGAAGAAAAATTATTCTCTTTTCTATACACGTGTAAAGGAAACTTTTCTGCGGCTGACCGAATTTTTCTCTTGTTCTCGTGCAAATTAGTTTTAAGTGTCAAATAGCTAACTGTAATCAGATAAATAGAGACTGTAGTTTATCAATTTAGTGCCACAAAACTACAATAAATATATGAACAAGACGCATAAACAATAAACAGACTTCATTTTCATCACCAAAAACGCAAAAGATATTCACAAAATGAATCCAGATACACAGAAACCGAAATACAACCATATCTCCACTGTCCTACGTTAACATCTGACAGTAACCGCTTAGGGGTCACGTTCTAGCGACTTTTGAATTAGCTAATGAAAATGCAGATTTAAGAAATCTGAAAGTCTATCAGATCATTCGGCACACATTGATGCTCTTCGGCCATATTGCCTAGTCGCCCAAATGCGAAGATACAAGACTTCGTTTGATTGGCTGATAAAATTAACGATTATGGTAATAACGTAAATTACTGGAACATGACACGCATGCGGTTGCTATCAGATCTTCACGTAGGAGACATGGCTTTAATCAGATTGGATAAACAATTGTTCACAGAAAAATATTTTTTAAGACGTGACAAAATTAAATCAGTTTGCAGTAATTTTATGTTCAATTTATGGATCAACGACTTCCTAAAACTTACTGCCATGTTATTAAATACTAATATGTCTCCAAACCAATATTTATCTAGACAGTGTTAAGGGAACTAATTAGCATTGCACTGTTTTTCGCTTACGCAAAAAACAATTAAAATGAAATTGATGGATTTATTCACAGACACGATGAAATTAAGTTTTAGAGTTTTGTTGATCTGTGTATGTTTATAGCATTTCGCAATTTTTCTACTCGTAAACCAGGAATTTTGAAATATGGCGTATAGTAGATCATTATCAACATAGGTAAAGGCATATCATTCAAAATGTTTCTAGAATGGTTCTGCGTATGAGATGCATAATAACACCAAATTAATTCCGACATTTGCCAGCAACAATGACACGTGAAAACAATATTATATGAAAAATTCCTTTAATTAAAATCTAGGGACATCTATCCTAACTGATACACATGATTCTTATTACGTAAAATATTACCTTTTACGGGTAATGATCTTACATTTTTTATTACCGAATGGAAAAGAAACGACATAGATAATGAATGCGTTACATCGAAGATAAACCGAGAATATTAGCATAGAAAACTTTACATATTAATTGTAAATAAATATTAAAATTTCACTCCCTTGTTTACATGGAGAATTTTGTTATTTTTAAAGCTTTACACAAAATCCAACGGTTTCGAGTGTTCCGAAAAAATACCAGTATTAAATGTGATGATGTGCCCTATGGTTTTCAATAGGTTGATGTACCATCATTTTTGAGGTCTCACAATAATATAATCCAGAATATCCTTGAATGAAGTCACAATAATCACCTAACAGTGTTTTAGTACAAAATGTCGTACGATGTCTGCACTGTGGCAGTTTATAGTGATGTCTAGCACTAGGGCATCATGCCGCACACATGTAGCATCATGTCCCACCCAGTCTCATTATCCTGACACCAGGCCGACCAGTCCTAATACTAACCTCTTAATGCTGAGCGCCTAGCGAAGCAGCTGTTAGTACCAATTTTATCAGTATTTGGTATGACTCGGCCGGGGTTCGTACCCGCTCCTCCTGCATCCGAGGCGGACCCTCTAACCACAAGGCCAATGTAGCGGTAGAGTCATTTTTGTGTATTAATAATACACAATTCACCTCGCTCAAGTTTACCTAACTTTTCCTACGGAAAGAGTTAAGCTGAAATAAATGTTTTAAAACAAGTGTAATAGAGAATATTGGTGAATTCATGTTTTTTATTTCCTTCAGTGGAAAAGCCACAATCATCAAACTTGGATTTTTAAATGTATCAGCACGGTTGTTGATATTCTAATAAATATTTTGCCATTCTCCTCTCTTAAGTGGCATTATAGTAGCTATGTATGTAGAATAATGACCTTTGGTTCCTAATACATAAATATCCATTATAGTAGCTATATACGTAGAATAAAGGCATTCGGTTCCTTTACATACATATCCATTATAGTAGCTATTTACGTAGAATAAAGGCATTCGGTTCCTTTACATACATATCCATTATAGTAGCTATATACGTAGAATAAAGGCATTCTTTTCCTTTACATAAATATCCATTATAGTAGCTATATACGTAGAATAAAGGCATTCTTTTCCTTTACATAAATATCCATTATAGTAGCTATATACGTAGAATAATGACCTTCGGTTCCTTTACATAAGTATCTGTTATAGTAGCTATATATGTAGAACAATGACCTTTGGTTCCTAATACATAAATATCCATTATAGTAACTATATACGTAAAATAATGACCCTCGGTTCCTTTACATAAGTATCCATTATAGTAGCCATGTACGTAGAATAATGACCTTTGGTTCCTAACACGAAAGGCTTTAATGATTCGTACACTAGACAAACTGTATTTTGAGTTCCGAATAAGCACAAACTCGAATGTTGTTGTGATGCATGTGTTGGACTGAGTTATAGAGGTTATATAGATTCCGGACATAAATATCCATTATAGTCCGTCTGTCGACAAGATCCAGGGAATTCTATAGCTCAGAAAACTTGCCAAGCAATAAACTTCTTTTGTATGTGTAACAATTAAAATTTCAGACGACATTTATTCCAATAATCCATTTTACTACACAGTTATCTTACCCGTTCTTCTTAATTGTCATCATCCCGTTTCAGAGCTCTTCTTTCATTATATAAATTGCAACAAATCCCCAGTAGGAACTGTAAACCATTCGCACATGTCGAAAAGTGTCTAGCTGACAAAATATAAAACCAATGAAACAAACAAGTACAGTGTAAATGTGTCTTCTACGAGCTTCGTCAAATATTGCGAATGGATGGGCTGTGCGAATGGATTGGACCGCACAGTGAGTTTAATAATCTGAAATAAAATTATTGATTGTAATTTTTTGCACTTGAAACATGCACATAACCCCTCCCCTTTCAAACAAAGGAGAGATGATAATGATTCCGAAGTTTCAAGGCATGACATTTTTGTATGAACATATAATAGCTAAATTTACCAGTGCGAAGTTTTGGAACTATTATAATTTTTTTAATTACACAATAACATAACTTTTATTCACGTTTTCTAAATGATTTAATAACAAACATCGGATTTATAGCCGGATAAAGCCAATGAATACAACCTCTAGCGAATCAAATTCCGTTGCCATGTCAGCTGCAACAACAACAAAAAAACCGAAAGGAACAAGCAACAAAAAAGTAGTTGCCATTATATTTGAAGAGACAGATGCCAATTTTCTTGATACAGTAACTCTGGCTTCTTGTAGAATTACTAAATAAATATCATGAATACTGTACCATATCGTTAACTGAAAATGCAAAAATGGAGATACGCCGTTACATAGGAAAAGAATAAGCAGTTTTGATTGATTGTTAGAGCTATTAGATGGACTGCGTTAATGTTCAAGTCTTAATCCAAGATAAGAATGCAATGTCAACCAAGCATTTTGCAATAATATATATTTATAGGGCATTTTGAAGTAAACATGATGTTTACTCTTGTTTGTATTATAATGCTGTACCCATTTGTATTGGGCACAACCATTACATAATATAAAACATATAATGTGTCATATTCAAAGTTGTTTTCACCATTAACATATCATTGAATATTTACTCAGTGTAAAAGAAGCAATTTAGTTCATTTGATTTTAAAATTCCAATTTATGACGATAATTATTGGACCAGAAAATGCAAATATATAGGCAGACTGATTAGGTTAAGGTAATGCACTCAAGGATGTTAAGGTACGATCACTCTCTTGAGGCAAGACATGTCTCGAAATTTAGCTGTTTCACACACATGGAATTGTGTTTACCTTTTAAGTGGAATTTAGGATCAGAAACACACATACAACAATATTGTTCATTCTGCACGTACAGAAAATAGCGACTGGGTGTGATGCCAATTTGCACATTAAGGAATTTCCTACCATCTTATCGGAACGAGAACAATCAATACGATTTATATTTGTACCCAGATCCACCGCAGAAACATTGCTGTTCATGCAAATACCAGATGGCAAACCGCTGGCAAACGCTGTGCTGCGGTTTGTTGAACAATGTATTTTTTTTTAAATTTCCTACTCAATTTTGCCCTAATACAAACTTAACTACCTACTTGAAGATGATGATCTAGGTGGAAAATACCAATATTTCGTAACTACTAATATTTCTATTATGCATTAGACACCAACTACTTAGCTTCTTGTGCAAATATTTCTAACCTTCAACAGAAAGTTCAAACACTTTTAAAACCGTTTTCATTGTTTGATTACGAGTAGTTTGTATGTTGACAGATTATTCGCATTGTTAAAGTAATTAATTGAATAATTAATAGTTAAAGTTCTAATGGACGCTTCGCCATGTCAATTTGACTTACAAATGCGCTTGCACAAAAGTAACCAGAATACTAGACGGCGCGAGTTCTTGCACAGGAAATAATTAAATAATTATCGCTATTAATACGTTTATTAGAAATGCAAATCATACAAAGATGTCGATACTAAAACTAAAGATTAAAAATTTCTAGATCACTAAGGCAGCGAATGCAACAAATAATTATATTTTTTATACATCTCCATCGGTACTTTTAATACATTTTACTAACGGAAGTCCGTTCTTCTCATTATAAAATAATTAATTCAGATTGTGGAAGTTGTAGGTAAATCAGTCTAAATGGCGTATTTGTATATTGCATAATACTTTCCTCCCGATATGTTGTCCAGACGCGAAATTAATTATGCAAGTGTCGAATGACAAGTTACAAATTAATATAGAGGATTTTAAGGTTAAATGTGTATGTAGGAGAAATTTAAGTTATGTACTATATATTTATTCACAAAATAAGGATCGCATTTGCTTAAACTTGTATTGAACTTGAACGAAACATTTCTGAAATTACACCTCGTCTGCTTCAGAAAGGAAATGCATTATCCCGTATTTGCACTGCGCCAATATTCCATTAAAGCGACAGCTCTATGGCTTTTGTTATGATAGTTCATAAAGATGAAAAGTGATTTATACACTAAAGAGATTACTTAAATACATCCAGTCAATAAAGTATCGTATAGTTTATGACTTGGTGGATAAATGTAGCTGAAGTTTGCAAAAATGCATTTGGACAATTGAATAAGACATGCCACGTCAAGACTGTATACCATAGGGATAAACCTCCGGTAAACAGCTAGCTTGGCATCTAAGAATTAAGACAGCCACAGAAAATTCTCTTAGAAAAATCGAATATAATAAAACCACATACCGGTGATACACATTTCATTTATACAAATGAAGTCTGTATAGTATAGGTGGAACATTTATACCAATTTTTACGCGTGGCAGTTAAGGTCTCTTTTTAGATGTCGTAACAGAAACAAACACTAACTGATTTCTTTTCATCAGTCATTATGCTTCTAAGCCATTTTTTAAAGGGATCATTGATGGACTAGTGCTCAAAAAGGACACCATTTTAGAGTCAACACTGGGACTAAACACAAATATATTGTTTTTTTATTATTTCTGTTTTTCGAAACCAAATGAAAAACCATTTCAGTTAATTCTCTCTCAATGTAGTGTCCATGCGAAATAGTTGAATACATAATGAAATATTTCTTTTAAATAAATCAAAATGAATACTTGCATACTTGATTTGCCAATAATGCAACAATGTAGAAAAAAGTACTACCAACGAATATATATTATTAAATAGAACTATCAGTAAAAGACTCAAAGTCCCGTAAAATAGAAATTCAATGAATATAGATTTTACGATGGTTAACAAGCAAAATGTGTATGGATATTTTGAATGGCATACTAGAAGACAATCCTCATTAAAAACATTAAATATTTGGATTCTGTGAATGTTACGTTGGACAAATGTATGAAACGACCTATTTACAGAGCTATAGAGAAACTTGAATTTACCATTATAGAAAATCAAACATATCAAATGAATAGTAACCATTTTTTCCATTTTGGAGTCCATTTTTTTAAGGGATATAAGAATTACCTCGTGTATCCCATTCTTTATGGGTTTGGGTACACCATCCTACCTTTAAATATACAAGTAAAGCACAGGTAACTAAAAGGACAACCTGCCTACCATTAAAGGTCAGCGGAGGCTATTACGTGAACCGCCGATATACATGGTTTTATTATACTCGATTCTCTTTCTCTCTCTCTCTCTTTCTCTCAATAATTAACCTCAGATCGGTGAAATCATGTTATTGTTATTGCAGTTGTTTCTTTCAACTCTTTGTATATTAACAATGTCAGCGCCCTCTCTGCCATTGCATGTGTCTGCATTTGTTTTCAATGAAAAAGACAGCAACAGGAAAAAGACTGGTAAAACGGGTTTTCAATTGTTTACCTCATGCATACACAGGCATGAACTGAGGACGCGCTACGTACAAGCAGGTAAGTGTATGCGTGACATGTAAATATATTGTGATCATTTCATCTATTACAATTATGTCAGGATAGTTTTGCTCCAGGTGCTTTGTTCAGTTTGCATTTTATGTCCTTCTGAAACCTTGAATCTATTGAAGATAGAGGAAAACTCCCTTCCATTCATCGATGGATATTTCGTGAGGTTTAGCTCTTCAGCTTCGAAGAGCACTTCAGGGTCCCAGGAGTTACGGGGATCAACTTTTTTGGTGGACTGTGAGGCCCTCCTGAAGGAGGTGACTGAACATTCGACTCGTGGCCCAATTAACGTGTTCCTCCCTCCCGTTAGGGATTTGGTACACCGTCTCCATGGACTATACAGCAGAGGCAATAATACGGCTCGTGTCCCGCTATCACCTTCCTCACTAGGTTTCATCATCCAGGGCAGACAAACGATCTCGTTTCCCCTAAAATAATTAATACTATAGCACATACTCACACGCTGAATTACGGGATGGGATGCAAAGTACTCATTTGCCCTCTCCGCAGCTGAGAGAGATAGCGATGCCCAGCTAATCCCCAGTTCAGAGTATACTGCTGACGATGCCCTATCTATCCTCGTGGACAACAATGAGTACAAGACAGTAACACCTCTTACTAGGCCCACTCCCTCCTCTCAAATGGATGACAAGGATGGAGGTTTTATATTTGACAAGACGGTGAACTAATGATACCGCCTTTTACCCCTAGACTTGTGCCCGAAACCATCTGGAACAGTCCAAGAAGGTCCTTTCCATATTGGAGCATTTCTCATGGGCACTATCTCATCAAGACATCTTCCTTTATCTCATTCCTCCAATATCGAGGAAACTGTCAAATATTTATCGCAGGCCAAAACGTCGCTCGATAACGTCGATGCTGGTCCGTCCCACCCTTGACGTTGAAACTCCATGTGTTTATTCCACTTACCGGATACATTCCCGAAGTGGAACTGTAAGCCTTCCCGCTGGTTCAGCCAATGTGGGCATTTCATCTAAACAATTGAAGCCATGGAACACAATCCATCTTACTCGTCACTCGTCAGCTACATCGTTGAGAGAAACCGCACTGAATCCAGATGCCTCACAACTTATGCTGCAAGCTGTGACCAAGACGTCCAGGCATGTGTTTTCTGTCGCAATGGAATTTTCTGTAGAATTCTGCACTTACACCATGACATTGCAAGTTGGACGAAAAGGTCTTTGTTAACCACAGTAAAAATCTACAAATGACGGCCCAATCCAAAGCAGAGACCATCCTCATACGGATCCTCCATACAGTGGTTTACATAATCATCAACATCAATTCTTCACAACGGCCCATCGCAAAAAGCGTACTAATGCGAATCACCTTCAGTGGCCATGACCCAAACTTTTCAAACAATTGCAGTCCGATTCCAATATGCAACCTCAAACTAGACCTCCTCCTCGTCAATCGGATTTACTGCACACTAATATACCTCGCAGAGCCCCAAAGAGAAAGTTCTCTAACCCACCTTTCTTCCTGAAGGAAAGGGGGAGGAAAAGTCGGACCCAAACACTATCCCTTTCTCAATATCCCAATAGGTGCTCGTCTAGGATTCTTTTCAGAGGCTTGGTCAAGCATTAATGATAGGTCCTTTCCATAGAGAGGATTACCGACTCCAGTCTGGTGAAAATGAGGGAAGAGGTGCACGCCCTTGAGCAAACTTGGACACTCTAGACGTTCCTGAATGATCACTCTCTTGCATTCTGTTCTATAAATTTTCCTGGTTACTATGAAATATAGAATGTTTCTCATTAAAATCAATCTCAACCATTAAGCTATTTTCTGTAGAAACCTTTCAAGATGACAACCATCTCCTCAATCCGGAACCCACTTCGTCAGTCAGTTTGTGAGGTCTCCATCGATATACACGATGGCTATTGGCACATCCCAATATTTCCTTCACACAGCAAATACTACTGGATTTCTTTCAACCAGGATTTTGTTTTTCCATTCCAGGTTGTACTGTTCGGAATCTCTCACGAATTCATAGTCTTCACCCGAGTTACAGGAATGATAGCAGCCTACTTCTGATTACTGGGAGCACCGATTCTCCAGTATTTAGACCACTGGCCGATCCACAATGTTCACGCTCAATCCTTCCTTTACAATCTGTTCCATTGTTGGTGCGCGGTAACTCGATTAAGTCTTCAGCCAAACCTCGATAAGTCGGAACTACTTCCATCACAGAATGGATCGGATAGATCGAATTCTGGCAAGCTTAGAGGCGCTGCGAACAAGCACATAATTGTCGGCTCACCTTTACTTATCCCTATTGGCAACCTTGACCATCGATACGGACTTAGTTCCCCTAGGTCTTCTACTTATGCGACCTCTCCAGCTCCTCCTTCTCGCAAGGTACAAACCAAAAGGATTCGCTTGCAGCCCCCATCCATATAGGACCCATTTTTCATGCCCTTTGCGATGTGGATTAATTGGGACAGATTCCTGGCTGAGGTCCCTATAAATGCATATAATTCCCACTTCTATCGTTCGCAAACGCGTCAGATTTCGGTTGGGGCACTCATTTTAGGTAAGAGGTCATAACACTCCAGAGATTTAGACTCCGTCCGAATCGTCCATAAACGTCAATAGCCTAGATTGAAACAGTACTTATAGCGCTGCTAGGTATCGACAAATTAAGGGGTCGATGGGTCATGGTCTTCTCGTAGAAGACGCCCGACGTCATGGAGGCACACACGCTTTTTCTCTTTGCATGATGATGTGGAACCGCCTCCTCCGGGCACCTCAGAAAACAACATCCTTCGAGTCCGCCACATTCCGGGAAGAAAGTATTAGAGGACAGCCTGTCGAGGAATGGCAAAACCGACCTCATGGAATAGTCTCTTTACCGCTCCGTAACCAGTAACAGAGGACATTTATATGGTCCTGTTTTCTACCAGGCTTTATGTTTTTCCTGTCCCAAATCAGGTAGCACGGGCAGTGGTTACACTGAGCCTTAAGTGAGACCGGCTGTTCGCATACGCCTTCTAACCGTTCCCCTGTTGCCTTAGTTCTGCAAAAAGTAATAACTTCCATTGATCGGATCATTCTCATTGTCATATTGTGGCTCCAGCTATCCTTTGTTCCTGTTTGAGAACAAACGATGTTCAGCATCCACTATCCAGATCTAAAGAGCAGCCATTACAGTACACGAAATTATTCCAGAGCACGGTAATTGGTTCAGATTCACACCATGTAGATCTTGAGTATTTTGAGCTGCAGAGACCGATGTCTCGATCTTTTACGCTTAGTTGGAATCTTGTGTTGCATGGTCTTTAACCAGGACCTCACACTCAGAACTAGTTGTTTCGCTAGTTTACTCGTTTGTGCGAAGATGCAGCGAGATTCATTTCTTGTCCACAAGGAGGAAAAAGAATATTTATGGTATTTTAAACATATTCAGAAACTTTTAATCAGTTTCATAGTGCCGTCTCAGTTTACTAGAAATTACTATTCAGCTTCTCTCCTTTGTCATAATGGCAGTATTTTAGCGTTCCCATACTTCCTTCGTCTTAAAAAGGAGGTATAATTTGCGTTTAAAACAACTTTCATACCGACAAAGATCTAAAATTATAAATATTCTCAGCAACTTGCAATCGGAGAAGCACATTTTTTAAAGCCAAAGGATACATAAGTAATATTCTATTAGGTCGAGTTACCAATTGTTTGTGTGCAATGTAGATGAAGTTTGTGATCAAAGGATTTATTTAAAGAACAAGTTCCATGGAACATCACTGATTTGTTTAAAAGAAGCGAAAGAACAAGCGACTGTATACGATTTCAGAAAATTAGTGGAGATAATCTAATGCTTCTTTGAATTTAAAGCTAATTTTGGTAACATTCAGTCTAGGTTCTAATTCGAAGCTCATTTGTACTTTGATGATTATAAAAATGTAGTATTTTCTAGATTAGAAACAGGTGGAGGAACAATTCGTGATCATCTTCCAAGGAACAATTTTATTAGACTTCGAGACAGTTTCCTATTTTCAATCAAAAGCCATATGACATAGGACTGAATTTCAAAGTTATTAATCTGTAACGATCTTTTTCCACCATAATGATAGACAACATAGAAATTGTTTTCATTATCACGAAGATTTCAATCAAGAAATATCTATCTCTGAAAATACTTCATTATTGAACTTTATTGGAGCAAGCTGTCAAAAACGTAAAGTTAAACAGTATATGAAAGACTTGGAGGCAATGAGTGCATTCATTGTAGAAAAGATATTAAATTAACATGAAGATTATTATATTTCGGATAAAATAATTGTAAATACCTATTAAAATACTTAAATAAATTTAACACAAAAAAGAACTAAAAGAGCATAAAAAACAAGGATGAATAAGAAAATGTATGGCATTTTAAACATATTCAGAATCTTTTAAGCCGTTTCATAAACCAGTGCAGTTAAATAAAAATCGTAGCTCGTATAGAAAAAGATCGACTCCATCAATAGAAAGGAAAGAAATGTATTGGTATTTGATTTCTTTAGCACATCCTGAAAACGAAGCAAACTTCAACTTTTTCTAAGTTGTATTATCGTTCATTACGGATAATATTCCCATCATCGTTTGTCTAAGTTCAGACTAATTTTCTATGGTTTGTTCATAAATTGGGAACCACATGGTTTAATATTGTATCCACTGTATTTTTTGATGATAGGGGTATTTACTACGATGCAAGAATGATCAACTCTCTCTCGATTCGGATGGGGACTGCAACGTTTACCAATCTGGCTTGTTCTATTTTATATCTGTTCTGGTATACTCCCAAACCTCCATTCTATCCCGTTAAGGCATTCAAACTTCCAGATGATGCGTGATATTTGTGTGGAAATACCTTAAGAGGGTATTTCCTAAAATCGCTTTAAGCGGAACAGATTAGTAGTATATGGGGTCACCCTAGCGTCAAGTGGACTTACCATGCAAAAACAGTCGATTCACTCTGGCGTCAAGGGGAATTTAACATGGGAAATTTTAACATGGATGGAACTGTAGAGCGTCAAGGGGAATTGAACATGGAAATTGAACAGGACCGGTACTTTAACGTCAATGGGACTTTAACGTTAAAATATGGGGTTTGCACTTTGTCGTAAATGGAAATTGAACATGGGAATGTCACCTGGATGTCAATGGGAATTGAACTTTGGGTGACGTCATGAGGTTTATAGGGTCAAAACATTTTAGAGGGATTTTAATGTATTTGTAAGGACAAAGGGTAGATAGGGACAAACATACAAATACACATTTAAACACACAGAAAAGACGACAGAAATGTTCTAAAACAAACCTCACAGAGAGAATAATGGCTCAAAAAAGAAAAGTCTATTGTATGGGTTCAAAACATTTATTCAAGTATATACATGGGCTCTCTGGCCTGTGCTTTGGTCTAAGCACTATCCATTTAATGCATAAACATTTCTACATCAAACAAACCTATTTACTAGTTATTTAGTTCTTGGCTCTAGTAAACCTGTTTACATTTAATGTTCATTTATAAGAAAAAGCTAACATAAAACAAGTAACATGCAATCAAATAGGACAAAGTTCATGTTTCTCTCTCTCTCTATTCGTCTCACACGTTGTTAAAAATCTGGTCAGCTAGCACTTGTGTCCCAGCGTAGATATTTCCCATCACTTAATCCGTTTCATTCATAAATCGGCTGTTATATCCATCGTGCTAGGTACACTTATCAGTAAGCAGATCAAATGCAGTCATCGTCTTCTTCCCATGGAGGTACAATGTATACCATATGAATGGTTACTTTTCCTTCGTTGATGTCAAATTTTCCTCTCATCGACTGCACGTCTTCAATAGCCCTGAAAAGTTTGGACGAAGTTATTTCTGCAGGTGTGCTAAATCCGAGACATACAGGTGAGTTCAAACTGTCGCGATACATAGATAGGCTCAAACGACCTCGATCTTTGACTTGGCAATGACATTTGAGTTCCTCTAACAGTGAGTCAAGTAGGTCCGTAATGAAACCTGCTACTTCCTCGGCTGAAATGTCAGACGCGAAGTCTCTAAATTTCACCGTGTAGGTGTAAGTTGTCGTTCTAAATTTTCTTGAGGTCGCTGTCTGAGTCATTTGGATGCTAAAATACTCCTGTAGGTCTACTGAATCCTTTCCCTTCTTGGACGCACTTTGCTGTGACGGTATGGTAGTGAAAGAGGTCAGTGATGTTTGTTCCTTCTCTTTTTTCATCTGCGTAGAGTGATTCATCTTTCTCGTTGCTTGTCCTCGCAATGAAGTGTCGTTCTTGGAAGTCGTCCCTTTTTATACTGGGTGATATCAGTATGTCCATAAGGTAAAGTTTTGTGGTCTGGAAGTTTCACTAGCTGCACGTAGTTTGTCATGGCGTTAGTACATAAATAACTAAGATGTGTTACTGCATTGGTGATGTGATAGTGAGGCAAAGAATCACACCCGAGTTTCTCGTTGGACTTGAGTCTTACGCTCTATACTTGCTGTTTGAAGGGATTCATTTTTTCTCAATTGGTCTTAGTAGTGACAATGAACTGTTGGTCTTGGACGTTGTCCTTTTTTATATGCTGACCAATATTGATGTGACCGTACGGCAAAGTAAAGTGGTTGGGAAGTCGCACTCGCTTCTGGTACACGATTTGATAGACTTTTTCCAAGGGTCGACTGACGATGTGGTGAGTGGGTAAACGTACAATCTTGTTCGGCTGGTAGGTGGTCACTTTAAAGTTTGCATCCTCTCCAGACTGCAATGCTTCTTTCAATACGCCAAAGTTGACCACACGACTGGTACGATAATTCAGAGTCAATCCTTTCACTTTACACTCTGTGTGCACTTCTCCTTGTGGGTCCCGGTATTCGTAGCCGTAATTTTTAGGACCGCCACTCGCGAAACTTAGAATCTTGTCGTCAGGATGTTCGTCTGTCCAGGCTCCTAAACGGTCTCCTTCGATGTTAGGGTGTTGCTGACCCGGTCGATCGATGTAGATGCAACTGTCCGTGTCAAAGTACAGGACGCGATCCCCTAACAGTTCTAAAGCTTCGTACAATTTTAAGCGAGCATGAGCTGTCACGTAAGCCGCAATGATGACATTTCCAAAAGGGTCGTCTTGTACAAAGTCCAGATCTTCTTCGTAATTGACCAAGATTAAATCCTCTCGAACGACGTCCACGTGTTTCATGTATTTGGTTTTGTCGTGAATCATCTGGAAGTAGCGGGAAGGTTCTGTCAAATATTCCGTCTTGGGTAAACACGGTCGTTGTGCCATTTTACCCCACAAGCAATTTAACATCACTTTGGCAAACGATCGCCTGCCTTCGTTTTTCTCGATGTGGTCTAAAGTGATGCCTTCTTGTTCCCGGTATTTCTCTTTGAATTTTATTTGGTCTTCGGGAGTGTGACACCAGGAAGGATAGCCGCTGGCTTCTTGCTTCAGTTTCAAAAAGGCATCCACGTAGTCTGCGAAAATGCCTTTCTGAGTAGGGTCACCCTTGTGGTATTGTTGTGTCTTGGGAAAGTGGCAAATTTCGTACACTTCTAACAGTTGGTATCCCATGTCCAGAGCTTTGAACAATTCTACGCTGACCCAGGTTCCCGTCAAGGCCCGTTCTTCCTGGGTGTGCTGACAAGGCTGATCTTGGTTGCACGTTTCGGCACAAGTACGGCACAAGGGAAACATCAGTTTGCCTTGACAATGGTGAGGTAAGACGGGATGGTATAGGTTCGTGGGAGGCAAAACTTTGCACTTGATCAAGCCTTCGTATTGTCGAATGTTGACCAGGTCGATGTGTTCCGTCAGCAATTGCGGGTGCCCTGTAGGAAAGTGACAATATTTGCACACGTAGGGATACAGCGAACACACATCCAAGTATTTGATTTCTTCTCCTTTCTCTTCGTCGGCTTGGTACAGCAAACAGGTGGCATTGGTCCTTCCTCCGTACAAACTATCCCTCGGGTTCAGGGGGTCCATCAGCTTGTAACTTTCCACGACACGTTTAAACTCGGGATCGATTTTCAAACGGTGATCGTATTCGTGTTCCCACATTTCCACCACTTGGTATCCTTGCTGTTCTAACTTCAAGCGTCGCTGACAAGTGTCCTGGTACAGGTCTTCCATGGTCCGTTGTAAAAACTGATTTTTAGTGTCACGGTCAGGGTAGCAGACGGGACATCCGTGAAATAAGCAACCGTTAAACTCATACACGATCTTGGGGTTTTTTAAGTCCCAGCCATCGACCGAATACGTTCCGATGGTCCTTTCGCCTCCTCCGTTGCGGGCATGCTGAATCCATTTGCCTTCCTTGTCGCACAAGTAATGTAACCAGCCTAGGGCTTTGACCGAGTATTGACGCTTGACATAGTTGGTCGTTTGAGGACTGATGACAGCCACGGTCTTTTGAGGCATGAATCGTTGGCGGTACACTAAGGAACACGCTTTGGCAATGGTGCAAGCTTCTTTCAAAGGATCGACCCCTCCGTGTTCCATGAACAGTTCTCGAAATTTTCCACAGCAACGTCGTAAAATGTCCACGTCGGAACGACAATACTTTAACATTTCTTCCTGAAAGTCGAAGGGGTCAGAGGCATGAGCCTGGTACCAAGCGTAGAAATCTTCTCGTTGTTCGGTACGCATGTTGTCGGGGTCGTAATAGTGAGCCTTAGGCAAATGGGGTAGAACGGCATGTTGATTGGCTTCCGTATTGAAAAAGTGTGGAAAGTACCCTTTAGCCATTTCTGTCATTCCAAACGTTTTAGGCATTCGACTCAAAGGCATGGCCAAGTAACTCATCGAATCTTTAAACTGCACTTGTCCCACTTGCATGAAAATGATTTTGGCTCCGTTCAAAGTGACTTTAGGACGTTCGGTGCCATGTTCCGTATAGTACCTCAAAAGAAACTGTCCATCGTATCCGGAGAAATTGTGAGCCATCACTGTGGCATGGCGATGACAATCTCGGTAACGTTCGATGTCCTCTTTGCTCCATGTCTTGTCGATGGGGTCTAAGACCCATTTGGCAAAATCGTCTAGCGTCTTTGGTCCTCGAAAGATTTTTTCACGCCCTCCAGGAATTTTGCTGCAGTGAGGGCAATAACTGAAGATAGGTTCTTGAATACACTTCTCGCACGCTCGATGAGCCACGCAGAAATTAGGAATGTGAATGCCAGTCTCTTGCATGCATTCGAAATCGAAAAAGATGAAATTGCCTTTCTTCTTGTGACCGTCCTCTTTCTCTGGTGGGGGTTGGTATTTTTGCACGTAACATTGGTGTTCCAAGTCCACAATGTGGTGACAAATGTGACATTTTTTCTTTCCTGAACATACGTGTGCCTTGACACTATTGGTACGTATGCCTTGTCCACACGCGGGGCACAATCTCAGCAGTTGACAAGCGCATTTCTTCTGTGAACCTTGCGTCTTCAAATGTTGTTGGTAACAGGTAGGGCTGACAAACGTGCGCAGACAAGTTGAACAAGGCACTGGTTCTTCGCTCAGACAGGGTTGAGAGGCCAAACATCCTGAGCATTTCCATCCACAATGTTTGTGTTGCTCTCGATTATTATAACCACAGTCACATTTCTCACAATAATAAACATATCCCAGGAATCCAGTGATACTGGTAATGGTATCGAAATGTTCATCGTGATGATAAAGGTGAATGTATTTTCCGTCCTTAAAATGTTGGCCTCGAAACAACAGAGGCCCGCGCATTTCTTGAGGGTGTACTTTCAAGGTGTAGCGTGGAGCTAGGGCATCTTGCAGTTTTTGCATCTCAGGAATGCCACAGGGTGTGTCTTTGGACAGTCCGGCTTGTTGTAACAGGAGTTCTGCTTCATTTCGTTGTTTGGCTCGGTCGGATTGTTGAATAGTTTTCCAGGTTCTTTTCCATTCTACCGTGTCGTTCTTGTTGGCATAGGTTCGTCCCACCACGATGGCACGGGCTAAACACATCTGGTCATGAGGGTTGTTAATTCGGACGAGACTTGTTTTGGTGTTGCGAAGGACGTCCACCAATAAGACCTTTTTGCGTCCTGTCCCTTGAGGAAGAGAGACGTGAGCCATTTTCAGTGTGGCTTTACCATCGGTGATGTCAAACTTGTCATTGGATTGTTGCACCTGTTGTATCTTGTCCATGACTTTGGAAGGAGTCAGTTCTGCGGGTCTGCTAAACTCGATCCAAACAGGGGATTTCAAGCTGTCGTGTTGTATGGATAGTGTCAAGCGATCGTCTTCTTTGGGTTGACATTGTCGCTTGAGTGCGGTGAGCAAAGAATCCCACATCTCGGTGATGAACCCTTCTGCTTTCTCCAACGGTACGTCGGACTTGAAATCTTTAAACTTCACCGTGTAGGTGTAAGCCGTGGTTCTAAATTTTCTAGAGGAGCGCTTTTCCGTCTCTCGAATGTGATAGTACTTTTCAGGGTTGACTGGTGAACTTTGGTTTGGAGTAGACTCTCTCTGTCTGGTCGCAGACGTGGAAGGTGTTGGTTCAGGTTCGCTCATGTCTTCTATTTGAGCGAACACTTCTTTTCGTGTGTGAGGCGATACGTCACTTCGCTGCCTCTTACGTTCTTCTTCTCTCTCACTGAAATCGTGCGATCGTTTCATCTCGATTGCTGATTCAGAAATGATTTAACCAAGTTCATTCTTTCCATATATACCCTCTCTACCTCTCGTTGTGACAATGACTTGGTATATTTCACAAGGCAAGTGAAAGCCAAGCATATAGGAACCCAACGACAGCGTTGCGTCTTAAACACCTCATGCATCTTGACGACCCTTCGATTCAAACCCTACCACGAAAGAAAATAGTTGCAAGAAAAATAAAACAGACAGTTGGTGTCTTCAAGAGAGCTAGAGACGGCACTGTGTCGCTGGGACACGTACGTACGTACTCCAGAAAACTACGCTACTCGACAACGTGAGTGTGCTTGTCAAAATGTTTGAATAAGATTAAAAATGCTTGTCAGTTTCAAAACGCGAACCAGTACTGTGGCCGTTTAATATTTGATGTGGCAAGAAGAAATGGTACAATACGCAACAAAGGGTTTGTACGTTTACACTCCAATCTGTCTGTACTGCAATGGTAACAGCGCTCTTGCGTTGGCATTATTTTGCCACACTACCTTTTAAATAAAACAATGCATCACTCATCATAAACGATTTCATTGGCTATACTTATTTTCTTACCGCTTTCGCTTCGAATTGACTTCAGTACCTTTTCGCACAGCGACAAGATCGGGCGTGTTTTTTTATTCTGCGTCTGGTCGCTACACTACTTGCCCTGAATTTACAACCAAACAATGTGTTACACATTGTAAGTGACTTCATTGGCTAACCGATATTTTACACTTCTGTCTCTGTTGATGTGAGTGTGCTTGTCAAAATGTTTGAGTAAGATTAAAAATGTTTGTTAGTTTCAAAACGCGAACCAGTACTGTGGCCGTTTAATATTTGATGTGGCAAGAAGAAATGGTACAATACGCAACAAAGGGTTTGTATGTTTACACTCCAATCTGTCTGTACTGCAATGGTAACAGCGCTCTTGCGTTGGCATTATTTTGCCACACTACCTTAAAAAAAAAACCCAATGCATCACTCATCATAAACGATTTCATTGGCTAAACTTATTTTCTTACCGCTTTCGCTTCGAATTGACTTCAGTACCTTTTTGCACAGCGACAAGATCGGACGTGTTTTTTTTATTCTGCGGCTGGTCGCTACACTACTGTCAACAAGCCCCGAATTTACAACCAAACAATGTGTTACACATTGTAAGTGACTTCATTGGCTAACCGATATTTTACAATTCTGTCTCTATTGATGTGAGTGTGCTTGTCGAAATGTTTGAGTAAGATTAAAAATGTTTGTCAGTTTCAAAACGCGAACCAGTACTGTGGCCGTTTAATATTTGACGTGGCAAGAAGAAATGGTACAATACGCAACAAAGGGTTTGTACGTTTACACTCCAATCTGTCTGCACTGCAATGGTAATAGCACACTTGCGTTGGTATTATTTTGCCACACTACCTTTAATAAAACCCCAATGCATCACTCATCATAAACGATTTCATTGGCTATACTTATTTTCTTACCGCTTTCGCTTCGAATTGACTTCAGTACCTTTTCGCACAGCGACAAGATCGGACGTGTTTTTTTATTCTGCGGCTGGTCGCTACTCTACTTGCCCTGAATTTACAATCAAACAATGTGTTACACATTGTAAGTGACTTCATTGGTCAGTCGATATTTTCCACCGCCTTAGCTTCAAATTGGTTTCACATGTTATTCGCACCGTGAGATGATCAGACACGTTTTTCTGTACCTGACCATTAGTCACTTCACAAACAATAAAACTAAAACACAAATGATCACGCCATGAGCGGCTCATGGAAATTATGTTAGTCATGTTACGAAATTTAGCACGACTTGTTTGGAAGTACTTTTCTGTGGTCACTCTTTAATTACATGCGTCTTCAGTTCACTCTTGTGATATTTTTTGTAAAGGGTGTATTTTTTCTTTGGATGTGATTGTGTTATGTTCTATATGTTCTTTTATGTTTTCAGTGATTTTACTTTATATCTATATTTTAATTTAGATGTATAGACTATGTAGTCTGAAATAAAAAATTCTTATCTTATCTTATGTAAATGGAATTATGTGTTTCTTTGAAACTTTCATAAGGAAAATGTGCCATAAAAACAAACGTACGTGTCGTCGTATTTTTAAAGTAGGAATACATGATCTCTCTCTCTCTCTCTCTCTCATTGTAGTTTTGATTTATACCCTAATGGAATATGTTCCCGTTTGAAGATACCTCTCCAAAATTGTGATCAGTAGTCACCATAATTACGTGAACTGTTCGTCATGTCATTTTTTTCAAAAGTTTACACTCTAAAAAATTGTAGAACGATTTTTTTTTCTTCCATCAGTAAATCTTTGTATGAAATAAAAGCTTGAGTTTGCACAATTCTGGTATCTTAACTTTATCCGGTTTTGGAACTGCAATATGTCACGCAATTTTTTTCTTTTAACGTTAGATTTACAGTTTTTCAGAAAAAAGACAATCACACGGCTTTTTTAAGAATGAAACAAATGACATTGCACTGTATAACCCTGCCTATGGTTAACTCTGAATTCTAAAGTCAAAACATGGGTTCAGGAAAAAATGTAACAATGTTCGTCCTATATTCTCTCAGTTTACACTGAGGATAGGACGAACATTGTTACATTTTTTCCTGAACCCATGTTTTGACTTTAGAATTCAGAGTTAACCATAGGCAGGGTTATACAGTGCAATGTCATTTGTTTCATTCTTAAAAAAGCCGTGTGATTGTCTTTTTTCTGAAAAACTGTAAATCTAACGTTAAAAGAAAAAAATTGCGTGACATATTGCAGTTCCAAAACCGGATAAAGTTAAGATACCAGAATTGTGCAAACTCAAGCTTTTATTTCATACAAAGATTTACTGATGGAAGAAAAAAAAATCGTTCTACAATTTTTTAGAGTGTAAACTTTTGAAAAAAATGACATGACGAACAGTTCACGTAATTATGGTGACTACTGATCACAATTTTGGAGAGGTATCTTCAAACGGGAACATATTCCATTAGGGTATAAATCAAAACTACAATGAGAGAGAGAGAGAGAGAGAGATCATGTATTCCTACTTTAAAAATACGACGACACGTACGTTTGTTTTTATGGCACATTTTCCTTATGAAAGTTTCAAAGAAACACATAATTCCATTTACATAAGATAAGATAAGAATTTTTTATTTCAGACTACATAGTCTATACATCTAAATTAAAATATAGATATAAAGTAAAATCACTGAAAACATAAAAGAACATATAGAACATAACACAATCACATCCAAAGAAAAAATACACCCTTTACAAAAAATATCACAAGAGTGAACTGAAGACGCATGTAATTAAAGAGTGACCACAGAAAAGTACTTCCAAACAAGTCGTGCTAAATTTCGTAACATGACTAACATAATTTCCATGAGCCGCTCATGGCGTGATCATTTGTGTTTTAGTTTTATTGTTTGTGAAGTGACTAATGGTCAGGTACAGAAAAACGTGTCTGATCATCTCACGGTGCGAATAACATGTGAAACCAATTTGAAGCTAAGGCGGTGGAAAATATCGACTGACCAATGAAGTCACTTACAATGTGTAACACATTGTTTGATTGTAAATTCAGGGCAAGTAGAGTAGCGACCAGCCGCAGAATAAAAAAACACGTCCGATCTTGTCGCTGTGCGAAAAGGTACTGAAGTCAATTCGAAGCGAAAGCGGTAAGAAAATAAGTATAGCCAATGAAATCGTTTATGATGAGTGATGCATTGGGGTTTTATTAAAGGTAGTGTGGCAAAATAATACCAACGCAAGTGTGCTATTACCATTGCAGTGCAGACAGATTGGAGTGTAAACGTACAAACCCTTTGTTGCGTATTGTACCATTTCTTCTTGCCACGTCAAATATTAAACGGCCACAGTACTGGTTCGCGTTTTGAAACTGACAAACATTTTTAATCTTACTCAAACATTTCGACAAGCACACTCACATCAATAGAGACAGAATTGTAAAATATCGGTTAGCCAATGAAGTCACTTACAATGTGTAACACATTGTTTGGTTGTAAATTCGGGGCTTGTTGACAGTAGTGTAGCGACCAGCCGCAGAATAAAAAAAACACGTCCGATCTTGTCGCTGTGCAAAAAGGTACTGAAGTCAATTCGAAGCGAAAGCGGTAAGAAAATAAGTTTAGCCAATGAAATCGTTTATGATGAGTGATGCATTGGGTTTTTTTTTTAAGGTAGTGTGGCAAAATAATGCCAACGCAAGAGCGCTGTTACCATTGCAGTACAGACAGATTGGAGTGTAAACATACAAACCCTTTGTTGCGTATTGTACCATTTCTTCTTGCCACATCAAATATTAAACGGCCACAGTACTGGTTCGCGTTTTGAAACTAACAAACATTTTTAATCTTACTCAAACATTTTGACAAGCACACTCACATCAACAGAGACAGAAGTGTAAAATATCGGTTAGCCAATGAAGTCACTTACAATGTGTAACACATTGTTTGGTTGTAAATTCAGGGCAAGTAGTGTAGCGACCAGACGCAGAATAAAAAAACACGCCCGATCTTGTCGCTGTGCGAAAAGGTACTGAAGTCAATTCGAAGCGAAAGCGGTAAGAAAATAAGTATAGCCAATGAAATCGTTTATGATGAGTGATGCATTGTTTTATTTAAAAGGTAGTGTGGCAAAATAATGCCAACGCAAGAGCGCTGTTACCATTGCAGTACAGACAGATTGGAGTGTAAACGTACAAACCCTTTGTTGCGTATTGTACCATTTCTTCTTGCCACATCAAATATTAAACGGCCACAGTACTGGTTCGCGTTTTGAAACTGACAAGCATTTTTAATCTTATTCAAACATTTTGACAAGCACACTCACGTTGTCGAGTAGCGTAGTTTTCTGGAGTACGTACGTACGTGTCCCAGCGACACAGTGCCGTCTCTAGCTCTCTTGAAGACACCAACTGTCTGTTTTATTTTTCTTGCAACTATTTTCTTTCGTGGTAGGGTTTGAATCGAAGGGTCGTCAAGATGCATGAGGTGTTTAAGACGCAACGCTGTCGTTGGGTTCCTATATGCTTGGCTTTCACTTGCCTTGTGAAATATACCAAGTCATTGTCACAACGAGAGGTAGAGAGGGTATATATGGAAAGAATGAACTTGGTTAAATCATTTCTGAATCAGCAATCGAGATGAAACGATCGCACGATTTCAGTGAGAGAGAAGAAGAACGTAAGAGGCAGCGAAGTGACGTATCGCCTCACACACGAAAAGAAGTGTTCGCTCAAATAGAAGACATGAGCGAACCTGAACCAACACCTTCCACGTCTGCGACCAGACAGAGAGAGTCTACTCCAAACCAAAGTTCACCAGTCAACCCTGAAAAGTACTATCACATTCGAGAGACGGAAAAGCGCTCCTCTAGAAAATTTAGAACCACGGCTTACACCTACACGGTGAAGTTTAAAGATTTCAAGTCCGACGTACCGTTGGAGAAAGCAGAAGGGTTCATCACCGAGATGTGGGATTCTTTGCTCACCGCACTCAAGCGACAATGTCAACCCAAAGAAGACGATCGCTTGACACTATCCATACAACACGACAGCTTGAAATCCCCTGTTTGGATCGAGTTTAGCAGACCCGCAGAACTGACTCCTTCCAAAGTCATGGACAAGATACAACAGGTGCAACAATCCAATGACAAGTTTGACATCACCGATGGTAAAGCCACACTGAAAATGGCTCACGTCTCTCTTCCTCAAGGGACAGGACGCAAAAAGGTCTTATTGGTGGACGTCCTTCGCAACACCAAAACAAGTCTCGTCCGAATTAACAACCCTCATGACCAGATGTGTTTAGCCCGTGCCATCGTGGTGGGACGAACCTATGCCAACAAGAACGACACGGTAGAATGGAAAAGAACCTGGAAAACTATTCAACAATCCGACCGAGCCAAACAACGAAATGAAGCAGAACTCCTGTTACAACAAGCCGGACTGTCCAAAGACACACCCTGTGGCATTCCTGAGATGCAAAAACTGCAAGATGCCCTAGCTCCACGCTACACCTTGAAAGTACACCCTCAAGAAATGCGCGGGCCTCTGTTGTTTCGAGGCCAACATTTTAAGGACGGAAAATACATTCACCTTTATCATCACGATGAACATTTCGATACCATTACCAGTATCACTGGATTCCTGGGATATGTTTATTATTGTGAGAAATGTGACTGTGGTTATAATAATCGAGAGCAACACAAACATTGTGGATGGAAATGCTCAGGATGTTTGGCCTCTCAACCCTGTCTGAGCGAAGAACCAGTGCCTTGTTCAACTTGTCTGCGCACGTTTGTCAGCCCTACCTGTTACCAACAACATTTGAAGACGCAAGGTTCACAGAAGAAATGCGCTTGTCAACTGCTGAGATTGTGCCCCGCGTGTGGACAAGGCATACGTACCAATAGTGTCAAGGCACACGTATGTTCAGGAAAGAAAAAATGTCACATTTGTCACCACATTGTGGACTTGGAACACCAATGTTACGTGCAAAAATACCAACCCCCACCAGAGAAAGAGGACGGTCACAAGAAGAAAGGCAATTTCATCTTTTTCGATTTCGAATGCATGCAAGAGACTGGCATTCACATTCCTAATTTCTGCGTGGCTCATCGAGCGTGCGAGAAGTGTATTCAAGAACCTATCTTCAGTTATTGCCCTCACTGCAGCAAAATTCCTGGAGGGCGTGAAAAAATCTTTCGAGGACCAAAGACGCTAGACGATTTTGCCAAATGGGTCTTAGACCCCATCGACAAGACATGGAGCAAAGAGGACATCGAACGTTACCGAGATTGTCATCGCCATGCCACAGTGATGGCTCACAATTTCTCCGGATACGATGGACAGTTTCTTTTGAGGTACTATACGGAACATGGCACCGAACGTCCTAAAGTCACTTTGAACGGAGCCAAAATCATTTTCATGCAAGTGGGACAAGTGCAGTTTAAAGATTCGATGAGTTACTTGGCCATGCCTTTGAGTCGAATGCCTAAAACGTTTGGAATGACAGAAATGGCTAAAGGGTACTTTCCACACTTTTTCAATACGGAAGCCAATCAACATGCCGTTCTACCCCATTTGCCTAAGGCTCACTATTACGACCCCGACAACATGCGTACCGAACAACGAGAAGATTTCTACGCTTGGTACCAGGCTCATGCCTCTGACCCCTTCGACTTTCAGGAAGAAATGTTAAAGTATTGTCGTTCCGACGTGGACATTTTACGACGTTGCTGTGGAAAATTTCGAGAACTGTTCATGGAACACGGAGGGGTCGATCCTTTGAAAGAAGCTTGCACCATTGCCAAAGCGTGTTCCTTAGTGTACCGCCAACGATTCATGCCTCAAAAGACCGTGGCTGTCATCAGTCCTCAAACGACCAACTATGTCAAGCGTCAATACTCGGTCAAAGCCCTAGGCTGGTTACATTACTTGTGCGACAAGGAAGGCAAATGGATTCAGCATGCCCGCAACGGAGGAGGCGAAAGGACCATCGGAACGTATTCGGTCGATGGCTGGGACTTAAAAAACCCCAAGATCGTGTATGAGTTTAACGGTTGCTTATTTCACGGATGTCCCGTCTGCTACCCTGACCGTGACACTAAAAATCAGTTTTTACAACGGACCATGGAAGACCTGTACCAGGACACTTGTCAGCGACGCTTGAAGTTAGAACAGCAAGGATACCAAGTGGTGGAAATGTGGGAACACGAATACGATCACCGTTTGAAAATCGATCCCGAGTTTAAACGTGTCGTGGAAAGTTACAAGCTGATGGACGCCCTGAACCCGAGGGATAGTTTGTACGGAGGAAGGACCAATGCCACCTGTTTGCTGTACCAAGCCGACGAAGAGAAAGGAGAAGAAATCAAATACTTGGATGTGTGTTCGCTGTATCCCTACGTGTGCAAATATTGTCACTTTCCTACAGGGCACCCGCAATTGCTGACGGAACACATCGACCTGGTCAACATTCGACAATACGAAGGCTTGATCAAGTGCAAAGTTTTGCCTCCCACGAACCTATACCATCCCGTCTTACCTCACCATTGTCAAGGCAAACTGATGTTTCCCTTGTGCCGTACTTGTGCCGAAACGTGCAACCAAGATCAGCCTTGTCAGCACACCCAGGAAGAACGGGCCTTGACGGGAACCTGGGTCAGCGTAGAATTGTTCAAAGCTCTGGACATGGGATACCAACTGTTAGAAGTGTACGAAATTTGCCACTTTCCCAAGACACAACAATACCACAAGGGTGACCCTACTCAGAAAGGCATTTTCGCAGACTACGTGGATGCCTTTTTGAAACTGAAGCAAGAAGCCAGCGGCTATCCTTCCTGGTGTCACACTCCCGAAGACCAAATAAAATTCAAAGAGAAATACCGGGAACAAGAAGGCATCACTTTAGACCACATCGAGAAAAACGAAGGCAGGCGATCGTTTGCCAAAGTGATGTTAAATTGCTTGTGGGGTAAAATGGCACAACGACCGTGTTTACCCAAGACGGAATATTTGACAGAACCTTCCCGCTACTTCCAGATGATTCACGACAAAACCAAATACATGAAACACGTGGACGTCGTTCGAGAGGATTTAATCTTGGTCAATTACGAAGAAGATCTGGACTTTGTACAAGACGACCCTTTTGGAAATGTCATCATTGCGGCTTACGTGACAGCTCATGCTCGCTTAAAATTGTACGAAGCTTTAGAACTGTTAGGGGATCGCGTCCTGTACTTTGACACGGACAGTTGCATCTACATCGATCGACCGGGTCAGCAACACCCTAACATCGAAGGAGACCGTTTAGGAGCCTGGACAGACGAACATCCTGACGACAAGATTCTAAGTTTCGCGAGTGGCGGTCCTAAAAATTACGGCTACGAATACCGGGACCCACAAGGAGAAGTGCACACAGAGTGTAAAGTGAAAGGATTGACTCTGAATTATCGTACCAGTCGTGTGGTCAACTTTGGCGTATTGAAAGAAGCATTGCAGTCTGGAGAGGATGCAAACTTTAAAGTGACCACCTACCAGCCGAACAAGATTGTACGTTTACCCACTCACCACATCGTCAGTCGACCCTTGGAAAAAGTCTATCAAATCGTGTACCAGAAGCGAGTGCGACTTCCCAACCACTTTACTTTGCCGTACGGTCACATCAATATTGGTCAGCATATAAAAAAGGACAACGTCCAAGACCAACAGTTCATTGTCACTACTAAGACCAATTGAGAAAAAATGAATCCCTTCAAACAGCAAGTATAGAGCGTAAGACTCAAGTCCAACGAGAAACTCGGGTGTGATTCTTTGCCTCACTATCACATCACCAATGCAGTAACACATCTTAGTTATTTATGTACTAACGCCATGACAAACTACGTGCAGCTAGTGAAACTTCCAGACCACAAAACTTTACCTTATGGACATACTGATATCACCCAGTATAAAAAGGGACGACTTCCAAGAACGACACTTCATTGCGAGGACAAGCAACGAGAAAGATGAATCACTCTACGCAGATGAAAAAAGAGAAGGAACAAACATCACTGACCTCTTTCACTACCATACCGTCACAGCAAAGTGCGTCCAAGAAGGGAAAGGATTCAGTAGACCTACAGGAGTATTTTAGCATCCAAATGACTCAGACAGCGACCTCAAGAAAATTTAGAACGACAACTTACACCTACACGGTGAAATTTAGAGACTTCGCGTCTGACATTTCAGCCGAGGAAGTAGCAGGTTTCATTACGGACCTACTTGACTCACTGTTAGAGGAACTCAAATGTCATTGCCAAGTCAAAGATCGAGGTCGTTTGAGCCTATCTATGTATCGCGACAGTTTGAACTCACCTGTATGTCTCGGATTTAGCACACCTGCAGAAATAACTTCGTCCAAACTTTTCAGGGCTATTGAAGACGTGCAGTCGATGAGAGGAAAATTTGACATCAACGAAGGAAAAGTAACCATTCATATGGTATACATTGTACCTCCATGGGAAGAAGACGATGACTGCACTTGATCTGCTTACTGATAAGTGTACCTAGCACGATGGATATAACAGCCGATTTATGAATGAAACGGATTAAGTGATGGGAAATATCTACGCTGGGACACAAGTGCTAGCTGACCAGATTTTTAACAACGTGTGAGACGAATAGAGAGAGAGAGAAACATGAACTTTGTCCTATTTGATTGCATGTTACTTGTTTTATGTTAGCTTTTTCTTATAAATGAACATTAAATGTAAACAGGTTTACTAGAGCCAAGAACTAAATAACTAGTAAATAGGTTTGTTTGATGTAGAAATGTTTATGCATTAAATGGATAGTGCTTAGACCAAAGCACAGGCCAGAGAGCCCATGTATATACTTGAATAAATGTTTTGAACCCATACAATAGACTTTTCTTTTTTGAGCCATTATTCTCTCTGTGAGGTTTGTTTTAGAACATTTCTGTCGTCTTTTCTGTGTGTTTAAATGTGTATTTGTATGTTTGTCCCTATCTACCCTTTGTCCTTACAAATACATTAAAATCCCTCTAAAATGTTTTGACCCTATAAACCTCATGACGTCACCCAAAGTTCAATTCCCATTGACATCCAGGTGACATTCCCATGTTCAATTTCCATTTACGACAAAGTGCAAACCCCATATTTTAACGTTAAAGTCCCATTGACGTTAAAGTACCGGTCCTGTTCAATTTCCATGTTCAATTCCCCTTGACGCTCTACAGTTCCATCCATGTTAAAATTTCCCATGTTAAATTCCCCTTGACGCCAGAGTGAATCGACTGTTTTTGCATGGTAAGTCCACTTGACGCTAGGGTGACCCCATATACTACTCAGATTTTCTAAGTGGGCTATGTAGCTACTGATTGTCCTTAACTAAATTTTCCTAACCATTTTTGGTTCTCCATCAAGTATTTAAGTGATTTTGCTAAGAGAAAAGGCGATAGCTTGGTTTTGATTCTCATCACTGGATTCAGTCATGAAACATCGCGGCCATTTTACCTGACTCTGGAAAGGATTCTATTCCAAATAACTGTTTCTATTATTTTGAATCATTTTGACACCAAGCATCGCACGATTCGTTAATTTTTTTAAATATCCAATTATGTAACTCTATTCTTCCTCAGTTCGCTTCAGACCCCGACTAGTGGACAGAAGTATAGGATTATTCGTTGCGTTTCTTACATTATAAGCATCTACGTTTTCTTTCGCTGTTGATTACTTGTAGATATCTCCTTGAATGTTTAAGACCACTACTATGCAGTCTATCATATCTCAAATCAAATGAGATATAATTACTGACACTGTGCCACTTGTGTTACTTAGTTCTGTCTTGTTAACATTTCGAGTTCATCAAAACAATAATTTGTGGCTTCCGTATCAAATGAAAACCCTGGAAAAACACGTTATTGTAGTGTTTCTATAGTTCCTGAGTTGTTTTTTAGTGTGAACTTTTTCAATATAAATTTCTGCACTCTTTTCCCACATGATCACGGTCTCTAAGCTCATTCTGGGAAAAACGTTTCCATTATTACTTAAATGTTAAGCAATTTAGTCATAACAAGTTTATTCCATTTTTATTCACATCAATAACTAATCGTGCAACTTTCACATCAGTCTTAGAGAAGTTTATATTACATATGGAGAGGAGTGCACGGATATAGGAGACAAATTATATCTGAAAGTCTAATGAGACTGAAAAATACAACTAATAACAAGGATCTGGAACTGCTGTAGAATTTGTTCCGGTTTTATGTTGCTCAACGTGCATATGATACATTGATGAAGTGTATAGAAGTTCCTGACTGTTTTAGGTACAATCCTTTGCTTACGAGAATTCATTTATCTGTACGGCATGTAGTTCCAGATTTAAAATGTATAACAGCAAAAACTTTGTAGTTAGTCGAGCCCTAATCTCTTGTATATTATCTGTTCAGCAATTAAAAGTTCCTCTCTTAGAGACCACAAGTCAATAAAATCCTTATGATTTTGTTAACGATGAGAAAATAGTAAACCATATGCATCTCAACATCCGCTCATTCAATTTTCTAATTATATCAAACGTTGCATTCTTGTTTTGCATTGCCACTTTCAGTCGCGCGCGCACGCGCGCGTGTCTGTGAGTGTGTGTGTGTGTTAATGAAACTTATTTGTTAAACTTTTAAAACGCTATATTTTTCGTCAGTGCTAATTTGTTCACAAGATTTCGATCAACATACTCCTTTGTATTTAGATTGGTAAACTACAGCATGAAACTTGTATATATAATAGTGTTTGAACTTTTCATTCGGAATTGTAATAGGTCGTAACTTTCGGTACCTTTTATCGTGCTTTTTTATACATTTTTATTCTACTTCTGTTCTCTCTCTCTCTCTCTCTCTCTCTCTCTCTGTAGATATTTTGGTAAAAATAAGAAGTTTTTCCAACTCTACCAGTGGGCTCGCAATTATTCTTGCTTGAGTTAGTAATTCCTGGGCGAGTATTATAGACTATGACATCTGTTGCAATTGCTTTCGAGAAATTGTAGAAATTGCTTATATTCCCCATATTAATGTCTATGAATTTTTTTCTCCATCTGACAGTTTGTATTTTGTTTTGTTGGCTGTAAATATTGTTGAACGTTATTGTCATTGAGGTGTTATGTATTTAACCGCCTTTCTCTCACTGTCTGAAAGGTTTTAAATAACAATAGACAGAGTGTTGAATCTTTGTAGAGGCACGATTAATTTAAAAGGATCACGTCAATTTGCGATACCGTTATTGTTGGGAATTAAGTCACCGCCCATTGATACAGGACTTTGATTCTTTTGTCTCAGTGTTTCAGCCCTCCCCATGTTATTAAGATCTCATAAAGATACCTTCACTTTTACTAATGTGTAGAAAACATGCTACAGACACAAAAGCACACACGAATACTAAGTGTTTGAGTATATTTTGGTGCTATTGATCTGGTGAAGATAAATCAATTAACTTTTCTGTTTTAACTCCGCACACTGTATTAGATAAAACATATGCACGTAGAGCTCTCTGTTATTGATCGTAGTACTGAAGTTAGTAATATAATCTGTGTAATTATTACTTGGAGCTGTGTTTAAAAAATTCAACATCTATTCCTCATTGTCTCCATTGTCTCCTCTGTGATAGCATTCAGGTTCATCTCAAGGTAATGATATCCATTAGAAATTAGTCAGTTCTCCTTTCATTCATGCCGTTTATATAATAGAATAGAATATATTTTTGCATTGTTTATTACAAATATTTTAATACCTTATGACAACAAGAATCCTATATAATGACATTGGCTAGTTTATTGTCTTATTATCAGTTTGGTTGGTAAAACCATATCCTCAGGGAATCTTTCAGACTTTGCACTCTGCTGGCTATCGTAGTATAGATATCCATTCAAAAATAAACATTTTCTCTGTTATAATGATGTTTGGGCTTATAGGCTGAACCACTTCAGTAGAAACAATTTGAACAGTTGGAAGCAAAGTTATCTGACCAATTTGTATTATGCCCTGTAAGTTTCTCAATTATTTCTTTATCTTTTAGCTTCTCCTTGGAGAGATTCTCTGTATATATTTAACTGTGTTCCAGTCTCTCGTGTTTCTATTTTGTTCGAAGTGTTGGACACTATAAACGGCGTATTGGTTAGTGTAGATTTAACATTAAAGTTTCCTTTAGAGGGTACATAGATTTGAGTCTTCCATTAGAGGGTACATAGATTTTAAATTTCCATTAGAGGGTACATAGATCTGAAGTTTCCATTAGAGGGTACATAAATTTGAAGTTTCCATTGGAGGGTACATAGATTTTAAGTTTCCATTAGAAGGTATAGAGATTTTAAGTTTCAATTAGAGGTTACATAGATTTTAAGTTTCCATTAGAGGTTACATAGATTTTAAGTTTCCATTAGAGGTTACAAAGATTTTCAGTTTCCATTAGAGTGCGTACATAGATTTTAAGTTTCCATTAGAGGGTATAGAGATTTTAAGTTTCCATTAGAGGTTACATAGATTTTAAGTTTCCATTAGAGTGCGTACATAGATTTTAAGTTTCCATTAGAGGGTATAGAGATTTTAAGTTTCCATTAGAGGTTACATAGATTTTAAGTTTCCATTAGAGTGCGTACATAGATTTTAAGTTTCAATTAGAGGTTACATAGATTTTAAGTTTCCATTAGAGGTTACATAGATTTTAAGTTTCCATTAGAGGTTACAAAGATTTTCAGTTTCCATTAGAGTGCGTACATAGATTTTAAGTTTCCATTAGAGGGTATAGAGATTTTAAGTTTCCATTAGAGGTTACAAAGATTTTCAGTTTCCATTAGAGTGCGTACATAGATTTTAAGTTTCCATTAGAGGGTATAGAGATTTTAAGTTTCCATTAGAGTGCGTACATAGATTTTAAGTTTCCATTAGAGTGCGTACATAGATTTTAAGTTTCCATTAGAGTGCGTACATAGATTTTAAGTTTCCATTAGAGGTTACATAGATTTTAAGTTTCCATTAGAGGTTACAAAGATTTTCAGTTTCCATTAGAGTGCGTACAAAGATTTTAAGTTTCCATTAGAGGGTATAGAGATTTTAAGTTTCCATTAGAGGTTACAAAGATTTTCAGTTTCCATTAGAGTGCGTACATAGATTTTAAGTTTCCATTAGAGGGTATAGAGATTTTAAGTTTCCATTAGAGTGCGTACATAGATTTTAAGTTTCCATTAGAGTGCGTACATAGATTTTAAGTTTCCATTAGAGTGCGTACATAGATTTTAAGTTTCCATTAGAGGTTACATAGATTTTAAGTTTCCATTAGAGGTTACAAAGATTTTCAGTTTCCATTAGAGTGCGTACATAGATTTTAAGTTTCCATTAGAGTGCGTACATAGATTTTAAGTTTCCATTAGAGGGTATAGAGATTTTAAGTTTCCATTAGAGGTTACATAGATTTTCAGTTTCCATTAGAGTGCGTACATAGATTTTCAGTTTCCATTAGAGTGCGTACATAGATTTTAAGTTTCCATTAGAGGGTATAGAGATTTTAAGTTTCCATTAGAGGTTACATAGATTTCAAGTTTCCATTAGAGTGCGTACATAGATTTTAAGTTTCAATTAGAGGTTACATAGATTTTAAGTTTCCATTAGAGGTTACATAGATTTTAAGTTTCCATTAGAGGTTACAAAGATTTTCAGTTTCCATTAGAGTGCGTACATAGATTTTAAGTTTCCATTAGAGGGTATAGAGATTTTAAGTTTCCATTAGAGGTTACAAAGATTTTCAGTTTCCATTAGAGTGCGTACATAGATTTTAAGTTTCCATTAGAGGGTATAGAGATTTTAAGTTTCCATTAGAGTGCGTACATAGATTTTAAGTTTCCATTAGAGTGCGTACATAGATTTTAAGTTTCCATTAGAGTGCGTACATAGATTTTAAGTTTCCATTAGAGGTTACATAGATTTTAAGTTTCCATTAGAGGTTACAAAGATTTTCAGTTTCCATTAGAGTGCGTACAAAGATTTTAAGTTTCCATTAGAGGGTATAGAGATTTTAAGTTTCCATTAGAGGTTACAAAGATTTTCAGTTTCCATTAGAGTGCGTACATAGATTTTAAGTTTCCATTAGAGGGTATAGAGATTTTAAGTTTCCATTAGAGTGCGTACATAGATTTTAAGTTTCCATTAGAGTGCGTACATAGATTTTAAGTTTCCATTAGAGTGCGTACATAGATTTTAAGTTTCCATTAGAGGTTACATAGATTTTAAGTTTCCATTAGAGGTTACAAAGATTTTCAGTTTCCATTAGAGTGCGTACATAGATTTTAAGTTTCCATTAGAGTGCGTACATAGATTTTAAGTTTCCATTAGAGGGTATAGAGATTTTAAGTTTCCATTAGAGGTTACATAGATTTTCAGTTTCCATTAGAGTGCGTACATAGATTTTCAGTTTCCATTAGAGTGCGTACATAGATTTTAAGTTTCCATTAGAGGGTATAGAGATTTTAAGTTTCCATTAGAGGTTACATAGATTTCAAGTTTCCATTAGAGTGCGTACATAGATTTTAAGTTTCAATTAGAGGTTACATAGATTTTAAGTTTCCATTAGAGGTTACATAGATTTTAAGTTTCCATTAGAGGTTACAAAGATTTTCAGTTTCCATTAGAGTGCGTACATAGATTTTAAGTTTCCATTAGAGGGTATAGAGATTTTAAGTTTCCATTAGAGGTTACAAAGATTTTCAGTTTCCATTAGAGTGCGTACATAGATTTTAAGTTTCCATTAGAGGGTATAGAGATTTTAAGTTTCCATTAGAGTGCGTACATAGATTTTAAGTTTCCATTAGAGTGCGTACATAGATTTTAAGTTTCCATTAGAGTGCGTACATAGATTTTAAGTTTCCATTAGAGGTTACATAGATTTTAAGTTTCCATTAGAGGTTACAAAGATTTTAAGTTTCCATTAGAGGGTATAGAGATTTATACTCTTACATCTAATGATATTTTAACAATACATTTCTTTTTAGAGGACTAGAAATCCACGGATATTTTTGACACAGCATTTCACGTTAGAGCTCATAGAAACCCAAATCAAAAATCATAGCCTTAATGATAAATTCTCAGATTTTAAATTAATTAACAGTACATAATTTTCATATTATCTACTTACGAAGGACGTTCTAAAATCAATGTACATGTACTAGTCTTCTTCCATATTTATTCTTTTTATATTTCGCAATCTGTATCTAATCTAAGCTTTCACTACTATCACAGTTGTTGATACATCTTGTTTAGAGTTTATAGTTCATAGGTCAAGTGAAACGCAATTTTTTTTTATTTTTACAAATTCCTTTTATTATTAAGAAAACCGGGTAAGAGTAGGATATATCTACATGAAAGAATGTGTGTAGCATAGTCGTACGAATAACTAAAGTTCCACGTTTGTGAGGTTTGCAAAGTTGCTGTTTACAAAAAGAACAATTGCATCATCTACACCAGGATTTAACCATTAGTATTAGAATGCTGATTGGTTTGAAAATTTTCAAATTGTCGGAAGACATTCCTGTAAATAGATAGTTTAGAGCAACAGACTAAGAATCTACCCCTTGATCTGCGACAACTAATTTACAAGTATCTTTGTACAGATTGAAATGAACGCAAAGAACAAAACAACATAAAAGATTTTATCGTGGTATCAGAATGTTATAAGAAGACTGTTAAAATGTTAAAATAGTCAGACATCGGTGAAAAGCCTGCGATGACATTACATAAACATGCCATGCCACGACCGACCTCTATCATCAATGTTACACCAAATTCCATGGAAGAAAGTCATTTAAGCTGTCATAAATGTTACAACAAATTCCATGCAAGAAAGTCATTGTAGCTGCCATCAATGTTATACCAAATTACATGTAAGAACGTTATTGAAGCTGTCATCGATGTTACAACAACTTCCTTGGAAGAAAGCCATTTACACTGTCATAATTGTTACAACAAATTCCATGCAAGAAAGTCATTGTAGCTGTCATCAGTGTTATACCAAATTACATGTAAGAACGTCAATGAAGCTGTCATCAATGTTACAACAAATTCCATGCAAGAAAGTCATTGAAACTGATCAAGACTTAGCAGATTACTATGTATTTAAACTGATCCCACAATACAAGAAGATTGCTTTGAAGTTTGTACGTTATGTAATGTGTGTGTGTGTGTGTGTGTGTGTGTGTGTGTGTGTGTGTGAGTGTGGGAATCTTGAATGTCAACATAATCTTCTCAAGCTACTAATAGTCTTTTTTGTAATGTCTGATATTGACTCTCTATGTCCAGTGGAGGTAGTTGGTCTGGATAAGAGTCCATACTCAATCTTTTTTGTAATGTCTGATATTGGTTCTCTATGTCCAGTGGAGGTAGTTGGTCTGGATAAGAGTCCATACTCAGTCTTTTTTGTAATGTCTGATATTGGTTTTCTATGTCCAGTGGAGGTAGTTGGTCTGGATAAGAGTCCATACTCAGTCTTTTTTGTAATGTCTGATATTGACTCTCTATGTCCAGTGGAGGTAGTTGGTCTGGATAAGAGTCCATACTCAGTCTTTTTTGTAATGTCTGATATTGACTCTCTATGTCCAGTGGAGGTAGTTGGTCTGGATAAGAGTCCATACTCAGTCTTTTTTGTAATGTCTGATATTGACTCTCTATGTCCAGTGGAGGTAGTTGGTCTGGATAAGAGTCCATACTCAGTCTTTTTTGTAATGTCTGATATTGACTCTCTATGTCCAGTGGAGGTAGTTGGTCTGGATAAGAGTCCATACTCAGTCTTTTTTGTAATGTCTGATATTGGTTCTCTATGTCCAGTGGAGGTAGTTGGTCTGGATAAGAGTCCATACTCAGTCTTTTTTGTAATGTCTGATATTGACTCTCTATGTCCAGTGGAGGTAGTTGGTCTGGATAAGAGTCCATACTCAGTCTTTTTTGTAATGTCTGATATTGACTCTCTATGTCCAGTGGAGGTAGTTGGTCTGGATAAGAGTCCATACTCAGTCTTTTTTGTAATGTCTGATATTGACTCTCTATGTCCAGTGGAGGTAGTTGGTCTGGATAAGAGTCCATACTCAGTCTTTTTTGTAATGTCTGATATTGACTCTCTATGTCCAGTGGAGGTAGTTGGTCTGGATAAGAGTCCATACTCAGTCTTTTTTGTAATGTCTGATATTGACTCTCTATGTCCAGTGGAGGTAGTTGGTCTGGATAAGAGTCCATACTCAGTCTTTTTTGTAATGTCTGATATTGGTTCTCTATGTCCAGTGGAGGTAGTTGGTCTGGATAAGAGTCCATACTCAGTCTTTTTTGTAATGTCTGATATTGACTCTCTATGTCCAGTGGAGGTAGTTGGTCTGGATAAGAGTCCATACTCAGTCTTTTTTGTAATGTCTGATATTGACTCTCTATGTCCAGTGGAGGTAGTTGGTCTGGATAAGAGTCCATACTCAGTCTTTCTTGTAATGTCTGATATTGGTTCTCTATGTCCAGTGGAGGTAGTTGGTCTGGATAAGAGTCCATACTCAGTCTTTTTTGTAATGTCTGATATTGACTCTCTATGTCCAGTGGAGGTAGTTGGTCTGGATAAGAGTCCATACTCAGTCTTTTTTGTAATGTCTGATATTGGTTCTCTATGTCCAGTGGAGGTAGTTGGTCTGGATAAGAGTCCATACTCAGTCTTTTTTGTAATGTCTGATATTGGTTCTCTATGTCCAGTGGAGGTAGTTGGTCTGGATAAGAGTCCATACTCAGTCTTTTTTGTAATGTCTGATATTGGTTCTCTATGTCCAGTGGAGGTAGTTGGTCTGGATAAGAGTCCATACTCAGTCTTTTTTGTAATGTCTGATATTGGTTCTCTATGTCCAGTGGAGGTAGTTGGTCTGGATAAGAGTCCATACTCAGTCTTTTTTGTAATGTCTGATATTGGTTCTCTATGTCCAGTGGAGGTAGTTGGTCTGGATAAGAGTCCATACTCAGTCTTTTTTGTAATGTCTGATATTGGTTCTCTATGTCCAGTGGAGGTAGTTGGTCTGGATAAGAGTCCATACTCAGTCTTTTTTGTAATGTCTGATATTGGTTCTCTATGTCCAGTGGAGGTAGTTGGTCTGGATAAGAGTCCATACTCAGTCTTTTTTGTAATGTCTGATATTGGTTCTCTATGTCCAGTGGAGGTAGTTGGTCTGGATAAGAGTCCATACTCAGTCTTTTTTGTAATGTCTGATATTGACTCTCTATGTCCAGTGGAGGTAGTTGGTCTGGATAAGAGTCCATACTCAGTCTTTTTTGTAATGTCTGATATTGACTCTCTATGTCCAGTGGAGGTAGTTGGTCTGGATAAGAGTCCATACTCAGTCTTTTTTGTAATGTCTGATATTGACTCTCTATGTCCAGTGGAGGTAGTTGGTCTGGATAAGAGTCCATACTCAGTCTTTTTTGTAATGTCTGATATTGACTCTCTATGTCCAGTGGAGGTAGTTGGTCTGGATAAGAGTCCATACTCAGTCTTTTTTGTAATGTCTGATATTGACTCTCTATGTCCAGTGGAGGTAGTTGGTCTGGATAAGAGTCCATACTCAGTCTTTTTTGTAATGTCTGATATTGACTCTCTATGTCCAGTGGAGGTAGTTGGTCTGGATAAGAGTCCATACTCAGTCTTTTTTGTAATGTCTGATATTGACTCTCTATGTCCAGTGGAGGTAGTTGGTCTGGATAAGAGTCCATACTCAGTCTTTTTTGTAATGTCTGATATTGACTCTCTATGTCCAGTGGAGGTAGTTGGTCTGGATAAGAGTCCATACTCAGTCTTTTTTGTAATGTCTGATATTGGTTCTCTATGTCCAGTGGAGGTAGTTGGTCTGGATAAGAGTCCATACTCAGTCTTTTTTGTAATGTCTGATATTGGTTCTCTATGTCCAGTGGAGGTAGTTGGTCTGGATAAGAGTCCATACTCAGTCTTTTTTGTAATGTCTGATATTGGTTCTCTATGTCCAGTGGAGGTAGTTGGTCTGGATAAGAGTCCATACTCAGTCTTTTTTGTAATGTCTGATATTGGTTCTCTATGTCCAGTGGAGGTAGTTGGTCTGGATAAGAGTCCATACTCAGTCTTTTTTGTAATGTCTGATATTGGTTCTCTATGTCCAGTGGAGGTGGTTGGTCTGGATAAGAGTCCATACTCAGTCTTTTTTGTAATGTCTGATATTGGTTCTCTATGTCCAGTGGAGGTAGTTGGTCTGGATAAGAGTCCATACTCAGTCTTTTTTGTAATGTCTGATATTGGTTCTCTATGTCCAGTGGAGGTAGTTGGTCTGGATAAGAGTCCATACTCAGTCTTTTTTGTAATGTCTGATATTGGTTCTCTATGTCCAGTGGAGGTAGTTGGTCTGGATAAGAGTCCATACTCAGTCTTTTTTGTAATGTCTGATATTGGTTCTCTATGTCCAGTGGAGGTAGTTGGTCTGGATAAGAGTCCATACTCAGTCTTTTTTGTAATGTCTGATATTGGTTCTCTATGTCCAGTGGAGGTAGTTGGTCTGGATAAGAGTCCATACTCAGTCTTTTTTGTAATGTCTGATATTGACTCTCTATGTCCAGTGGAGGTAGTTGGTCTGGATTAGAGTCCATACTCAGTCTTTTTTGTAATGTCTGATATTGGTTCTCTATGTCCAGTGGAGGTAGTTGGTCTGGATAAGAGTCCATACTCAGTCTTTTTTGTAATGTCTGATATTGGTTCTCTATGTCCAGTGGAGGTAGTTGGTCTGGATAAGAGTCCATGCTCAGTCTTTTTGGTAATGTCTGATATTGGTTCTCTATGTCCAGTGGAGGTAGTTGGTCTGGATAAGAGTCCATGCTCAGTTTTTTTTGTAATGTCTGATGTTGGTTCTCTATGTCCAGTGGAGGTAGTTGGTCTGGATAAGAGTCCATACTCAGTCTTTTTTGTAATGTCTGATGTTGGTTCTCTATGTCCAGTGGAGGTAGTTGGTCTGGATAAGAGTCCATACTCAGTCTTTTTTGTAATGTCTGATATTGACTCTCTATGTCCAGTGGAGGTAGTTGGTCTGGATAAGAGTCCATACTCAGTCTTTTTTGTAATGTCTGATATTGGTTCTCTATGTCCAGTGGAGGTAGTTGGTCTGGATAAGAGTCCATACTCAGTCTTTTTTGTAATGTCTGATATTGACTCTCTATGTCCAGTGGAGGTAGTTGGTCTGGATAAGAGTCCATACTCAGTCTTTTATGTAATGTCTGATATTGACTCTCTATGTCCAGTGGAGGTAGTTGGTCTGGATAAGAGTCCATACTCAGTCTTTTTTGTAATGTCTGATATTGACTCTCTATGTCCAGTGGAGGTAGTTGGTCTGGATAAGAGTCCATACTCAGTCTTTTTTGTAATGTCTGATATTGGTTCTCTATGTCCAGTGGAGGTAGTTGGTCTGGATAAGAGTCCATACTCAGTCTTTTTTGTATTGTCTGATATTGACTCTCTATGTCCAGTGGAGGTAGTTGGTCTGGATAAGAGTCCATACTCAGTCTTTTTTGTAATGTCTGATATTGACTCTCTATGTCCAGTGGAGGTAGTTGGTCTGGATAAGAGTCCATACTCAGTCTTTTTTGTAATGTCTGATATTGACTCTCTATGTCCAGTGGAGGTAGTTGGTCTGGATAAGAGTCCATACTCAGTCTTTTTTGTAATGTCTGATATTGACTCTCTATGTCCAGTGGAGGTAGTTGGTCTGGATAAGAGTCCATACTCAGTCTTTTTTGTATTGTCTGATATTGACTCTCTATGTCCAGTGGAGGTAGTTGGTCTGGATAAGAGTCCATACTCAGTCTTTTTTGTATTGTCTGATATTGACTCTCTATGTCCAGTGGAGGTAGTTGGTCTGGATAAGAGTCCATACTCAGTCTTTTTTGTATTGTCTGATATTGACTCTGTATGTCCAGTGGAGGTAGTTGGTCTGGATAAGAGTCCATACTCAGTCTTTTTTGTAATGTCTGATATTGACTCTCTATGTCCAGTGGAGGTAGTTGGTCTGGATAAGAGTCCATACTCAGTCTTTTTTGTAATGTCTGATATTGGTTCTCTATGTCCAGTGGAGGTAGTTGGTCTGGATAAGAGTCCATACTCAGTCTTTTTTGTATTGTCTGATATTGACTCTCTATGTCCAGTGGAGGTAGTTGGTCTGGATAAGAGTCCATACTCAGTCTTTTTTGTATTGTCTGATATTGACTATCTATGTCCAGTGGAGGTAGTTGGTCTGGATAAGAGTCCATACTCAGTCTTTTTGTATTGTCTGATATTGACTCTCTATGTCCAGTGGAGGTAGTTGATCTGGATAAGAGTCCATACTCAGTTTTCATTCTGTGAAGATGGAAGAGTCGCACCAGATTCCATGTGTTGTCAGAGATTTACACTGGAAAGCACACCTTCAGTAAGAATTCAGATTACTCCATTCAAAATAAAAGTCAAGATACCTGGTAAGTCTGCCAAGAGAATGTACATTAGTCAACAGAATGTCCACGTCGTTAAAGAAAAAGAACCAATAAGACAGACTGTCCCAGGAAAAAAGAGAAGAGGCATTCAGAAACAGGAGCAGGCTAACTCATTATAATTAAGAAATCCAAAAAGGCGAGAGAAGCTGAAGAAACAGCAGAAGATGAAGAACCCATACCAGTTAAGAAATTCAAGAGTTAAAAAGTGGATTTTTGTCATGTGCATTGAAATTTCATTATGGTTCTAATTCAATATGATGAACCAAAACAATGCATCTGTTTGCAGATTTGTTCTTTTGGTGTTGATAAGATACTCAAAAGCTTTAACGAGCCAAAAAGGAAATAAACGAAGGAGGCGTGTTAAATACCTAGTGTCCGGTGTTGGACATTAGATGAGAAAGTGTTGATCATTTTACACTTTTCAATGGTTCGTAAGTGTGGTGTGCTGGTGAAATTTGGAAATTATATTATATTTTAAACATGTAATATCATTCACAATTTATAAAATTAATACAAACAAAGTAATACAATTATTTTGAACAATTTCTAAAAACAAATTGCAATTTTTAACTTTGTCCTAACATTTATGCCTCCACTAAAGTCTGCGACAATTTCAAAAAGTACAGCGTGTGTGTGTCAACATCCCTGCCCGTTTCGTTGAATAGTATGATGTAGGTTTTTTATTGTATATCTAAACGTGAGTGGTGGACAATATATAAAAAGTGTCGTGTTGAATATTCCCAAATATCTTTAACATTATAATTGTAGTAATGACCTATATTGCCTCCCAAATGTTAACTCATGGACAAAGTTTAGCATAGGACTTCTTGTACGTACCTACTGTGTCTTATCTTGAAGTTGAATCTATTAATGTATGTAACATCATTTGAGGTGAGCCACATCTAACAACGAAACAATGCACCTTCAATATTACATACAAGAAGAGGACAACATTGCTTTCTACATTGCTTCCTACCTGTTAAATCTGTGCATAATTTTTAAAACAGGATTTCCAGTTAAGGAATATATTGTCACCACATGTAAATCTGTTGTGTAATGTTAAAATCCACAGAGGCCACAATACATGTTCCAAAAGATTCGTCTAATTAGACCTCCATCGGGATTATGCCCTGCATGCAATCATTACATGGGGGGGGGGGGTCTTATGAGTTGCATAGTTGTTTCCTAACAGGATTTTATCATGTTGGTGAATTTTTGTGAACAGTAATTAGGTCCCAAATTGGCAGTTATTTTGAAATGAAGTTTGTTGTAAAGTGCACACAACGCCGCGAACTATTCATTAAACGAATCACTAGTTCTTGATAAAAATGGAATTTTCTTTACAAAAAAAGAGATAAAATAGTAAAATAGTGATCACACACAGAAACACACACACACACACACACATATATATATATATATATATATATATATATATATATATATATATATATATATATATATATATATATATATAAAATCTCTTTGTAAGTTTTATTTTCTCCTCCTTTTTAAAAAACTTACAGAAAACTAGCAAGCGTGTAACACAAAAATACCGGGGGTGCGTGGGCGGGGAAAGAAAGGAATGTACATGTGACATTTTTCCAGTAGGCCTTATAAAAGATCTCTTATCCGACTGCCACATATCGCTGATAAGATATTTTCTGCTGCTGTGGAAAACACTAAATTTTAGATTTAAAAATAAATAAATGCGAAATTATTAGGAATAGGAAACTACTACTACTACTACTACTAATAATAATAATAATAATAATAATAATAATAAGTAGAAAAGTTGCGATCAATGTGCTTCTGACATAATCCCGTTTTTTCAGCGCTTTCATTATAGGCGCCGGTGCAAAGTGTTCTGAAATTCCTAAAGACAATGTAACTGAAATGAGATCGATAAACTTCCCTTTTAATATTGAAGCTAGGCATGTCCGTATGGTAATGTATTGTAGTCCTGGAGTCACATTCGTTTCTGATACACAATTTGATAAAGGTTTTCGAAAGGGCGAATGACGATTTGGTGGCTTTTTTAACGAACAATTTTGTGTGGATCTACTGGTCTCATTCGAAAGTCTTGAGCTTGTAAAGCTTCTTCCTTGACGTCAAATTTTTACCACTTGACTCGATCGATTGTTCAGTGTCAGTCTTTTGACTTTGTACACGATATAAATTTCTCCCTGTCGGTCTCTTTATTGGTATGCGTAATTTTGGGGATCATCACTTCGCAAAATAGGATTGTGTCTTCTGGGTGCTCCTCCGTCCATGCACATAAGGACTTTCTCTTGCGTTCCTTTAGAGTATAAAAAGGATCAAATACATTTCTTTCTTTTTCCTCTTGTGCTGGTCTTCCTGTAGTTTATTCTCGTATTTTTGGATGTAGCATTTATGTTCAAAGTACGCGATTTAGTCACACAAAAAAATCATATTTCCTGAACAAACGTTTGCATTGGATTATTGCTTCCAATAAGATTTCTACAAACTCATTAATTCACAAGACCTTTCCTCTGTGGGACTTGTTTAATGCGATGTTGTTTATAACACGTAGAACTGACAATGATTCGCTTCCAAGATGAGAAATGAATTAATTCCTTTCCTTCGGGAATGCTAAACAATCCCTTCGTCTCTCTTCACACTGACTGTGACTGCAAAATCCTTGGTCACATATCTCACAATACTAATCTTGTGATACTATTAATAGTCTGAAAAAGTAATTGGTGATGATACACGTGAATGTATTTCCCGTTTGGGAAATCAAATCCTGGTAACTCCAAAGTTCTACGAACCAATGGAGTATATGTTTATAACGTATATCGAGGAACGAAAACATCTTAAAGTTTTTGCGTTTTAGGAATGCCACGCGCGGTCTCTTTAGATATGCCTGTCTGCTGTATCCGGAGATCTGCTTCTCTTCTTTGTTTGGCTTTGTCGGATTTTCGGAGAGATGCAGTTTTCCATTCTACGGTCTCGTTCTTGTCGATATACGTTCGACTCCAGACGTTTATCCTGGCTAAGCACATATTGTTAATTTGGACGACACGGCGATTGGTGCTGCAAAGGTCGTTCACCAGTAACACTTTCTTGCGTCCGCTACCTTTAGGAGGAATGTGGCTTTTCCATCGGTAATGTTAAACTCGTCATTGGATGCTAGACGTGTTGAATTTTGTTGATGACTTTGGATTGTATTAATTCTGACGGGATTACCACAAGTCGGTAATGAAACCTACTTCCCTACCTTATAATTTTGACTTGAAGTTCTTAAATTTTACCGTGTAGGTGTAAGCCGTCAGTCCAAATTTTCTGAAGGTGAGCTCTTGCGTCTCTCGAATGTGATAATAAGTTATTCAAGTAAATGGTTCAAATAAAAAAAAATTGGTGTTTTTTCGTCGTCAGGTAAGTTCGTTCAGTATTTACAAAATGAATGTTTGAGAAGTCTTTTGTTAAATATTAACAACAATTGAAGAACAATAAGCTGTACAAGACCGTTCGGAGATTGACTTATAGCCAACAGTAAATGTCAAGCAGCTGTTCCCACTATAGTCAGGATCAACCATATTGCATTCATTTATTTCGCCTAAATCTATTTATAACTGAAACTAATTTGCAAATCAAATCTTCCAGCTGGTGATTTGACTTTTCATGATGGAGTGATTTATCTGTGTTTAGCAGAAGAGATTTGCCACTAATTTATCTGCTTTTCAAGTCTATATGCCAAGCACTTTTATATTGCATGCATAGTATTCCGACTTCAGATTGTTGTAGTCTTAATTAGCTGGCCATCAGAGATTCATTACTGTATTTGCTCAATTCTTTATTTACTCCAATACCGATAGCAATGTTAAATTTGTTCATAGTCTTTGAACTAAATCTGTACCAGTTTATATTTTCATTTTTTTCTTTTGATTAATCATTAAGGCAGGACACAATAAATTCGTGATTTTGACTTTGTGATGACAGCAATTCCACCTCCGCGGGAGTGGCGGGGGAACGACTTGACGGAGTAACTGGCGGGTGTTAGATCCGCGCACTAGGGCTCATCGCTTGATGCTTTTAGGCATGTTTATGTCAGAAAAAAAGACGTCGATATTCTGATCGTTGATAAAATTAACTCATTATGCGCGCTTTTCGGGTGGTCCTACTGATTGGGCATTGAATAATGGAATACGCAAAGGTATCTCTTGGATAGTTGACACAAAGGTTGACTATTTAATAGGGATTTGAATTAGGTTATCTAAATTAACCGTCTAATATTTAAATTCTTGAGTCGGAAAAGGCATAAGGGAGATAACTTGAATTCTTCTTCCTGTTCTGCGCCGGTCAGCTTTGAAACAACGTTTCTTATTTCGCTTCTGTTTACATTTAAATAATGATGAATGTAGTCCCAGTTCGTTTAGAATAGAGCATAATGTAGCGTGGAGAGCCAAGGAGTGGTCATTTAAAGCAATTAATAAGGGTCCATCATAGCATAAATAGTTTGAGTGGCGAGTATCACGTGATGGCGCTTTGTTCAATAACAAAGTTGTAGCAGTGAAGCAAGACAGATGAGAAAAAGTCTAATTGTTCTCGTTTCCAAACTAACGAGATTAAGAAACACATACGAACTCAACAGCCAGTGCTTTATGAACACAATAACGTAGACGAAGACAGGCAGCAAGCACATATATCATGAAAAACGGCATTAAAACGGAACAGCTGCTTCAAGCCGGTTAAGCGATAGCGGCCATCTTGCCTATAATCAACATGAGTAAAGGAAAATCGCTGTACCATGCTTTTTGTCAATGACGTGTTGATTTGTGATCTTGCTAAATAACTTCTTACACTGAATTGACATTGACATGTAATGTCGCTTTTGCAATGCTTTCAGTACACGTTTCACACACGAAACACAGATTTGACGAAAGAAGTGAAAAGCTGCATGTGAGAATCCTCAAAAATACAATTTCTTTGCCTGCATAGTTATCTCCCACCGAGCAATACATGTTCCATTTTTTTCAGAAACTTGAAACTTTATTTACGAATTCATTGACAATAAGCTTACTGCTTATTTGAAATATAAAAGGTTTTAAGAATAACTGAGGTGTAATCACATATATCAAATTATCACGACTCTTGAAATAAGGAACAGAATAGATTGAAAAGCAACTGGCTTTGCAAAATTCAACAAATAATTAATTTATTTAACTAAAATAGGAAGTGAAAAGGGAAAAAAAGAATTTACATTATTGCAAATTAAATCCCAAATAATTAAGAGTCACTAATACGAGTCCTAATTAATAACGTTTGAAATGGTGGTATTCCCAATAATTTCCAACGCTGAAGGTCGTTTCGAGCGCCTGGTTCGGCCAATGAGGGTATGTGAGAAAGCTTGCCAATAGCTTCTCCTGGGTCGGTGGTACTTTCTGGGGTTTTCCAGGGTTCTCTCTCCACCATTTATACTGACCATCATGTATAGCCTATCTTGTTCTGAAAAATTGCGTTAAATCTACAGCAACAACAACAACAACAACTACGCATAGTAATCACAGTCTAGGTGTCTGTACACAGTAAACATATATAGGTACTACATACAAGAGACATGCTATTTATGCCCGATATAACACTGGCTACATACCCCCTGTTAGGAAGAAAATATCTTCAGATATTTAAAACGTCTTGTATTGAATATCTAAGAAGTGTAAAACTCGTAAAAAGAGCATTTTCTAGTACTATGTACCTTTCTTATCTACCGTAATGATACTACCGTGACAGCCCCAGTGGGGTGATCACTGCCATCAATGTATTCACCACTCTATAGCAACTGATCCAAAAATAAGGAGTATTGCTGAAATTTCAAACTTGAAATTAAAATTATAGGAATATTTTCCATACATGTACATCTTTCATTTAATACCTGTGAAATAACTTATATTAAATATATACTGTTAACGATTTAAAGGAGCTAAAACCAAAACAAAGTACCTAATGAAATCCAAACAATATAAGTGATTACGTGTTTCAGCGGGAACGTATTTAGAAGCAAATGCAGAAGTAAACCAAAGATAGTTGATAACGTAAAATATAAGTCCAACACAGATTTTCTATCCAATGCGGTGTCGATCCTGATAGAAATGTCCATGCTCACTCTTTTCTCGGTATCTGAAGAATCAGAAGAATGGTCAAAGGACATTGAAATTACCGGTTTAGTAAAATGACCGTAGCTAGTATGGACTGAGATATGAGTAGTTAAGGGGGGCACTTTACGGACAATGGGAATTAGCATTACAGACCCCCCTGGGTTAGATTACGGACAATGGAAATTTAACATGGCGAAAAATCGTGGGTCAGATTACGGACAAGGGGAATTAACATGGCGATAAATCGTGGGTCACTCTACGGACAAGGGGAATTTAACATGGCGATAAATCGTGGGTCACTCTACGGACAAGGGGAATTTAACATGGGGAATAGTTTGGGCTTGTTTAGGGACAAGGGGAATTTAACATGGGATTTTTTTTTTTTAAAAAAATTTTAAAAAAAGGGGTAGGCAATTCAAAGGCTATCTCTTTTCGAGATATATGGCTGGCCCTGAAAAGGGCCTTTGGGTTTTCTTCTGCTTCTAATTTCTTCTTTTCCTCCACCAACTTCTTATTTTATCTCCAACACTCTTTCTCTTCTTTTTTTTCTCCTCCTCTTCTTTCTTCTCTTCCTCCTCTTCTTCTTTCTTCCTCTTCTCATTTTCTTCTTCTTTTTCAATTTTTTCGTTCCATGTTCTTATTCTTATCTTTTCCTCTTCATCCTCCTTCTCCTCCTTTATTTCCTTCATCACACCACTAATCTTGTCCTTTGCTTTTCTTAAGTTGTTAATTTCCATCTTTACACGATGGGGACTATAGGAATAATGGTCTTCAACCAGTCTTATTAGCATCTGTTCCATTATTCCTAAGTTGTCTAATACGTCTTGCAAGGTTTGTATTTTGTCCATTTGGTTTGACGCCATCTTCTTTTTATTCTTTGCAGAATGGTTTGAACGACGAACACTGTGGGTTCTTATACTTAAAGCGCGTACGTGAAGGAAAACATCCCCCTAAAAACATAAAATGGCTCTTACCTAGATCATGACCCATCAACGCGCGGACGTGAATGAAAACATCCCCTACTTTTTCATTTCATATAATATAACCCCAACTATACTCTCCACATTTGCTAATAAACAATAAAGAAACCCATAATCTACTATTCACACCAACATACCTTTACTCTTACAAACACAAACACACAAACACATACCCTTACATTTTTTAAAAAAGAGTTAGTGTTTATATACACACTACTCTACCTACACACATTGGCAAATTAATCGTTATTTCTTTTCTAGAGTATTGGGTAGCCCTGAAAAGGGCTGTTTTGTTTGGAACTTCACGGGCACCTGGTTAATGGTGGCACCTTCCAGATCAGGCGCCACATACGCATCTTATCCCCCAGTTACTTTTTACCTTTTGGGGGGAGAGAGCAGAGGCAGGATATGTCGCTTCAGAATCCCAATTTTCGCTCTCTGGGATTTTGAAATTTCTTCTCTCCTTTTCCTCCTCCTCTTCTTTGTATCTTCTCTCCTCCTCTTTATATCTTCTTTCCTCTTCTTCTTTATATCTTCTCTCCTCCTCTTCTTTGTTTCTTCTTTCCTCCTCTCTTATCCTTCCCTCCTCGACAATGGCTTCCGCGGCCAGTTCATTTAATATGCGCCTGGCATATTCCAGATGCACATGAAGTTCCAACAGTTTCTCCAGTCTCGTGTTCATTTTTGGTGTTGATCAATCAACAAGGGTAGCTGGACTGCCGAACGAGTTTCAATTTATACTGAAAGCGCGGACGTGAAGGAAAACATCCCCCTAAAAACATAAAATGGCTCTTACCTAGATCATGACCAAAAACAACAACAACGCGCGGACCTAAAAGAAACACTCACTCACTTTTTTATGCTCCCCATCACTATTATAAAATTTTTTATAAATCACTTCAATAGACTATCCACATACTCAAATCAATCCAATCTAACCCCAAATATACACCTCAAACAGCCCAAAAAACATTATTTTAATCTACTATCCTCACCAACCTACTTTATCACTTACAAACACAAACACACCAACACATACCCTCACATTTTTTAAGAAAGAGATAGTGTTTATTTTCACACTACTCTACCTACTCACATTGGCAAATCGATGGTTATTTCTTTTCTAGAGTATTGGGTAGCCCTGAAAAGGGCTGTTTTTTTGTTTTGCTATGGCATTCTTTTTTAGTTTCTAAGAATGCGATGTCCTCTGAGGATAGACTTTCTGGCGATAGGTCTGCTTCTTCGGAAAGAGAAGAAGAACTCTTTGGTGTCGATACGACAATCGACAAAGCCTCTGTCAGGTTCAGGTTGCTGCTGCTGCTGCTGTTGTTGCTATTGTTGCTGCTGTTGCTGCTGTCCCTGAAGTCTGTACTTCTCTGTCCATTCTTCTTTTTCCCTGTTCACTTCTTCTCTGAAGAGCTCTTCTATCAGGTCTTCAGTGATTTTTAACATTCTCACATTCTCTATTTCTTCTGGCTTCGGTATCAGACTGTGTCTGACCCTATGCAAATTCACGTAGGCTTCGTTGAGCTTAGCTAGTTTGGAGCACATCTTCTTAGGAGGATGAGTCGACAATGGATGGTTAGACTGGAAATAACCCGGTTCTTATAGTGAAAGCGCGGACGTGAAGGAAAACATCCCCCACACGGTTTTCGAGTCGCAACGTTCAGTGAGTGTCATGAGAGGGATAGTAAGAAATGAAAGAGCATCAATCCAACATTCTTATAGCTAAACAAAAGACAAAAGCATTTTTTCAAAACACAACATTTTTATTCAAAAATCACTTAACACTAAACAACAACTCTAACATTTTTTAACAATAATCCAACACTATAACATCAAACAATTTTTTCTTCAAATTACAAACATATTTTTCTCAATTCACCATCTACTTTAAACAGGGCTGACAACGTTGTGAATGAAATTGTGATTTCCACTGTTGGAAATCATTAGGCCATTGATGGACACTACGTTTCCTAGCTTGAGATAAAAGATAAGCATAATGGTCACAAAACCATCGATCTACTTTCACATCGTTTCTAGCAGAAGAACGAGGATCGAAATGAGTCACTAAATGTTCTAAGGAATAGCCCAGGCTGCGATGATGCAGAAAATACACACAGTACTGTCCACACACCAAGGAATCTGTGCCTTGTAATTTCACGTTATTGAATCGGGTGGTTTGAGCATTTCTTCTCATAAAGTCAATGATATCGTCTTCCAAAGGGGGCAATCCGTACGAATCGAAATATTCCACACATCCTTCTTGAGGAAAGTAGACGGCTACCCAGTGGGTTCCTGGGAGATGACTGTCGTCCGTGTTGATCACGTAAGCTTGATGGTCTTTAGGTTTGCGATGAGGGAGTTCATCTTTAGCACAGACGACAGGATTCCAAGAAGACGTATACGAACTGTGGTTCAAAAGGTAATAAAGTTCCCAGGTATCCATTTGTGTTTGTTTTCTTCTTCACAGGTAATAATAAGTCGTCAATTCGATCCTGACTTTTTGCTTGAAAATGTCTGACGAATAAACGGTTATTCGTTCTGTTTCCTCACTCTGATTCAGGAGAGCTTCGATACGATGGATCTCTTGAGTGGTTAATGGTGGACAAGAATGTTCACGCAAGTCTTTATACCACTGGTGCAACACGTCTTTGTTTGAGATGAGACTCCAAGCTTCGTCCAGATACTCGTCCAATTTTTCTTCTTGACTTAACATCAGGCATTTATCGTGTTGAATTTGACTGGGATGATCGTTTTGACATCCATAACAATTTTTCTTGATCAATTCCGTCATTTTGTCAACCAAGTGTTTGGCAAAACAGGAGACTAAATGGGCTTCTTGTTCTGGCCATCTTGACTTCATCATGATCACTTCTTCTTCCACAGTCTCCTTACATTTCATGTCCAAAGTTTCTCCACTAGGTAAAGAGGGATAACAGTCTTCCATGGCTTCTAATAATCTAGAATGACTTCTCTCAAACTGTTGATTTCTATGGTATTATCGAATTCTGCATACAGGATGACGTTCACTGTCTGGTCCAGTGACTTTGCAAACTGAAGTTCCACACGAATCTGGCCTGATTTTATAGGGTGGAAATGTCCCTCGTCGCTGCCTTGGTCTGGAGTGAAATCGAAAGCCCACAAAGCGTAGCCTCCTGCATAATCGTCGTACGTAATGCCGTGACTGGTGTTGGTTCCTAACTGTCCAGTGGCTTCGTACAGGGACAAGTACGATCTCAAGTAATTCTTCTCGGGGTCAAATTTAGGCTCGAAAGGTCGGGTACACAAGGTCTTGCCATCGCGACTGACTTCGATCTTGGACACGCCAAAGTGTTGAAAGTTGAAAGGATTTTCAAGGAAGGCTCCGTTGAAGGCTGAATTCGAGACCATACCAAGGATCAAACGTTTGGGCAACTGTCCTTGGAACAGATGATCTTCGATTATGGATTGATTGTTACGGGGAATGGTGAACGTTTTCACTTCCACGCGTCGTATGGGATACTTGGCGGTCGTTCTGCTCAACGTTTGACTGATGTCGTTACCTACTTTGGGTAACACTTCTACGCGTCGTACGTAGAGTTTGGCTTCTAGGATTTTGCTTTTAGGAATGCCACCAGTAGTAGCATCATTATCAGCCAACAAATGGAAAGCGGTACTGCTGCGATTCAGTCTCAAGCGGACATTGACCCCGTTCAGCAAATATTTCTCTTGCAACCACATGTACAAATGCAAACGATCCATCAGTTCTAAACTCTTTCCACCTAGGATTTTCTTTCGTCTTTCCTCAAAACCGTCATTGTCTTTTTTAAATGTGTTAAACTCCTTCGCTTCGTCAGGTTCCCACAGCACACAAGCATTGAGATGCGTATCCTTGGCATCTATTCCGTACGTCAAGAGATTTTCCAGGTAGGCACGGTAAGGGTAAGTATCCATGCTGCTGCTGACCAGTTTGTTATTCAAGTACAAGTCCACTGAGCTGAACAAGGAATGCATGAAATTGTTGACGGGAGCTATATTCTCAGTGTCTTCTACTGCACCATTATCCTTATCTAGAACTTGGACTTTCAAGTACAAGTAACTGCTATTCAGATCGATGTAATCTTCGGGCTGTCCTTTGATTTCAAACTCGATGGGAGCAGAATCGGTCAGTGAGGAGACGGGGTGAAATTCCACCCATTGGGATTCTTGCATGGTCATCATGGTGGGGGGCATGGCAAACAGATCCAGTTCCGTCTTGGAACAAGCGCAAGACTCTCGGTGCATCATTTTTTTCTGTGTTTCAATAATCGAAAACGTCTAAGTCTCGAACGGTTCTTCTTTTCTTGGCCTTTCTCGCTTGAAGTCTGGTGAAAGGGTGTTTTCTTCTTTGTCGTCTCTTTCTGCCTTGTCCTTGTTGAATGGCTGATTCGGTAGCGTGCAGGGCATTTATAGGTGTGTCTCGTCGGCCCAAAATGTCTTTACCCGTTTGCAGCAAGACATTTTTGCCTGCCCTCATGAAGGCTTCTTTAGGGTTTTGTTTGTCGATGATGACATTTTGGAGAAATTCTTTGCCTTGCGTCAGTGCCGCATCTTTCAAGGCGTGCAATCCGCGTGTCACCATCGGTTTCAACACCGGGGCCACCGAACGAAAGGCCGATTTTAACATATCTCCTAAACCGTGTCCTCGTTGTCGAGCCACCCCTCGGTACACTGGATACATGACTTACTTACGAGTCGTGAGAGAACCGTTTTCGAAAATGGAGTTTCACCGTGACTTTTCCTTTGGTGAATGGAATATTTTGTCCCAAATCTCCTTTTATAGCAATGTTGACCGTGTCCAAATACGACTTGCTGACAGGCAAATAGTGAGGATGGACAAATTCCCGGTGGACGTGGTAAGTGTTTCCACCTTCCTGGTCATTGGTCGTGGTACTATCCACTTTGAAAGGAATGACACGCAGTAATGGCACGGAGGTGTGTCCCACCACGTTATACTCCACCACATCGGAGTACACGAACATCAAATTCAGTCCTTGGTTCAGTTCTACAGGGAATCGAAAGAACTTGTAAAATTCCGTATTGCTGTTGATCTTCGGTTTAAAATTTGGAGCCATGTTTGTGTCTCCACCTAAAATATCAAACAAGTCACGATTAAAACTGATGGACAACGTTTGGGTGTCCTGAAATTTCATCAGTAAGCGACGAGCCACTTTATGGTACTCCAGGGTGACACTTTTTTTGATTCTGTTCACGGCTTTGCCAAAGACTAACTCGAACCTCTCCGCAATGGTGTCCACCAAATGTTGGCCACTAAAATAAAACCCTGCCGGAATTTTCAAGGTGTAGATTTTGAAGTTTGAATTGATGGTGGATGTTGTTGTGATCCCTGAAAACCCGCTGATTTCATTCATGGTGTCTTGTAATTGTTGGTTTAGGATTTCGACCTCAAAAGTGTTTTGCGTTTCAGTGATGTTTTTGATTTGTGTAGGGTGAATCATTTCTACTAAAGCCACTTCCCAATGGGCTTCGTGATCTAAGGGGATGGCTTGAGGTAATTTGGCCGTGTAACAGCACAACGTGTTGTTGGGAAACACCTCCATGGAACTGTCACTGGGTAAGGTTAAGTAAAATTGGTTTTGGTGACTCATAATTCCAGAGTTCTGTGGCTGTCCGAGGGGTTAGTGGACGTCAGAGGCGTGTCTCCGCCCAAAATGGGGTTCTGGTTGTGGTTGTTGGAGTGGTGACTGGCACTGGCACTGGACACAACGTTTCCGTTCGAGGAGAATTTCAGGGAGGGATTGGGAAGCAGGTAACCGATGCAACTGCTCAATAAAATGGTCCACAATTGTTTGTCTCCTTGTTGCAAACTCAAATTGGCGATGGCTGCCCCGATGACACAATACACCACGAAGATTTGGCAGAAAAAGACGATTTGCGTTTTAGGCACACGTTCTCCACACCACACCCACAAGGGTTGTTTTTGTAAATCTTGCACAGAAGAACTAGGTGAAGAAGGAGGAGTGGTCGACGTAGCTGCGTCAGCTGTGTGAAAGGGCATGATGGTCACTTCTTCTTTTTATAATCGATGACTTGCGAAGCGTCGATCCAAGAATCGAAACTGGGTGGATATCCTTTCCAACGTACTTTGACTTCTTTGACACGTCGTTTGCCCACTTTACGGGTTCTGCGTTCGAGAATGCTTTCGATGTCGTACACGTCGTCTTCTTTTTTGGTGACACGTTGTAACTCGGGCAAATAAAACGTTCCTTTGAGTACTTCTCCGTTCATGTCTTCCAATTTATAGACGGCAGGATGACGGCCATGCACTCGTCCAGTGACACGAAACAATTCGGTGGTCCAGTTAGGTAAGTAACCTTTGTCGAAAGTGCGTTTGGTTTTGCCAATGCGCACCCAATCTCCTACGGCCAACTCTCCACTTTTCTTGGGGACAGCCCTCGTCGGGGACGTACCGAACAGGCGCTCGAACACCAGCACTTCGTTGTCGGGAGTCACGTCTTGCGGGGCACGTCCGATGCTTCGATGGTAAGATTGGTTGTACGCTTGCACCAGATGCGGTAAGATGTCGATGTACTTCAGAGTGTGGTGATGCGTAAAATATTTCCACATGAGTTCTTTCAAAGTGCGTTGAAAACGTTCCACGATGCTGGCTTTGGTTTCGGGATTCTCGGTGGTAAAAAAATGAATGTCACGTTTCTTTAATTCTTTTTGGAAAGCTTGGTTCAGAAATTCGGTGCCTTTGTCCGTTTGCCATCGAAGAGGGTGACGGCCACTTTGTTTCAACACTCGTTGCAGGGCTCGCACTAACTCGCTGCTCGATTTGGAAGTCAAGGGCACGACCCAGGCAAATTTGGAAAAGACGTCGATGACACAAAACAGATATTTGTAGCCACGATTGTAGCTGGCCAAATGAGAGACATCGGCTAAATCGGCTTGCCATTGATGATCGATGCCTTCCACTCGGGTGCGACTTCTGGCAAACTTGCGTCGAATGGGTTTGTGTAAAGTGTAGGTAGCTTGTTCTTGTAACCATCGTTGCACTTGAGGTAAACGGAGACTTTTCAGTCGCGTTTTGGCAGCACGATACAATTTTTGAACTCCTGCGTAACCTGCAGGATGCGAGGGATCGTAGTAAATGCTGGCTAAGACTTTTTCCATTTTTTTATTTTGTGTTGGTGTGTTAATAAGTCACCCACTCTTCGGTGATGCTACTTTGGGTGGGACGAAAGGGTGGTTTGGAAACAGATTTACGTGTCCGATGGGCTACCGGAGTAGAAGTCGAAGGTAGTGGTGGTGGTGGAGGTGGCAATGGAATGGCTTTGGTTTTCTTTTCTTTTTTCACTTCTGGTTTCCCTTCTTTCTTTTTCACTTCTGTCGAAGGAGGCGTGGACATCATCTTTTTAACCCAAGCTTTCATTTCTTCTCGTTGGGGTGTGGGGGACGGGGTCAACAAGGATGCTGCAATCTTACTCGAAATGGGAGCTGCTGACGGTGTTTGAAACACTTCGCGCATCTCTTCTTCCTCAGGTCTTTGTGGGGTAGCATCTCTGGTGACCCTTGGGGATGGTAGTGGTGGTGGTAATGATGATGATGATGCTGGACTTTTCATCAAGGTCTTAAAATCTTTCAGAGTGGGTAAAGCTGTTTCGTCTAAAGCTTTCTGGTGAAAGAGTTGCAGTCGTTGCAAGAGTTGACCGTACTTTTGCGATTTTTCTGTTTCGGACAAATCTTGGCGATCCATCAAGGATTGCAATTCGTGTTGTAACTGGGACATCTCGCTCAAATTGGGATTGGGAGGTAAATGCGGGGTGCGTTGTTCTTGCCATCGATGGTATTCCATCCATCGTTTGTAAGGCACTAAAGCTAGTTTTCGTCCTTCCATGGGTTGTCAGGGGTCGATTCTGAGATCTTGGGACTTCCGAGGGCCTTTTTATCTTGCTCCCACCAGTCCTCCCAACATGGTTCCCAAGACTCCTTTCAGTATGGGGCCTAACAAGAGAGGTAAAATGCCTCCACGTTGGACCAACATCTTCTTTTTTTGACGAATGGGAATTTTCTTTCGAACCATTTGGCGAAGAACGTGACGATGTTTGCCTAAGCATTGTTTCTGGTGTTTGGACAAAGGGATCGTGCCTTTCAAAACGTTCAAACAACATTCGCACACGGTATCGATGACCTCTTTGGAGGCCGTTTGAATGAGTTTTTTTCGTAGGGGTGAAGAAGCTTTGGACAGGACAGATAACATGTCCCCATGTTTAGCTAAACGTGGTGGCAGTCCTTTTCTTTTCTTTACTTGGGGTTTTCTGGAGGGTGACATTTTTGCTTGTGGGTTCCGGGACATTCACCGAACAGACACTAACGTCGATGACTTAACGCACACCCTTTTATCTTTTTTTTGGGACTATCGCTTTGTCATAAAGGTGACAATGTTTTTCCCAAAATCACCAAGGAATCCTCCCCTTTGTTGACGCCTCTTTTTCTTGGAACGACTGTGTCTTTTCTTAGGGTAATGTCGATGCTTGGCTAAGCGCTTTGTCGGATGACGCGTCTGCCTTTGTCTCTTTCTTTTGTGGCTTCTTGGAGGTGACATCTTTTTTACAAGTTCACTGATACCCCGACTTGGTCACAGGCTCTTTTTATACTGGAACGCGTCGCCACTGATTGTCTTTACGTTTTATCAGTTTGAGGACAGGCATGACACGTCGTGCAGGGGTACGCAACGGACTAAATCGAGCCAGTTCTTGCTTGGACAAATCCAGTAAACTTTGTAACATGCCCGATCTTTCTTGGACTTTGATTTTGGGAGAAGGTACTTTGTGAGCAGCAGCCACTGCCACTAAATTGGAGGGTCCTGCCACTGGGGAAGTTCTTTTGGGGGTCATCAACGGAGATGTTCTTGGTGTGATCAACGTCTCCAAGTACTCTTCAGTTCTGGGTGTCATCAACGGAGAAGTGGATGAACGTGAGGATGCCGGAGACGCAGTCACTGCCGTGGCAGGTCGTGGTTTGCGAGTGTAAGGTTGCGTCCTGGCCGAAGTGCCTCTCTTGCGACTAGTTTTCTTCTGTGGACTTTTCTTTTTCTGGGGACTTTTTCTCTGTTTCTTTTTCTGGGGGCTTCTTTTCTTTTTCCGGGGTGGTGGTGTCTGGTAAGAGGAGGGTCCTGCCACTGGAGAAGTTATTCTTCTTGGGGACCTAGTCTTTTTCTTTTTCTTCTTGGGGCTTCGTTGGACTTTTGTCTTGGGGATAACTTTGGGGGCATTAGGATCCCATCTTAAGAGTGAGCGAATGATGACCCCTCCTAGAGTACCGCTCCCTCCAGGTCTCAAAATGATTTGTTTTTTGGTTTGAGTGTCAATGCGGGGATCGGCCAGTTGGACCAAAGCGACTTTATTTCGATCGAAAAAGCGTTTGGTTTGATGAGGAATCTGAATGATTCCTTGGAGTAATTGACGTGCCGTCACCGTGAACCATCGTAAGACTTCTTTGAGACTAGCTTCTAAGACACGGGCTCGTGTTTGTGGATCTTTTTCTCGACTGATGCCATACAAGGCACGAATCAATTTGACGGGAAGATGCGACTGAAGGGACGTCATGTTCACACTGTGTGAGACAGACGAAAAAGGGTCTGAGGTTTTTATAGATTTTTTGATGGGGAGTGAAATGAAGTCGAGGACGGAGACGTGTACAGGACAGGCCCTCCGTCTTGGCACCAGTGGTGAAACAAGTGGGTACGAAATCGCAAATCCTCGGGGGTCGTAGGTTTCAAATCGACGAGTAAATAGGCGTGTGGCGTTTGAGTGGCATCGTCGTACGCCTGAGTCAGCCAAAGCGTTCCTAACTGTTTGGCTAAGACTTGCACTTGCGATTTATCTCGAGGGCTTTTAAACAAGACCACGTAATGCGCATTGAGACTGATGGTGCGATGGGCTTTACTTTGTTGAAACAAATTTTGGGTGATGTAAATGACACTGGCATTACGGTGATGCCCTTTGCGCGTGAACCACAATTTAATTTCTTCTTCGTCTTCTCCTAACATGTCGCCGAAAATGACCAAATGGGTTTGACGGGAGTCAGAGACGATGCCGTCGTCTTCTTTAGGAATGCCTTCCACAAACACGATGGAATCGCCTTGACTTTCTCGCAAGAGGCTGTACGCCGATTGCCACTCTTTGTAACACCACACGATCCGTTGAGGGGGCCGATCGATCAAATGATGTTTATGTTCGATCAAACGTTTGACGAATTCGGTTTTGCCTGAACCGCTAGGTCCAGCAGTGAGCATGTTAAAGGGATGGCGAAGATACAAAGCCTCCCAACTGGCACGATCTAAGTGTTCGTCGATGACTTTGACAGTAGAGGAAGAGGGAGCAGAGACAGTAGAGGTAGCCATGGTGTGAGAAATGTCACTTGTGACACGAAAACGAACAAGACAAGAGTTTATATACTTTTTCAGAACACGTTTATTGAATGTTTTTTTATCAAACATGAATACGAAAGACAAAAATACATAAAAGCCAAAGGCTTAAGTACAAGGATAAAAGGCACATAATAACGATGAACGTGGAATAAACACAAGTGTCTGTACAACAATCACATCTTTTGGGTAATGTTCTAACCAGTTCAACAGGGGGTAAGGTCACACAAGTGTCCTCCCGAAAGGGTCTTTCAGGTCTGTCCACGACAGTCCTGTCCTGGGTGACGGGTTCTTCTGGCACCGTCACTAACACGGGTTGAAAAGTAACTTTTTTCCTTGAACAACTCTCGTGCATACTGGGCCACTTCTTGGGTCCAAGCCTCAAAATCCCATTCTTTCCAGGCACGGACATCTGTCCAATGGGGATGTAAGTCACAAGCTACACACACATCGTCATACACGTCTTGGGTAGCTAAAAGTTGACGAATCTTTTTTTCCCGTAGAGGTCGAGAAGTATCCAGATGAAAACGCAAGGCTTTGAGCAAAAGGAGTTTTTCGTGACCATTTAAGACCATGGAGGTGGTAAGTACTGATCGTAAAGAGTCCACAAAGAATCGGCTGGTAAACGAAATCCCAAAAAACAAGTCACTAAGACACACACCACTTGTCGTCCCAAATTGAATGGATACAGTTCTTGTAATAATCGATGGTAATGATCCACGGTTTGAATATGGTCATTGAGTTCCTTCCACGGAATCTGTTGGATGACATGTGACATAAGTCGTGGCATGGCAGCCTGTTTTTATAGTCTCTTTGTTTCGGAAACAATACACGTACTTTCTAGCCAGAGATCTTCGTTCTCCAGTAGGGAATCTAAATCTTGCATACTGTAACCGAAACTTCAGAGTTCGTTTAGAAGTTTCCTCTTCCTCTAAGTAGATTCCACGTAAAATATGTTGATAATCCTTTAACTTGTCTTCCTCAATGTATTGCTGTAGGTGAATCTCGAAGTAACCAAAATAATGAACATTTCGATCATTCACTAACTCAAAGTGTTGAACAAGGTCTGACCACTGAAACAATTTCTGACGAATCAGTTCTCTTATACCATTCAGGTACCAGTGGTTAAAGATCTGGTGACATAACGGATGCAATTGTTCTTTACGTTTCACTTGTATTTTCACCAGCTCTCGGTAAATGCGTTCTCTCAACTCCACAGGCAAAGCACGAATGTTCTCTAGCAAAGTATCCATGAATAGGTCATACTAAATCCTCTTTGGTCTGACACAAGAAATGTACTCTTTGCACAAACATGGTTTCACTTCAGTGTCGAATTTAAATCGTTGAGTCACTAATCTACACATTACAATTCGTTCAGAAGTTTCCTCTTTCACTAAGTTGACATTGTGTTCAAGATGTTGGTAATTCGTTAACTCTTCCTCTGGAATTCGATGCAGTACGTTTACAATGATGTAGGTAGAATCGTCCATACCAAACCAATCCTTTTTAAAACTAGAGGATCGTTGATCAATGTCTGTCCGATGGAACACTTTCAATTGAATCAATCCTTGTATAGCCTTCAGGTACCAGTGGTTCAAACACCGGTGACGTAACGGATGCAATTGTTCTTTACGTTTCACTTGTATTTTGACCAGCTCTCGGTAAATGCGTTCTCTCAACTCCACAGGCAAAGCACGAATGTTCTCTTGTAAAGTATCCATGAACAGATTATTATTATGGTAAGAAGTTACTTCAATGTCTCGGTCCCACTAAGGGTAAGTAATGACAATTCGGTGACCATCGAGCATGTTCTACGTAGGCCGAATCTTGCGGTTCCCAGTGGTGAAGTGTCACATCGCAACTGAAGCACCTGACTTTATCTCCTTCGCCCAAGTAGAAAAATCCCGCTCTGGCAATTTCTTCGGGGGTCGGTCCTCCCAGATACTTTGGCCATTTTCCTTTGAACGATTGAAGACGATTTTCAAAGTCGCAGTATTCCGACAAACGCACAGGAAACGAATATTCGTTTTTCACAGGTTCGTTTCGATGAGGGTTGAGTGACATGGGTAGGAGTTTGCTCAAGGCTGGATGACATCCGTAGGGGGGTAGACGTGAAGGTGAACATTCCCCTTTAAACCCGGTAAAATGTCTAAGAGGACGAGCGGCATCACTTTCGCATCCCTCAGGTTTGACACGCACAACATCACTTTCCATGACAGGGGCAGTGAGAACAAAGTTCCCATGATGCTTTACGGCATCGCTCAGGTCACAACGTACAGCATCGTATCCATCGCAAGGCTCACAATCGCACTCGTCTGCAAACTCCGTTACGCAATTACAATGGTAACCACATGGACAATCGCAGTTTCCTTCTGGACATTTTCCGTCGCAATGCCTGGGTCTTATCCATCCAGTATTAGTCACACTAGAGGAAGATACAACTTTTTTACAATCCCCAAACTGGAACGATGTCTCTTTCAAAGTATTCATATTGTTCGCTCGGTCTTGGTAGTCCCAATGAACTATCGATCTTGCCTAGGGTTCCTTTTTATATACAGACCAATACCGACGTGACCGTACGGTAAGGTGAAATGATTGGGAAGTCGCACTCGCTTCTGGTACACGATTTGATAAACTTTTTCCAAAGGTCGACTGACGATGTGGTGAGTGGGTAAACGTACAATCTTGTTCGGTTGGTAAGTGGTCACTTTAAAGTTTCCATCCTCTTCCGATTGCAAGGCTTCTTTCAATACCCCAAAGTTGACCACTCGACTGGTACGATGATTCAGAGTCAGTCCTTTCACTTTGCACGTCGTGTGCACTTCTCCTTGTTTGTCCCGGTATTCGTAGCCGTAATTTTTGGGACCGCCACTGACGAAACTTAGAATCTTGTCGTCGGGATGCTCGTCTGTCCAGGCTCCTAAACGGTCTCCTTCGATGTCAGGGTGATGTTGAATCGGGTGATGGATGTAAATGCAACTGTCCGTGTCAAAGTACAGGACGCGTTCTTCTAACAGTTCTAAAGCTTCGTACAATTTTAAGCGAGCATGGGCTGTCACGTAAGCCGCAATGATGACATTTCCAAAGGGGTCGTCTTGTACAAAGTCCAGATCTTCTTCGTAATTGACTAAGATCAAATCCTCGCGAACGACGTCCACGTGTTTCATGAATTTGGTTTTGTCGTGAATCATCTGAAAGTAGCGGGAAGGTTCTGTCAAATATTCCGTCTTGGGTAAACACGGGCGTTGTGCCATTTTACCCCACAAGCAATTTAACATCACTTTGGCAAACGATCGCCTGCCTTCGTTTTTCTCGATGTGGTCTAAAGTGATGCCTTCTTGTTCGTAATATTTCTCTTTGAATTTTATTTGGTCTTCGGGAGTGTGACACCAGGAAGGATAGCCGCTGGCTTCTTGCTTCAGTTTCAAAAAGGCATCCACGTAGTCGGCGAAAATGCCTTTCTGAGTAGGGTCACCCTTGTGGTAATGTTGTGTCTTGGGAAAGTGGCAAATTTCGTACACTTCTAACAGTTGGTATCCCATGTCCAGAGCTTTGAACAATTCTACGCTGACCCAGGTTCCCGTCAAGGCCCGTTCTTCCTGGCTGTGCTGACAAGGTTGGTCTTGGTTGCACGTTTCGGCACAAGTACGGCACAAGGGAAACATCAGTTTGCCTTGACAATGGTGAGGTAAGACGGGATGGTATAGGTTCGTGGGAGGCAAAACTTTGCACTTGATCAAGCCTTCTTATTGTCGAATGTTTTTCAGGTCGATGTGTTCCGTCAGCAATTGCGGGTGCCCTACAGGAAAGCGACAATATTTGCACACGTAGGGATACAGCGAACACACGTCCAAGTATTTGATTTCTTCTCCTTTCTCTTCGTCGGCTTGGTACAGCAAACAGGTGGCATTGGTCCTTCCTCCGTACAAACTATCCCTCGGGTTCAGCGGGTCCATGAACTGGTAACTTTCCACGAGGCGTTTAAACTCGGGATCGGTTTTCAAACGGTGATCGTACTCGTGTTCCCACATTTCCACCACTTGGTATCCTTGCTGTTCTAACTTCAGGCGCCGCTGACAAGTGTCCTGGTACAAGTCTTCCATGGTTCGTTGCAAAAACTGATTTTTAGTGCCACGGTCAGGGTAACAGACGGGACATCCGTGAAATAAGCAACCGTTAAACTCGTACACGATCTTGGGGTTTTCTAAGTCCCAGCCATCGACCGAATACGTTCCGATGGTCTTTTCGCCCCCTCCGTTGCGAGCATGCTGAATCCACTTGTCTTCCTTGTCACACAAGTAATGTAACCAGCGTAAGGCTTTGACCGAGTATTGACGTTTGACAAAGTGGGTCGTTTGAGGGCTGATGACAGCCACGGTGTTTTCAGGCATGAATCGTTGGCGGTACACTAAGGAACACGCTTTGGCAATGGTGCAAGCTTCTTTCAAAGGATCGACCCCTCCGTGTTCCATGAACAGTTCTCGAAATTTTCCACAGCAACGCCGTAAAATGTCCACGTCGGAACGACAATACTTTAGCATTTCTTCCTGAAAGTCGAAAGGGTCTGAGGCGTGAGCCTGGTACCAAGCGTAGAAAGCTTCTCGTTGTTCGGTACGCATGTTGTCGGGGTCGTAATAGTGAGCCTCAGGTAAATGGGGTAGAACGGCGTGTTGATTGGCTTCCGTATTGAAAAAGTGTGGAAAGTACCCTTTAGCCATTTCTGTCATTCCAAACGTTTTAGGCATTCGACTCAAAGGCATGGCCAAGTAACTCATCGAATCTTTAAACTGTACTTGTCCCACTTGCATGAAAATGATTTTGGCTCCGTTCAAAGTCACTTTAGGACGCTCGGTGCCTTGTTCCGTATAGTACCTCAAAAGAAACTGTCCATCGTATCCGGAGAAATTGTAAGCCATCACCGTGGCATGACGATGACAATCTCCGTAACGTTCGATATCCTCTTGGCTCCACGTCTTGTCGACGGGGTCTAAGACCCATTGGGCAAAATCGGCTAACGTGTTTGGCCCCCGAAAGATTTTTTCACGTCCTCCGGGAATCTTGCTGCAGTGAGGGCAATGACTGAAGATAGGTTCTTGAATGCACTTCTCGCACGCTCGATGAGCCACGCAGAAATTAGGAATGTGAATGCCGGTCTCTTGCATGCATTCGAAATCGAAAAAGATGAAATTGCCTTTCTTCTTGTGACCGTCCTCTTTCTCTGGTGGGGGTTGGTATTTTTGCACGTAACATTGGTGTTCCAAGTCCACGATGCGGTGACAAATGTGACATTTTTTCTTTCCTGAACATACGTGTGCCTTGGTATTATTGGTACGTATGACTTGTTCACACGTAGAGCACAATCTCAGCAGTTGACAAGCGCATTTCTTCTGTGAACCTTGCGTCTTCAAATGTTGTTGGTAACAGGTAGGGCTGACAAACGTGCGCAGACAAGTTGAACAAGGCACTGGTTCTTCGCTCAGACAGGGTGAAGAGGCCAAACATCCTGTGCATTTCGATCCGCAATGCTTGTGTTGCTCTCGATTGTTATAACCATGGTCACATTTCTCACAGTAATAACTGTATCCCAGGAATCCAGTGATAGTGGTAATCGTATCGAAATGGTCATCGTGATAATAGACATGAATGTATTTTCCGTCCTTAAAGTCTTGCCCTCGAAACAATAGAGGTCCGCGCACTTCTTGAGGGTGCACTTTCAAGGTGTATCGTGGAGCTAGGACATCTTGCAATTTTTGCATCTCAGGAATGCCGCAGGGTGTGTCTTTGGGCAGTCCGGCTTGTTGTAACAGGAGTTCTGCTTCATTTCGTTGTTTGGCTCGGTCGGAACGTTGAATAGTGTCCCAGGTTCTTTTCCATTCTACCGTGTCGTTCTTGTTGGCATAGGTTCGTCCCACCACGATGGCACGGGCTAAGCACATCTGGTCATGAGGGTTGTCAATTCGGACGAGACTCTTTTTGGTGTTGCGAAGGTCGTCCACCAATAACATCTTTTTGCGTCCTGTCCCTTGAGGAGGAGAGACGTGGGTCATGTCCAGTGTGGCTTTACCATCGGTGATGTCAAACTGATCATTAGATTGTTGTACGTGTTGAATCTTGTCCATGACTTTGGAAGCAGTCAATTCTGCAGGGGTGCTAAACTCGATCCAAACAGGGGATTTCAAACCGTCGTGTTGTATGGAAAGTCTCAAGCGATCGTCTTCTTTGGGTTGACATTGTCGCTTAAGTGCAGTGAGCAGAGAATCCCACACTCCGGTGATGAACCCTTCTGCTTTCTCTAACGGCACTTCGGACTTGAAATCTTTAAACTTCACCGTGTATTTGTAAGCCGTGGTTCTAAATTTTCTAGAGGAGCGCTTTTCCGTCTCTCGAATGGAATAGTATTTTTCAGGGTTGACTAAGGGTGGTAAACTTGGTTTAGAGGTTTCAAATTCTGGTTCACTCATGTCCTCTTCAAAATCACTGGCATGAATTTGTGCCAAGATTTCAGCCCTGGTACGAGGCGATAGATCACGTTTCTGCCTCTTACTTCTTTCTTCTTTCTTCTCGAATGAATGGGATCGTTTCATCTTGAAAGCAAAAAGTCAAATGACTCAAGTTCAAACACCATAAGCTACTTTATAGTCATAGCAGACCAGCGTATATAAAAGGGTGTGTGTCTTGTCCTTTCACTATTCATTTCACTCTCAAGCCGAGCACAACGATGGAAGAGACTAACCAGATGGAACGTTTCGTCAGAGCTTTGCGAGGGGTCATTAGAAAATTCTCTTCAGACCAGCCTACGGACTACTCTCCTTCCTTTAGAGATAAAAGTCAAGATACTTGCTATATCTGTCAGAAGAAAGGGCATTGGTCTTCAGAGTGTCCAGACCGTGAAAAAAGAACAAAAACAGGGACTAAAAAAGACAAAAGTCAAGATACCTGTTATTATTGTAAAGAAAAAGGACATTGGTCTCCAGATTGCCCAAAAAAGAAACAAGAGGAGTCAGAAGAAAAGAAGGATTCTTCAGAAGAAGAGAGGAATTCTTCAGAGGAAGAGAGGGATTCTTCTGAGGAAGAAAGAAGACAGGTGAAGAAAAAGAAACAGGAGAAAAAAAGAAGAAGGGAAGAAAGCGAGGAGGAAGAAGAGGAAAAGAGTGTGACGGTGAAGAAATTCAAAAAACAGAGAGACTAAACAAGGAGAAAAGAAAAAATCAATGAACTTTTTATTAAAGTGTTGAGTTGTGAATTGTGAATTGGATTGTAAAAAATGGAGAAAAGAATAAATGAATGATATAAGGTAAGAGTCTTTGAGTTTTGATTTTAAAATAAGAAGCTACACTCACGCACTCATACACAGACACGTACTATAAGGGTAAAATGGGTGGGGTTTATTTGTGACTTATTGGCAAATTGAAATTGTATTTCTTTTCGAGAAATGTGGGTGGCCCTGAAAAGGGCCTTTTTTCTTTATGGTGCAGGGGTGAGTTTAAGCAATCAATTTTAACTGCCTTAAGCCTTTGCCACGGCCAAGGCCTACTTCTGGACTGCGTAATGATGATAATGATTGGGTTGAAATCACTAAGGGTGGTACGGTAGGCTTAGTCACAGGGTTGACGTGTTTAGCTCGGGAAGGTCGTATTCTCTTCGGTCGTGATAAAGAAGTCTGATACATTTGTTTCAGACTTCTTAACTCCGCTAAAATGTCCAACAGTACCGTGACCGTTTGATTTTCACCCTCTTGTTTCTTTGCTGCTACTTCTTCTTGCTGTTGTTTTTTTCTTACCTCTTCTTCTTGTTGCTGTTGCTGTAAGAGAAAAGCCTGTTCCGCTTCCTTTTGTCGTTGTATAAATTTCTCCAATTCTTCTTTCTGTCTCTGTCTAAAATTCTCCACTTGCGGTAATGAAGAAGGTAACGAAGGTTCCGGAACAAATTCTTGCGAGGAGAGAAAATCGACAAAATCCCAATTCACCTCTTCTGAAAGTAAGTCCGGGTTCCCTTGGGCGGTCTCCCCTGCTGGTGCACCCCATTGGATCGTTTTCTGAGTTTCCGTCATGTTGAATCACTGTCGCATAGATTGACTGCACACAAGCGCTAGCGAATCTATATAGACTACGTGACGTCACAGACTGCTCTCTTCGGATTGGATGCGGGCTGACTGAATTCTGTAACGCGTGTTCGGATTGGTGAATGAACTCAATCCGTTTCAATCCTTTCTGTCCCTATAAATAAGCGCAGTTCACTGCATTGATTCACCTATTGTAGGAGCCTCAACATGTGGACCGACGTTGAATCTTCAACCCTTGTGTCAACAATGATGTTCAGGACGGACATGCTCATGTATGTCCGATCCAAGTGGACCGTTGTCCACAGGACCAGCAGCAGCCTGTGGATAAGAAGAGTCTATATAGAGAGACAAGGTTGCCTCAAGAGGACTCTGATGTACGGCCCTGCTGTAAGACGAAGTTTGAGGACAAGAAGATGTCGCAAATGCCCTTTATGTTAAGGGCATATTAACATAAACCAAAGGCCCTTTTCAGGGCCAGCCATATTTCTCGAAAAGAGATAGTCTTTGAATTGCCTACCCCTTTTTTAAAAATTTTTTTAAAAAAAAAAAATCCCATGTTAAATTCCCCTTGTCCCTAAACAAGCCCAAACTATTCCCCATGTTAAATTCCCCTTGTCCGTAGAGTGACCCACGATTTATCGCCATGTTAAATTCCCCTTGTCCGTAGAGTGACCCACGATTTATCGCCATGTTAATTCCCCTTGTCCGTAATCTGACCCACGATTTTTCGCCATGTTAAATTTCCATTGTCCGTAATCTAACCCAGGGGGGTCTGTAATGCTAATTCCCATTGTCCGTAAAGTGCCCCCCTTAACTACTGATATGAGAAGTCAGATTAATAAAAGAAAGCAGCAATTTCCTACGTAACGTTCTAATTACTCCTTTTATGTATCCTTGTCTTGTCTTTGAACATAATATACCAGTATGTCTTCGTTGTGTTGTGCAACCACCAAATGCTCAACCACCAAATATGGTTCTCGATCCCATCTTTTCCCCAGCTTATGTTTCCTTTTTGATGACCTACTTTACGAACAAGCTCCAGATTCCCTGGTTCTAATTTGGACTTCTTACTCATACAGCTTGTTTGGCGCAGTCTTTTTTAAAACTCTTAGGCAGCGGCTTTATTGGAGAACTGGAGACAGTGTTTCAATTTGGAGGCATAAGTGAATGGACTGGCAGCTCCCTCATCTGCTCCTGTGTCGAAGTCGAGAAAAGCATCTTCTAATATCATAGGATGACATCCAAACATGAGATAGTGTGGGGTATAACCTGTTGCGTTGCCTCTAATAGCATTATAGGCTTGTATTAAAGATGCAACATATGTCTTCCAATCCATCTTCTCATAGTTTTCCAGCGTTCCGAGCATCTTCAATAGTGTCTGATTGAACCGCGCACAGCTGCAGTCACCATTGCGTAATAAATGGTTGTTCAGGACCTTTTAGTACAAGCCACTCAACAGTTTTTATTTATCGTACGACTTGTAAAGTCATTCCCTTGATTGCTATGGAACCTCTCTGGAAAGCTATAATATCCGATAAAGGAATCATATAGGGCTCAATCGGTGGCACTCTGATTTATGCATTGACTGCATGAACATACCTAGCGAAATGATACGTTATCACTAGGATGTGCTCATAACCATTCCTTGATTTATCAAAGAATCCAAAGTTTATACAACCTAACTCCATTGGCCTAGAGGTCAGTATTGTTATCAGTTCGGCTACTCGTCTGAGTGGGGTCTTGCGTTGGTTACAGTGATTGCAATGTTCGATCAAACTGTTAACGTACCTTTCACAACCAGGTCAGTAAAATCGCCGACATGCCAACCATATGATCTTTACTTTACCTGGATGGCCGATATCCCGATGAACACCTTGAAAGGCAGAATTATGTAATCTTACTGGATGACTGTCCATGCGAGAGGTTCCATAAAGAATGGCATCCCTTATAGAGAAATGTTTATATTCCTTAAGATATCTCCGGACTTCAAGGGATTCGTTACCCTGTCTTTTCTCCCTCGGTCGAGACCCTTTCACCAAAAGATCAATCACTCCAGCAATTGTCCTGTTCTTTGCTTGTTCCTTACTTCAATCTATGTTATGGAGTTGAAAAGATGATCTGATATCCTCACCTACCGAATGAGGAAGGATAGCATCTAAGATGCTATTGAAAGGAACAGAAATACTATTGTAAGTAACAGAGATACTATTGAAAGGAACAGAGGCAACTGTTGCATGTGAAATAGCATTCACAACATTCTTAAATACGACTTCTCACCTACTTAACGCATCGGGATCATTTTTCTTCTAGGTAAGTGCGCAAATGCCAAAATCAAAGAGAGAAGCTTAGTAGCATCTAATTTGGCAGATTTGTAAGTGGGTTGCTATCAGTCTTGAACAAAAACGTGCTACCATCATGGAATTGTTCGGTCATACACCACTTTAACGCCAGGAATTTTAATATGTGGGGTGGATACCTTCATTTACTTCTTAAACCACGTGATGCATAGGTAATGGCTTGCAAGACGTCATTTTGCTTCTAGTATAGGATGGCTCCCAGGCCATATCAAGACGCATCTGTATACACCTCAAATGGCAGTGAATAGTCTGCATATGCTAAAGTGGGTGTAGATCTCAGATGTTCTTGCATAAGGTCAAAGGACCTTTGTTTGTCTGGACACCAAGTCCACTCAAGAGTTTTCTGGACCATCTTACTCTTCGTCTTAGTCTTAGCACTGCCAAGGAGTTGTTCATGGATGCCCAAGCTGTGCATATCCCTTGATAAAGCGACTAAACAATCCAGTAAACCCAAGGAATTGTCTTAATGACTTAATGTTTTGAGGGACAGGCCATGTTGTGATCTCCAGGTTTAGTAGCGTCAGGTGCAATGCCTTGGTCTGATATGACGCGCCCTATGTAGGTCAAAGAGAATATGAAAAATTCACATTTTGAGGCTTTCAGGTGCAATTTATGCGTATCCAGATGATGTAGTACCGATTCAATCAGTTCCAGGTGTCATTCAAAGGTCTGGGAGAAAATTAAAATGTGATCAAGGAATATCAGGCATCTCAAGGAATGACTTACCTATTCCCCATACACTTCTCCGTTAACCTTCTAGAAGGTTGCTGGGCGTTCGTGAGACCATAGCCCATACTCTTCTATCCATTAAAGCATAGATTTCACACACTGAAAGCTGTTTTGATCTTATCTTCTTCTGCGGCTTCAACTTCTCAATATGCAGAAGGAAATTCGAGCTTACTGAAGAAAATAGAAGCCAATGGCGTAAGCAAACCTAGGTAGCAGATATTCGTCCTTCCTAGTTTTGTTATTTAACTTTCTCCAATCAATGCAGAAGCTAAGGGCACCATTTGACTTTCGGACAAGTACTGTGTGGATAGTAGATTTTGTGGTTTGTTTCTGCTTCTCGGCGTGTGTGGATAGTATATTTTGAGTTTGGTTTTGCTTCTCGGCGTGTGTGGATAGTAGAGTTTGGTTATAGTTTGGCTTCTTCGCGTGTGTGGATAATATAGTTAGGGTTTAATTTGGCTTCTTGACGTGTGTGGATAGTATATTTTGTGTTTGATTTTGCTTCTTCGCGTGTGTGGATAGTCGATTATGGTTATGATTGTGCTGCTTCGCGTGTGTGGATAGTAGATTATGGTTATGTTTTGGCTTCTCGGCGTGTGTGGATAGGTATCTTTTGAGTTTGGTTTTGTATCTTCGCGTGTGTGGATAGTAGAGTTTGGGTTTAAGTTTGCTTCTTCGCGTGTGTGGATAGTAGATTATGGTTATGATTGTGCTGCTTCGCGTTCGTGAATAGTAGATTATATTTGTGTTTTGGCTTCTGGAGTGTGTGGATAGTATATTTTGAGTTTGGCTTTGCTTCTTCGCGTGTGTGGATAGTAGATTATGGTTATGTTTTTGGCTTTTCCCTGTGTGTGGATAGCATAGTTTGGGTTTGATTTGGCTTCGCGTGTGTGGATTGTAGATTTTGGTTATGTTCTGGCTCCTTCGCGTGTGTGGATAGTATATTTTGAGTTTGTGGATAGTATAATAAGGGTTTGTTTTTCTCCTTCCCCTGTGTGGATAGTAAAGTTTGGGTTTAAGTTTGCTTCTTCGCGTGTGTGGATAGTAGATTACGGTTATGTTTTGGCTTCTCGGCGTGTGTGGTTAGTATATTTTGAGTTTGGTTTTTCTTCTTAGCTTGTGTGGAGAGTAGATTATGGTTATGTTTTGGCTTCTCTCCGTGTGTGGATAGTATAGTTTGGGTTTGATTTGGCTTCTTCGCGTGTGTGGATTGTAGATTGTGGTTATGATTTGTCTCCTTCGCGTGTGTGGATAGTAGATTATGGTTATGTTTTGGCTTCTCTCCGTGTGTGGAAAGTATAGTTTGGGTTTGATTTGGCTTCGCGTGTGTGTGGATTGTAGATTGTGGTTATGATTTGGCTCCTTCGCGTGTGTGGATAGTATATTTTGAGTTTGTGGATAGTATAATAAGTGTTTGTTTTTCTCCATCCCGTATGTGGATTGTATAGTTTGGGTTTAAGTTTGCTTCTTCGCGTGTGTGAATAGTATATAATAAGTGAAGTGAATGTAAGGGTCATTCATAGGCCTCGAAAAGAAATGACTTTCATGCCTCCCTCACATTTTTTAAAACTGTTGTATCAGTGTTTGCCTCTTGTCTGTTGTAAGTTGTCTATTGTATCTTGTCTGTAATGTATTTTCCTATTGTCCCTAGACAGTCCCAATACATTTTGTCCCTCTATAGTCCCACCCATATTAACATTTCCTGTGTTCCATTCCCATTGTCCCTAGACAGTCACAATACCTTTTGTCCCTCTATAGTCCCACCCATGTTAAAATTCCCCATGTTAAATTCCCATTGTCCCCAGGGTACAACCCTGCTAGTTTAACATTAAAGTCCCATTATCCCTAGGGTATCCCCATTCACTACTAACATGTACGCCAAAATTTGTAAAAGCCTAGACCTGTTGTTGTGGTCGCTTCTCATGATCGTGAATATGATCATAGATCAAATACTGTTGAAAACATTGGCAGTTAATTAACTGAATTCGTTAGCCAAAAGGGTAGAACCAACATGTGAGACAAGCCTCTATCCTCACGGTTATAAAACATTTAAATATGAAGGCAATTCACGGTTAAATCAAAGCATGGACATCTATTACACAATTTTGACATTATCAGACAACAGAAAGCGAAAAGAGATTCTGACTCAGAGGTACCAATAGAGATCAATAGATTCAAGATTGAATCGGATTATGCTGATGGTGGTGACGGTATAATTTCGCTACCGAGTAACATATGTGAAAATAGGTACTATCGTCGATGCAACAATTTACAGAAATATAAAGACTCATATAAGCTGAAGTTGAACCATCTATACAGAGAGAACAAAAGGTGTATTCGATAGGCTGAAATACAATCTGCAATGGTACCAAACGAAATTAAATAGACAGAAATAAAAAGACAAAGTTAATAAACATGACAATATTTGCAAAGTTATCGATACCTAAGCCTCTTTCAGATCTCTTAGGTTTAACTGGGTCTATTTCATTTTGTAATATATATCGTGTGGTAGATCTTCTTCGTTTTCATATGTGTCCAAGTTGCCAGGACAATCCAAGCCATTGCGCAGTTCTCTGCGCGTCATCCAAGAATTGCTGGCTGCTGCCAGCGGCAACTGCAAAATTCGAGCTTAAGTCACAGATACTTCGATACAAGTTCGACCTCAGAAAGATTAAGCAGAATGTTGTACAAGTTGCCGCCTTTCTCAGGGACTGGAAATATAATGTAAGAGGATCATATTATAAGAAACGAGCCAAAGAGCAAGCCTCTGACAACTGGGATTAGTGCAAATATCGGGGGAGTTTTAAAAACTTGAAGGCCATAGGCAAAGAGTGGAAGGATGTTCTTTTGTAATGTCAGTGATTATAGAAGTCTACTTTCTAGAGAGCATTGTGAATATCAGCATCTGGAAGAATAATATGTTGGTGAAGGGATAAAGCCCATAAACTCATAGACAGGTTAGAAGTATTCGTAGGATTCTCTCGCGTCAAAGAACAAGGTATCAGAATTCATTAATGAAGCCGCATCGATTCGTCAGCTGATATCCAGCACTCAAGAGCATCTCGCGAGTTGATGCAAAAATTCATTAAAGATATCATTGATTTATCCAACATTTATAATGACTGCTGATAAACATCTGTTGCATCTTAATTGAAATCAATTATACGATGCAGAGCATTATTCAAGCACAAGCCCGAGCGTTGCCTCGATCATTACAATATCATCAATGAAACCAGAATTTTATATAGTCTTTCCGACACCAATAATCGCGGGCATCCCATCCCACTCGAGATCGCACTAGCGTCGTTGCATGTTTATTGTAGTTGTCCAGATCTTATATCACTGCACTTTGGAGGCTTTCTAGAATTAACTCACTCGTTTCTCGGCAGAGGGCAGCAGAAAATGTGCCTGGAACGAGATCGAATCATTTAATGAACGATCCGGCGGTGAATAACTTTGGAGACCTATTGCAATTATAAATGTAGCATACACGTGCGTGGCCCTGAGTTCTGCATATCAGCTGAAGAATCGATGCGGCTTCATTAATGAATTCTGGTACCTTGTCCTTGCCATTTCGATCGAATCTCCAATGTGTGCGGTTGATATTGCGTAGTCTTGAAGAACGATTCTTTGTTGGCCTGGACAAAGGAATCTGGATCCGGTAACATGGACTCAACAATAGAACCTGGAACGCAGTTTGTTACATTGCGTGGTGATACCCGTTCATTCGTTATTTTGATTCATATGTGCACTTGCACCACACATTGATTTAGTTGATTTTATCATCAGAAGTGGTAGGCTACAACTGATGTTTTATTCAACGCTACCCTTACAGACTCAGATGGATGTTCCCATATGGACATCATCTTGTGTTTGAAGCGTTGCATGCACTCGAGCGTACATCAACCCTGAAAACGATTATTGACTTTAAATTAAAGTAAGCTTCATAATATACGAAATGTCTATTTACGATCGTTCGGCTGCCGGACGACGCAGCGCTGTTGTAGATCTGACAACGTATGCCATTAAACTGCATTTGTCTGTGTTATTGTAATGTTGGTCCAGAAATGTTTGTGATATTTGAAGATCGAAGTGGCAAACTTAAATGTCTACCGTGGACAATCAATATAGTATTATCAGTCAGCGAGACGCTGTCGGTTGAAACATAGCCATGATCAGTGAAGACGAAGGAATCGGAGACGCAGGAATGTTGGTCGCTTTTATGACAGACTACGTCGGCACAAACAGAAAATAGTTACAAAATATCTGACAGAGCGGAGACCTTATCCTGAAGGCAAATCGAATTCATCTGATGCAAGGCCGAATAGATGATTGCGATGCTTTGAGAAAACTATACCTAGTTATAAAATTCAGTATGATTAAAGTGGAGGTTATTAGGAAACAAAATTCAAAAGTCTTATGATATATAACAAGCCACCAAATACATATTTCAACCATATCACAGGTTATCATCCTTAAAGTGTATTTATACTAACTTTATAGTTTAATATTCTGCGGTCACGTTATCTGCACTAAGCCCATCATAGAAAGATCATCTTCGCCTTCTAAATTCAGGTCATACCCCAATGATGAATCACTTCAACTTTGGACAAAACATGGACAAAATGAAAAAAGATGGTAGTCATTGTAAATGAAATCCGAAAAGAAACGGAGCCAGCTCACAAACCGGTTAATCTATCGATTTATGTTGTGCTCATTCGGTGTGTCTGTAAAACCACGAGACAACACTGTAAGCAAAAGTCTGCGTCAGTGCCACAGTACACATTCCACTGTCAGTGTACAATTTCACTGCTCTCTCGTGTCATTAATCAGTTGTGGTTTCGGTGCTGTGCGTTCACGTTACATAAATCGACTACACGGTATGCAAAAGTTTTTCTAGGTATATTGTGTTGTTAATCCAATTCCGCATTGATGGAATCGGCAATGACTTCTATACAGGCTACTTTGTATTTCTGTGGTGTTTGTTCTTCTTGATATATTGTTATGCATATTTACTTCAATTATTTGTTTGTTTATTTTTTAAAATTTGTTTCATTAAATGCTATTGTAACGTAACGTTGTATGCTGGACTTGACCTTTCCCAAAATTGAGTTCTTTTCTGCTTGACCGGAATGAGTGAAACTGGCGCCAAAGATGTACCTATTTGTTATTTCGTTAAAAATGGGATTCTTATGAGAAAATGGAGACCACCTGAGGTACCTGCTGGTGATGAGTGGTCAGTGAACTATCAAATTGTAGTTCCAAAATCGTACAGACAGGAAAATCTTAGTCTGGCCCATGAAACTTTTTTGCTGGTCAATTAATGATTAATACGACTTATGACTAGATCTTAAATTAGTTCTTTTGCCAAAAAAATTAAACGTGAAGTTTGAAATTACTGCAGATCATGCCACACTTGTCAAATTGTGGAAAGCCCAATCAGAAGTTACCTAAGGCTCGTCTGCAACATATTCCTGCATTTGACGAACCATTGAGCAGAATAATGGTAGACTGCGTCCATTCCTTACCTAAGACCAAGTCAGGCAACTAATACTTGCTGACCATAATGTGTGCGTCAACAAGACTCACAGAGGCAATTCCTCTGAGAAATATTAAAACTGAAACAATAGTTAAAGCTTTGATAAATCATTTTTCTCAATTTGGCCTTCGCGAATCTGTCCAATTTGATCATGGGTCAAATTTTATGTCTGGAATTTATTAACCAAATATGCTTGAATTTAGCATTCAGCAATTCAAGTCAAAATTGAAATTAAGGTACGAGAGAGAGAGCTACAATGGAGAGAATCTTTTAGTCTGGTGATAGAGTTCGGTCTCTCTTTCTCCCTCTTCAAAATTTTCTTCAGATTAGGTATCATGGCCCTTACAAAGTAAAGAAGACAATGAGTTAAATTACAATACTAGTACTAGGATGTAAAGATAATAACGAAGTACCAGTATGTTGAGAGAGATAGCCAGGTTAATCATGCAAATAATTTAGTTGTACCTGTCCCACACTGAGGAGTTAAGTGAAGGAATGTAATCGGACTGTATTGATTTTGGAGTAACAAATCTTCGAAATTCAGAAATTATGAATATTCTCGACCAAACACTCTCAAATTTTTGGCAAGAAGAAAAGAATGAACTAAAACAGTTATTGGTTTAATATGAGTACTTATTTCCAGATGTTCCTTCAGGAACATATTTTTTTAATCATGACGTTGAAATTGAACATTCCACTTCTGTGAAACAACACCCATACAGGATGTTTGAAATAAAGAAAGTCAGTATTTGCAGGACAATGATTTCATAGAGCCCAGTAAAAGTGACTGCAGTTCACCATGTATACTTGTTTTGAAACCAAATAATACTTTCCACGTGTGCACTAATTATAGAAAGGTGAACAGTGTGACTAAAACAGAGTCATTTCACCGAGAATCGATGACTGCATTGGTAAGAGTGGAAATGCAAAGTATGTCACCAAATTTTACCATCTGAAAGGATTTTAGCAAATACCACTGACGGAAAGGGCAAATGAAATTTCGGCATTCGTGACACCAGATGGACTTTATCAATACAGATGCCGTTTGAGATGAATGATTCGCCTAGTAATTTTCAACGTTTAATGAATATGATCACATTTGGTCTAGATAATTGTGATTCTTACATCGATGATTTGACCATCTACAATGACACCTGGAAAGATCATTGAGCGACAATTCAAAAATTCTTTGACGGACTCACTGATGCAAATTTGACAGTCAATTTATCCAAAAGTGAGTTTTGCCGTGCTTGTGTAACATTTCTAGAATATATCGTGATAAATGGGCAAGTTAAACCTATAGATGCTAAGGTCAAGACAATCTCTCAATTCCCTACGTATATCAGTAAAAAGCAACTGATGCGATTTTTTTGGTGTCGTTGGATACCATTAGAACTTTTGTTCCGATTTTTCCATAACTGCTGGAACTCTGATAAATGTATTGAGCAAGAAAACCAAATTTCATTGGTCTAAAAATGTCAGGAGGCTTTTGATAAGTTAAAGGCCATACTTAAGAGTGCACCAGTTCTTACAGCTGAAAAGCTCAGTCAGTCATTTAAACTGTCTGTTGATGCAAGTGATGTTGGGATTGGAACAGTATTGATTCAAGAAGAAAAATGGTATTGATCATCCAGTATGGTATTTTTATAAGAAATTAAATAAGCAACATAGACTTTATTCCACAATCGACAGTGAATGTTTGGCTTTGATATTGGCATTACAGTACTTTAAAGTCTACATTAATTACGCTCTTTCTCCGATTATTGCGTTAAGTGATCACAACCCCCTTACTTTCATCAGCAAGATAAAAAAAAGTCAGAGATTAATTAGGTAGAGTTTGTTGTTGCAAGAATATTAAATTGACATCAGGCAACTTAAGGGAAATGTCAATTTAATAGCAGATGCACTCTCACGTGTATAGAAATATACTGTTTCATGTATAGTTTGTGTCATTCATCTTATGTAAAACAAATTACCACATGTATAGTTAACTTATTGTAAAAAGAAGCTTAATTGCATTCACATCTTTCTTTTTCTTTATGAGGTGAAGTGTTATAAATATTTATTTTAATTGTTTTTTCTTTTGTTAGTTTAAAAAAGATATTTCATTACATGTTATTGTAATGTAACATTGTATGCTGGACTTGACCTTGTCCAAAGTTGAGTTGTTTTTTGCTTGACCGGATTGCTTTTTTAAGTTTATTTTGTGAGAACATTTAATACACAGTTAAATTATTCTCTCTGTGTATGGGCTTAATATCAGGATCATTATTAACAGAAGAAGTAAATATGTCTTTTTGGGTCGGGGGTTGGGAATTATAAACATCAGGATCATTCTAGAAGGTTTTTTCTCCATTTGGTAATGTGTTTTATTTTCATTTTTATGTCAGATAGAGAACTATATATATTGTAACTGTGAGGACTTGGTCATTCGTTCTTTAACATCTAGCTCTTTCAAGTTGCAGTATGTTGTGACCAGTTGGGCTGAATTGCATTTTCTTCAAATTAATGAATTCAAGTGATTATTGTCTCTGGAAATACAAAAGTGATGTGATAAAATAGTTGGATAGAGACAGTCAAATGAATTTATACTGAATTCAAACCTGTAATTATACTGTGATTCAACGAGACTGTTGACACATCAACACTCTATAAGGACAGAGATTGTATCTGCAAATGGAATACAGTCCAGTCCAGTTGATCTATGTTGTGGTGTTCCACAGGGGTCTGTTGTTGGACCTGTTCTCTTCATTCTGTACACTCAGCCGCTCTCAAATGTCAGAGATCGTTATCCAGTGTCTGACCAACTGTACGCTGATGATACCCAAATATACAAATCTAGCCACCCAACTGAAGTTGATTCTACCATCCAAGGTGTAGAGAGGTGCATTTCTGATGTGAAATCATGGATGACATGTAACAAGCTGCAGATGAATGATGATAACACTGAGGCCATTCTGATCACAACACAAAGACTTTTTCCTTCACATTCTTTACCTCAAACAATAAATATCAGCAAGACCAACATTAAAATCACAAAATCGATACGAAACCTAGGTGTTACTCTGGACAGTATTCTCACATTGCACCAACATGTCATGAACATATGCAAGGCTGCATATCTTGAGCTGAGACGCAGCAGCTCAGTTCGCAAATATCTTTCAGTTGATGCCACTAAAACACTTCTGTGTTCATTAGTACTTTCAAGACTGGACTATTGTAACTCAATTCTGTCTGGTTCATCTCAATATCTGCTCCAAAAACTTCACAAAGTTCAAAACACATTTTCTCGGATCATACTTAGAGTACCACGATCAGAGCACACCTTCCCGCTGCTCTGTACCCTACACTGGCTATCCATTCGATCCAGAATCAAACACAAAATTTGTTCTCTGTGCTACGTTTCACTGTCGGACTCTAATCCATCATATCTATCCGACCTCACCCATGTGTACACGCTAGCAAGATACTTACGCTCCTCTTCTGACAATCGTATGCTCATTATTCCCACTATGAAAACAAAGTCATATGGACAGCGTTCTTTTGCATACCAGGGCCCAGCAACGTGGAATAAATGCCCACTGAACTTAGATACAAAGACACAGTGATCACGTTCAAGAGGGCTCTCAAAACTCACTTATTTCGACTGCAAGAACAAACTTAAAGACCTAATAATGTTTCCTACCTTAAATATTCTCAGCATTTTTTTTTAATGTTTTCTAATTTCATGGTGTATTTTTTGTTGTAATCATATCATTATGTTTTTATCTTATAGGTGTTGTCTAATGTTGTAAAGCGCTTCGAGTTTCTAAAGATTAGGCGCTATACAAAATCCTCTTTATTATTATTATTATTATTATTATTATTATTATAAGCTATAAGAAGCAAGTGATCGCCTTCAGTATTCAGTTATTTTTATTTCTTGGGGCTTGTACTTAGTTTTATTCAGGACGATTTTAAATTACTAGTACTTGTGTCTGTAATTCTTGGATTATTTTGGGATTTAATTCGCAATACAGTGTTATTTTTCTCGCTTTCACTTTTTGTATTCAAGCGAAATAAATTATTTGTTAAATTTTACAATACTTGTCGTCTTTCATTCCTTTCTATTACTTATTTTAAGAGCATATATTCGTAGCAATACCAACAAAAGTTAGTATAGAAAAATAAACAAAAAACTCAAAAAGAGCACGGGAAAATTGGAAAAGCGAAAGCAATAAACACTAATAAAAAGGTAAACAATATGCAGAGACTAACACGGGCTGCTAATGATGGATATATGAAACAGGCTTCATACAATATTACCACCATTGTGCCATTTTCCGATTAATACAGAAAACAAAAATAAGAACTTTGTCAGCATTGCGACAAACATTATATTGGTCGCTGTATTAAAGATACTAGATGTACTATCAATGGACCTAATGTGTTTGTGGGGGAGGTAAACTTTACAAAGGATGACGGTTTTAGTGACGATTATATTTATGCAGCTACTATTTATTTTGCAGGAAAAGCTTTTAGAAACAAAATATTTAAGACTGTCGAAGATATTAACTTGCCGAGAACAAGTTGGTAATACATTAACTGCTCAAGTACATAGTTGGTACTGGAAGAGATAATAAAATCTCAGAATTTCATCAAGAAAAACAATTATCGTAACAGAACAAAAAAAGAAGCCAGGAACTGCTTAGACAGATTCAATACTTTCTTTACTTGCTGATAGTTTTGATGAACCTTCTTCAGACATATATATTGATTTGTCTACACGTTTCGTGTATTGAAAATTATTAACGCATTTTTTTACAGATACATCTCCCTTCATCAGAGATGCATCTTTATGTCAAACAACGCCATTCGGAGGGGGGTAATATTGATTTCTTTACACGAAGTCCCATTAGTGCTAATTTTGTTTCAGTAGCAACTAGCTTATTGGCCACTGTTAACTCCCACCAAAGAACAGTTAATGCTTGAAGTAATACTGCACACACTGAGATGGGACCAACATTACAATCGAGCGGTTCTCGAGAAGAAAAAAAACTTTGTTTATGTGGCAGAATCTGGAAATGAAATACAACGTACTGTCTGACTCAATACTAACCCTATGTCTTATATATAAATACCGTTTACTATAAAAAAGGGAAACGAATGTATTTATTTCAGTTTTGACCACAATTTAAAGATTGATTGCACGTTATCGACTTACCGACTGTTGTCAGTGATAAAATATTGAAACTTATATCAAACATTTCATAGGCAATATCGTCGTTTCTTACTTGAAAATTATTTCATCGAGAGGCTGTCACGGTGTAGGTCACACTTTGAATATTATTTCATAGATAGGCTGTTCACCGTGTAGATTACACTTTGAATATTAGTTTATATAAAAGCTGTTGGTGCGTCGATAACACTTTGATCATTATTTCATAGAGAGGCTGTCACCATGTAGATCACATTTTTAATATTATTTCATAGATTAGCTATTAACAATACAGATCACACTCTGAATATTATTTCACAAAAGGGTTATCAGAGCGTTGAATACAATTTGAACATTTTTCATTAGATGCTTCCACCATGTAGATCAAACTTTGCATATTATTACACAGAAAGGCTGTCACCATGTAGACCACACACTGAAAATCATTTCACAGAATGGTTGTCACGGCGTAGATAACACTTTGAATATTATTTTATAGAGAAGTTATTAACCATGTTGTTGTTGTTATAGGGTTTAAGGCCATTTTTCAGCGCAAGATAGGCTATTCATGGCGGCCAGTATAAATGGTGGAAGAAGAACCCTGGAAAAAAAACCTGAACGAACCACCTGCCCACGAGAATCTACTGGCATGCTTTCTCACATACCCACATTTGCCGAACCCGAGACTCGAACCACGCAGACAGAGGTGAGATGGCAATAATCCGTAACGGTGAGCGCTTTAGACCACTCGGTAACTTGAAGCCCCGATTCAGCATGTAGATCACACTTTTAATATTACGTCATATTGAGGTTAAGGTTATTCACCATGTAGATCACACTTTCAATATTACGTCATATTGAGGTTAAGGTTATTCACCATGTAGATCACACTTTCAATATTACGTCATATTGAGGTTAAGGTTATTCACCATGTAGATCACACTTTCAATATTACGTCATAGAGAGGTTATTCATAGTACTTCATAGAAAGGTTGTTACAGTGCAGATCACTCTTTGAATATTATTTCATAGAAAGGCTATTCACCATGTAGAAAGTACTTTCAATATTATTTCATCTTTAGGCTATTCACCCTATAGATCTCACTTTGAATATAATTTCATAGAAAGGATGTAATGGTGTAGATCACTCTTTCAATTGTATTTCATCCTGAGGCTATTCACCATGTAGATCACACTTTGAACATTATTTCATAGAAAGGCTCTCACGGCGAGGAACACACTTTGAATATTATTTCATAGTAAGGTTATTCACAATGTAGATCACACTTTGAATATTATTTCATAGAAAGGATGTAATGGTGTAGATCACTCTTTCAATTGTATTTCATCCTGAGGCTATTCACCATGGAGATCACACTTTGAATATTATTTCATAGTAAGGTTATTCACCCTATAGATCTCACTTTGAATATAATTTCATTGAAAGGATGTAATGGTGCAGATCACTCTTTCAATTGTATTTCATCCTGAGGCTATTCACCATGGAGATCACACTTTGAATATTATTTCATAGAAAGGCTCTGACGGCGAAGAACACACTTTGAATATTATTTCATAGTAAGGTTATTCACCATGTAGATCTCACTTTGAATATTATTTCATAGTAAGTATATCACGGTGTAGGTCACATTTTGAATATTATTTCATAGAAAGGCTGTCACGACGTACATCACACTTTGAATATTATTTCATTAGATGCTTCCACCATGTAGATCACACTCTGAATAATATTTCATAGAAAGGCTGTCACGGCGTAGATCACGCTTTGAATATTATTTCATAAGGAGGCTGTCACTGTGTAGATCACACTTTGAATATTATTTCATAGGGAGGCTATTAGCCATGTAAATCACATATTGAATATTATTTCATAGAGAGGCTATTGCCATGTATATTACACTTTGAATATTATTTCATAAGGTGGCGGTCACTGTGTAGATCACACTTTGAATATTATTTCATAGGGAGGCTATTAGCCATGTAAATCACATATTGAATATTATTTCATAGAGAGGCTGTCGCCATGTATATTACACTTTGAATATTATTTCATAAAGAGTCTGTCACTGTGTAGATCACACTTTAAATATTATTTAATTGGATGCTTCCACCATGTAGATCACACTCTGAAAGGCTGTCACGGCGTAGATCACGCTTTGAATATTATTTCATAAGGAGGCTGTCACTGTGTAGATCACACTTTGAATATTATTTCATAGAGAGGCTGTCACCATGTGGATTACACTTAGAATATTATTTCATAGAGAGGCTATTAGCCATTTAGAGCACACTTTGAAGGGAATTTGCTCTTCGGTCTGCATGAATTCTTACTCTGAATAGGAAGGTCATGATCGGATTTTATTTTCCATTCTGTGTTGGATTCGCTGGTGAGATTTTTCAACACAACATTTACAATTAGGCAAGAAAATTCATGTTAGAGCTACTAATCAAATACATGAATTTTTTTGCTTTGAAACAGTCGTTAAAGGACAAAATTCTAGTGCAAATCATGTAAGGGAATCGCCGCCACGTCTGCAAAATATTGATCATTTGAAGTTTATTAAGAGTCAAGTCATAAAACTGTAAAGATAAATAAGTTGATGAAACCTTTCGGACAAACCCTTCTAAATACACGTTAGAAAAAGGATTACTCTATACAAAACCCTTCTAAATACACATAAACAAAAGGATTACACTATACAAAAACCCTTCTAAATACACGTTAGAAAAAGGATTACACTATACAAAAACCTTTCTAAATACACGTAAACAAAAGGATTACACTATAGAAAAACCCTTCTAAATACACGTAAACAAAAGGATTACACTATACAAGCGAAATATCAAAATTAAAATTCGATCTGCGTGGAACATGGAAGATGTATTAAGGTTTAAGTGAATGCCAGCGTCACAATCATTGTATTGGTGCGTGAAAACGTAAATAACGGCACATGCAGATACAAAAAACTGCACATCCCGATACAAAGAACTGTACACACAGGTACAAAGACTTGCAAATGCAGAGACAAAGAACTGCACATGCAGATAAGAACTACACATACAGATACAAAGAACTACACATACAGATACAAAGAACTACACATACAGATACAAAGAACTACACATACAGATACAAAGAACTATATATGCAGATACAAAAACTTGCGAATCCAGAGACAAAGAACTGCAAATGCAGATGCGGATACCAAGAACTGCACATCCAGAAACAAAGAACTGCACATCCAGATACAAAGAACTGCACATCCAGAAACAAAGAACTGCACATCCAGAAACAAAGAACTGCACATCCAGATACAAAGAACTGCACATCCAGAAACAAAGAACTGCACATCCAGATACAAAGAACTGCACATCCAGAAACAAAGAACTGCACATCCAGATACAAAGAACTGCACATCCAGAAACAAAGAACTGCACATCCAGAAACAAAGAACTGCACATCCAGATACAAAGAACTGCACATCCAGAAACAAAGAACTGCACATCCAGATACAAAGAACTGCACATCCAGATACAAAAAACTGCACATCCCGATACAAAGAACTGTACACACAGATACAAAGACTTGCAAATGCAGAGACAAAGAACTGCACATGCAGATAAGAACTACACATACAGATACAAAGAACTACACATACAGATACAAAGAACTACACATACAGATACAAAGAACTGCACATACAGATACAAAGAACTATATATGCAGATACAAAAACTTGCGAATCCAGAGACAAAGAACTGCAAATGCAGATGCGGATACCAAGAACTGCACATCCAGAAACAAAGAAATGCACATCCAGATACAACGAATTGCACATCCATATACAAAAAACTGCACATGCAGATATTATGAACGGCACATACACATACAATGAACTGTACATCCAGATACTAAGAACTGCACACGCAGACACACAAACACAGAGATTAGGAAGATATGCCCCCGTCAATTTATCTTAAACGTGAAATAATGTATGATAAAATAAAAGGTTTTTAAAAAATTTAAATGTAAATGACTACAAATAAGGATTCATAAAAAACATTGTTGTCATATCAGATTTTCTCAAACAGTCATAAGTGTATGTCTAGTAGTTAAGCGCACGTCAATGTGGTCATGTATGCGTAATTTTTTAGATTAAATTGAATAGTATTTGTTGTTCAAAAATTTAACTTAGAATAGTTTACCCAACGTTTATTGAATACTGCTTGTTGAATAATCTTCACCTTAAATGTCAGCAAAGGATTTCAGACAAAGATCATTGATTTCTATGGACAATTGTAGCTAATTACTAATATAAGCTGGGTCAAGAAATGAGGATGTAGGATCTATCGTAACAGATAACAGGGTAATTTGAATTTATTTTCAATACACGCTGCTTTCGTTGTGAGATCACATCACGCGACATTCAATTCGGTTTGTACTAGATTAAACTTTTAGGTTCACATCGTCCAAAAAGGTCTGCATAATTTAATATTGATGTTGCAGTGTGCACTTTTCGGGGCGTGCAAACAATGACCTTCCAAAAGGAATATGGATGTATCATGGTCCAAGTAAAATGAATAATTGTCATTTAAGGGTATGTGGGATCAAGTTCTAAAAATAGCACTCATTAATGAAATGGTCGATTGTGTACGTTTACATGTCCTGTATAACTTTTACTGTAACTGAGTTCACAGAATACAATTGTCTCGCGTAGTGGTGGTCAATACTTCCAGATTCTACCAGCATTCGATTTTACCAAAATGCCTTTTTGTTCTAACATTCAGATAATTTCGTTATTGTACCAAGCAGTAGCAAGACTGGTCCTCCTTGGATTTAGGAGCAAATAGTGTGCCTATATAAATTGTAAAAGGGAGATAAAATATAATAATGATTTAGTAGTGAAATAAGACAATGGAATAATAAAGGCAATGGAATAATAAGACAATGGAATAATAAAGGCAATGGAATAATAAGACAATGGAATAATAAAGGCAATGGAATAATAAAGGCAATGGAATAATAAGACAATGGAATAATAAAGGCAATGGAATAATAAGACAATGGAATAATAAAGGCAATGGAATAATAAAGGCAATGGAATAATAAAGGCAATGGAATAATAAGACAATGGAATAATAAAGGCAATGGAATAATAGAGGCAATGGAATAATAAGACAATGGAATAATAAAGGCAATGGATAATAAAGGCAATGGAATAATAAAGGCAATGGAAAGCTATAGCTGACTTTAATTGATTTAGTTTTCATTCCAGCAGAAAAACAATTGAATGAGGGACAGAATGAGAAATCCAAAAGAAAAATTATGCATTTCTAAGCAAATATATCAAAACAAATACGTATTATACAAACTATAGACTATATATTATCTAAATTATATATTACCACTCAGCTATCTATGTATATATGCTATTTATGAAGTAATCTAAAGAGAGAGGCCTTCTTTACTCACCTTTTATATTTGACAATAGCGTAGCTTCATTAACGAGGTTATTATAAACCAACACGGAAACAATTATAAGAGGATAAGAAACGAAAAATACGACGAATATTTAAATAGCATTTTGAGTGACAAGTGTAAATTTAGAGTAAGGTCATTGAACTTTTGTACCATGATACTGATGTTAATGTTTAGAACTTTTGGTATGAATTCGACATGTTCTTGAGGTATGAAGTGTACACTGATTGGCCGGTTAAAAAAAGAACTTGCCATTTCAGTGCAGATTCAGCACTAAATATGGAAGATATGCAATGTCAGTTTGAATGATTCCCTGTCAATATTGAACCATCATGAATGGGAAATATTCCAATCAATTGGTCATTTTCATCCCATTTTGTATTAGTTACCGTCTAAATAACTAAAAGGAAGAAGCTGGGATGGGATTGGATTTAGCGAAAACACTGAAAGCAATTTCGCGAATGAGATGTTAATCTATAATGTTATTGAACGATGAATGAATCTGACACCATACTCGTTCGCGTCAAGTCCAACGATGTATTTTTGAGAATGATGCTCACCGAGTTAAGCAGTTGATAAAAGGAAATGATATTGGTCCTAAATTGAACTATTCAGAACATATAACTTCAACGAGTAATCAAACAAGACTCAACGTACGGAAATTGGAAACAAATATGATACGATATATGATTCTATCACCATGGATGATCAATGTATAACATTTGTAACCAATAGGAACAAGGTACCATTCTGTCTCCAAAAGGTATGCATTATTGGATTTATACACTACCTTGAATAATGTAGGATTCGATCGCAAGAGTGATTCAAGTATAAAATTTGTACAACATTATGAATTGCATATGTTTCATCAAGTGGAGTATATTTAATTATTGGTTTTCACTCATATAGCGATATTCAAATATTGATTACACTCTTATAACGATACTGAAATATTGATTTCGCTCTCATAGCGATACTGGGGCCCCGAGTGGCCGAGTGATATAAAGCGCTCTCCGTCACGGATCACTGCCATCTCACCTCTGTCTGCGTGGGTTCGAGTCTCTGGCTCGGCCAATGTGGATAAAGCTTGCTGGTAGCTTATCGTGGTTCGGTAGTTCTTTCCGGGGTTTTCCTGGGTTCTTCCTCCACCATTAATACTGGCCGCCATGTATAGCCTATCTTGTGCTGAAAAATGGCGTTAAACCTTATAACAACAATAACAACAACTTATAGCGATACTGAAATGTTGATTACACTCTTATAGCGATAATGCATTTTTCACTCGTATAGTGATATTGAATATAGATTTAAAAATGGAACACGACATATTTTCTGTTTCACGGTTCTCGTCGAATGGTCAAGGAGCTACCACGCATGGCAAATCCCTCTGCGCCTGCCGAAGGATGCATCATGGTACTACGTATTCCATGCATACCCGCTGGTCCTGGAAGTTTTGGTCCCTCACTACGAGAAAAACAATCATTCGAGCCAACAAAGCCATCTACAATTGCGTATTACGACTCCCCCATCAGAAAAAGCAAAAAAAAAAAAATATAAAAAATGAACTGAACCGTGTAATACGTGAGAAACGGTATTGTTGTCTCGTACAGTAGTATACATTGCACATGCGTTTGTATGAATTGGTTTAGTTAGACATTAAATAATTTCATTGGAACTTCTGTACGAAGTCATTATAATAACTACATTCCTACATGAATCTGCGTCCGGCAAGTGTAATCTCACTGAATTATAAGAACTGGAACACTAATCGTCATTCAATTCATGCACGGTATAACCTAATTCATTTTGTCTGTCCAGTTATGAAAATGGCGAACTTGATATGACAGCATGAATTATTATGGTATATGCGTTATGAAAATGGCGAACTTGATATGACAGTATGAATTAATATGTATATGCGTTATGAAAATGGCGAACTTGATATGACAGCATGAATTAATATGGTACATGCGTTATGAAAATGGCGAACTTGATATGACAGCATGAATTAATATGGTACATGCGTTATGAAAATGGCGAACTTGATATGACAGTATGAATTAATATGGTATATGCGTTATGAAAATGGCGAACTTGATATGACAGCATGAATTAATATGGTATATGCGTTATGAAAATGGCGAACTTGATATGACAGCATGAATTAATATGGTATATGCGTTATGAAAATGGCGAACTTGATATGACAGCATGAATTAATATGGTATATGCGTTATGAAAATGGCGAACTTGATATGACAGCATGAATTAATATGGTATATGCGTTATGAAAATGGCGAACTTGATATGACAGCATGAATTAATATGGTATATGCGTTATGAAAATGGCGAACTTGATATGACAGCATGAATTAATATGGTATATGCGTTGTGAAAATGGCGAACATGATATGACAGCATGAATTAATATGGTATATGCGTTATGAAAATGGCGAACTTGATATGACAGCATATACGTTATGAAAATGGCGAACTTGATATGACAGCATGAATTAATATGGTATATGCGTTGTGAAAATGGCGAACTTGATATGACAGCATGAATTAATATGGTATATGCGTTGTGAAAATGGCGAACTTGATATGACAGCATGCATTAATTAGGTATATGCGTTGTGAAAATGGCGAACTTGATATGACATCATGAATTAATATGGTATATGCGTTATGAAAATGGCGAACTTGATATGACAGCATGAATTAATATGGTATATGCGTTATGAAAATGGCGAACTTGATATGACAGCATGAATTAATATGGTATATGCGTTATGAAAATGGCGAATTTGATATGACAGCATGAATTTAATATGGTATATGCGTTATGAAAATGGCGAACTTGATATGACAGCATGAATTAATATGGTATATGCGTTTATGAAAATGGCGAACTTGATATGACAGCATGAATTAATATGGTATATGCGTTATGAAAATGGCGAACTTGATATGACCGCATGAATTAATATGGTATATGCGTTATGAAAATGGCGAACTTGATATGACAGCATGAATTATTATGGTATATGCGTTATGAAAATGGCGAACTTGATATGACAGCATGAATTATTATGGTATATGCGTTATGAAAATGGCGACCTTGATATGACAGCATGAATTAATATGGTATATGCGTTATGAAAATGGCGAACTTGATATGACAGCATGAATTATTATGGTATATGCGTTATGAAAATGGCGAACTTGATATGACAGCATGAATTATTATGGTATATGCGTTATGAAAATGGCGAACTTGATATGACAGCATGAATTATTATGGTATATGCGTTATGAAAATGGCGAACTTGATATGACAGCATGAATTATTATGGTATATGCGTTATGAAAATGGCGAACTTGATATGACAGCATGAATTAATATGGTATATGCGTTATGAAAATGGCGAACTTGATATGACAGTATGAATTAATATGGTATATGCGTTATGAAAATGGCGAACTTGATATGATAGCATGAATTATTATAGTATATGCGTGAGCATCTGTAAAATAAATTCTGAAACATCCACAATATAAAACAATTATATCACAATATAAAACAATTATATCACAATATAAAACAATTATATCACAATATAAAACAATTATATCACATAAGACGAATAGCGAACAAGAAACGTCATTTTAGAATTACACATGCTTCTGTTGCTGAACATTCATCTTGTACAATGGACAGCTTCCTGATACAACTCTCTAATGTGATAAAGCAACGACAGTTGACTCTATACGTACCCTAGCTGAAGTTGAAAATCGAAAACCAGTGAACTTTCGCAGAGACTTTGTTTATGCAGCATTGGGTAAATCGAAACTCGGCATTTTGAAATAGCTTAAGTTGAAAATAATGACGCTCAGGAAACCGAGTACATTTTCGTTCACATTCCGTGACATACAATGCACATTAAATTTATCATATGCAATAAATGCTTAAAACGAACCTGAAATATAGTTTGAATCAAATATTGTTAATTTTTAACTATTTTATACAGACTTTGATTGTGCGCTAAATATTACGTTTTTGCTGACTCAATCTTTTAGAAGGTATACCCTTTTACATGTAAAATATAATGATTTTCAACCCCCTGTCTTTTTCTCTTAATGGCGGGTATAGGGTTAAACCTATAATCGCGGGTAAAGGGTGAAACCCATAATGGCGGGTATAGGGTTAAACCCATATGGGCGGGTATAGGGTTAAACCCATAATGGTGGGTATAGGGTTAAACCCATAATGGTGGGTATAGGGTTAAACCCATAATGGTAGGTTTAGGGTTAAACTCATAATGGTGAGTATAGGCTTAAACCCATAATGGTGGGTGTAGGGTTAAACCCAGGCCATATACTCAATGCTCAGAAACTCAAGATCACACAAAGAAAACTCTCAAGCCAATTTTTCAGGCTATATTGATGGTGCTCTGTAATTAGAGACTGGTAGGGATCACGGAATGTTTTTGAGCATGGCGAGGAAGATGTTATGGTTGTTTTAACTGGTGTACAGCAAAACTTCTGATCTCTCAGACTTAACTAGTCGATCTTGAACGGCAAATTTGACAACTGATTTCGTCAAATGCGGGAAGTTTATGAGACCTTGCTACACAGTTCTCATACCTTGAAAAAGGATGTTAACATTTAGAATCTCAGTCCCGACGGAACAAGTTATTATTCTACCGAATGACCACGAAACCTGGGAACAATGTCAAGGAAAATAAATCAAAACATACACGCTGGACGTCTTTGAAATGAACACTGATCATATACAGTTGGATCATGTAAATGGGATTGAAAGTGCTACCAAGCCATGGCTAATACTTCAAAATTTGCGAACCTTAAAAATAAACCAATTGTAATGTCAGAACATTAAGAAAATGTAGAAAGAAATTTGCTAGGATCTCCACACCCTCACCAAAAACGACACCCAGGAAAGTGAAGTAGATGTAAAGGCTTTGGTACAATTCATGGCAATGCTAGTGATGACAATCGTCCTCCACAACAAATCAACGACATCAGAAAACCCAACAAAAGTCTGGCTAAAAAGATTAATAAAAATACGCATGATCTGAGCAAGCAATTTTTGATGCACATGGCGATGTTTACCATAACCCACCCGAAGACTATGGAACGCCCACGGACGTCAACGATACTCAGTTATTGCCTAGAAACAGTAAGCCTGGGACGCCAGTAGTTAAGTGGGATACTCTAGGGACAATGGGACTTAGCATTAAAAAAAACCCTGGGTCACTCTAGGGACAATGGAAATTTAACATGGAGAAAAATCGTGGGTCACTCTAGGGACAATGGGAATTTAACATAGAGTTTGGGACTGTCTAGGGACAAGGGAAATTAACATGGGAATAAAGTTTGGACTTGTCTAGGGACAAGGGGAATTGAATATGGGATTTTTTTATTTTAAATGTTTTTTAAAACAAAGGGGTAGGCAATTGAAAGGCTATCTCTTTTCGAGAAATATGGCTGGCCCTGAAAAGGGCCTTTGGGTTTATGTTAATGTATTCATTAACATAAATGGCACCGCATTGGTCTTCTTCTTGTCCTTAGGCTGCGTCTCACTGTTGGCCCGTAAATCAGCACTCTTTTCAGGCATCCTTGTCTTTCAACGTAGATCCTACGTATCCACAGGCTGGTGTTTGTCCTGTGGACAATGGTCCACTTGGATCGGACATACATGAGTATGTCCGTCCTGAACATCATGGAAGACACAAGCGTAGAAGATTGCACATCGGTCCACATCTTGAAGCGACGAGAACAGGTGAATCAATGCAGTGAACTGCGCTTATTTATAGGTAGAGGTAGGATTGAAACGGATTGAGTTCATTCACCAATCCGAACACGCGTTACAAAATTCAGTCAGCCCGCATCCAATCCGAAGAGAGCAGTCTGTGACGTCACGTGGTCTATATAGATTCGCTAGCGCTTGTGTACAGTCAATCTATGCGACAGTGATTCAACATGACGGAAACTCAGAAAACGATCCACTGGGGTGCACCAACAGGGGAGACTGCCCAAGGGAACCCGGACTTACTTTCAGAAGAGGTAAATTGGGATTTTGTGGATTTTCTTACCTCGCAAGAATTTGTTCCGGAACCTTCGTTACCTTCTTCATTACCGCAAGTGGAGAATTTTAGACAGAGAAAGAAAGAAGAATTGGAGAAATTTATACAACGACAAAAGGAAGCGGAACAAGCTTTTCTCCTACAGCAACAGCAGCAAGAAGAAGAGGTAAGAAAAAAACAACAGCAACAACAGCAAGAAGAAGTAGCAGCAAAGAAACAAGAGGGTGAAAATCAAATGGTCACGGTACTGTTGGACATTTTAGCGGAGTTAAGAAGTCTGAAACAAAAGTATCAGACTTCTTTATCACGACCGAAAAGAATACGACCTTCCCGAGCTAAACACGTTAACCCTGTGACTAAGCCTACCGTACCACCCTTAGTGATTTCAACCCAATCATCATCATCAACATTACGCAGTCCAGAAGTAGGCCTTGGCCGTGGCAAAGGCTTAAGGCAGTTAAAGTTGATTGCTTCATCTCACCCCTACACCAAAAAAAAAAAAAAGGGCCCTTTTCAGGGCCACCCACATTTCTCGAAAAGAAATACAATTTCAATTTGCCAATAACTCAAAAAAAAACCCACCAATTTTACCCTTATAGTACGTTTCTGTGCATGAGTGCGTGAGTGTACGTTCTTATTTTAAAATCAAAACTCAAAGACACTTACCTTATATCATTAATTTATTCTTTTATCCATTTTTTACAATCCAATTCACAATTCACAACACAACACTTTAATAAAAAGTTCATTGACTTCTTCTTTCTCCTTGTTTAGTTTCTCTGTTTTTTGAATTTCTTCACCTTCTTTTCCTCTTCTTTCTCTTCATTTTCTTCCCTTCTTCTTTTCTTCTCCTGTTTCTTTGCCTCTTGTAAATAGAATTGTCTTCTTTCTTCCTCTTCTTCCTCTGAAGAATCCCTCTCTTCCTCTGAAGAATCCCTCTCTTCTTCTGAAGAATTCCTCTTTTTTTCTGATTCCTCTTGTTTCTTTTTTGGGCAATCTGGAGACCAATGTCCTTTTTCTTTACAATAATAACAGGTATCTTGACTTTTGTCTTTTTTAGCCCCTGTTTTTGTTCTTTTTTGACGGTCTGGACACTCTGAAGACCAATGCCCTTTCTTCTGACAGATATAGCAAGTATCTTGACTTTTATCTCGAAAGGAAGGAGAGTAGTCCGTCGGCTGGTCTGAAGAGAATTTTCTAATGACCCCTCGCAAAGCTCTGACGAAACGTTCGATTTGGTTAGTCTCTTCCATCGTTGTGCTCGGCTTGAGAGTGAAATGAATAGTGAAAGGACAAGACACGCACCCTTTTATATACGCTGGTCTGCCATGACTATAAATTAGTTTATGGTATTTACACTTGAGTCATTTGACGTTTTGCACTCAAGATGAAACGATCCCATTCATTCGAGAAGAAAGAAGAAGAAGAAAGTAAGAGGCAGAAACGTGATCTATCGCCTCGTACCAGAGCTGAAATCTTGGCACAAATTCATGCCAGTGATTTTGAAGAGGACATGAGTGAACCAGAATTTGAAACCTCTAAACCAAGTTCGTCACCCTTAGTCAACCTTGAAAAATACTATCCCATTCGAGAGACGGAAAAGCGCTCCTCTAGAAAATTTAGAACCACGGCTTACACCTACACGGTGAAGTTTAAAGATCTCAAGGCCGACGTACCATTGGAGAAAGCAGAAGGGTTTATCACCGAGATGTGGGATTCTTTGCTCACCGCACTCAAGCGACAATGTCAATCCAAAGAAGACGATCGCTTGACACTATCCATAGATCACGACGGTTTGAAATCCCCTGTTTGGATCGAGTTTAGCAGACCCGAAGAACTAACCCCTTCCAAAATAATGGACAAGATTCAACACGTACAACAATCTAATGACCAGTTTGACATCACCGATGGTAAAGCCACACTGAAAATGGCCCACGTCTCTCTTCCTCAAGGGACAGGACGCAAAAAGATGATATTGGTGGACGACCTTCGCAACACCAAAACAAGTCTCGTCCGAACTAACAACCCTCAAGATCAGATGTGTTTAGCCCGTGCCATCGTGGTGGGACGAACCTATGCCAACAAGAACGATACGGTAGAATGGAAAAGAACCTGGGAGAACATTCGAAAATCGAACCGAACCAAACAACGAAACGAAGCAGAACTCCTGTTGCAACAAGCTGGCCTGTCCAAAGACACACCCTGTGGCATTCCTGAGATGCAAAAATTGCAAGATGCCCTAGCTCCACGCTATACCTTGAAAGTGCACCCTCAAGAAATGCGCGGGCCTCTGTTGTTTCGAGGCCAACATTTTAAGGACGGAAAATACATTCATGTCTATCATCACGATGAACATTTCGATACCATTACCAGTATCACCGGATTCCTTGGATCCGGTTAATATTGTGAGAAACGTGACTATGATTATAACAATCGAGAGCAACACAAACATTGTGGAATGAAATATCTAGGATGTTTGGCCTCTCCACCCTGTCTGAGCGAAGAACCAGTGCCTTGTTCAACTTGTCTGCGCACGTTTGTCAGCCCTACCTGTTACCAACAGCATTTGAAAACACAAGGTTCACAGAAGAAATGTGCTTGTCAGCTCCTGAGATTGTGCCCTACATGTGGACAAGGCATACTTACCAATAATGCCAAGGCACACGTATGTTCAGGAAAGAAAAAATGTCACATTTGTCACCACATCGTGGACTTGGAACACCAATGCTACGTGCAAAAATACCAACCCCCACCAGAGAAAGAGGACGGTCACAAGAAGAAAGGCAATTTCATCTTTTTCGATTTCGAATGCATGCAAGAGACCGGCATTCACATCCCTAATTTCTGCGTGGCTCATCCAGCGTGCAAGAAGTGCATTCAAGAACCTATCTTCAGTCATTGCCCTCACTGCAGCAAGATTCCTGGAGGGCGTGAAAAAATCTTTCGGGGACCGAACACGTTAGCCGATTTCGCTCGATGGGTCTTAGACCCCATCGACAAGACGTGGAGTCAAGAGGACATCGAACGTTACGGAGATTGTCATCGTCATGCCACGGTGATGGCTCACAATTTTTCCGGATACGATGGACAGTTTCTTTTGAGGTACTATACAGAACATGGCACCGAACGTCCTAAAGTCACTTTGAACGGAGCCAAAATCATTTTCATGCAAGTGGGACAAGTGCAGTTTAAAGATTCGATGAGTTACTTGGCCATGCCTTTGAGTCGAATGCCTAAAACGTTTGGAATGACAGAAATGGCTAAAGGGTACTTTCCACACTTTTTCAATACGGAAGCCAATCAACACGCCGTTCTAACCCATTTACCTGAGGCTCACTATTACGACCCCGACAACATGCGTACCGAACAACGAGAAGCTTTCTACGCTTGGTACCAGGCTCACGCCTCGGACCCTTTCGACTTTCAGGAAGAAATGCTAAAGTATTGTCGTTCCGACGTGGACATTTTACAGCGTTGCTGTGGAAAATTTCGAGAACTGTTCATGGAACACGGAGGGGTCGATCCTTTGAAAGAAGCTTGCACCATTGCCAAAGCGTGTTCCTTAGTGTACCGCCAACGATTCATGCCTGAAAACACCGTGGCTGTCATTAGCCCTCAAACGACCCACTTTATCAAGCGTCAATACTCGGTCAAAGCCCTACGTTGGTTACATTACTTGTGCGACAAGGAAGACAAGTGGATTCAGCATGCCCGCAACGGAGGGGGCGAAAAGACCATCGGAACGTATTCGGTCGATGGCTGGGACTTAGAAAACCCCAAGATCGTGTACGAGTTTAACGGCTGCTTATTTCACGGATGTCCCGTCTGTTACCCTGACCGTGACACTAGAAATCAGTTTTTGCAACGGACCATGGAAGACCTGTACCAGGACACTTGTCAGCGACGCTTAAAGTTGGAACAGCAAGGATACCAAGTGGTGGAAATGTGGGAACACGAGTACGATCACCGTATGAAAACCGATCCCGAGTTTAAACGCCTCGTGGAAAGTTACTAGTTCATGGACCCGCTGAACCCGAGGGATAGTTTGTACGGAGGAAGGACCAATGCCACCTGTTTGCTGTACCAAGCCGACGAAGAGAAAGGAGAAGAAATCAAATACTTGGACGTGTGTTCGTTGTATCCCTACGTGTGCAAATATTGTCGCTTTCCTGTAGGGCACCCGCAATTGCTGACGGAACACATCGACCTGAAAAACATTCGACAATACGAAGGCTTGATCAAGTGCAAAGTTTTACCTCCCACGAACCTATACCATCCCGTCTTACCTCACCATTGTCAAGGCAAACTGATGTTTCCCTTGTGCCGTACTTGTGCCGAAACGTGCAACCAAGATCAGCCTTGTCAGCACAGCCAGGAAGAACGGGCCTTGACGGGAACCTGGGTCAGCGTAGAATTGTTCAAAGCTCTGGACATGGGATACCAACTGTTAGAAGTGTACGAAATTTGCCACTTTCCCAAGACACAACAATACCACAAGGGTGACCCTACTCAGAAAGGCATTTTCGCCGACTACGTGGATGCCTTTTTGAAACTGAAGCAAGAAGGCAGCGGCTATCCTTCCTGGTGTCACACTCCCGAAGACCAAATACAATTCAAAGAGAAATACTATGAACAAGAAGGCATTACTTTAGACCACATCGAGAAAAACGAAGGCAGGCGATCGTTTGCAAAAGTGATGTTAAATTGCTTGTGGGGTAAAATGGCACAACGCCCGTGTTTACCCAAGACGGAATATTTGACAGAACCTTCCCGCTACTTACAGATGATTCACGACAAAACCAAATACATGAAACACGTGGACGTCGTTCGAGAGGATTTGATCTTGGTCAATTACGAAGAAGATCTGGACTTTGTACACGACGACCCTTTTGGAAATGTCATCATTGCGGCTTACGTGACAGCTCATACTCGCTTAAAATTGTACGAAGCTTTAGAACTGTTAGGGGAACGCGTCCTGTACTTTGACACGGACAGTTGCATTTACATCCATCACCCGATTCAACATCACCCTGACATCGAAGGAGACCGTTTAGGAGCCTGGACAGACGAGCATCCCGACGACAAGATTCTAAGTTTCGTCAGTGGCGGTCCCAAAAATTACGGCTACGAATACCGGGACAAACAAGGAGAAGTGCACACGACGTGCAAAGTGAAAGGACTGACTCTGAATCATCGTACCAGTCGAGTGGTCAACTTTGGGGTATTGAAAGAAGCCTTGCAATCGGGAGAGGATGGAAACTTTAAAGTGACCACCTATCAACCGAACAAGATTGTACGTTTACCCACTCACCACATCGTCAGTCGGCCCTTGGAAAAAGTCTATCAAATCGTGTACCAGAAGCGAGTGCGACTTCCCAATCACTTTACGTTGCCGTACGGTCACGTCGGTATTGGTCTGTATATAAAAAGGAACCCTAGGCAAGATCGATAGTTCATTGTGACTACCAAGACCGAGCAAACAAGATGAATACTTTCAGAGAAACACGAAACAAGTTGTTTAGAAAGGTACAATTCAAGTGTGAGACTTCGGAAGTGGAATGCGATTGTGAGCCTTGCGATGGGTACGATGCTGTACCTTGTGACCTGAGCGATGGCGTAAAGCATCATGGGAACTTTGTTCTCACTACCCCTATCATGGAAAGTGATGCTGTGCGTGTCAAACCTGAGGGATGCGAAAGTGATGCCGCTCGTCCTCTTGGACATTTTACTGGGTTTCGTTTTAAAGGGGAATGTTCACCTTCACGTCTACCCCCTTACGGATGTCATCCAGCCCTGAGCAAACTCCTGTTCATGTCAACCAGCCCTCATCGAAACGAACCTGTGAAAGACGAATATTCGTTCCCTGTGCGTTTGTCGGAATACTGCGACTTTGAAAATCGTCTTCAATCGTTCAAAGGAAAATGGCCTAAGTATCTGGGAGGACCGACCCCCGAAGAATTAGCCAGAGCCGGATTTTTCTACTTGGGCGAAGGCGATAAAGTCAAGTGCTTCAGTTGCGGTGTGTCACTTCACCACTGGGAACCGCAAGATTCGGCCTACGTAGAACATGATCGATGGTCACCGAATTGTCATTACTTACCCTTAGTGGTAACTTTGTTCTCACTACCCCTATCATGGAAAGTGATGCTGTGCGTGTCAAACCTGAGGGATGCGAAAGTGATGCCGCTCGTCCTCTTGGACATTTTACTGGGTTTCGTTTTAAAGGGGAATGTTCACCTTCACGTCTACCCCCTTACGGATGTCATCCAGCCCTGAGCAAACTCCTGTTCATGTCAACCAGCCCTCATCGAAACGAACCTGTGAAAGACGAATATTCGTTTCCTGTGCGTTTGTCGGAATACTGCGACTTTGAAAATCGTCTTCAATCGTTCAAAGGAAAATGGCCTAAGTATCTGGGAGGACCGACCCCCGAAGAATTAGCCAGAGCCGGATTTTTCTACTTGGGCGAAGGCGATAAAGTCAAGTGCTTCAGTTGCGGTGTGTCACTTTACCACTGGGAACCGCAAGATTCGGCCTACGTAGAACATGATGGATGGTCACCGAATTGTCATTACTTACCCTTAGTGGGACCGAGACATTGAAGTAACTTCTTACCATAATCTGTTCATGGATACTTTACAAGAGAACATTCGTGCTTTGCCTGTGGAGTTGAGAGAACGCATTTACCGAGAACTGGTTAAAATACAAGTGAAACGTAAAGAACAATTGCATCCGTTACGTCACCGGTGTTTGAACCACTGGTACCTGAAGGCTATACAAGGATTGATTCAATTGAAAGTGTTCCATCGGACAGACATTAATCAACGATCCTCTAGTTTTGAAAAGGATTGGTTTGGTATGGACGATTCTACCTACATCATTGTAAACGTACTGCATCGAATTCCAGAGGAAGAATTAACGAATTACCAACATCTTGAACACAATGTCAACTTGGTGAAAGAGGAAACTTCAGAACGAATTGTAATGTGTAGATTAGTGACTGAACGATTTAAATTCGACACTGAAGTAAAACCATGTTTGTGCAAACAGTACATTTCTTGTGTCAGACCAAAGAGGAATTAGTATGACCTATTCACGGATACTTTGCTAGAGAACATTCGTGCTTTGCCTGTGGAGTTGAGAGAACGCATTTACCGAGAACTGATCAAAATACAAGTGAAACGCAAACTCAAAGTGATTCATCCGTTTTTAAATTATGCTCTGTTCCAAAGTACAAGAAGACTGATTATGAGTGGATATTACATTAGGCACAAAGTTAAACGAGGCTATTGGTCACCACCCAACGATTCCAAAAACAGTGTATATAATTATGGATACTTTACAAGAGTACATTTTGGGCTTGCCTGAGGAGTTGAGAGAAAGGATTTACCGAGAGCTGGTGAAAATACAAGTGAAACGTAAAGAACAATTGCATCCGTTACGTCACCAGATCTTTAACCACTGGTACCTGAATGGTATAAGAGGACTGATTCGTCAGAAATTTTTTCAGTGGTCAGACCTTGTTGAACACTTTCAGTTTGTGAATAATGATGGACCAGACGTTCGTACTTTTGGTTACTTCGAGATTCACTTACTGCAACGTATTGAGGAAGACGAGTTAAAGGATTACCAACATTTGTTACATGGAATCTGATTAGAAAAAGACGAAACATCTAGACAAACTCTGACGTTTCAGTTACAGTATGTAACATTTAAATTCCCTACTGGAGAACGAACATGTTTGGTTAGAAATTACCTTTATTGCTTCCGAAACAAAGACACTATAAAATCAAGTTGCCATGCCACGGATTATGTCACATATCATTGAACAGATTCCGTGGAAGGAACTCAATGACCATATTCAAACCGTGGATCATTACCATCGATTATTACAAGAACTGTATCCATTCAATTTGGGACGACAAGAAGTGTGTGTCTTAGTGACTTGTTTTCTGGGATTTCGTTTACCAGACGATTCTTTGTGGACTCTTTACGATCAGTACTTACCATACCCCCATGGCCTTAAATGGTCACGAAAAACTCCTTTTGCTCAAAGCCTTGCGTTTTCATCTGGATACTTCTCGACCTCAACAGGAAAAAAAGATTCGTCAACGTTTAGCTACCCAAGACGTGTATGACGATGTGTGTGTAGCTTGTGACTTACATCCCCATTGGACAGATGTCCGTGCCTGGAAAGAATGGGGTTTTGAGGCTTGGACCCAAGAAGTGGCCCAGTATGCACGAGAGTTGTTCAAGGAAAAAAGTTACTTTTCAACCCGTGTTAGTGACGGTGCCAGAAGAACCCGTCACCCAGGACAGGACTGTCGTGGACAGACCTGAAAGACCCTTTCGGGAGGACACTTGTGTGACCTTACCCCCTACTATAGAATTGGTTAGAACATTACCCAAAACATGTTGTTGTACAAACACTTGTGTTTATTCCACGTTCATGGTTATCATGTGCCTTTTATCCTTGTACTTAAGCCTTTGGCTTTTATGTATTTTTGTCTTTCGTATTCATGTTTGAAAAAAAAAACATTCAATAAACGTGTTCTGAAAAAGTATATAAACTCTTGTCTTGTTTGTTTTCGTGTCACAAGTGACATTTCTCACACAATGGCTACCTCTGCTGTCTCTGCTCCCTCTTCCTCTACTGTCAAAGTCATCGACGAACACTTAGATCGTGCCAGTTGGGAGGCTTTGTATCTTCGCCATCCCTTTAACATGCTCATTGCTGGACCTAGCGGTTCAGGCAAAACCGAATTCGTCAAACGTTTGATCGAACATAAACATCATTTGATCGATCGGCCACCTCAACGGATCGTGTGGTGTTACAAAGAGTGGCAATCGGCGTACAACCTCTTGCGAGAAAGTCAAGGCGATTCCATCGTGTTTGTGGAAGGCATTCCTAAAGAAGACGACAGCATCGTCTCTGACTCCCGTCAAACCCATTTGGTCATTTTTGACGACATGTTAGGAGAAGACGAAGAAGAAATTAAATTGTGGTTCACGCGCAAAGGGCATCACCGTAATGCCAGTGTCGTTTACATCACCCACAATTTGTTTCAACAAAGTAAAGCCCATCGCACCATCAGTCTCAATGCACATTAGGTGGTCTTGTTTAAAAGCTCTCGAGATAAATCGCAAGTGCAAGTCTTAGCCAAACAGTTAGGAACGCCTTGGCTGACTCAGGCGTACGACGATGCCACTCAAACTCCACACGCCTATTTACTCGTCGATTTGAAACCTACGACCCCCGAGGATTTGCGATTTCGTACCCACTTGTTTCATCACTGGTGCCAAGACGGAGGGCCTGTCCTGTACACGTCTCCGTCCTCGACTTCATTTCACTCCCCATAAAAAAATCTATAAAAACCTCAGACCCTTTTCGTCTGTCTCACACACAGTGTGAACATGACATCCCTTCAGTCGCATCTTCCCGTCAAATTGATTCGTGCCTTGTATGGCATCAGTCGAGAAAAAAATCCACAAACACGAGCTCGTGTCTTAGAAACTATTCTCAAAGAAGTCTTACGATGGTTCACGGTGACGGCACGTCAAATACTCCAAGGAATCATTCAGATTCCTCATCAAACCAAACGCTTTTTTGATCGAAACAAAGTCGCTTTGGTCCAACTGGCCGATCCCCGCATCGACACTCAAACCAAAAAACAAATCATTTTGAAACCTGGAGGGAGCGGTACTCTAGGAGGGGTCATCATTCGCTCACTCTTAAGATGGGATCCTAATGCCCCCAAAGTTCTCCCCAAGAAAAAAGTCCAACGAAGCCCCAAGAAGAAAAAGAAAAAGACCAGGTCCCCAAGGAGAACTTCTCCAGTGGCAGGATACTCCTCTTACCAGACACCACCCCGTAAAAAGAAAAGAAGCCCCCAGAAAAAGAAACAGAAAAAAAGTCCCCAGAAAAAGAAAAGTCCACAGAAGAAAACTAGTCGCAAGAGAGGCACTTCGGCCAGGACGCAACCTTACACTCGCAAACCACGACCTGCCACGGCGGTGACCGCGTCTCCGACAGCCTCAAGTTCATCCACTTCTACGTTGATGACACCAAGAACTGAAGAGCACTTGGAGACGTTGATCACACCAAGAACTTCTCCGTTGATGACCCCCAAAAGAACTTCCCCAGTGGCAGGACCCTCCAATTTAGTGACAGTGGCTGCTGCTCACAAAGTACCTTCTCCCAAAATCAAAGTCCATGAAAGATCGGGCATGTTACAAAGTTTACTGGATTTGTTCAAGCAAGAACTGGCTCGATTTAGTCCGTTGCGTACCCCTGCACGACGTGTCATGCCTGTCCTCAAGCTAATACGACGTAAAGACAATCAGTGGCGACGCGTTCCAGTATAAAAAAGGCCTGTGACCAAGTAGGGTATCAGTGTTTTTTGGTGCTCCTGAAGACTCAAAGATGTCACCCTCCGGAAAACCCCAAGGAAAGAAAAGGAAAGGACTGCCACCACGTTTAGCCAAACATGGGGACATGTTATCTGTCCTGTCCAAAGCTTCTCCACCCCTACGAAAAAAACTCATTCAAACGGCCTCCAAAGAATTCATCGATACCGTGTGCGAATGTTGTTTGAACGTTTTGAAAGGCACGATCCCTTTGTCCAAACACCAGAAACAATGCTTAAGCAAACATCGTCACGTTCTTCGCCAAATGGTTCGAAAGAAAATTCCCATTCGTCAAAAGAAGAAGATGTTAGTGCAACGTGGAGGCATTTTGCCCCTCTTGTTAGGCCCCATACTGAAAGGAGTCTTGGGAACCATGTTGGGAGGACTGGTGGGAGCAAGATAAAAAGGCCCTCGGAAGTCCCAAGATCTCAGAATCGACCCTTGACAACCCCATGAAAGGACGAAAACTAGCTTTAGTGCCTTACAAACGATGGATGGAATACCATCGGTGGCAAGAACAACGCACCCCACATTTACCTCCCAATCCCAATTTGAGCGAGATGTCCCAGTTACAACACGAATTGCAGTCCTTGATGGATCGCCAAGATTTGTCCGAAACAGAAAAATCGCAAAAGTACGGTCAACTTTTGCAACGACTGCAACTCTTTCACCAGAAAGCTTTAGACGAAACAGCTCTACCCACTTTGAAAGATTTTAAGACCTTGATGAAAAGTCCAGCACCATCACCAGTACCAGTACCAGTACCAGTGACCAAGACAGAAAAAGGAGAAGAAGAAGAAGGGTTTCAAACTCCACCAGAAAAAGTACGCAAGTTAACAACACCACCTACCTCCAGAATTGGATGGATTAAAAAGATGATGGCCACCCCTTCTTCATCACAAGAGAAAAAGAAAGTGAAGACAGAAGTAAAACAAGAACCGATATCCCCCGCTCAGACATCCTCCTCCTCTTCAACACCTATTGCCGGTCGCACACGCAAAGCATTGCAATCCAAGAAAGTACCCCAAGAGAAAAAGAGTAGCTTCTTCCAAGAGTGGGTGCTTTATTAACCCACAAACAAACACAAAAAATGGAAAAAGTCTTAGCCAGCATTTACTACGATCCCTCACATCCTGCAGGTTACGCAGGAGTTCAAAAATTGTATCGTGCTGCCAAAACGCGACTGAAAAGTCTCCGTTTACCTCAAGTGCAACGATGGTTACAAGAACAAGCTACCTACACTTTACACAAACCCATTCGACGCAAGTTTGCCAGAAGTCGCACCCGAGTGGAAGGCATCGATCATCAATGGCAAGCCGATTTAGCCGATGTCTCTCATTTGGCCAGTTACAATCGTGGCTACAAATATTTGTTTTGTGTCATCGACGTCTTTTCCAAATTTGCTTGGGTCGTGCCCTTGACTTCCAAATCGAGCAGCGAGTTAGTGCGAGCTCTGCAACGGGTGTTGAAACAAAGTGGTCGTCACCCTCTTCGATGGCAAACGGACAAAGGCACCGAATTTCTGAACCAAGCTTTCCAAAAAGAATTAAAGAAACGTGACATTCATTTTTTTACCACCGAGAATCCCGAAACCAAAGCCAGCATCGTGGAACGTTTTCAACGCACTTTGAAGAACGCATGTGGAAATAGTTTACGCATCACCACACTCTGAAGTACATCGACATCTTACCGCATCTGGTGCAAGCGTACAACCAATCTTACCATCGAAGCATCGGACGTGCCCCGCAAGACGTGACTCCCGAGAACGAAGTGCTGGTGTTTGAGCGTCTGTTTGGTACGTCCCCGACGAGGGCTGTCCCCAAGAAAAGTGGAGTGTTAGCTGTAGGAGATTGGGTGCGCATTGGCAAAACCAAACGCACTTTCGACAAAGGTTACTTACCTAACTGGACGACCGAATTGTTTCGCGTCACTGGACGAGTGCATGGCCGTCATCCTGCCGTCTATAAATTGGAAGACATGAACGGAGAAGTGCTCAAAGGAACGTTTTATTTGCCCGAGTTACAACGTGTCACCAAAAAAGAAGACGAAGTGTACGACATCGAAAGCATTCTCGAACGCAGAACCCGTAAAGTGGGCAAACGACGTGTCAAAGAAGTCAAAGTACGTTGGAAAGGATATCCACCCAGTTTTGATTCTTGGATCGACGCTTCGCAAGTCATCGACTATAAAAAGAAGTGACCATCATGCCCTTTCACACATCAGACGCAGCTACGTCGACCACTCCTTCTTCACCTAGTTCTTCTGTGCAAGATTTACAAAAACAACCCTTGTGGGTGTGTTGTGGAGAACGTGTGCCTAAAACGTAAATCGTCTTTTTCTGCCAAATCTTCGTGGTGTATTGTGTCATCGGGGCAGCCATTGCCAATTTGACTTTGCAACAAGGAGACAAACAATTGTGGACCATTTTATTGAGCAGCTGCATCGGTTACCTGCTTCCCAATCCCTCCCTGAGATTCTCCTCGAACGGAAACCTTGTGTCCAGTGCCAGTGCCAGTCACCACTCCAACCACAATCAGAACCCCATTTTTGGCGGAGACACGCCTCTGACGTCCAGTAATAACCCCTCGGACAGCCACAGAACTCTGGAATTATGAGTCACCAAAACCAATTTTACTTAACCTTACCCAGTGACAGTTCCATGGAGGTGTTTCCCCACAACACGTTGTGCTGTTACACGGCCAAATTACCTCAGGCCATCCCCTTAGATCACGAAGCCCATTGGGAAGTGGCTTTAGTAGAAATGATTCACCCGACCCAAGTCCTCAATGTCCTTCCCAATCAAAATTTTTATAAGGAGGAAGTTCATGACGATCAATTGCAAAAGGAATTGAATAAGAGAACAACCATATCTGACATTAAAACCTATAATGAGAAAAGTAAAACGTGGACCTACCACTTGTCCATTCTCCCAGGCTATTATTTTAGTGGTCATCATTTGGTCAGCGCCATAGCCTCCAGGTTTAATGGAGTGTTTGGGAAAGCTTTTGAGGATGCCGACAACAAAAGTGTCACCATGGACTACTACAAAGTAGCTCGTCGCTTCTTGATGAAATTTGAACGGAGTAAAATCATGTCCATTTCATTTTGTCCTGAATTGTTTGACATGTTGGGCGGACACATGGACATGAGAATGGCCATGCTCAAGAAAAACGAATTACCCATCGTTTACGACAACGAGTCTTTTGCCAAGTTTTTTCGTACCCCGGTAGAAGTGAACCAAGTACTGAATTTGATGTTTGTGTACTCTGATATGGTGGAGTACAACGTGGTGGGACACACCTCCGTGCCGTTACTGCGTGTCATTCCTTTCAAACTGGATTCCGCCACGAACGCTGACGAGGAAGGTGGAAACACTTACCACGTCCACCGCGAATTTGTCCATCCTCACTATTTGCCTGTCAGCAAGTCGTATTTGGACACGGTCAACATTACTATAAAAGGAGATTTGGGACAAAATATTTCATTCACCAAAGGAAAAATCACGGTGAAACTCCATTTTCGAAAACGGTTTTCTCACGATTCGTAAGTAAGTCATGTATCCAGTGTACCGAGGGGTTGCTCGACAGCGAGGACACGGTTTAGGAGACATGTTAAAATCGGCCTTTCGTTCGGTGGCCCCAGTGTTGAAACCGATGGTGACACGCGGACTGCACGCCTTGAAAGATGTGGCACTGACACAAGGCAAAGAATTTCTCCAAAATGTCATCATCGACAAACAAAACCCTAAAGAAGCCTTCATGAGGGCAGGCAAAAATGTCTTGCTGCAAACGAGTAAAGACATTTTAGGCCGACGAGACACACCTATAAATGCCCTGCACGCTACAGAGTCAGGCATTCAGCAAGGACAAGGCAGAAAGAGACGACGACGAAGAAAACACCCTTTCACCAGACTTCAAGCTAGAAAGGCAAAGAAAAGAAGAACCGTTCGAGACTTAGACGTTTTCGATTATTGAGACACAGAGAAAAAATGATGCACCGAGAATCTTGCGCCTGTTCCAAGACGGAACTGGATATGTTTGCCATGCCCCCCACCATGATGACCATGCAAGAATCCCAGTGGGTGGAATTTCACCCCGTCTCCTCATTGACCGATTCCGCTCCCATCGAGTTTGAAATCAAAGGACAGCCCGAAGATTACATCGATCTAAATAGCAGTTACCTGTATTTGAAGGTGAAAGTGATTAAAACGGACAACACCAATCCTGGAGCCAATGATAGAGTAGCGCCCGTCAACAATTTCATGCATTCCTTGTTCAGCGAAGTGGACTTGTATTTGAATAACAAACTGGTCAGCAGCAGCATGGATACTTACCCATATCGCACCTACCTGGAAAATCTCTTGACGTACGGAAAAGAAGCCAAGAACACTCATCTGGATGCTTGCGTGGTATGGAAACCTGACACGGCATGCACGTTTAACGACACAGTCCTGACAGCAGATGACGATCCTCACAATGTGGGGTTTAACACACGTAGAACTAAAATTCTGCAAGGGCGAAGTTTAGAACTGATGGATCGTTTGCATTTGGACATGTGGTTACAAGAAAAGTATTTGCTGAACGGAGTGGATATCCGCCTGAGACTGAATTGTAGCACTGCTGCTTTCCATTTGATGGCCCATGCCAATGAATACAAAACTGTTATCCAAGAAGCCCGACTTTACGTGCGTCGTGTGGAAGTGTTACCTAAAGTGGGAAACGACGTCAGTCAGACGTTGAGTAGAACGACCGCCAAGTATCCCATACGACGCGTGGAAGTGAAAACGTTCACCATTCCTGTTGGACAGCGATCCATGATCGAAGATCATCTGTTCCAAGGACAGTTACCCAAGCGTTTGATCGTTGGTATCGTCAGGAATTCAGCTTTCAATGGACTTCACAACGAAAATCCTTTTGAGTTTCGACACTCTAGCGTGTCCAAGATCGAAGTCAGTCGCGACGGCAAGACCTTGTGTACCCGACCCTTTGAGCCTAACTTTGCCCAGAACAATTACTTGAGATCGTACTTGTCCCTGTACGAAGCCACGGGACAGTTAGGGACCAACACCAGTCACGGGATTACGTACGACGATTATGCAGGAGGCTATGCTTTGTGGGCTTTCGATTTCACTCCAGACCAAGGCAGCGACGAGGGACATTTCCACCCTATAAAATCCGGCCAGATTCGTGTGGAACTTCAGTTTGCAAACCGAGACCCTGCTGATCCAACGTTGAACGTCATCCTGTATGCAGAATTTGACAATACGATAGAAATCAACAGTTTGAGAGAAGTCATTCTAGATTATTAGAAGCCATGGAAGACTGTTATCCCTCTTTACCTAGTGGAGAAACTTTGGACATGGAATGTGAGGAGACCGTGGAAAAAGAAGAATCCCAAGACAAAGACGAAGAAGTTGTCATGATGAAGTCGAGATGGCCAGAACAAGAAGACCATTTAGTCTCCTGTTTTGCCAAACACTTGGTCGATAAAATGACGGAATTGATCAAGAAAAATTGTTATGGATGTCAAAACGATCATCCCAGTCAAATTCAACACGATAAATGCCTAATGTTGAGTCAAGAAGAAAAATTGGACGAGTATCTGGACGAAGCTTGGAGTCTCATCTCGAACAAAGACGTGTTGCACCAGTGGTATAAAGACTTGCGTGAACATTCTTGTCCACCATTAACCACTCAAGAGATCCATCGTATCGAAGCTCTCCTGAATCAGAGTGAGGAAACAGAACGAATAACCGTTTATTCGTCAGACATTTTCAAGCAAAAAGTCAGGATCGAATTGACGACTTATTATTACCTGTGAAGAAAAAACAACACACAAAACAATGGATACCTGGGAACTTTATTACCTTTTGAACCACAGTTCGTATACGGCTTCTTGGAATCCTGTCGTCTGTGCTAAAGATGAACTCCCTCATCGCAAACCTAAAGACCATCAAGCTTACGTGATCAACACGGACGACAGTCATCTCCCAGGAACCCACTGGGTAGCCGTCTACTTTCCTCAAGAAGGATGTGTGGAATATTTCGATTCGTACGGATTGCCCCCTTTGGAAGACGATATCATCGACTTTATGAGAAGAAATGCTCAGACCACCCGATTCAATAACGTGAAATTACAAGGCACAGATTCCTTAGTGTGTGGACAATACTGTGTGTATTTTCTGCATCATCGCAGCCTAGGCTATTCCTTAGAACATTTAGTGACTCATTTCGATCCTCGTTCTTCTGCTAGAAACGATGTGAAAGTAGATCGATGGTTTTGTGACCATTATGCTTATCTTTTGTCTCAAGCTAGGAAACGTAGTGTCCATCAATGGCCTAATGATTTCCAACAGTGGAAATCACAATTTCATTCACAACGTTGTCAGCCCTGTTTAAAGTAGATTGTAAATTGAGAAAAAAAATGTTTGTGATTTGAAAAAATTGTTTGATGTTATATTGTTGGATTATTGTTAAAAATGTTAGACTTGTTGTTTAGTGTTAAGTGATTTTTGAATAAAAAAAATGTGTTTTGAAAAAAAAATGCCTTTGTGGTTTGTTTACCTATAAGAATGTTGGATTGATGCTCTTTCATTTCTTACTATCCCTCTCATGACACTCATTGAACGTTGCGGCTCGAAAACCGTGTGGGGATGTTTTCCTTCACGTCCGCGCTTTGACTTTAAGAACCGGGTTGTTTCCAGTCTAACCATCCATTGTCGACTCCTCCTCCTACGAAGATGTGCTCCAAACTAGCTAAGCTCAACGAAGCCTACGTGAATTTGCATTGGGTCAGACACAGTCTGATACCGAAGCCAGAAGAAATAGAGAATGTGAGAATGTTAAAAATCACTGAAGACCTGATAGAAGAGCTCTTCAGAGAAGAAATGAACAGGAAGAAAGAAGAATGGACAGAGAAGTACAGACTTCAGAGACAGCAGCAACAGCAGCAACAACAACAACAACAACAACAGCAGCAGCAACCTGAAGCTGACAGAGGCTTTGTCGATTGTCGTATCGACACCAAAGAGTTCTTCTTCTCTTTCCGAAGAAGCAGACCTATCGCCAGAAAGTCTATCCTCAGAGGACATCGCATTCTTAGAAACTAAAAAAGAATGCCATAGCAAACAAAAAAACAGCCCTTTTAAGGGCTACCCCAATACTCTAGAAAAGAAATAACGATCGATTTGCCAATGTGTGTAGGTAGAGTAGTGTGAAAATAAACACTAACTCTTTTTTAAAAAATGTGAGGGTATGTGTTTGTGAGTTTGTGTGTTTGTGTTTGTAAGCGCTCACGTACGTTGGTGTGGATAGTAGATTAAAATCATGTTTTTTGGTGTTTGAGATGTATATTTGGAGTTAGATTGGATTGCTTTGCGTATGTGGATAGTCCATTGAAGTGATTTATGAAAAAAAATTTAAAATAGTGATGGGTAGCATAAAAAATTACGATTAGAAACCGCAATTAAATTGGCGTTCAACTCCAAACGCAAAGCTGATAGGAATTTAATTGCAGTATTAATTGACCTCGAAAAGGCATTCGACCTTGTATGGACCAAAGGCTTATTAGCCAAACTCAACCACTACGCTATCACAGGTCGAATGTTTAAATTCATTGAAAACTTACTCGCTGACCGTAACATATCATCCAGAGTCGGCGACACTTACTCTGAACCACACACACTTGAAAACGGTACACCACAAGGGAGCGTACTCAGCCCAACCCTTTTCAACACCATGATTAATGACTCGGACACCAACTTAACATCAAAACTAATTGAACTCTCACAATTTGCTGATGATAGTGGATTATGGAGAGCAGGAAACCCCTCCAACCACAAAGTAATCAGCGATATTCAAACAAGTTTAAACAAAATAGGGAAATGGGCTGCTAAATGGGGTTTCAAATTATCCCATGAAAAAACCATAGCAGTATTATTCACCACCAAACGTAAATTACAAAATCAGTTTCCCAAACTCACCATCCAAAATCAAGAAATTAAATTCGTAAATGTAGCACGATTTTTAGGAATGCATTATGACTCAAAGCTAAACTGGGGACACCACATAAACGAACTAGTCAAAAGGTGCAATAAAGACCTTAACCTCCTTACAACCCTTAAAGGAACCACCTGGGGATCCAATCAAGAAACCTTACTAGCATTATATAAATCGTTAATTAGATCTAAACTAGATTACGGATGCCAAATGTACAACTCGGCACCCCAAAATAACCTCAAAAAACTAGATAGCATACAAAGAAAGGCCCTAATTATTTGCACTGGTGCACTACCATCCACATCACTAGTGGAACTTCAAATCTTAACTGGAGAACTGCCGCTCCACCTTAGAAGACAAGAACTCACCCTCAGATATGCAGCCAGGCTAACAACACACCCCGACACACACCCCACCCGGCTAGCTATAAATAAATGCAACATACCTTTTAGAACTAAATTATCACAAAACATACCAGCAGGGAAATTAGTCCATCAATTAGTTGAACAACTTCCTATAGACAAACTCCAAGCAGAAATTGCAAATCACTATGACAAAGAACCATGGATAAATATCAACCCCACAGTTAACACCCTCATTACGAAATATGGCAATAAAAACGAACAGGAACTCAAACTAAACACAATCTGTACAGAAGAAATCAACTCAAAATATTGCAACTACATTAAGATTTACACTGATGGATCCAAAATTACAGAACCACCCAGAACAGCAGCAGCTTACGTAATCCCCGAACTTAACATTAAAGTAGGACGAAGACTACCTAACCTATGCTCTATATACATAGCTGAATTCTGGGCCATACTTGAAGCACTCAAATGGATCAAAGAGAACAAAATACCCCAAGCGGTAATAATAAGTGACTCGCTAAGCGTCATAAACTCAATACTTAATAACAACACCAAATCAAGAGAAAACTATCTTAGGCAAACCAATTTATTGTTAAAAATACTGAACAATAATAACTTACAAGTAGAATTTATGTGGATACCATCCCATATTAACATACCAGGTAACGATATGGCAGATATAACAGCTAAACAAAAACTAAACGAAACCACTCACATCAACCTAGATTATAGCATATGTGAACTCAATAGCATATCTAAAACCCTCATTGATAATACATGGCAGGAATTATGGAACACAAGCACTCAAGGCAGGAAACTAAAAACCATCATTAAAGAAGTATGTAGAAATAGGAAACCACCCAAAACAAAAGGCAGTGAACAAAAATTCATAAATAGAATACTCACGGGCAAAACCAAGCTGGCTAACAGCTTCGGACAGTACATAGGACCACAACCACATAACCCTAACTGCTACCACTGCAGGGTCCCAGAAGACATAGAGCATATTTTTAACAACTGCCATACACTTGAAAAAGAAAGGGCTAAGTTTAAAGTTAAACAGCATAAAATTGGATCCCCTACAACATACCCAGAATTCTTGATGAACACAAACCCCAATATTAATCTAACATTCAAAAATATCATAAGTTTTATACACGAATCCAATCTACTCAAAAAAAATCTAAGAAAGTAAATCAAAGACCAGTTAAAAATATAACAAATCACTGTTTGGGAATTATGACGGCCGGCTCGGTCTCGTGGGTTCACAGACTGACACAGCCGTTCATAGCCCGAATAATAAAAACCAGTTAAGGACGAATATTACAAAATCACTGTTTGGGAATTATGACGGCCTGCTAGTTCTCGTAGGTTCACAAACTGACACAGCCGTTCATAGCCCAAATAATAAAAACCAATTAAGGCCACAAAAAATTAAAATAGGAAAATAGGAATTAATTAAAACAGGACTCCATAATAACATACAAACAACCATAAAACAAGTTTTCATTCCAAACCAATAAGATAGGGAATCAAAATAAATAAGGAATTCATGAATAATAAAAAAAAAAAAAAAAAAATACTCCTAACCGTCTCCTTGTCTCTTAAACAACATCTGGCTGAACTTTTAAATCAAGCTTCCACAGCTATTTCTACTAACATACTCAGCCAAATCCAGGCAATGTTGACAGACGACACTGAAGAATTTGAAACTTCCACGCTGGCAGCGGTCCTGGAAGTATCATCATCCAGCGGCGATGAAGCTGATGAACCTGCACCACCTAAACAGAGTGGAAAAAAGGAAGGCTCTGTCTACCGGAATATGGGATTGGGAAAGGCAATTGATGATATCAAAAAAGCGGGCCACTTCGTCAATGCCACAAGACCGGGTGTCCTAATGTGACGTCATCGCTGCCGACCAATCGTGGCGGGAGTCACATACTGCTTGGTTTGACACCTGGGGCATTTCAATCCAACTAAGAAACACGAGTGTGTGGTGTGACTATTCCCACTCATGTCTATTATCCTTTCAGTCAGGTTGTTAAGGACTAGTTAGCTCTATACCTGAGTGGCTAAATTAAAAAGTACTCTTTGAGTACATAAAAGCCTGGGGGATGAGGCTCCTTTTCCTTCCCCCAGGAGTAATTAAAAATCACGCAGTGCGTGAATAAAAAAGTGGTACATGTTCAAAAGAATGAAAACCACTATAATCCAACTAACGAACGAACGATCAATTTTATGTTTTCAGGGGGATGTTTTCCTTCACGTCCGCGCTTTCACTATAAATTGAAACTCGCTGGGTAGTCTAGCTACACTTGTTGATTGATCAACACCAAAAATGAACACGAGACTGGCGAAACTGTTGGAACTTCATGTGCATCTGGAATATGCCAGGCGCCTGTTGAATGAACTGGCCGCGGAAGCCATTGTGGAAGACGGAATGATGAGAGAGGAGGAGGAAAGAAGAAATAAAGAAGAGGAGGAGAGAAAATACAAAGAAGAGGAGGAGAGAAGAAACAAAGAAGAGGAGGAGGAAAAGGAGAGAAGAAGAAGAAGAAATTTCAGAATCCCAGAGAGCGAAAATTGGGATTCTGAAGCCACATATCCTGCCTCTGCTCTCTCCCTCCAAAAGGTAAAAAGTAACTGGGGGACAAGATGTGTATGTGGCGCCAGGCCTGGAAGGTGCCACCATTAACCAGGTGTCCATGAAGTTCCAAAAAACAGCCCTTTTCAGGGCTACCCAATACTCTAGAAAAGAAATAACCATCAATTTGCCAATGTGTGTAGGTAGAGTAGTGTGAATATAAACACTAACTCTTTTTTAATTGTGTGAGGGTATGTGTTTGTGTTTGTAAGAGCTCAGGTATGTTGGTGTGAATAGTAGATTATGGGTTTATTTATTGTTTCTTAGCTTATGTGGAGAGTATAGTTTTGGTTTTATTATATGAAATGAGAAAGTAGGGGATGTTTTCCTTCACGTCCGCGCGTTGTTTGGTCATGATCTAGGTAAGATCAATTTGATGTTTTAGGGGGATGTTTTCCTTCACGTCCGCGCTTTCACTATAAGAACCCACAGTATTCGTCGTTCAAACCATTCTACAAAGAAGATGGCTTCTAACCAAATGGACAAAATGCAAACATTGCAAGACGTTTTAGACAATTTAGGAATGATGGAGCAGATGTTGATAAGACTCGTTGAAGACCACTATTCCTATAGTCCCCATCGTGTAAAGATGGAAATTAATAATTTAAGAAAGGTAAAGGACATGATAAGTGGTGTCATGAAAGAGATAAAGGAGGAGAAGGAGGATGAAGAGGAAAGGATAAGAATACGCAAATGGAACGAAAAAATTGAAAAAGAAGAAGAAAATGAGAAGAGGAAGAAAGAAGAGGAGGAAGAGAAGAAGAAGAAAGAAGAGGAGGAGAAAAAAAAAGAAAGAAAAGAAGAGAAAGAGTGTAGGAGAGAAAATAAGAAGTTGGTGGAGGAAAAGAAGAAATTAGAAGCAGAAGAAGAAAACCCAAAGGCCCTTTTCAAGGCCAGCCATATTTCTCGAAAAGAGATAGCCTTTCAATTGCCTACCCATTTTTTTTATAAAAAAATTCTTTTTAAAAAAAATCCCATATTCAATTCCCCTTGTCCCTAGACAAGTCCAAACTCTATTCCCATGTTAATTTCCCTTGTCCCTAGACAGTCCCAAACTCTATGTTAAATTCCCATTGTCCCTAGAGTGACCCACGATTTTTCTCCATGTTAAATTTCCATTGTCCCTAGAGTGACCCAGGGGTTTTTTTTAATGCTAAGTCCCATTGTCCCTAGAGTATCCCACTTAACTACTACTGACGCCTCAAAGACCAATATATAAATATATGGGCCGTCACAAGGAACATGCAAGAAAAACAAAACAATACGCATATATGTTTGAAAGATTGAAGGCTTGTTTAAATATGAATATAAAATCAAACATTCAATAGTTCATCACAAGATTTGACATCTTCGCCGTTTGTGAAACTTCGAGCAAGTCCGAAAGTGAATTACAACGATTTGTAGAAGAATATTATATATATATATATATATATATATATATATATATATATATATATATATATATATATATATATATATATATATATATATATATATATATATATATATATATATATATATATATATTAAACTTAGTAAGGAAACTGTCACGTTTGGCACATACTCAGAAGGCGTGACCGTATTTACGAAGTCAAAAGTAGTAGAAGAAAATATTGTGAAAAGATTTTACTTACGTCTGTCTCCACTTTAAAGGAGACCATTTAGGTAAAGTTTGATACCTTACTTTGCATATATGTCACCAGAAGGGTCTCCGACATATGATTCGATTATTACTGATTAGAATGGGTTCGAATTATTGGAAGAGTTCCGTCAAAACTAGCATCTTCCTTTACTGATGCTTTTCTCTTTTGGAATGGACACCTCAACTGTAGAACTGATAATCTTAATGATTTGACTGGGGACCTCAACTGTAGAACTGGTAATCTTAATGATTTGACTGGGGGACCTCAACTGTAGAACTGGTAATCTTAATGCTTTGAATGGGGGACCTCAACTGTAGAACTGGTAATCTTAATGATTTGTGTTAGCAAATGATATTCTTAATTTTTTGTTAGGAGAAAATGGTTTCTATGTATCATATAAATTTAATAGGGAATGAAAATCGAAACATCCAGTTAGCAAGGCATTCAGTATCTCACTTACTGACATACATAACTAATATTTGTAAAACATACTCTATAAATAACATAAAGAGGTAAATTTAACATGTACCGCAAATGCTGACTATGTGATTGCTTCAAACGGTCTATTTAAATATTGCTCAGATTTCGAAATTGGTTCTAGAAGTGCATCTGTACACTTACTTATCATATGTGGGTTCACTTTTCCACTTGCTGGCATTAGAAACATGCACGTATAGGATGAAACGTATACGAGTCAAAACGTTCTGACAGGTACAGATGGAATGAAAAACGTATACGAGTCAAAACGTTTTGACAGATGTAATGATAAAAAGAGAATACAGAATTTATTATTCATTCCAACTTTCTGAATTTCGATATAATTTGAATCATTCTTTTTTCCCGTGGGGATCGATGAAGCAAACTATGCAATGTGTCATTTGTAAATATATGAATGATACAATGTGCAGCTTCATATATCACAAACCATCCTAGTGAATATTGTTACATTGTAACAAAGATAAGAAAACACAACCTTTGTGGCATTATAAACAAGGTGATCTCGTAAAATGGAAAAGAATACCCATACACTCCCCATAAATTTCGATTGAGCAGTTGCATTCAAATTCTGACGGATTTTAAAATGACTAGAAATAGGTTCCAAAATGTGAATTGCATCAAAACAGAGACTTATAAGAATAAAAGAAATATAATTAAAGTCAGATCTAACTAACACATGATCACAAAGCAGGCAGTAACAGCATAAGCTCGTGACATCAATGGTACGAGTACTTCAGATCATTATTGCATCGTAATGACTTAAAAAATAGTTTCCATTGTATGACTTCATATTATATTTTTGAAACTTCTATCTCAGCAGCTGAAGTTCTCAAAAGTTTCCAACTATTAAATCAGAAAGAGCTTGTTAACAGGATGGAATAACAGCCGAAATGATACAAAAACACGACTCCGAACACATGTCTTAATTTATTTAAATTATTTATATATAAAAATTGACACTGGGCATTTCTTTGGATGACGGGTGGTGCGAAGCTAAAATAAAATTAACGAAACTCAGGCTGGATCCTGCAATGGCTTCTCAAGCAATGGTTCAGAAATATCTAAGTTTCAAATGAGGTAGTTTTTGTTGTAGCCTTTTTACGCAATTAATCATGTAGAATTGTTGACTCGCTTGATCAGATGCTGTATTGTAGTTAAGTTTCTTATAGTATGGTTCCGTGATATAATCTCTTCAGTCGCGTGGAAAAGGGGTGGGAATTTTTACACCATCCTCCTCGACGTTTGCTAAATAATTTAATATATTAGGCTGTGGTGTCGCCGTTACATTGGCTGCCTTTGGGCGCGCAGCCTCAACTTGTACCACAGGGACCTCTGGACGCACAGACAATTATTCAAAGGACTGGGCTGTCCTGGCAACTGGAACCCCAACATTGCGACGGTTTCCGCTACTTTTGTTCACTTCTTCCGCCGTTTCTCTTTTTAGTGTTTGATTTGCGGCGCAAACGGTTATTCAGAGCCATCTGTCAGATCATCCTATGGCAGTACTAACATATCTCTGACGCGTTCACTGACATCTCTGTAACTGCGAAGAAGTTTCAGTAGATCCTGAACAGATTTGTCGCGTCAGTCCGCATACTAGGCTATGGCATCGCTGACTGTCGCCATTATATATTGTGTGTTTCGCTGCATGAAAACTAGTACTGAAAATACAACGCGGGTTCCAACACGCAGTAGTAGAGCTGAGATCGCTGAAACTTGTAATCCATGTAGAACAAAGAAGTTCGTGTTCTTGTGCTGATGGCGAAGGCCCACCGGTAACCGCAAACACCGGTTTTAAAAAAGATTGCTGAGTTAGGTACGCCGTGGAGCAATCACCCCTGTAAAAAGCACATCGTCCTCCCTCCTTGACTAAGATACAATTATTGCATGCCTGGTACAGGGCTGGATATACGACTCGAGACTAACCACATCCAAAGCCATGAGGAGCAATATAAACCTCGATGATTCTGCAGGCTTCTACCATGAACCTACTTATAAGGCATCACATGATATCTGTGCACGTGCTGGTATAGATCTCATCCATAACTTGAACGCGCTTTGTTGTACACTCGTAGAAAGAACTGCTAGATGGGTCATCAAAGGAGATATGAAGGCTAAGACTGTGCTTGGAGGTAAACCAGGTTTATAATAATAAACACGGCTAAGGTCTTTTACAGTCTTCACGTTTAATGGAGGAGTGAAGCTACTTTTCAAATGTTAACGAGGCATTATGGCACATTTTACCTTCCTGTTCCAAGGAAGATTGCTCTTGGAAGTTTGATGTCAAAACACGTAACTAAGTTCATCAGGCTAATCTTGTAATTCTTCCACATGATCGTCTTCGACAACACACATACAAGTACGCTTTAACCCTTGTGAATATTGTTTTGGTTCATTACCTTGTGTCAAAAACTTTTATATTTAGCCCAGCCCCGAACGTTACTTTCTTGATCACTTTCTTTCTCAAATCGATGTCTTTTCTAAATTTTCTTCGTAGACTCTATTACACCAAGCGTTATCGGACGGCCAAAAGGTTACTAACCTTGAAGGGATGCATCTATCCGCCATATCTAATAAGGTGTATATAAAATTGATTTGTTGCATGGTTGATTTATGAACATAGAGTTAATTGTTATTATGCAGTATATATAAAAAAATCATCAACGTGAGAAACTTCTGAAAAGAGCATAATACTTCAGCCACGTCTTCGGTTTAAAATATTAATTTGATTTGTAATCAAGTTTAGATGTTAACTAAGTTATCCAGTCTGTAGAAATAACTCAAGAATTAGGATTGTCCATGTTAGGTGATACAGCAACAGAATCGAGCAAGGATCCTGAGTGGGTAGTTACTCTAGTTGGTTAGTTTGTATGAGTTTTTTAATACCATAATATCGCTGTTTCTGAGGGGTATTTAGCAAGTCCACATTTAGGCCACCTGGGATGATTTAAGTTTTCAGAAATAATGAGGTTTCATTATATATTGCAAATATTGAAAGAACCCTATACATTATTTTGTTCAGATGAAGAGTGATATCGAGTAAATAGCATACATTCATTACATAATTTTTAATGCAAATTATTTCGTTATTTTATACAGATATATCTGTTACATGTTTCATTATAACTCCATGCTCCGTGATTAATCCCATCACTTCCAGTGGGTTTGTGTTTCCTATGTAATTTAATATCATCATTGTCAATTGTTGCTAGGTGAGTCTCCGTTATGGCAATTATATCAAAGTCATCGAAATTATCTGCAAGAAATTCAAGTTTTGATTCGGAGAGATCTAATGTTTAAGCCAGCAGAGATAAGTATGTCATCTATTCTTGCCGATCAAAATGAATTCAGATTGCTTCAATCTGATGTATTGTAGTGGATGCCGCCTGCATTCTGTTCAATATCACACATTACGTCAACGAGAATATAAAATTGATGCAACACATACAAAGTGTGCAGTGTAGAGTCGATACCTTTGCAATTACTTGAAACAAATGATTTGACAAATAAACAAGGGCAAAAAGTGTTCAGTGATTAGGAAATCGTAGAAGAAATTTCGCGATGGTAATATTAAAAGAGGTCATGTCGATATTTCGTCATGTCGAACTATGTTCTGTCTAGGTGATCGTCGAGCTCGAACAAGAAGAATCCAAATTTCCATTCTGAAGATAGTGTAATAAATGGTTTCGTTCTCTTTCTCTGGTAATTTGGGTTTGGTTTTGCCAAAGAAATTTGCTTTGGTATCAAATAACGGAACACCAAAGAAACGTTGGTAAAACACCATAAATAAAGGCACAAAAACAAAATAGAAAATATGTAATTATGAGTGATAACAAAGTTTTTCTTATAAGAAAAATATGGATAAGTCGTTGGACTGAAGACTTTTATACCACTAACAAAAGAGAGTAAAAATGTTTTTTATATTTCGACTGAACCACGCTGCTGTGTGCATGGCGCTTTACAAAAGAGTTACAAATTTGAAAATATAACTATATTCGTATAAACAAATGCACATGCATACATACATACATACATACATACATACATACATACATACTTACATGTATATCTACACGAATAGACTATACATTTAGTAACTGAAAGAAAGAACGACATAGAAAGACAGGGAGAAAAAGTTTAATTCATCAACTTGATTATATGTGGACCGCTACATAGTGATTATTTGTAACAGGCAACCTACCGCTCGAAGAATAACATTTTTTGTGGTAAATCTAATCATGCGAATGAAGTCAAGGCTAGACTTTGCTGGAGTTTTTCCAGGAGGATTTTTGTGCAAAGCGTCACTTTTTGGCTAGAATCTAGTACAATTATTTATATCAGCCCAGTCTGCAGTACTCATAATAGTGTCTGACTCCTGAAGCTTAGACGCTAGACTTTTCAGTTCAATATAAAACTCTGATTGCGCATGTCTTAATTTCCAGACAAGGATCAAAGATTGTTTCGGATTAAAATCTCTAGCAGCCAAATGGAATCACAGCTGATATGAAACCGAAGTGAATTATAGTTGGTGCACTATCCAATTAATGATTACAAGTTCATTATCATCATCACTCAAGTTTTCGCCAGCTTCGATAAGTTCAGCATGAGTTGTTTTCTCCTTATTGTTAAGAAATCCGGTGGCCTAATCGACAAATGCGTCATCAATGCGTTTCAGGTTTGAATCGCCTTCGCTGACAATCGTTCTTATATTAATTAAGGAGATGGCCAAGCTCAGGTTAGTTAGCACGCAAAAATGAAAGTTAAATCTGATGAGGTATAGGCGGTGTCGATTATGTATGCATCTACCATGTACGCATAATTCTCTGAGAGCTAGATAGGTCTGAAACAAACTCGTATCCGTCCAGTATGTCGTTTTGCACCATAGAGGCCCATCTGTGCTTGCATTAATACCACCTTAATTGACATTGACACGTCTTTGTCCATAAGGAATTAGTGTTCAACAGATCAAATCAGCAGCACGCCTATAAATCTCAAAGATGTACTGCCCACAAGATAGTCATGAGCCTGATAATTTCCTTTATACGAGTATACTCTAATAAATAATTGCAGCGAGTATCATATAATAATATCAATGTCATTACTGCTTGACACGCACAGTCTCGTGAAAGTACTTGTGTCCTTGGTCAATGCGAATATTAAATTGCCTGGGAAATGGCGCAATTCTGTCGCCGTGGAAACAAATGAAATATGTTGCGCTTGAATGTGTGTGTGTGTGTGTGTGTGTGATTTAACTAGGTAGGTAGGTATTCAGGTTGGTAGGTAGATATAGATGGATAGATGAATGAATGTACAAGTCTTTACATACGTTATTAGGACTTACTTCAGGGGAGCCTCATCAACCTATGAGAAAGCTCCTTGCAACAGAATCGCATATACAATTTACTTCATGGTATCGCAGCTACTGTCGCCACTAAATGTGCCGCAAATGTGCATCGATGAGCTCAAGTTGCATAAGCAAATTCATGATTTCGAAGACTATCGTGCAATCATTCCATTCCGCGCGCTCTAAATATTGATCTCGTTGCAGAATTTATTATACCGCACATTTCCTCAAACAAATGTTCCAACAACGTGGTTAAAACCTTACCTGGAGACTTTCACATTGCTGCTCCTCTTATCTTAAGGCACATCAAGGCCATCAGTTATGTAATCTCGACAATGGTTATGCTAACATCCTCGCGTCTTTTGAAGCGAGTAGGTTCAGGATGAACTCGTGCCAGATGCAAGCGAGTTAAACTTCATTTTGCCGTACAAGCCTTTTAGCCCTCCTGAGTTATATTCCTACACCTAGTATGTTCCATTGCGGACAAAAATAAATGTGAAAATGACGACAAGCGGTGTTTCGAGTGGCGTATTGGCCTATGCTATCCGCTCTGTTCAGCTGATTATGACAGAGCCTCGAACATACCATAGAATTTTGGTGACCTCAAGTATGGTACAATATAATTTTTTACATGTTACTAAAATCCAAAAGTTTAAATTATTCAACCTTGATATCACCGTTAACGTGCACGCATGTAATAACGTTAACGTGCACGCATGACATAAAGGCCTTTAGCCGATTTGACGACCCCAATGAGCAGATTAATGTTTGTTATATATGTCTCTACATTGTGTGCTTAATTTTTGCCACTGATTTCGAGTAATGATTGCATGATTTTTGTTATGATACTAAGATGTATGCGCGATGCTTTTTTGGGAACTGAGTTCAAGGAATGGGATTGTAACTAGGAAGGTTCGATCGTGTCTTAGGAATGGATAATTGTTTGCCAAATCCTAATTTCGTTTAGTGTCAATACGTGTGAATAAAACATCTTCCCCTAACCGTGTACCGGCGTAGAAGTATTAAACTGAGAATGTGTCCACGTGAATTCTGCTTGCATGTATTCACCACGCAACATCTGCTTCACAACTATGACTTTTATTACAGGGGAGTCAACGAGAAGCAGCAGCGTACGATAATACCAAGAACCAGGCGAAAATGTTTGCAATTCAGTGTGGTGCAACAAAATGTAAAAGTTGCGTATATCATTAACGCGGTCATTAAAGGTTTAACCTTCACGTGGAATCTCCGCTGTTCTGTCAAATACAACTCAAGTTGCTGAACAAGTCCCAAGCGAGTCTAGTTAGAATGTAGTCGGATGCGACGAAGCGATCTAGCTGCCAGTGTTGTACAGCATCAAGGGTTTGGTTGAAGATTCAAAAATTCTTACGTGAACAACGTCTGGTTCGTTGCCGTAACTTGTGACTGTCATGACTTTTATTTTCACGCCGACGTGCTGCTGCTCGCGGACATCTCTGAGGCATTCTGCGGTACTGCCAAGCGCGTATACAATCTCGACCCCGCACACTCCTTCCCGTCACCAAGAATGGCATGAGATGGTCTGCTGTCTCGGAAACACGTGTCAAGTTGGAAATGTTTACTCACATTAACCAGCATCTGTTTGTCGAACGTGGAATCCGTGGCGTATTTCAACGCTCGTGCAAACAATCCTAGTGTAGACGGACGTGAATATTTTTGTATTATGTACCTGGACAACAATCACCTGTAGATAAGGGCAACGATGCTAAGATTGCCAGGCAGGTCAGTTTCAACACATCCGTCCACGTATGTGGACCTAAGCGAACACTAACACGATAACAACAACGACATCGGTTATTTCTTCAAAGACAATGTGGAATACCAAGATGGACACGAGTACAACGATTATCTGTTGGCCCCATAAGCGATCTTTTGGTGTTCCACACACATCTGTCCCCTTTCCAGTGTGTAATCGTTAATGTTTCTGGTGAAAGGTTCATCAAGTACATCAAGCTGATTCTGAACCTGCACCGCGAACTCAACTCTGTCACCCATTTACAAAACTTATAGTTGTATTTGCTGTTCGGACTGTGTGTTCTGTGATATCTGCGACTCGGACTGTGTGTTCTGTGATATCTGCGACTCGGACTGTGTGTTCTGTGATATCTGTGATTCGGACTGTGTGTTCTGTGATATATGCGACTCGGACTGTGTCTGCTGTTTGTCCATCAGGTGAACAGACCTGAACACCGACCAATTAAAAATGTCGTGCCCCAAGAAACAACGGATCATAGGCGACTCTTTTCCGGAAAGGACAAACTTTCCTCATTTCTGGGCTAGAGTTAGAGTCGCTCAAACTATTTGATGGTGGCCTCATAGCAAATGCAAAATAAAAATTTAAGTTGACGAAACCCAGATACATAAGACGTGTATGCTGGAGTTGTATAAATTATCAATGTACGAGATATATTAAGAGAAGATCAAGCCGCAGTACGGGAACAACGTGAATATGCTGGATATAAGGACAGATCGTTCCTGATGCACAGTACCACGGATTACGTCTTATGCGGATTTGACTCCAACGAATTCCCGCTTTTCATAATCACCAAAAATATGTTGTAGGGAAATTCATAGATGAGTACGCAGACAGTGACAGCGAGTAATACGTGTGACTGAGCCCCAAACATGGTTGGATCCGGCAAAAATATCAAGAAAACCAAAAGAATCCTTTGCCTGGTTGTTGCGAAGGAACTCAGACTCAACATGTTTGCTTACCGGCACGAATTCTCACTAGCGGCAAACATGTATCCAGCTGCAAAAACACGCATGGGTATGTAAGTTGCAACAAGTCGCGTTTGTCCCAGCTGGATACCAACTGGTGGAATTGTCCTTGACGAAATTACCACTTGAGTGTTCGGGCACATATGCATCCCAAAACAGATCATGGCGGTAATTGTGCATCCGTGGGAATGACTTGCAGTTCTTACCTCACGAATGATCTACTCGATGGATGATGCTCACTTAGCCTTGTGTCGTGTAGCTTTGATGCTCGTTGTTTAACGGCAGAGCGGTGAGGGTCCAAAAGACTGCATGTTGGCTGTAATCCGGTCTTTGAGCTCATCATTTTAATCCGGTCTGAGAACATCAACACATCGATGGACTACACCATGTTAGTAGTATATTGTTGTTCACCTTCCAATTCTTCCGAGGCGTGAATATAAAAGTCGTCAATGTAGCCCAAGCCAAAACCGATAATATTATTGCAAATCTGGCATTTGGGATGGGATTAGAAAAGAGGACCATTCTAAAACGGTAATTAGATGAAACGAATAATGTATCAACAAAGACTATTCAAAGATGCTCCTAATCCGCGTTGTGTAAAATGTGGAATGTGTTGCGTAAAATGTCGTACGTAAAAACGTCTGAAAAATTTGCGACGTCGCTTTCTGAAACAGTTCCCTGGTGTACTGACCTTTACAATGTATAGAATCATGTAGCCAAGCCGAGATACGTACTATCCTAAAATGAATCCCCTACTTAACCATTTGAAATCGAACATGTGCCATTTCATGAGCTTTTAGTGCAACGTCGTGATTTTATAGATTTCTGACAATTTCTGCAAAAGAATACATTTCTTAAATGTAATGATATTTATAGCAAGATATGAAATTACTGTGATAGTACACGGGTCCCTTTTAACGGAAGTAGAAGTTTTGATTAATGGACATCAAGCTTGTGATATGTTACAAATTCATAAATACATTTTGACTGGCACAATTATTGCTTTTTTCAGCTGTCGATCTGACGAAAACAAAAGTTAAACAGCGCGTCATTATCTTTGTGATTTTTCGTTAGTTGTCAATCAGCATTGACGGCATTGAAATTAGAATGTCACATATTCGTTTACTTATGACAGTGTATTCAATAACATAAAACATTATTGTCTATAGTACAATTTTAGCAAGTGATTAGGTATGTGCCGGCAAGCTTGGAACCTTAATTACAATTCTTCTTTACATAAAATAAGACACATTTTGTTAAAAACTTCAATCCCAATTCTGGCAGTCGGGAACTACATAGATTTCGGTCATCCTTTCAGACTATGGAGACTAATGAAAATTGCAAAAGTGCTGAATGTTTTTGATTTATCCATCTTTACCAATGAAAATTATTTGAAATTAAAATATAAGTTCACGCTCACGTTTCTACGATATGTAAATTTTCAGACAAGAATATATTATCCTTATATATGTTTATTTGTTCAGCTGGTCTTGTGCTCTTAAAATAGTGGGGTCGTAAGCGATATTTTGAGATGATTTTGATAAGTTCATTAAAAAGAGCAATTAAGTTTTCCTAAAAAAAAAAACTTTAATTTACTCTTTGCTAATTTTTATGGACGTATATTTATTAAATATGAAAATGTGTTATAAAACATTCTTTAGTAATTAAAGTTGAGCACTAATGCAAACATATAACAATAATTATTTTGTGCATTATGTAGAAACAAGCATACCTATTAAGATTTTACCACGCTGATACCCTTCAATTATTGCAGGATCCTTTCATACATGGTGAAATTAATCTTCAAAGTAAATGAATTATTACAGTTATTTATATAACACAGTCTAGTAAATAATATGCATGTGCTGCCACGTAAATATTTGTATAGACACTGATCGTGACTCTTTGGCAGTACCTATGTAAATTGAAGGTTAGTTATCGTGCCGTAAAATGGTCTACCACGTGTCGAAATTAAATAGGACATCGAAGTGGAAATATTTCCTTTTTAAAATTTCAAAACTTTTTTGTTACTGCTGTTATATCCAGTGTGAGGTTCTTAATGATTCATTTTTGTAATAAGATCTAGCGTAAAATGCAAAGAAAACGAAATGGAGTACACTTATGGATTACAGTGGTTAATTTTAGGCAGGGAACATTTCTCTCTAATCCAAACACTGGAATAGTTCGCAGTACTGTGCACTAAATTTTCGAAACCAGTACCGCTTTTACAATTAATAAATATCTGAATATGGCTATAGAATCGTAAAGGTTTGTACTAGAATTAAGTGATACATATTCGTGTGGAAAATCTGAATGAAATCGAAAATAAACGTTAAGACGGTTTACAATACGTTTCGTATGTTTCGAGGAGGATTGTAATATCTCTGCATGGAAATGATAACAGTGACACAGTAGTATACAATACAGTCAGATATAAGCGTGGAAATGATAACAGTGACAATGGTATACAATACAGTCATATATCAGTGTGGAAATGATAACAGTGACAATAGTATACAATACAGTCAGATTTCAGCATTAAAATGATAACAGTGACAATAGTATACAATACAGTCAGATTTCAGCATTAAAATCATAACAGTGTCCAAAATATACAATACAATCAGATATCAACATGGATATGATAACAGTGACAATAGTATACAATACAAATATCAGCATGGAAATGATAACAGTGTCAATAGTATACAATACAGTCAGATATCAGTATGGAAATGATAACAGTGACAATGGTATACAATACAATCATATATCAGTGTGGAAATGATAACAGTGACAATAGTATACAATACAGTCAGATTTCAGCATTGAAATGATAACAGTGACAATGGTATACAATACAGTCATATATCAGTGTGGAAATGATAACAGTGACAATAGTATTCAATACAGTCAGATTTCAGCATTGAAATGATAACAGTGACAATGATATACAATACAGTCATATATCAGTGTGGAAATGATAACAGTGACAATAGTATTCAATACAGTCAGATTTCAGCATTGAAATGATAACAGTGTCCAAAATATACAATACAATCAGATATCAATATGGACATGATAACAGTGACAATAGTATACAATACAAATATCAGCATGGAAATGATAACAGTGTCAATAGTATACAATCGGCATGAAAATTATATAAGTGACAATTGTATATAATACAATCAGATATCAGCGTAGAAAGGATAAAAGTGACAATAGTATACAATACAGTCAGATATCAGCATGGAAATGATGCCAGTCAGATAGCTGTAGTATACGCTAATAAGGGTTCTGGTTCACAAAGCTCACTGCGTGATCTTGGTGAGCGACTCTTTTACCCCATGGGTCTATACTACATAGTTATTGGGGTTTGGCTCACTGTATAAGAGGTGTGATTTGTAACAGAATGCCTCTTCCGTGTTATCCCAGGAGTGTAGATTATTGGGATTGCAAACTTCCAGTGATTGACTTGAGGAGGAGTCTCAGGAGTGGTTGAAGCGTGCTAAGGAGTTAATAGCATATGCGAATAAGGATATGAGTTATGTGCCTCAGATGATATATTGTGAGGCGAACGAGGGAGAGGAGAACGAGGAGTGGGTGAAGCGTAATCACAGTCATCAGCGTCAGGTGCAGCGATACAATCAGCAGTATTACATCAAAAATAAGTTGTAGCATTTTCCTTTGTCAGAGCCACAGTGAGATCAGTTTTATTACTGGATTCAACCAGTATCGACGATGAAGACTTCTTAAATCGAGTTAGGGGTGTATCCATTTTCGAAGATAGTTTAATGTCTGCTTCTTCTGACGTGGTCTCCTGCTTTGAATTTGGTTCTAAAAATTTAATCATGTGGCTTGATGTTTCTGGTCAGTTGAAGAGGCTTCTATGGGTGTCATGTGAATGATGTGATGCCAGGTGTGATTATATTGGTCAACCATTTCTGGTATCGGTTGGTGTTGTCGCTGGTAAATCTCTTCCACGTGCTATTTTTGAGAGTTCTGTTAAACCGCTCGACGAATGCAGTTAGGATTTGATGGCGTGTGTTGTACAGATTAATGTTATTTTTTAGAAGCCTATCTGAGACAGTTTTTTTTAAATAAAATTCACTGCTTTCGTGCACATACAATGCTATCCAGCGCGTCCACGATAGAAGTTCCTTTTTTGTTTTTGAGAGGAATGGCCCAGGCGTATTAGCTGAACACATATGTGTTCGTCATGAGATGGTGAAAATGATCATTGTACGCGCTGAAATTTGTCTGCCGACCATAGATCGTCTGTCGCGACCGAGATGTCCCTACATCGCGGAAAATGCTTGCGTGCGGGGTTTTGCAGTTCTTCTGACAGAACTTCCGTGGCTGGAACGCCAAGGCCGAGCATATGTTTGGTGTTGATGATGCCACGCACAAGAGCTTGGTCTGTACGTTCTCTGCAAGTTTTAGGTTTGAGTTCTTTTAAGTCCCTTAGCATGACTCAGTCGTACCCCGGTTCATCGTCGGAATGATCTCAGTAACAGTGGTCTTGTAGTGGCTGATTGTGTTCATCCAGTTGTTTTTTAGGAGATTCCATGGTCCGATGTATTTATGTCCAGGCAATGTCCATCCTCCACGAGATCTGGAACGTTTCCCGGTCAGCGTATGAACGTCCACGGTTCCCCCGAGAATTTGACGAAGTCAGCATCCTTTTCATTCTTCCACGAATAGGTTTCTTTCCACTCGAAGATCTTCGCAGCTTGTGTCGAGATTGCAGTCTCTGCAATGAACCATGTTTTAAACAAATTCAACGTACATTTTAGGGGTCACTTTAGGGGTCACCTTACCTGTGGCGATCACCTGTCTGCGTGGGTTCAAGTCTCGGATTTGGCTAATGTGTGTATGTGAGAAAGCTTGCCAGTAACTTCTCGTGGGTCGGTGGTTCTTTCCGGGGTTTTCCCGGGTTCTTCCTCCACCATTAATACTGGCCGCCATACATAGCCTATCTTGTGCTGAAAAATGGCATTAAACCATACAACAACAACAACAACAAACAACAAACTATGACGATATGTGCCTTTTTGGAAAGACACACGGTACACATCGACTTGATCATGAAGCGATGATTCTGATAACTACCAAGGCGAGGTCGACGTTTCGGTCCTGTACTTATGGCATCACGAGTTCATGATGGTTATATGAGGAGCGTACATTATTTGTTTAAGTCTAAAATGGTCTCGACGAGGGGTTGTCCATCGTGTGTGAGCCGGATATAATCAACGCAATATCATTCCCACGTGCCATAGCTGACCTCTTGGAGTTGTATCGAGTTGTACACAGCCCCTTTGTGCGTAATGTGGAGGCAATACACGACTTCATCTGGAGGAGGTAAACAAAATAAATCGAAATACTCCACTGTGGATAGTTGACAATGGCCACCCAGTGAGCGCCATATCCATAGTAATAATTTTGCAGGTTAATGACGCAGGCATGATGTGTTCTGGAAGTAGATCTCTAGGAATGACGCCCTTGCCCCTCGTAGTTCCCTGCAGGTGGAGTCCTTTTACGAGACTGAACAGTCCAAACAGACCTTTTCTTTCAGCCTTGTGTTTGGCGACAGAAGTCGCTTGACGATGTGTCAGCATGGTCCGATCGGGTCCCATGAGTGCTGACACCTTCAGCCTGACCGAGACAGATCTTTTGTGGGTGGCTGCAACAGCAATACTTTTCTTCTCCTGCGGTGACAGCGTGATTTCGACTGGATTATACGACGACATGATGTTATATGAAATGGTATTTGTTTTCTTTTGACACATCGATTGGCCGTTGACGAGGTGACCCGTTTTTGCCTAGCTCCTCTGCCCATGACCGCTTTTTGAATAGCTCCAGTAATGGCTACTGTGGCTGCGGACAGTCCTAAGGGTACAAGGACTGAATCAAATAACTTGGGAGTCATGTTTTGACGAAGGGAATGATCACGTCAGCTATTCACTGACCGTTGCGACGTTTGAATGACTTTTTTCTAGGCATGGTTGTCTACAGAAGGCTGTACTTGTACTCTCTTAACTTGGTCACAAGACTCATCATGTGTTCCTTTTCCGCCTCGTCTACTTTCATCCTGGATGATGTTTCATGACTCTGAGTGACAGTGCCCAGTATTGTTTAGGCTGATATAGTGTTGAAGTAACGAGTTCCTGTATGACTAGAAAATCGACGCCCACAAATTTTTCGAGCCACGTGATATCTGGATTTCCATGTTGATCCCTAAATATAAGCGTGCTTGAAATTGATTTATACGCTTGATCGATCTCTCTTTCACGCTGTATTTCTTCACTTTTTTGTCCTGGAACATGTTGTGTTTTTGGCTTCTTTTCTTTCCTGTCTTGCTTTTTTCAGCTCGATCTTCCTGACTTCTGACTTTTTTTTCGGCTTCTTATCTCCTCATCAGTGTGTCAACACTCTCCTCTGGATACTCCTCATAGATCGTAAGCTGGTCACAGATCGCAAGGGTGAGCGCTTTTTTCTCTTTGATTAGTTGTTGCTGAGTTGCTTGAAGTGTATCAAGAGTCGATTTCAACGTGTTCAGCAGTTGATCCTGCTTGGCATCATACGTCCTTTCAGCTCCGTCGAGTTTGGTGAGACTCGGTTTGAACAGTTCTCCAGCCAAATCGCGCTGAAAGGTCTGAATGGCCTATCTTGTCCTCGAAGACGTGGTGTTGTAAGGCCGCTCGCTGAACGTTAAACGTTTTGAAGACATCCTCGCGCTGATGACCTGTGGTGACCTTCTAGAACCACATGTTGTTATACTAATCAGGCAGGTAAAATTCGTCAAAGCCTTTGCGAAAACGTTCAGGCACGGTTTCCGCATAGCGATGAAAGGTCATGAAATCGTGTTTGGATCCCGACGTCGCTTTGACACAGCAATCTTTGAATTGTGAGACGGTAATGCCACGGCAATGGTCTCTTGCGATCGCGTAGATGTCACGGTTGTCAAGTCCTGGAAACAGCACGAAGCATCTTGTGTTTCGTTGGATGTATCATGGCACATCGTAGTACGACTGAGTGAGATAAAACCGTTTCAGGCTTGTGTCTGGACAGCGAAAACTACTCGTAGATTTTAGTATTGTTCTCTCGACCGATTTTAATGTAGTCAAACACGATGATCTTATGTCCGTCCAAATCCAGTTCTTCTAAGGGTTATTTCCAACCTCTTTTAACGTGTGGTATTTGTCCTGATGAGGATTGCGCGTGTAAATTATGACGCGGTCGTACTTCGTTATTGAGGAGCATGTTCATGAGGAGATTGGTTTTACCCCGACCAGTGGGCCCCACAATCATGTAATAACAATATGGCTCCTAACAGTTATGGAAATGTGAAGAATTGTGCGCTTTCACGCACGGATGGATCCATGACGCCTTCCAACTGTATCGATATCGTCAATAAACTCTACGTGGACACGTGTCGAGTGAAAAACAGCACGTGGTTTATTCCGCCCCTCTCTGGAAATACGAATAACCGAAATAGCATCACCATTTCTGTCTCGTCAAAATACTTTTCGCCGCACAAAGCCCTACTTCGTCTTTTCCATTCTTATGGCTTTGGCTAGTTTCACTAGGGAATGGGCTACGAGTGGTGTTGCCTTTAATTTCTGGATACAATTGCAACTTCCTTTTCCCGTGTCGATATGGAAGTGTCAGCTGCGAGACCATTATCACCTGGAGGCTTGCGGATTCTAAGACAGATGACCCCACAGAGATACTGTATAGCAGCTCTGTCATTCTCGGATTCACTCTGGCTGAATGTTACGTGTCCACCACGATCACGAAATACTCTACATTTAAACTGGTAGCGCTGACGGCAGAACCCACCAATCCTGGCTTGAGTTATTTTCAGATATTTATTCTTGACGATATCATATAGATCATGGCTGGAATCATTCTCGTTGTTACGGAGCTGTACCAGTCACTGTTCGAAGATACTTACAGACTGGATGCGTCGTACGCTGTCAACGACCAACATGAACTCAATGCGTGCAGAGTTGAAAGAAGTAAGAAATGTGGGAAAATTATCCCCTGAAGGGGAATACGAGAAGATATTTTCAAACACAGCACCGTGAGCAGACCCCTTGATGTGTCAAAAATGTGAAAATGGGATGTTCCCTCCCTGAGGAATTTTTAAAGCACTAATAGTGGCTATGATTGATTATGAAAAAGTGATCATCAACGCGGACAAAATCGTTCTTGCCTTTAATCACCTTCATAGGCATCACCATCAGCTCGATCCTGTGGTGGATACTCTCAGCACACTTGTCTCGCACGTCTATCTGGAGAAGATTATCCCGATCATCACAACAAGTACCAGTCTAGATTTAAGAGCTCGAGGTACAGTAACCTCAGATGTGCTCGAGGATGTGCGTTCGAGATGATTTTAGCGTCGAAAAGTACATAACCTTCTTACACGAGCACCTGACTGACCTCGAGTCGACATTGAAGCAATTAACTTATATAAGAGAATGAAACATCCTTGACTTAAACCACATCGACGAAAACTTGTAGGTAGAGGAGCGTCAAGAACTAGAATTATATTACCGCTATTACCACCGACGAGTCTATGTCTATAAGCATGCGTACTGACGTTTCAAGCTGATCCTTATAGTAATTTCAATTATCCCACTTTCCGTGTCAGCCACTGGAGTGATTTGCATAGGTGCAAAGGCCAATTCAGTGATTTTAATTGTATCCGGAGATGGATTGACCATGCAGACCCTGATGAAACGACTTGAGCCACGACTGGAGACATAAAAATATCACCAAGCAGGCCATGCTGTCCTAGCCGAAAATGCTTAATAAAATCCGCTCATACCTATGTGGAGATCACATGGACATGTCATGGCTCATTCACGAGATGACGACTGTCGACGACCTCATTGTTGATATGGTCTGACGCAAGTAAGCCGATTCGTAAAGATTTATGACCAGAAATATGAGACCTAATTCTATAAAAGATATTTGAGGATGACGAGGCCATTGTTGCCGACGTGATCTTGCATCATCCCCAAAAGCCTCCATGAAGCCATCGCGACGGTATTAAGACATAATGTTTATATGACGTTCGAATTGACTCTGACCAAACCACAGACAGCAGTGCATGGACATGCCTTACTCACGCGAGATCAACGTGCGAAGTTATCCCACAACAGCGTCGTGAAAATCTTCTACGATGAGAATCTGATCAGACAGCACTTTATGCGTCCTTGTGGAAAATCGGAAAGATCTGGAGGATGCCCTCGTAAAAGCATTCCATCTCAACATAGACATCAACGTGGTTCTCTCACTTACCAAAGTAGTGGGAATAGGATAAGATCTCGTATTGTTCACTGTGGCACTGCAGAAAAAGCTCTACGACAATGGCACGCTCAACATTGTCTACGATAAGGAACTCCTTTGTAAGCATTGTATCTCTTACATCCATCGAAAAGAACTCAGGTTGATGTACAGATCCACCTAGGAATACAAAATGATTTAAATATAGTTTTCGAAATATTTTTGGGCTATCTGTAAGGTCTTATCTCTAAGTTACACAGCCGATTATCTGATGTATTTCCGTTAAGATGACTGACGGAACACTGTTTCCCTTTCATGCTTAATCTTGGTCAGAAACTCGTTGAACAACGCTGAATGGTTTTGGGGTCTCTGGGTAGTTCTCGCTTTTTTGTAGTAATATTTAATATCCCTGATGTTTCGTCCACCTCGGCGCTGACACACTTGGAGTTGACCTCGAACACCTTCCTGACACCCCAAACTAGGTTTCATTCCTCGACTTTCACGCTTGATAAGAGCATGTTGCTGTGTGCAGTACTCTCTCATACTTGACATGCTCCACTTTCCCGTGCTGTCCTGAGGTAACCACGCACACTTATTCGTCCCGCTCAGATGCATTGTGCTATATAATAGATTATATTTTTTGCTATGAAACAAACAATTAAAGAAATGAAATATGGGACTATATTATATATTATTTTTGTCATCGCATGTATACCTTAGAATCTTGCCCAGTATCCATGAAATTTGATCCAATGAAAGAGTTTATCCTTCGACATGATATTGCTCGTCGACTCACGAGTATAGCTTGATTGATACAGGGTGTCCACGTACCCTATCCCAGATCGACATCCGCTCTGCACACGTTAATCGGACGAGTCAGAGCAGAGAAGACTTCAAGGCGATGCTAAAAGACAACGCTTTCCGTCACAAGCTCGTCAATGAGTACAAAGCACTGGCAGGACGAAAGATCCTCACCACGCAGTAGTACCCGAAGCAACTGCGAGACAAGCACAAAGCACTCACGGGAAAAATAGCTCAGCCTTCCAAACTTCTTCGACTTCAGCATGAAATTCCTAGAGACAGAACTACGCACAACACGACCAAATTTTGAGTAGCTCTCAACATTCACTTGGTCAAGAACACAAGAGCATCGACTTGTGGATCAGAGCCAAAATGTTGATCGTGCATCGCAGTGACAATTTCAGTCACATCGTCGATATTGCCTTGTCATTTATCCAGCATCAGGAGTCAGGATTGGCATGGGTCTTTGCCGGAATCAATTCTATCTCGTTTCAAACTTCCAAATTTATTCAGCTAGTTCGAAGTAAGTACACCACTACCCGGGCAAATCCTAGCCACCATAGCGTACATCAATCTCAAATCTTGTATGCACTATCCTCTCCACAGTACAAGCAGCCAAGGACGATGCTGATCGCGTCTCCAAGTACAAGCCGAATTCTGATACCCTCTGCACCATCGGCATGACCTTCCCGGCCTCAGTCAAAGACATTCCTAAACTGGAAGCGCTCAACGAGGGACGATTCATCAACGTATTTGGACTCGATGGCAAGAAAGCGGGTGATAAGCAATTCGTGGTCTATCCCATGCTGATTTTTCACACTGCCTCACAATGCAGTATGAATTTACTGTATTACCAAATCATTTTGTGCTTTGTGCACATCAAAGATTTCAGCCGATTATGTCGTTCTCAGTACACGCAGAATAAAAATCATGGATATTTCTTTTATCGCTGGTTGCAATGTTTTCCTCAGTCACAACATCTGCACGATAACGTCTCGTCAGTATACTGTCAGGAACTGCGAACCGTACAGATGCCACGCGAGGAAACACTAAAGTTCGAACACCACTACAAAAAATACGCGCTCACTTTTACATCGTCTTTGAACAACTCGTTGCTGGACGGAAACACAACCAAGCCATTTGAAAAAATCCAGTCAAGATGAGTCCACTCATTCCACCACCACAACTGAGACAGCACAAATCATCACATCGATGTCACATCTGCGAAGAGTACTTTCAGCCCATTGTCATGTCACTGGACAGTATCGATGAGCCGATCATGATCACTGTAATCTACGCTTCAAAGGTACAGGCTTCCTTCCTGTCATCGCGCATAATCTTCGAGGATACGATGGATATTTTATAGTTGTAGCACTCAATCATCCACGTAACAAACCCTTTCTATCCGAAATGGGAACCCAGATCAAATGCTACCCCAACAACTTTAAAAAGAACATGTCGTTCTCGATTGGGTCTTTGCGATTCATCGATTTGTTTTAGTTCACGTCGGCATCACTAGAAGAACTCGCCAAAATCTGTCCTCAGTTTACTCATATTGAAAAAGAATTTGGTGACCAAGCGGACTTGCTCAAGCAAAAAGGAGTTTATCCCTAAGAATACATCGATGCGTCGCCGAGATTTGATGAAACCTCGTTGCCACCTCAAAGCGACTTTTATTCCCATCTATATCTCTCAGGCATCATCGATGACAAAAACCAGTACGCATACAAGATATGGAAAGACCTGGACTGTCACATTCTCTGCGATTATCATGACCTGTACTTAAAAACGAACGTACTCTACTCACGGACTTCTTTTTGATAATTTTCAGACACATGCCTAAACTGTTACAAACTAGATCCCCTCTGGTTTTTCTCCTCACCAGGACTCTCCTGGGATGCTCACCTCAAACATTCCGGAGTAACCCTAGAATTCTTCACCGATCTTGACACGTTCGTGTTGACCGAGCAAATGGTACAAGTAGCTATATCCGTCATCAGTATAAAAAAAAAACATGTCATCGCCAACCACAAAAACATGAAACACTATGAGTCCACCCAATCTTCCACGTACATCCTCTACCGCGATACAAACAAAATGTACGAATGGGCAATGTCACAACCCCTTCCCATACGAGATTTTCAGTGGATCAACGTAGAACAGTTTCTTGCAGAAATACAAGCGGGATACCACGACGACTGGGGCTATTTGTCGATGTCGATCTTGATTAACCCTCCAATCTCCACGACGCTCATAACGATTAACCCTTCTGCGCTGAATCCATTTTTGTCACCCACTCAATGCTCTCTCCACAATAGCTCCAACAAAAACACCAGTTCGGACTCGGAGATGCCAAGGTATAAAAAAATATGATACCCAATCACAACCACAAAACCCAATATATCAACAGCTTGAACAAGCTCTACAACACGACTCGTTCTCGACCAAGTTTACCGTGCAATCAAGTTTAAACATTCACAGTGGATGAAACCCTGCATAGACTTCAACACGACACAACGCGACCACTAAACCACCACCTTCTACAACCACTTCTTCAAACTTCTGAACTATAGCCTCTTTGGAAACAACATGCAAAACATTCGATATCGAAAGAAAATCGAAATCGTCAATGGCGTTTGACTACGAGATAAACTCGTAGCCAACGATGCCTTTCTCCACATGAAACTTTTTGAAGACGAACTGGTCGCCATCGAATCTAGAAAACCAGTATCAAGCTAGACAACCCATCTACGTAGGAGCAACTGTTTTCGAGCTCTCCAAAATGCTCATGCTCGAGTTTCGTTTCGTTTCGACTTAATCAGACAAACCTACGAAGACAAAGCTACGCTACTCGTGACTGATACCGACTCTCTCGTCTATGAAATTCACACCTACGACGTCTACACAAATCTCTATCAGCACAAACACCTCTTCGATCTTAGCAATTATCCACAAGACAGTCCCTTCTACTTCAGCAACAATAACAAAAAGTACTCGGAAAATTCAAAGATGAAACTCAGAGCATACCCATCGGACTTCGAGCTTAAATGTTCTGCATTATTCTTGACGATGGCGTTATGAAATAAGCCCAAACTGTAAAAATAACAGTCATTGCCAAAGTAGCGACATGCTAACACACGGACACATGCGTTACTACTCCATGAGAACGTTCCGATCACAGCAGCATCAAATATTCACCATATTCGTTCACAAAAAAGGATTATTCCCCTTTGACGATAAACGTTAGTCCACTGATGGCATTCACACTCTCGCCCATTGATATCAAATGACCAGAAACAAGTGAGCCATAACCCAAGTGAACCAGAACCTCCTCATAAGGAAAAAGCGAGCCAAGAAAAAAAGTCAGAACCCCAGTGAGCCTGAATCCCCACAACTTAGCAGCATAGACCCATGGGGAGAGGAGTAACTTACCCAGATCACGCCGATATCAGCTCGGAAGTGATAATAGTGACAATAATATACTATTCAGTCAGATATTAGCATGGAAATATTAACAGTGATAATAGTATACAATACAGTCTGATATCAGTATCGAAATGATAACAGTGAAAAAGGTATACAATACAGATATCAGCTTGGAAGTGATAACAGTGATAATAGTATACAATACAGTCTGATATCAGCATGGAAATGATAATAGTGACAACAGTCAGGTATCAGCATAGAAATAATAGTGAGAATATTACATTAAAATACAAGTTTGTAATATGAATAAAGAAAATTATATCAGATGGTGAAAGTTCGGTCCAACATCGACTTTTATACAACTAGCATGAAAATATTTGGAAATTGTTGAACTCCAGATGTAACTTTGATTCATGCCTTTAATGACTCTAAAAGAAAAGTAATTGTTTATGACTCCGGGACATATTATGTTACACGAGGACATTTGAATAAAATGAAACAAATTTTCTAGTAACTCTATTTTCAGAATAATAAAACTGACTAGCTTCAAAGAAATATGCTATATTATGATGTGTAAAGGAAACATTTTAAAACGTATATGGTGATTATTTGGAGTTTTATTTGATTTAAGTGATAAGTCAGAAGTAATTCTTGACGGGATGCAGCACATTAGGTTGAATTTCACTTCTTTTATGGTCGCTAACACTTCTTACCTTCATCGTTTATTATGGAATTCTTGTTTACAGACTGCTTTCATGCAGTTTGCACTCTCTTCATAGCGTCTTAGCATCCTAATCAAGCACCTGTATGCATTCCAAGAGTCAAACAAAATGTCTTCTGTTGATGTACAATTGCATTACAAAAATCATAGGGCAATTTATATCATTCTATCAGCTGTTTAATTCCTTTGAGGTAATTTTCTTCAGCAATTTACGTTACGCTAATGTTAGTCGGATTTGTCGAACTGAAATTTATTATCTCTGTCGGCGCTAATCATTGGCTAAATCTCACTGCAATAGAGCTATCTAGCTACGGACTTAGTTTATTTCTAACAACCACAAAAACAACCACCGACAAAAAGCCCCAAAAAGCAAAATGGAAAAAGTGTCCAAAAAGGAGCCACGCTTATATTTATGTAGAGAAATATATGTATTCAGATAGAGATTTAAAATACTGTATGTATTTAGATAGAGATATAATATACTGTATGTATTTAGACAGAGATATAAAATATTGTATGTAGTCAGATAGATATATAAAATATTGTATGTATTTAGATAGAGATATAAAATATTGTATGTATTTAGATAGAGATATAAGATAATGTATGCATTTAGATGGAGATATAAAATACTGTATGTATTTAGACAGAGATATAAAATATTGTACGTATTTAGATAGAGATATAAAATGCTGTATGTATTTAGATAGAGATATAAAATATTGTATGTAGTCAGATAGAGATATAAAATACCGTATGTATTTAGATAGAGATATAAGATAATGTATATATTTAGATAGAGATATAAAATATTGTATGTATTTAGATAGTGGTATAAAATACTGTATGCATTTAGACAGAGATATAAAATACTGTATGTATTTAGACAGAGATATACAATACTGTATGTATTTAGATAGAGATATAAGATAATGTATGTATTTAGACAGGGTTATAAAATACTGTATGCATTTAGACAGAGATATTCAATATTGTATGTATTTAGATGGAGATATAAAACAGTGTATGTATTTAGATAGAGATATAAAATATACTATGTATTTAGATAGAGATATAAAATGATGTGTGTATTTAGACAGAGATATAAAATACTGTATGTATTCAGACAGAGATATAAAACAGTGTATGTATTTAGATAGATACAAAATACTGTATGTATTTAGATAGAGATATAAAATATTGTATGTATTTAGATAGAGATATAAAATATTGTATGTACTCAGATAGAGATATAAAATATTGCATGTATTTAGATAAAGATATACAAAAATGTATGTATTCAGTTAGAGATAAAATATTGTATGTATTTAGACAGAGATATAAACTATTGTATGTATTCAGAGAGAGATATAAAACAGTATATGTATTTAGATAGAGATATACAATATTATATCTATTTAGATAGAGATATAAAATATTGTATGTATTTAGACAGAGATATATAATAGTGTATGTATTTAGATTTAGATATAAGATAGTGTATGTATTTAGATAGAGATATAACATATTTTATGTATTCAGATAGAGATATAAAATATTGTATGTATTTAGACAGCGATATAAGATAGTGTATGTATTTAGACAAAGATATGAAATAGTGTATGTATTTAGATAGAGATATAAGATAGTGTATGTATTTAGATAGAGATATAAGATAGTGTATGTATTTAGATAGAGATATAAGATATTTTATGTATACAGACAGAGATATAAAATATTGTATGTATTTAGACAGAGACATAAAATATTGTATGTATTTAGACTGAGATATAAAATATTGAATGTATTCAGATAGTTGTATAAAATAGTGTACGTATTTACATAGAGATATAAAACAGTGTATGTATTTAGATAGAGATATAAAATAGTGTACGTATTTACATAGAGATATAAAACAGTGTATGTATTTAGATAGAGATATACAATATTATATCTATTTAGATAGAGATATAAAATATTGTATGAATTTAGATAGAGATATAAAATATTGTATGTATTCAGACAGAGATATAAAATATTGTATGAAATTAGATAGAGATATAAAATATTGTATGCATTTAGATAGAGATATAAAATATTGTATGTATTCAGACAGAGATATAAAATATTGTACGTATTCAGACACAGATATAAAATGTTGTATGTATTTAGCTTGGGATAAAAAAAATATTGTATATATTTAGATAGGGATATAAAATAATGTATGTATTCAGATAGAGATATAAAATATTGTATGTATTCAGATATAGATATAAGTTAGTGTATGTATTTAGATAGAGATATAAAATATTGTATGTATTTAGACTGAGATACAAAATATTGTATGTATTCAGACAGAGATATAAAATAGTGTATGTATTCAGACATAGATATAAAATATTGTATGTATTTAGATTGAGATACAAAATATTGAATGTGTTCAGAAAGAGACATAGTTATATGAAATAGTGTATGTATTTAGATAGAGATATAAAATATTGTATGTATTCGGATAGTTATATAAAATATTGTAGGTATTTACATAGAGATATAAAACAGTGTGTGTATTTAGATAGAGATGTAAGATAATTTATGTTTTCAGATAGAGATATAAAACAGGGTATGTATCCAGATAGAGATATAAAACAGTGTATGTATTTAGATAGAGATATAAAAAAGTCTATGTATGCAGATAGAGATAAACTATTGCATGTATTTAGACAAAGATATAAAACAGTGTATGTATTTAGATAGAGATATAACATATTGTATCTTTTCAAACAGTTATATAAAAAGTGTACGTATTTACATAGAGATATAAAACAGTGTATGTATTTAGATAGAGATATAAAACAGTGTATGTATTTAGAAAGAGATATAAGATAGTGTATGCATTTAGACAGAGATATAAAATGATGGATGTATTCAGATAGAGATATGAAATATTGTATGTATTCAGATAGAAATATAAAACAGTGTATGTATTTAGATAGAGATATAAAATAGTGTATGCATTTAGACAGAGATATAAAATATTGTATGCATTTAGATATAGATATAAAAATATTGTATGTATTCAGATAGTTGTATAAAATAGTGTTCGTATTTACATAGAGATAGAAAATATATATTTTTATGTATTTAGACAGAGATATAAAATATTGTATGTATTTAGACTGAGATATAAAATATTGAATGTATTCAGATAGTTGTATAAAATAGTGTACGTATTTACATAGAGATATAAAACAGTGTATGTATTTAGATAGAGATATAAAATAGTGTACGTATTTACATAGAGATATAAAACAGTGTATGTATTTAGATAGAGATATAAAATATTGTATGTATTCAGACAGAGATATAAAATATTGTACGTATTCAGATAGAGATATAAGATAGTGTATGTATTTAGATAGAGATATAAAATATTGTATGAATTTAGATAGAGATATAAAATATTGTATGTATTTAGATAGAGATATAAAATATTGTACGTATTCAGATATAGATATAAGATAGTGTATGTATTTAGATAGAGATATAAAATATTGTATGTATTCAGACAGAGATATAAGATAGTGTATGTATTTAGATAGAGATATAAAATTTTGTATGTATTTAGATAGAGATATAAAATATTGTATGTATTCAGACAGAGATATAAAATATTGTACGTATTCAGACACAGATATAAAATGTTGTATGTATTTAGCTTGGGATAAAAAAAATATTGTATGTATTTAGATAGGGATATAAAATATTGTATGTATTCAGATAGAGATATAAAATATTGTATGTATTCAGATATAGATATAAGTTAGTGTATGTATTTAGATAGAGATATAAAATATTGAGATATAAAATATTGTATGTATTTAGATTGAGATACAAAATATTGTATGTATTCAGACAGAGATATAAAATATTGTATGTATTCAGACAGGGATATAAGATTGTGCATGTATGTAGATAGAGATATAAAATTCTGTATGTATTTAGACTGAGATATAAAACAGTGTATGTATTGAGAGATATAAAATATTGTATGTATTTAGATAGAGATATAAAAATATTGTATGTATTCAGGTAGAGATATAAAATATTTTATGTATTCAGACAGAGATATAAAATATTGTATGTATTCAGATATAGATATAAGATAGTGTATGTATTTAGACAGAGATATCAAATATTGTTTGTATTTAGATATAGATATGAAACCGTGTATGTATTTAGATAGAGATATAAAATATTTTATGTATTCAGATAGAGATATTAAACAATGTATGTATTCAGATAGATATAAAATAATGTATTTAGACAGAGATATAAAACAGTTTATGTATTTACATAGAGATATAAAATATTGTATGTATTTACATAGAGATATAAAATATTGTATGTATTTAGATTGGGATAAAAAAAATATTGTATTTATTTAGATAGAGATATAAAATAGTGTATGGATTTAGATAGAGATATAAAATAGTGTATGGATTTAGATAGAGATATAAAATAGTGTATGGATTTAGATAGAGATATAAAATAGTGTATGGATTTAGATAGAGATATAAAATAGTGTATGGATTTAGATAGAGATATAAAATAGTGTATGGATTTAGATAGAGATATAAAATAGTGTATGTATTCAAACAGAGATATAAAATATTCTATGTTTTTAGACAGAGATATACAATATTGTATGTATTTAGATAGATATACAATATTGTATGTATTTAGATAGATATACAATATTGTATGTATTTAGATAGATATACAATATTGTATGTATTTAGATAGATATACAATATTGTATGTATTTAGATAGAGATATACAATATTGTATGTATTTAGATAGATATATAATATTGTATGTATTTAGATAGATATACAATATTGTATGTATTTAGATAGATATACAATATTGTATGTATTTAGATAGATATACAATATTGTATGTATTTAGATAGATATATAATATTGTATGTATTTAGATAGATATACAATATTGTATGTATTTAGATAGATATACAATATTCTATGTATTTAGATAGAGATATACAATATTGTATGTATTTAGATAGAGCTATACAATATTGTATGTATTTAGATAGAGATATCAAATGTTGCTTGCGTTTTAATAACTTCCATATAAAAATTAACTATTTATTTTATGATAAGACGTTTTCAACTTGCATCTTAATAGATAATAAACGTTCAAAATAATAAATGGCTCCGATTCAGCTTGCAGGTGTGTCGATTTTGGTTTCAAAAGCGACTGTTCGTAGTACAGAACACGCTGCTGGTCTACCGCTTTCCTCTGGATCGCTAGAAGGCCGTCCTTGAAGCCGCGTCAAAACCGCGTCATCATTGACCGGAGGACATAATTGTCAGTAGCCTTTATAAAGGGAGATGCTTCGTAAAATCTGTTCAGAGTGTTGATCAGCAAACGAAGACGGATTATGCACAACAACATCTTTCAGTTGGTCTGCAGATCGATTAACAAAATACTGCATTCTCACAAGCAAGCCTGGAATTCGATTGCATTGTCGTTTGAAAATTTACTGCTTTGCTCCATTCTCTTTTAAAGAGAGGCCGTCCAAATTGTGTCTTCTGGGATTCTATTCTGCCTTTGGTATGTATATAGCCTTTTTTATTTGTGACAGTTGCTACTCAAATACACATTTTTATTTGTGACAGTTACCACCCAAATACACATTTTTTATTTGTTACAGTTACCATCTCAATATACATTTTTTGATTGTGACAGTTACCATCACAATACACATTTCCCATTTGAAAAACTAGCCGCGAACTGCTCTAATATTACCTTACCAATTATAACAGCCTTACATACATACATACATACATACATACATACATACAAGCATGCATGCATACATACATACATACATACATACATGCAGACATACATACATACATACATCAAAACTCTCATTGTAGGAGATGACATTTCCATTTCTTGTTTTTGAGATATCAAGTAAACTTCCTTATCTTGTTCATTTGAACAAAACCATTACAAAGGAACGTTTTATTGAGACCAGTCACCAAATGTGCCTCGCTATAGAAAATAACACAACATAAATCTCATCAGAAACGTGACCAATTAATTTCTAATTATCGTGACAATCGGCAATATACATTGTGTAATTGTTATTACCAACATTTCTATCCCGTCGGAGTGTCCGCTTTTGTCTCAGGCTCAACAAAAAGCAATCGTAGTTTTTTTTGGTAAAATACTTTGAAAACCAGGAGATCTAGATACGTTGATAGTCGGAAAATTAGTGATCATGTATGTGGACCTGTCTAAAATGAAACTGATAAATTTGTAACTGAATTTTTTTCAGAAAGACTCTGCGATGATCATTTAAGAGAAATTCTTTTCAGTTTCTTTAACAAGTTGTTCAGTAGGAACCGGTTGCTTTTATGTCTTTTCTCCTGATATCAAAGACTTTTATTCACTCATTCCAAAATATTGAATATTCTCTAGTATCATCACCACAGAATTGGTTTCAGTTGGCATTGATCCTTACAAATTAACCACTGATCTAAATATGTCTTGGTTATCTTCTATATAGGTACAACGCATATTTATTTCTGAATAATTCATTAATTCCTGTAGGAGTGTTAGGGGATTGTTTTAAGTCGGATTATTTTGCTTGCGATTCAAATATCAACCGTAATACTGAAACGGTTTAGATGCTGATGTTTTGATGCCTTCTTCCGTATTTGTTAACAGAATCTAACTAAAACTTATCTAAAAGATATTTAACCGTCCTTAGTTGTTGATAATACTTTTAAAAGTTCTTTGGCGTAGAAATGAAAATGGTGTGCCGAAACTTTTTCTCTTTTCCTGACTTTTCACCAACTGATTAATTAATATTTTGATATCATTTATGTCGTTCAATTTGCTGTGATTTAAAGTAACGTACTCTCAAATTGATTAATAAAGTGCCATATTCTTAATTAATTTTATTTAAATGTCATTTATGTCAATTTTTCCATCTACTCTAAGGTTTGTCGATTCAAACTGGGTCTACTTTCAGGTAATATTAAATTTGGAATACTTTCTGAGTCAGTGGAGAACATCTTGAAATAGTTGTTGTTATTTTATTGATATACAGATCTTAGAAAACAAACTTTTGTTGCGAAACAAAATACTAGATGATTTAACGATTTTAACATCCTGTTGATGACAAATGTACTTTGTAATGGTATATCGATTATATTTTAATGGTATATCGATTATATTTTATATCGTAAGTCAATATTATTGCTACTGCTTACGTAATGTCGTGTAAAAAGGAGAAAATTATAGAACCAAAAGATAATATTTCTTGTCACGGCAAATCGAAAGAAAAAGAATTCTTACCCATTGATTTTATGCATCTACATAAACAGTTATGCTCAGTGTATGAAAGTGGTTTGTTGGTTGTTTTTTTTTCCACCGCTCGTTTTGATCCTTTTGACGCTAAATTATCACATGTTTCATCGAATTTATCTCTTTGAAAATAATCACACATTTATCAACAAAAAATAATTATGTTCTTGTATTGGACATGCTTGACAACTGTTTTTGGATATGGTTAAACAACTATATTTGCATATGGTTGACAACTGTGTTTAGATATGGTTAACATATGGTATTTGGAAATGATATTCTAGGATCAAAATTTACTTACGGGTATTTCGTGGCCTAATTTCGTTTCCATAAATCGATTTTTGCTATGCTTTGAGAAATTAGGTGTATTGACATTGCTTAGTGATCAAACTACAACACACATCACTGTTATGGTTTGTACTTAAACATCTGGTTGATGCCCCGGCACTACATTCGATGTCGTAGATTTGCAGTAAAGTGAAAATTAGCACAATAAAGGCTATCAATCTGCTATATTGAATGATCTGGTCTAGTTCAACCAGACATCTCGCGGTGTTTTGAGAAATATCGAGTGTCTGGGAAATGTCTATCTACATTCTTGGTGATATCAGTAATGCCTGTATCTACATTCTTGGTGATATCAGTAATGTATGTATCTACATTCTTCGTGATATCAGTAATGTATGTATCTACATTCTTCGTGATATCAGTAATGTATGTATCTACATTCTTGGTGATATCAGTAATGTATGTATCTACATTCTTGGTGATATCAGTAATGTTTGTATCTACATTCTTAGTGATATCAGTAATGTATGTATCTACATTCTTGGTGATATCAGTAATGTATGTATCTACATTCTTGATGATATCAGTAATGTATGTATCTACATTCTTGGTGATATCAGTAATGTATGTATCTACATTCTTGGTGATATCAGTAATGTATGGCCAATATTATTAAGACCTACGACATGCACTTGGTCGTTTTTAGGCTTGTTGACAAGGAATCTGATTATGTATGACTGACTGATGGTCACAACATAAATAAAAATTATTGCCCCTGCCTACATACATACATACATACATACATACATGCATGCATGCATGCATGCATGCATGCATGCATCCATACATCCATCCATCCATCCATCCATCCATGCATAAGAAGCTCCACTGCTACAACTTCATTTATTTTTCAACAAACTGCCACCACGTTATACCCGCCACTCAACCCGTTTATGCTATGATGGACCCTCATTAATTCTTTTAAATGACCACTCATTGGCTCTCCACACTACACTGTGCTCTAGACTAAACGAACTGGGACTACATTCATCATTACTTAAATGTAAACAGAAGCGAGAAAAGAAACTTTGTTTCAAAGCTGGCCGGCGTATAACAGGAAGAAGAATTCCAGTTATATCTGTTATGCCGTTTCCGACTCAACAATTTAAAAATTCGACAGTTAATTTAGATAACCTAATTCAAATCCCTAATAATTCGTCAGCCTTTGTGTCAACTATCCAAGAGATACCTCTGCGTATTGCATTATTCAATGCCCAATCAGTAGGACCACCGAAAAAGCGCACAGAAATAGTTAATTTTATCAACGACCAGAATATCGACGCATTTTTCCTGACAGAAACATGGCTAAAAACATCAGGCGATGAACCCAAGTGCGTGGATCTAACACCCACGGGTTACTCCATCAAGTCGTTCCCCCGTAACTCTCGCGTAGATGTGCCAGTAGCTTCTCGTGGGTCGGTGGTTCTTTCTGGGGTTTTCCGGGTTCTTCCTCCACCATTAATACTGGCCGCCATGTATAGCCTATCGTGCTGAAAAATGGCGTTAAACCCCACAACAACAACAACAACAACTCTCGCGTAGATGGAATTGCTGTCATCACAAAGAACTCCATGATCAAACGTCTTAACCACACCACAACATTCAATTTCGACCAGACATCGTTTGAACTAGTGCAAACCACACTCACACTGGAGCAAAGGTCAGTCCATTTTTTATGCATTTACCGCCCTCCTCCTAGTAGAAAAAGCAAACTGACTGAATCTTTTTTTTTTTTTTGGAGCAGTTTCCGAATCTCCTGGAGTATGGAAATTCGATAGGTGGCAACCTGATTATTCTTGGAGATTTCAACTTTCAATCTGACTGTCCCGGAAACCCAAACACATCAAAACTCCTAGATTCCATTAATGTGCTCAACCTCAAACAGTCAGTTAACCTACCCACCCATAAACATGGTCACATTTTAGACTGGATTCTTCGTAGACCTGACGATAACATTCTACGGTCCTCACTGGTATCCCATGAACTTGCATCAGATCACCTCAGCATTATATGCCATCTTGACGTATCAGTCCTTAACCCTCCACCTGTATCTGATACTAAGAGAAAGATCCGTATGATAAATAGAACCAAACTAATGCATGACATCCAAGCAAACCTAACAACTTGCTTACCTCCTAGAGCAGAACAACTCGATAACTGCCTGCGTTCATTACTCGACAAACATGCCCCAGCTATCAAGTGCTGAGTATCAATTCAAAAGTGTTCTCCATGGTATAGCAATGTTAGGGACCAGCTTCGCACTGCTAAAAGAGACCGCCGTAAAGCTGAGAGGCTTTGGCTTTCCACCAGACTCACTATTCATAAGCAAATCTATGAAGCCGCTAAGAAGAATGTCACAGACACAGTCCATACAGCGAAATCAGCCCACTACACAACTAAGAGCATGGAAAGTTCTAGCTGCAAAGAGCTCTTCGAGATTACTAACAAGCGAATGTCAAGGAACGAATCTACACCACTTCTAACTACCTTCTCTCCAGTCGACCTTCTGGACATGTTTGCAAATTATTTCCGTGACAAAGTACAAACCATTAGAGATAAGCTTGACACCACAATTTCAATGGACTCTTCGTCACCATACAGTTGGGATACAGAATTTGAGCGGCAACCATTAGCAGCATTTGAACCTGTCTCTATGAATTTCTTACGTACAATCCTGATGAAGAGTGCACCAAAGTCATGTGAACTTGATCCAATTCCAACATCACAGCTGCTTGAGTGCTTAGATCCAGTATTGTCTTCACTAACTGATGTTATTAATACATCTCTCTCATCCGGGGAATTCCCATCATTTTTCAAAACTGCCATTGTAAAGCCTCTGCTGAAGAAACCAACACTAGACCATAACGATTTAAAGAACTACCGCCCAGATTCTAATCTCCCATTCATATAAAAATAATCTTAGAATAGGTTGTTATATCCCAGCTTGTATCTCATCTGAATTCAAACAGTCTTTCTAGCAATGTACAATCTGCATATCGCCTTTGCCACAGTAATGAAACTACTCTTCTAAAAGTAGTTAGTAACATTCTCTCTGCTTTGGATAGCGGAAATATTACAGTCCTCACCGTCCTTGATTTATCTGCAGCATTTGACACAATATACCATGATATAAAACTTTACCGTCTCCAGCATGTATTTGGCATTCATGATACAGCTTTACTGTGGTTCAAGTCCTACTTGGTCAACAGGACACAAATTGTATCTGCAAATGGAATACACTCCAGCCCAGTAGATCTATGTTGTGGTGTTCCACAGGGGTCTGTTCTTGGACCTGTTCTCTTCATTCTGTACACTCAGTCGCTCTCAAGTGTCTTAGTTCATCATCCAGTGGCTCACCAATTGTACACTGATGACACCCAAATATACAAATCTAGCCACCCAACTGAAGTTGATGCTACCATCCAAGGTGTAGAGAGGTGCATTTCTGATGTGAAATCATGGATGACTTGTAACAAGCTGCAGATGAATGATGATAAAACTGAAGCCATTCTGATCACAACACAAGGATTTTCTCATTCACATCCTTTACCTCAAACAATAAATATCAGCAACACCAACATTAATTTCACACAATCAGTACGAAACCTAGGCGTTACTCTGGAAAATACTCTCACATTGCACCAACATGTCACGAACATATGCAGTGATGCATATCTTGAGCTGAGACGCATCGGCTCCATTCGCAAATATGTTGATGTCAATAAAACAATTGTGTGTTCGTTAGTACTTTCAAGACTGGACTATTGTAATTCAATTATGTCTGTGTCTGGTTAATCTCAATATCCACTCCAGAAACTTCAAAAAGTTCAAAACACAGCTGCTCGGATCATACTTAAAGTACAACGATCAGAGCACACCTCCCCTCTGCTCTGTATCCTACATTGGCTATCCATTCCATCCAGAATCAAACACAAAATTTGTTCTCTGTGCTACGTTTCACTGACGGACTCTAGTCCAACATACCTATCCAACCTCACCAACGTGTACACACCAGCAAGATACTTACGCTCCTCTTCTGACAATCGTACACTCATTATTCCCACTATGAAAACAAACCAGGGCCCAGCAACGTGGAATTAGACACAAAGACACAGTGACCCCATTCAAGAGAGCTCTCAAAACTCAATTATTTCGACTGCAAGAACAAACTTAAAGACCTAATAATGTTTCCTACCTTAAATAATTTCAGCATGATTTTTTTATGTTTTCTAATTTCATGGTGTTTGTTTTTGTAATCATATCATTATATATGTTTTTTATCTTATAGGTGTTGTTTAATGTTGTAAAGCGCTTAGATCTTCTAAAGATTAAGCGCTATACAAAGTCCTCATTATTATTATTATTATTATTATCATTATATCGGACAAACATATTCCTATATTTCAAGCTTTGAATAAAACTGTGTGTATTTAATGAAAGAAATCGTGGCAAGCGTTACACGTACATTCCTGTGAAATTTGAAAATGCACTATTGATATTTAAAATTTGATGAGGAAAAACCTGAACCAAAGGTTTCGTATAAATCGCTTTATTTATATGTCTGTTTTCAACAGCAGAAAATGCATTGTTTGTTGCTGGGATTTTTGGGAAGGGGAGTGCTTTTTTGTTGGTTTATTTGATTTCTGTTGTTTGTTTTTCTTTGTTAATACTATTTTCAACAAGTATAACTTGTAGGAGGATCGTATATATCAATTACTTTTGTTATTTAAACAGACACTACTCCAATAATAATATTAAAACTCACATGCAAACATGGGACTGAGCTTAGTGAAACACGTTTACAAATTATACACAGCCGTGGGACTACATTGACGTTGCTTCGTCTTTTTCTTTTATATTAATTTTCAGCTACAGAAAATAATTCAAACAATAGTTCAGAATCATATGAATCCGTCAATTATTAGCACAAAGGAACTGTTTACCTAGAGAAAATAGAGATTAGATTTTTGCACTAATATGTTCTTAGTAATCAATCGAAGTACACTGTAGATAGGGCATAGAGCTTTGATGAGAATAAGTCGCGTGTAGCTTTAATAAATACGATTCTGAAGAACTCTGGTTTTATTGTGAAACCTTCCTAAAAGTCTTCGTTTTATAGCTATTATCTACAAAGCTTGGTAATATATCTAAACCTGTTTTGTTTTCGTCTTGTTTGTTTGGGGGGTTGGGGTTGGGGGTCGTTGTGTGTGTGTGTGTGTGTGTGTGTGTGTGTGTGTGTGTGTGTGTGTGTTGGCTATAAATATGTAAAATACTACTAAATCTTAAATCATTGTCAAAGTCAGAAGACCTCTTTCATGGTCAAAATCAGAAGACATGTGGAATAAAAACCGAAAAATATCTCGTCGAATCAGCAAGCAAAAATAAACAGGATTTGTTCTGATCGGTTGATCATTGATAATGAAGTAATAGCAATATAATGAGCTGTTACAACTGTTACGTGTCTCAGCTCTTTCAGACAGTAACCAGAAAAGAGTGAAGACACAACAAGCTTTATAAAATTAAACAAATAATTTATTTCCTTAGATAAAAATTAGAAAAAGAACTTACGGTTTTACGAATCAAATCCAAAAATAATCCAAGAATAGTCCAAGAATTAAAAAATAGAAGTCCTAATAATAAAAATCCTAATGAAACCTGATGAAATCCAAAACGGAAGGCGATGACGTATGCTGTGGTCAGCGTCGTACTGGTGTGTCAACCGTTCTTTGTTGAATCGCAGAAAATAATATTCCAGTGTTGGAATTCTGTGTAAATTTCGATAATTGTCCTTGTCCAAGAATTAATATTAAAGCACAATTATTTTCAGGGGCAAATAATTTCTTGGAATCCAGATAACTTGAAGAAAACAAAATAATTAGCCCCAAAACTGGTCACGACATAAAACACTTTAGCTTCTCAAATGTTAAGGCAAGTAATGACTATTCCTTCCCAAAACATCAATAATAAATCTAGCTACGACGCCAAACAAAAATGGCCGGATGTGGGTCAATCCTCTGGAAAAACCTAATTGATACATGTTATTTGTCACGTACTCCAAGTATGGCCTCGATATCAGTTTATGAATCTTACTCTGAGAAAGAATTTTGTTTTAAATAAATAAAAAAATTGTTTACTACAACTCTCACTGTTTCTGAATCAAGGTTTGGAATTAGGTCAGCATTAAATACAAAGTTTCTATTATTAGTTGTTTACGAAAAACAGTCAGGTCAAACAGAAATGAAATGAACTTCTGGACAACTTCGAACCAATAAAAAAAGTGACTTTACAGTAGCATGTAATGGAATTTTTAAAACTTTTAAAAATCAAAAAGAAACAATTAAATTAAATCAAATATAAATTAAATTAAATATACATAACAGATCCCCCATAAAGAAAAAGAAAGATTTATATAATAAAGCTTTCTTTTTACCATAGATTAAATATATATGAGTTTTTAATAATAAAAAAATAAGAGGAACTCTTTCACCCCAAACGTCATCACTTTATATTGATAAAGTCCATCTTTAGTCACGAACGCCGAAATTTCCTGTGCTCTTTCCGTCAAAATCCTTTCAGAAGGTCAAATTTGGTGACATACTTGGCATTTCTAATCTTATCATTGCAGTCATCGATTCTTGTTAATGGAAATGAATCTGTTTTTGTCACACTGTTCACCTTTCTATAATCAGTGCACATACGGAAAGTTTTATCTGGTTTCGGAACAAGTATACATGGTGAACTCCAGACACTTTTAGTGGAATCTATGAAATCTTTCTCCAGCAAATACTGAATTTCTTTTTTCAAGTATTCCTGTTTGACAGGGTTCATCCTGTACGGGTGTTGTTCACAGGTGTGGAATTTACAATTTCAGCATCACGGAAAATTTTGTTTGTTCCTGTAGGAACATCTGGAAATAGTTACCGGTATTCATATTCAAATAATTATTGTTTAAGTTCATTCCTTTCTTGCTGTTGAAAATGTGAAAGTTTCTGATCCAGATCATTCATAATTTCTGAATTCCGAAGATTTGTCACTCCAAAATCAATAGAGTCCGATTGCACTCCTTCGCTTAAATCCTCACTGAGTGGGACGGATACAACTAAATTAATTGCGTGATTAACCTGGCTATCTCTCTCAACATAATGGTACTCCTTTAATTTATTTAGATCCCAAGAGTAATATTATTATAATTTAACTCATTCATTTTCGTCTTAACTTTGTAATGTCCGTACTACCTAATCTGAAGACAATTCAGAAGAATGAGCAAGAGAGACAGAACTGAAACTTTCTCTTCATTGTAGTTTTGTCAAACCATAATTTTACTATTGACTTGAATTACTGCATGCCAAATTCAAGCAAAATCAGCTGGAAAGTTCCAGACCCAAAATTTGACCCTTGACCCGATTGTACAGATTTGGGAGGGCCAAATTGAGTTTTTAAAAAAATCTGTAAGCTTTCATTATTGTTTTAGATTTAATATTGCTAAAAGAAATTGCCTCTGGAAACCTTGTTGACGCACACATTATGGTATGGGTTACCTGACTTGGTCTTAGATAATGGACCAACACAATCTACCATAATTCTTCTAAACGGTTCGTCAAATGCAGAAATATGTTGCAGATGAGACTTAGTTATCATCTGGTTGGGTTCTCCTACTATTCGACAAGTATGACATGATCTGCAATATTTACAAACATCACTATTGATTTTTTGGCCAATAGAAATCTTGTGATAATTCTTATTAATCCCTAAATTACCAGCCAATGATTTTCGAACAACAATTTGATAGTTCACTGACCACTCGTCACCAACAGGTACCTCGGGAGGTCTCCATTTTCTCAAACAAAATCTATTTTTAATGAAATAAGAGACATATACTTCAATAGCTTCATTTTCACTAATGACTCATTGAAACAAACAGGAGATGTCAGGATTTTTTTCTGTTCAAGGACAAGTGATTGTCGTTTGTCTCCCTGATTAGAATCAAGAGAATGAGTAGTTGAAAGAGGATCAATGTGATTAATACCTTTTGATGGATCCAAACAAGGAGTGAAAGTGACCTCATCAAATGCCTGACCAATACATGTGTCAGCTAAAGGAATACTTTCTTGATCAACATCATTCTCAAGAGCTTTTTTTGCCATAACTCTGGTAGCTGCACAAGCTGGGTATAAATCAGGGAATTCTTTTTCAATAGGATCGACTTTCTAATCCAAACAAGGCTTGTCAGTTACAAGTGGATTAACCACAACCTTATCTCCAGCTAGTTCGTTGCCTAGTAATAAATGAATACCCTCAACGTCGCCGGTGTTCGTTTTAATAACCTTGCTCTCTACCACAGCGACTTCGTTCCGTTTTGCTCCATGTTCAACAACGCCGCATTCGCGTTTTGTTATCGCAGCACGTCGTTGCCAGGTTAATATATAACCTCACTTTGCATTTGTAACGTGTTTGCTAACACGTTGATCTATACAATTTAACGCTCCGGTTTTCATCGGCAACGATCTATTTTTGTCACCTTTGGACATTACATTAATCCTATACAACACCGCGGTAGTCGGATAAGGTAACAACGTTTATCAATTGCTCCCCACATTCTCGTGACTCAGGCATATGTTCTATTTTATCTCGGATCAACCAAGTGGAATTTTCAACGATCTCGCTAGTATGCACATCTGTCAGCGTCGATAACTTGTCATTGTGGTTCTATCCGCCATGTCGACCAAACATGTGCTGCGCCGTCCTGTTTAAATTCCTTATTGGTCGATCTGATATATCCCTGCAGCAACATATCAAAGTTTACTAATTTAACACCGACCTGAATCTCGCATTCAAGATAAAATTACGTTTTTTTCCTTCCATCAATTAAATAACCAGTTTCTTACATCAAAGGAATCAGAAATATTTCGGGTATTGTCTTTTATACCTGTTTCTTTTTAATAACTTCTTATCCGTTGGAATCAAAAACACCACGCTGTGTGCATGTTACATCCACACCCGGAGGAATAAAACATTTTTCTAGTGTTTAAAGGAATCAACAGCTATACGAATAGGGCCATTTGATGAAATACCTGTAGGGTAACTATCGTAGTCTAGTAAATTATATAATTCACGATTTTTATTCGCAATAACACTCTGAAGCGCATCCTTTGTGTATTAACAAAAACCAGCTGTGGATAAAGAACCTTATCAAGCTCGCAAAGAGCAGAATTAAATGTATATACTAGTGGTGGTATTTGTCATTGCGAATTGGCAACAATCAACAATTGCAATAGTCTCTTTTGTAGCTGTTATTTTTTCTCACCAAGTAATAAGTATCTTTTTAGATTTTGTTTCGCGACGGAAGTTAACCTGCTCAGACGCACCCAACATTGATTTGATTGACGACGTCCGATGTCAAGGAGATAATCGGGTTCTGGTATCGTTTTTGTGGCGCTGGGTATTTGTTCATGCATCAATTTTGCATTCTTAGATTGCGTTGCAGACATGGCCAACTGTAATACACACATTACTGTGCGAACGCGATTTCTAATGCACGGCTGTTTCGGTGTGTAAAGGATAATCAATTTCAATTTCTAGATTAGCTGTGCTTCAGGGCACCATTGTGGTGGCTGGCGCAGTTGTGGTTTTATTAATAAGATCAAATCGTGATATTTAGCTGCTCTATGCTTCCAAAGATTCCACTGATAGATGCGCATACGCGATGACAAATACTGCTAATGCAGGAGAACTCATCATTGGTCAGTTGACCGTCAGAAAGCGCCGTTGAAAGCTCCTTTGGGGTAGCCGTGTACGAATTACTAGTTATTGTGAGACTTATAGTGTGTTCCTGCTATGTTTTAACTACATGGTTTGATAATGTTCTTGCATCAAAATTCATCTCGGTAGAAGCTGCGATTACAGCGCTGACTGAGATCTCAATTGCTGAATTTATTATGTAATATGCTCCCAGCGACTCCATCGTTGTTGACATAGGTGCAAAGACAGTCGATATTGTGTACTTGACTGCGTCAATCAGGGTTATTGTGCAATCGTATTTTGTGTATCTCGTGGTGAGTTCTGTGATAATTTGTTTGCGATCTGATTGACACAAGCATGCCGAATTTTATCTCCACTCAGAATAATTATTTATAACAATCGCTACGATGTCAATTGCAAACTCTATACACCAGTGATACCTTGTCGCGCTTAACTCTTTATCTTTTGGATTTAATATGAATATGTCTTCAGTGACGCAGTTTAGTACGGCCGATGCCACTCCTGAGAATTTTGACGAACGAATGCTTCAATAAATATGTTAAACGGCTAAATTTCGCAACGTCTAATATTAAAAGCCAGTACACGCCAACGATCTCTGTAGCATGACTGAGAATGTTTTTGTTCGCTGGCCCAAATAGCTGATCCAGATGGAACCGTGTTCACGGCGCTGTCGGTGATTTTGGAAATAAGTGCTCATAATCAGGTAATAACTGTTGAAGTTCGTGACTTTCTTGTTGTTGCAAATGTGAAAGTTTCTGGTCTAGATTATTTAAAATTTCTAAATTCCTAAGAATTTTTACTACGAAATCAGTGGAGTCCGATTGTATTCCTTCACTTAAATCCTCGGTGAATGCGACAGGTACAGCTATATTAATTGCATGATTAACCGCAACGTACTGGCACTCAATTAGTTATTTACATCACAGGATTACTATTATTATAATTGTACTCAATCATTTTCTTCTTAACTTTGATAGGGCCGTAATACCAAATCTGAAGAAAATTTGATGAATGAGTAAGACAGACAGAACTCTATTACCAGACTCAAACGTTCTCTCCATTGAAGTTCTGACACACCACAATTTCACTTTTGACTTGAATTGCTGGATGTAAATTTCAAGCATAATTAGCTAGAAAATTCCAGATATCAAATTTGATCCTTCATCAGACTGGACAGATTTAGGATGGCAAAACTGAGTAAAAAGTTTTATCAACGCTTTACTATTGTTTTAGTTTTAGTATTCCTCAAAGGAATTGCCTCTGGGATTCTTAATGACGCACACAATATAGTCAACAAGTATTGGTTACCTGACTTGGTCTTAAGTAAGTGACCAACACAGTCTACCACTGATCTGCTAAATGGTTCGTCAAATGCAGGAATAGGTTACAGATGAGTCTTATGTATATTTTGATTGGGTTGTCCTACCATCCGACAAGTATGACAAGATCTACAGTATTTACAAACATCACATTTAAGATCCTGTGACAAATCCTATTAATCCCTAAATGACTAGCTAAAGGAGTTTCATGGGCCAGACTAAGAATTTCCTCTCTGTATACTTTTGTAAGTGAACTACAGTTTGATAGTTCACTGACCATTCGTCACCAGCCGGTACCTCCGGTGGTTTCCATTTTCTCATAAGAATCCAATTTTTAATGAAATAACAAACAGGTACTTATGTGGCTTCAGTTTCACAAATGGCCTTTTGAAACAGACAGGAGATCTCATGATCTTTTTCTGTTGAACGACACGAATGATTGTCGTTTGGCACCCTGATTTACAATAAAGAGAATGAGTAGTTAAAATAGGATCACTGGGATCAATATCCTTTGATGGATCCAATTGAGGAGTAAAAGTGACATCATCAAGAGCCTGGTCATTACATGTGTACGCTAAAGGAATACTTTCCTGATCGACACCGCTCTCAAGAGCTTTCTTAGCCATAGCTCTAGTAACTGCACAAGCTGGGTATAAATCAGGGAATTCTTTTTCAATAAGGTCGTATTTCTCATAAAAACAATGTTTGTCAGTTACATGTGGATTAACCACAACCTTATCTCCAGCTAGTTCGTTGCCTAGTAATAAATGAATGCCCTCAGCGGGTAAAGCAGACACTGTTCCGACTATTGTGAGACTGTCTGATGACAAATTTACACAATGGAGAGGAGCATTAACAAAGCCGCACTCTACTCCCTGAATAAAAAAAAACATTGTAGAAGAAGACTTCTCATTCATTAGAAGAAGACTTCTCAGAAAAAGACAAAGTACCTGACAATAAAAAACTCTGAGAAGCTCGTGTGTCCCTAAAATTTTAATAGGGATGGGATTGGCCGAATCACCCAAGAGTGATATATAACACTTCGAAATGAATGGTTCATAATTGTCCATAATAAAATCAGACTGGGGTTTAGTAGACCCAACGAATGCATTGCTTTCAATACATGAAAGTCACCTTGACCTCTTATAAATAAGAGCATTTGGAATAGGTCTGTCTTGATTCTGATGCCTATTTTTCAATTTGTAGCAATCAGAAATAACGTCCTTTCTTCATGAAATAGGTACGCGTATGATGAGACAAGGATTTTTGATCAAGCTTATCAGAGGCTTGTTTCTAGACGTTGTGTCAGCTTGAAATTTAGAAGGGCTTGGATTAGGCTGAAATACTTTGCTGCCAGAAGACTGCTGAGTGGAAGACTGGCCTAGAAAAGGAACTTTATAAGCAACACAATACTCGTCAGAGCATCATTTTGCAAGGTTTCGACCTTATGTTAATCAAGATAAGTCTTAATGTCACTATGGACAGAGTTCTTAAACTCGCCAAGTATTACAAGTTGTCTGAGGACTTTGTATAGCGCCTAATCTTTAGAAGCTCTAAGCGCTTTACAACATTAGACAACTCTTACAACATAAACAAAACAACATATATAATGATATTATTACAGAAAACAAACACCATGAAATTAGGAAACATAAAAACATGCTGTAAATATTTAAGGTAGGGAACATTATTAGGTCTTTAAGTTTGTTCTTGCAGTTGAAATAAGTGAGTTTTAAGAGCACTCTTGAATTTGGATCACTGTGTCTTTGTGTCTAAGTTCAGAGGGCAATTCATTCCACGTTGCTGGGCCCTGGTATGCAAAAGAACGTTGTCCATATGACTTTGTTTTCGTAGTGGGAATAATGAGTATACGATCGTCAGAAGAGGAGCGTGAGTATATTGCTGGTGTGTACAAATGAGTGAGGTCGGATAGGTATTTTGGACTGGAGTCCGTCAGTGAAACGTAGCACAGAGAACAAAGTCTGTGTTTGATTATGGATGGAATGGATAGCCAATGTAGGGTACAGAGCAGCGGGGAGGTGTGCTCTGATCGTGGTACCCTAATTATGATCCGAGCAGCTGTGGTTTGAAGTTTCTGAAGTAGATATTGTGATGAACCAGACAGCATATCAATGTATATACTTTATAGTAAATCAATGTATGTACTTTCATGGTGCATTATTGAGCAGACTTGCAACATTAAAAATGCAGCGGAATTTGCTTCTGCTTTAGTGTCTTTTCTGGTCAAATCAAGCTACAGTTCGTGATTTTGACTGGCACAAAGGCACGAAATCACAACAATAAATCCACAGTATTGACGTTGCTAAAGAGTTTCTTAAGTTCTCTAAATCAAATAGGCCATGTTCATTTTAGAGTGGTTCAATACACTCAGACAGCAGGAATAATAAACAGTGATTCCACATGTCTCATTAAAATAGTCTCTACTTGCGAAAAGATCGTCAAATCTAATACATTATCCAAAATTACCATCGTCCTAATAGGAGTAAAGCTCTGCTTAATAATTTATTAATCTTTTCTAAATAGGTCCTGTAAAGGGGTTTTATTGATTAGACTTACCAGCTGTCGCTTTCTATGTCTCTAAATATCGTCGTATCCCTTGCCTTTCATAATTATGCTCAAATAAAGTCAGTAACGATGTCACCGTCAAAAATAAGAAATGCTGTCAAAATCGCAAGTATATAAAATATCACTGCCAACCTCTATTGTGAAGTATAGTAAATATTTCGACAAATGCACTCACAAAGTTTCAAGACCGAACTTAAATTAAAATTTGAAATCAAAACTCAGTCTCATGACAAAATTTATTTATTCTACTCAAACTGAGTCATATTCATGTTTTTTTATCATCACTTTATCAAATAGATTTTATACAATTCTACTAAACAAAACATTTTCCTCATCAGTATAATAAATACATACCTCCACACCTCCACACATACGGATAAAATGTTGGTGCCTTTTAACAATTTTCATACATATAAAAACAAGCTACGCGTGATAAAATGTCAGAAATTCAATATGTATGTGTGCCTGTATGTATGTATGTGTGTGTATATATATATATATATATATATATATATATATATATATATATATATATATATATATATATTGTTAAACTGCACGTTGGCACAATACTAGCCATGTGATAGGGAATAAGAGTCAAGTTCTACAAAATCAAAGATAATGAATTGCAAAGACAATTTGCTTTAAACATAATAGAAAGATAATGCTTCCAAATAAACTTAATCATGTAGTATCACAAGATAAACGATCGAGGCAATTATGTTAAAATTCTGCAAAAAGGTCTTTAAAATGAAAGATAAAGGTGAAACAGATAATGGCCTTTAATCATAAGGTCACATTGCATATCCCTTTTAAAAAAAGACCAAGGCTAATTTAGAAAATTAGGTAGTAAATAACTAGTTCAGACAATACATACTAATATAAATAATACAACTGTTCGGTTGTTCAGTACAAACATTAGTATCATAATTTTGCTTCATAATATGGTACATTTTAAACTGATCGTTGGTTGAAGAAAAATTATTAGTCGATAGCGACTTCAAAGACTGCTATTCATGCATTGCTATTTATACATTGCTATTCATACATTGCTTTTCCAGTTTGTAACGTTTAAGCGCTCATCCTTTCTAAACTCCAACCGCGTACTTTTAAAAAAAACGAATGGCATATGTGTTGAATTCTTGTATAGAATAACATGCCTTTCTTTATGAGAAAAATTAGAATCTCCCTAATATCTCACTTAAAAATTTTTAAAAGATTGACTAGTTTCGTACTACAGGAAAGATCGCAAAGGAGCCGTTGGTCCTAGAATTTATGTAAAGGACTCAAGTGGAGTATCTTTGAAGGAAATTATACCACACTGTGTGCAAAATTGTTACAGACAGTAATAAAATGACGGCCATATACCACACTGTGTGCAAAATTGTTAAAGACAGTAATAACATGACGGCCATATACCACACTGTGTGCAAGATTGTTACAGACAGTAATAAAATGACGCCCATGGCCATATATCACACTGTGTGCAAGATTGTTACAGACAGTAATAAAATAACGTCCATATACCACACTGTGTGCAAGGTTGTTACAGACAGTAATAAAATGACGGCCATATACCAAACTGTGTGCAAGATTGCTAAAGACAGTAATAAAATGACGGTCATATACCACACTGTGCGCAAGATTGTTACAGACAGTAATAAAATGACGTCCATATACCACACTGTGTGCAAGGTTCTTACAGACAGTAATAAAATGACGTCCATATACCACACTGTGTGCAAGATTGTTACAGACAGTAATAAAATGACGTCCATATACCACACTGTGTGCAAGATTGTTACAGACAGTAATAAAATGAGGCCATGGCCATATACCACACTGTGTGCAAGATTGTTACAGACAGTAATAAAATGACGGCCATATACCACACTGTGTGCAAGGTTCTTACAGACAGTAATAAAATGACGGCCATATACCACACTGTGTGCAAGATTGTTACAGACAGTAATAAAATGAGGCCATGGCCATATACCACACTGTGTGCAAGATTGTTACAGACAGTAATAAAATGACGGCCATATACCACACTGTGTGCAAGGTTCTTACAGACAGTAATAAAATGACGGCCATATACCACACTGTGTGCAAGATTGTTACAGACAGTAATAAAATGAGGCCATGGCCATATACCACACTGTGTGCAAGATTGTTACAGACAGTAATAAAATGACGGCCATATACCACACTGTGTGCAAGGTTCTTACAGACAGTAATAAAATAACGTCCATATACCACACTGTGTGCAAGGTTCTTCCAGACAGTAATAAAATGACGGCCATATACCACACTGTGTGCAAGATTGTTACAGACAGTAATAAAATGACGCCCATAGCCATATACCACACTGTGTGCAAGATTGTTACAGAGAGTAATAAAATGACGCCCATGGCCATATACCACACTGTGTGCAAGATTGTTACAGACAGTAATAAAATGACGTCCATATACCACACTGTGTGCAAGATTGTTACAGACAGTAATAAAATGACGTCCATATACCACACTGTGTGCAAGATTGTTACAGACAGTAATAAAATGAGGCCATGGCCATATACCACACTTTGTGCGAGATTGTTATAGACAGTAATAAAATGACGGCCATATACCACACTGTGTGCAAGGTTCTTACAGACAGTAATAAAATGACGTCCATATACCACACTGTGTGCAAGGTTCTTACAGACAGTAATAAAATGACGTCCATATACCACACTGTGTGCAAAGTTCTTACAGACAGTAATAAAATGACGGCCATGGCCATATACCACACTGTGTGCAAGATTCTTACAGACAGTAATAAAATGACGCCCATGGCCATATACCACACTGTGTGCAAGATTGTTACAGACAGTAATAAAATGACGTCCATATACCACACTGTGTGCAAGATTGTTACAGACAGTAATAAAATGACGGCCATATACCACACTGTGTGCAAGGTTCTTACAGACAGTAATAAAATGACGTCCATATACCACACTGTGTGCAAGGTTCTTACAGACAGTAATAAAATGACGTCCATATACCACACTGTGTGCAAGATTGTTACAGACAGTAATAAAATGAGGCCATGGCCATATACCACACTTTGTGCGAGATTGTTATAGACAGTAATAAAATGACGGCCATATACCACACTGTGTGCAAGGTTCTTACAGACAGTAATAAAATGACGGCCATATACCACACTGTGTGCAAGGTTCTTACAGACAGTAATAAAATGACGGCCATATACCACACTGTGTGCAAGGTTCTTACAGACAGTAATAAAATGACGGCCATATACCACACTGTGTGCAAGATTGTTACAGACAGTAATAAAATGACGGCCATATACCACACTGTGTGCAAGGTTCTTACAGACAGTAATAAAATGACGTCCATATACCACACTGTGTGCAAGGTTCTTACAGACAGTAATAAAATGACGTCCATATACCACACTGTGTGCAAGATTGTTACAGACAGTAATAAAATGACGTCCATATACCACACTGTGTGCAAGATTGTTACAGACAGTAATAAAATGAGGCCATGGCCATATACCACACTGTGTGCAAGATTGTTACAGACAGTAATAAAATGACGGCCATATACCACACTGTGTGCAAGATTGTTACAGACAGTAATAAAATGACGGCCATATACCACACTGTGTGCAAGGTTCTTACAGACAGTAATAAAATGACGTCCATATACCACACTGTGTGCAAGGTTCTTACAGACAGTAATAAAATGACGGCCATATACCACACTGTGTGCAAGATTGTTACAGACAGTAATAAAATGACGTCCATATACCACACTGTGTGCAAGATTGTTACAGACAGTAATAAAATGAGGCCATGGCCATATACCACACTGTGTGCAAGATTGTTACAGACAGTAATAAAATGACGTCCATATACCACACTGTGTGCAAGATTGTTACAGACAGTAATAAAATGACGCCCATGGCCATATACCACACTGTGTGCAAGATTGTTAGAGACAGTAATAAAATGACGTCCATATACCACACTGTGTGCAAGGTTCTTACAGACAGTAATAAAATGACGTCCATATACCACACTGTGTGCAAGGTTCTTACAGACAGTAATAAAATGACGTCCATATACCACACTGTGTGCAAGGTTCTTACAGACAGTAATAAAATGACGGCCATATACCACACTGTGTGCAAGATTGTTACAGACAGTAATAAAATGAGGCCATGGCAATATACCACACTGTGTGCAAGATTGTTACAGACAGTAATAAAATGACGGCCATATACCACACTGTGTGCAAGATTGTTACAGACAGTAATAAAATGACGCCCATGGCCATATACCACACTGTGTGCAAGATTGTTAGAGACAGTAATAAAATGACGTCCATATACCACACTGTGTGCAAGGTTCTTACAGACAGTAATAAAATGACGGCCATATACCACACTGTGTGCAAGATTGTTACAGACAGTAATAAAATGACGCCCATGGCCATATACCACACTGTGTGCAAGATTGTTACAGACAGTAATAAAATGACGGCCATATACCACACTGTGTGCAAGGTTCTTACAGACAGTAATAAAATGACGTCCATATACCACACTGTGTGCAAGGTTCTTACAGACAGTAATAAAATGACGTCCATATACCACACTGTGTGCAAGATTGTTACAGACAGTAATAAAATGACGCCCATGGCCATATACCACACTGTGTGCAAGATTGTTAGAGACAGTAATAAAATGACGTCCATATACCACACTGTGTGCAAGGTTCTTACAGACAGTAATAAAATGACGGCCATATACCACACTGTGTGCAAGATTGTTACAGACAGTAATAAAATGACGGCCATATACCACACTGTGTGCAAGGTTCTTACAGACAGTAATAAAATGACGTCCATATACCACACTGTGTGCAAGATTGTTACAGACAGTAATAAAATGACGTCCATATACCACACTGTGTGCAAGATTGTTACAGACAGTAATAAAATGAGGCCATGGCCATATACCACACTGTGTGCAAGATTGTTACAGACAGTAATAAAATGACGGCCATATACCACACTGTGTGCAAGATTGTTACAGACAGTAATAAAATGACGTCCATATACCACACTGTGTGCAAGATTGTTACAGACAGTAACAAAATGAGGCCATGGCCATATACCACACTGTGTGCAAGATTGTTACAGACAGTAATAAAATGACGGCCATATACCACACTGTGTGCAAGATTCTTACAGACAGTAATAAAATGACGTCCATATACCACACTGTGTGCAAGGTTCTTACAGACAGTAATAAAATGACGTCCATATACCACACTGTGTGCAAGGTTCTTACAGACAGTAATAAAACGACGGCCATATACCACACTGTGTGCATGATTGTTACAGACAGTAATAAAATGACGGCCATATACCACACTGTGTGCAAGATTCTTACAGACAGTAATAAAATGACGTCCATATACCACACTGTGTGCAAGGTTCTTACAGACAGTAATAAAATGACGTCCATATACCACACTGTGTGCAAGGTTCTTACAGACAGTAATAAAACGACGGCCATATACCACACTGTGTGCAAGATTGTTACAGACAGTAATAAAATAACGGCCGTGACAAGCTATGAGCCCAATATGCTATCAATATATTCATGAACACATTAAAATTAGTTCTACGTGCTGGTATTGTGTCTCTGATATCCAAACAATATAATCTTCAATCCTTTTTTATTTTCCCTTTTCCCTGATTTCTATAACAGATGTTTTATAGGATCCAATTACTTCTCCTGTAATTTACGATCATAACCAAATTCATCTTTATGTAGTTGATTTTATTCAAATGTAACTTTTATCAAAGATGGTTATATTATAAATAACTATGATTTTACATTAGGTATGTGATAGTGGGAAAAAAATCAACTGTTTTTGGATTTGGTTTCAATTTTCTAATGCAGTCTCTTAGATTAAACAATGTAAATTAATGTGGTTGTAAGCCAGATGAGAAATTACACTGGCGCTAGTCTGTATTCCTACAAATTCTGCTTGTGCATATTCAAAGTTAAATCCTAATCTATTTGATAGAACTAAACAAAACCAGTGTGTTTAACATTTGACAATGATAACATTTTGTTATTTATTTCTATTTATTTTGGACAAAACTCCACATCTAGATTACATGAAAAAATATCGAAATTAACAAAATGAAACATTTTGGTTTTTTATACTTACAGAAGTCTAGTATTGCTGGAAGTCTGCACCACCATCAGTGCTTGCATATCTAAAGCAATAACAATTTGATATTTTACCTTAACTTTTGTAAAATACAGGACAATATCTGCATTTAATTCTTGCTTCTACAAAAATGTACATTCCCTTCCAAAAAATTTAAATGGAGCGATTTAGTAGTACGGATTCGCTATTATATGCACATTGAAACATGCATATAGGAAAATCTGTTTAGTGTCGATCATTTGAGTAAATCATTAGTAAATAAAGCATATAGGCAACTTGTATCACAACATGAATTCATAAACCCAGACTTATGATAAAGACCGCATGGTACACGTCATTAGCACATATTAGATCAAATCCTCCTGTAGCAATATAAATGATTGGATGATGAATTTGGGTTTCCTATATTAACGCTGTCATACCAGATTTCTAAGGCTGTAGTGCCAGATTTTTAAGGCTGTAATTCCAGATAGGTCGTAGTATAAATACAGCACGAGTAGTTTCTTGGTTAGCGTAGGATCCTAGTCTCCAGTGCATAAAAACTTAGCCACATAACGGTGGTTCTTGCAACATTTTTAGGCAAGACAACTATCGTCAAAATCGTTATGAAATGTTATTAAGATATTTCAAGAAAGGGCGTACCTTTCAAAACGAAACCAAAATGCATATTGCCTTATCTTAAAATTATAAATTATCAAATAGCAAAATATACGCTAGCGTTGCCTTAGCATAAAGATATAAATGAACTTTCACAGTGCAGAAATAATTATTTTCTGAAAGCGATAGATAGATAGATAGATAGATAGATAGATAGATAGATAGATTACCTCTGAAGTTCAACAGACGAAAATAGCCGTAAAATGCTAGCAATCTTCCAAGAGATGCACATAGAAGTAAAGCTAATTTTTTAATCTCTTGACCACAAATCAACCCCTATTAAGATGTTTAAATAAAGAAACTTAATGTTGCTCTCCCTACAATATACACAATCTTTTCTTACATATGGGATTACTAATTGGGGAAAATCCAGAGAATATCTTCTCTTTAAAGTTTTAACGATGAGTCTGTGGAGAAAAAAACATATCGATCACTAATATTACCACTTTCACATGCAATTGATTAAAATATATGGCGAGGTTCCATTCATTGGCTAATTATTCGATTGCGGAAGAGAAAGTGAAAAAGTATCTCTTACAAGAGTTTTTAAAACTAAACTTTGGCAAATAACAAATTTCCTGCACAATTTACATTAAATAAAATCGGTTTGTCAGAACCAAATGGTTTTTCTTTAGGTTGGTGCGTACATTAGAAAATCGATATCAACGTTGTAAATACAAAATTCACAGCTTCGATCTTAGTACTCTGCTCGTGAATTTTCAAAAATCTCTGCCTGTAAGCAACCATAGCGTGATCACACTGCTTGTTGGCGACCATTACGTGATCACATTGCCTATAGGCGACCATTACGTGATCGTACTGCTTGGAGGCGACCATAATGTGATCGTACTGCCTATCAGCGACCATAACGTGATCGTACTGCCTGGAGGCGACCATTACGTGGTCACATTGCCTATAGGCGACCATAACGTGATCACACCGCCTATAGGCGACCATAATGTGATAACACTGCCTATAGGCGACGATGATGTTATAACACTGCCTATAGGCGACCATAACGTAATCACACTGCCTATAGACGACCATAGCATGATCACACTGTCTATAGGCGACCATAGCGTGATCACACTGTCTATAGGCGACCTTAACGTGATCATGCTGCCTGAAGGCGACCATAACGTGCTCGCACTACTTATAGGCGACCATAACGTGTTCACACTGCCTGGAGGCGATCATAACGTGATCGTACTACCTATAGGCGACCATAATGTGATAACACGGCCTATAGGCGACCATAACGTGATCCCACTGCCTATAGGCGACCTTAACGTGATCACACTGCCTGAAGGTGATCATAACGTGCTCGCACTGCCTGTAGACGACCATAACGTAATCACACTGTCTGTAGGCACCTATAACGTGATCACACTGCCTGTATGCGATCATAACGTGATCAAACTGCCTGTATGCGACCATAACGTAATCACACTACCTTTATGCGACCATAACGTGATCGCACTGCCTGTAGGCAACTATAAAGTGATCACACTGCCTGTATGAGATCATAACGTAATCATGCTGCCTGTATGTGACCATAACGTGATCGCACTGCCTGTAGGCGACTATAACATGATAACACTGCCTATAGGCGACCATAACGTGATAACATTGCCTATAGGCGACCATAACGTGATCACACTGCCTGTAGACAACTATAACGTCATCACACTGTCTGTAGGCAACTATAACGTGATCGCACTGGCTGTAGGCAACTATAACGTGATCACACTGTCTGTAGGCGAACATAGCGTCATCTATACCTAAAGGCGACAATAACATGATCACACTGGTGACCTTTTTGTATCTCTCACTTTAGCTGAGCTCAGAATTAGTAACGTCAGAACTCAGTCGTGTTTCAAACGAAAACAAGAAACAATACACACAATTTCCACCACCATAAGACTAGAGGATGTTCAGTGGGCAAGAATGTAATATATATCGGGTGACGCCATTTGAAGGTGGATGACACGAGAAGCGTTTCACAAAGCATGCATATTGTTTTCATGCCTGTATCTTTTGGTCATATCCAAATTATGTGCGTAAAACAGTCTGATTTCATTTGGTTGATTAATAGATACGTTCGGAATCTGCACATTTATAACACATTTTGACAATATAGGCTATTGTCGTTGATTAATGAGAGAAGACGTACAATAATTATTCAACATCTCAGTTAATGCAAATAACAACAGTGATACTTAATTTGACATTAGGAGTGCAAATCAAGCCATCCAGCATAGGAGGTTTATTCAATGCGTTCTTGGAAATTCAGAAAGAGTTTAGACTGGGGAAAACTATTTAGTCTTGCCTATAAAGTACAATGCCTCCCGTATTTCTCTTGCCTCACACTTCCATCCGACCGTCTCTGTACACCCTTAGTTACCACCCATTAATTTAAATGTACAAATTGATTTGCACTGTACTTCCTTTCTATTTCGCCATTCTTACTGTTCGCCATTGGTGAAGCATAATAATCAATGTCAAAATTACGTGTAATAAACTATCACACCCCTCTTTTTGTTGTTACCGCCTAGTGGTTAGAGCGTCAGCTTCTGATGCGGAAGGCCGCGGGTTCGAACCCCAGCCGAGTCATACCAAAGACTTTAAAAATAGTACTAACAGGTGGCTGGCTTGGCGCTCAGCATTAACATGTTAGTGTTATGACTGGTCGGCCTGGTGTCGGATAATGTGACTGGGTGGGACATCATACTACATGTCCGCGCCATGATGCCTCAGGGCTAGACATCACTATAAACTGCCACACTGCGGACATCGTAGCGATATGACTGATAAATTCTTAAAGATACGTTACAAATCCAAACCACACACACAAACATACCTCTTTTTGTAACTTAGTGACTGATTAGGCAACAATTTACACATCTATAAATACCCAACCGTGATAATTTAATCTTTACAATTCCAATATTCTACTTATTTGTCATCATATCAGATGATTTCATCAAGAAAGCATTCACGTTATTAGCTTTCTTCGTGAACCTCTTCACTGCGTTGTAATACATAGCCCCATCCTTGCTGACCTTCGACTCTTTATTTATTAGTATAGGGTAGCGTCTCAGAGCAGGACATGCAAGTTATTTAAATATGTTAATATGGTCATTCTGAAAACAAATGTTTTGGTTGTTGTTTAAATCATAATATTCGTTGTTTTATTTGTGTCAACATTACTGTTGCGTATGTTTTTTGTTGTTTAAGCATGCGTTGTTATTTATGTCTATGCATTTGGATCTTTTAAAAGAAAAATCAAATCCCATTTCCAGTGACGTCATAGGACCCTGATCTTTAATGAAACATATTGTCGAAGCAAACTGCAATAATTTCTGAAGATACGCTTGTAATGCCTGCCATGTGCTTTCTTTGGCACAATTAGACTAAGTAGACTATATCTCATCATTATACGGTCAGCTCAGGTCATTGACTGACGTCATTGTGTCATGGATAATGCTGATACCATGCCTGTACTTGATATTTTTGGATCGTTTTATTTGCCCTTCTTTTATAGGGACATTTTTTAATTCATTTACTGGGTTGGAGGTGGGTGGGTGGACGGGTCCAGGATTCATCTTGATGCTTGCTTTTATCAACTTTGATGCTTACGTAAATTGGCTTTACAAGCTGAGTATCCGTTCAAGTATTTGTTTGTTTGCTTGGGGATGGGTGTCTTTTTAAGTTTCCGTAGTTGTATCAAGAGAAAATTAAATATGATGTGGAATCCATATTTTCCTCGTTACAAACTATATACGACTTGAGTAAACATATTCAATTGTAAACTTCTAACGAGATTTACATTATGTTTCTGTTTCCAATATCAATTAGCCTAAGTGAAGTATTTCGTGAAGTAGAATAGTCTAAAAATATATCTTCTGACTAGATTATGCGCATCTGCCTTATGCACTGGATAGTTACACAGTTTAAAGCCTGAACAAAAATTACTTCATTCTTTGACATCTGCGGCAGGTAGAACATCTGGCTTGTAGTCCAAGGATATCTCCCACAATTAGCCCCGTCGACTGACGATTCTCTCTGAGGTATATTTTTGTACGTGAATTATCAACCTATGTTAAAAATAACGAACGTCTTTAAAGAGGGTCACTTTTTTGTGGACCCTTCCATGTTTTATTACAGAAATACTTACAACTATTAAGGTTTCGTTTTGTCTCCTAATAGTGAAAATATCGTGTTATCAAGTGTATTGTCTAAGCAGTGACATGGCAAAGGAGAATTATATGGGGTTTTTTTATCATGAGATCCTAGGAGGTCTAATATCAATACAATGATGTAATTATAAGTGTATAAGACATTTATTAGTAATAATGAGGTAATTATAAAGTACCAAGAGGTGTACTCTCAATAATTATATCATTATGAGGTCCCAAGAGATTTACTATCAATAATATTAATAATTATGTAGTAGTTATGAGGTCTCAAGAGATTTACTATCAATAATATCAATAATTATGTAGTAGTTATGAGGTCTCAAGAGATTTAATATCAATAATTATGTAGTAGTTATGAGGGCCCAAAAGATTTACTATCAATAATTATGTAGTAATTATGAAGTCCCAAGAGATGTATTATCAATAAATCAATAATTATGTAGTAGTTATGAGGTCCCAAGAGATGTATTATCAATAATTATGTAGTAATTATGAGGTCCCAAGAGATTTATTATCAATAATTATGTAGTAGTTATGAGGTCCCAAGAGATGTATTATCAATAATTATGCAGTTGTTATGAGGTCCCAAGAGATGTATTTTCAATAATTATGTAGTAGTTATGAGGTCTCAAGAGATTTACTATCAATAATGTCAATAATTATGTAGTAAATATGAGGTCCCAAGAGATGTATTATCAATAATTATGTAGTAATTATGAGATCCTAAGAGATTCATTATCAATAATTATGTAGTAGCTATGAGGTCCCAAAAGGTTTACTATCAATACATTGGTGTAATTATGAAATCCCGAGTGGCTTACAATCAACATGTGTCCGTTTGTCCGTCCACTTAAATCACTATCTTTCTAATAAATTAAACTCCATCGAGACAGATGCATGAAGGAAGATCGTATTTCATATAACGTTTTACTAGAATTAATAGATAATAACGAAGGTTACGGATCATTATTGCAGCCCCATATGGAGGAGGGATTGAGGGTGGGGTTCAATAGTTATAGGGAGGAGGGATTGAGGGTGGGGTTCAATAGTTAAGTAAGAGGGTTATTCCTTTAACCTAAATTACATCTTCGCTGAATGAGGAAGGATAATTATATATGGTGGAATATTTCACCAGGATGAGCATATGACAAAATCATATTTACAAAGTTTCTCAAGTGTATGTTTCCAATGTAAAGCTGAAATAATTACTTGTTTACGATTTAGTGTAGTAGATTATTGCAATCGTATAGTGTAAATTGTAACACTCTTAAACAATTTAAAATTAGGATAGCAGATGACAAAATAAGATTACATCTTGAATTAATTATTCACATTTGTCAATGCCGGTTTTAAACAGGTCATCGATTAAGAGTAGGAATTATACCTGCATTCGTGTCGAATGTTGTATCCATTTTAGTCAAAGATGTGATTTTGGAAAATAAAACAATTTTTTCATCAAAACCCTTTGGTCAGATGGTACATCCTTGATATTGAAGTATCTGGTGTAAAATTTTCATGCATTCAGCTTCAGTGCCTGAAACTTTGAATGATGTCTGCACTATGTGCTGTAATTACAATTTTGCCATAACACGACTGAAAAGAAGTGAAAAACAAATGCAAATGCTGAAAGGTTTTCTTTAAATAATATTTTATAATTTTATGGAACACATTAAGCTTCTTTCGTCGATTTCAGCGCGTTGAGAAGTTTACTTATCTGAAGGACTGTAACATAGCTGTCTCCCCTATATTTTCCTATATGTAGGACAGGAAATGTACAACAGGAAATTTACAATGTCTAAAGAAACTGACAAACTTTCAAACTAAGGTATACAATCCAGTATGTGTAGATGATTAATTATTTCAAAGTCTAACTGATAATAACACGGTTGTAAAAATTTAGACCTGGATTAATTAGCTCAATTTAGGACTCATAAATTGCTTTCCCAATCATCTCTATGTTGTAACTAGTAAAACGCATACTGCATAAATCTAAGGTTTCTCAAGCGGTCGTCTTATCTAAGAAATTAGAAGTAATGTTCATGCCCATTTCAGTGATGATTGAAAACGATTAGGTCATGCAAATCTGTGGGATAGGTCAACGTTGAATATCTAAATGAAACAAAAACAGAAGAATAAAATGAAACTCATTTGCATCTGCCTTACCAATGTTTACAGTTAAATGTGCAATTTTTGATACAAATATAATCATTTGGAATTATTGCACAACATTGAGAACAAAATAAACGTTCAATCTTCGGTTTTATTAAACTGTCCGTTGTAATATTTCATATCGGAGCGGTAAAGTCGTGTTTGAAATGTTATAGTGATTCCTCAGAACCTACATGTGATAGAGTTTCGATTTAAGAATTTCCAGAGAGATTTCTATTGAATTTTACTCTTTTTGTTCTTCAGTCGTTTATACATGTACATTAAAGGAAGCGGAATTGAATAAAGGAAAAGCTAACCTTTAAATGATGCCCCAATCTAATATGTAAAAACACATACACCCTTTCTTGACATTGATTACTATTTCTTGAAGCATCATTTTAAGGAGAAACAATATGACCCTATTTATTCTGAGAACAATAAGACTCAGAGAAGAGCATGTAGCTTAGAGTTGTCTCCATTTGTGTTCTTAATAGCATGATAATAATGTTGATGGATAGGAAAGCTGATCTTTTTACACACACGAAATAGTAGAAAATGAAGAGCACCAGTAGAAAATGAATAGCTCTAGTAGAAAATGAATAGCGCCAGTAGAAAATGAATAGCACTAGTAGAAAATGAATAGCACCAGTAGAAAATTAATAGTACCAGTAGAAAATGAATAGCACTAGTAGAAAATGAATAGCGCCAGTAGAAAATGAATAGCGCTCGTAGAAAATGAATAGCACTAGTAGAAAATGAATAGCGCCAGTAGAAATGAATAGCACTAGTAGAAAATGAATAGCACCAGTAGAAAATAAATAGCACTAGTAGAAAATGAATAGCGCCAGTAGAAATGAATAGCACTAGTAGAAAATGAATAGCACCAGTAGAAAATAAATAGCACCAGTAGAAAATGAATAGCACCTGTAATAAAACTGCAGTTTCAGTGAAGGACTTTGGCATGCATATTGAGCAAAATAGGAACAATAAATCACTTAAAAGAGCATAGTTAAAGCACATAAAAAGGTAGTACCTTTTTTTGCTATTTCCAGCAATTAGCGCAGCTATCTTGGATATTCTTTAAATCACAGTGGTAATCAATTCTTCGAACACAAAATTAGCTTTGTGTTCCTTTAGGAACTTCATTAAATAGTAGTAATTTAAAAAGTGTGTTTACAGCATGACAACATGGAAAGTTACATTTAGTAAAAATATTTATAACAAGTTACGTTAATGAAGTAGACGATGTGAATACTCTAATGTAAAAAGTTCCACAACCTTACACAACAAAATTGGCCACAGCAAAAGATCAGTTATTATTCTGCTTGTCTATTCATTGATCGTATAGAATAAAGTCAGCGATGACGTGTCAAGATATGTAATAATTCCGTTAGCGCCTCGATGTTATAAGCAAGAAACAGTGATTGTATTTATTAGCTTATAGAACCTATGCTGGAACAACCACCCTCATTTGATAAAGAAACAACAACAACAACAACAGCAACAACAACAAAAATAACACTTAAAAATTGTTAAGATAGTAATTTGTTGTGGATCCTATCATGCATATAATATCAGACAACGGCTCATTGTAAGGTGACAGTACAGGTGTAAATGTGCAACCCCACTAACAGTCTGGCTAAGTAATCTTTATCATTTGTTAATTTTAGAATTATGTGCTAATATTTAATGAACACGTTGTTGGAGACGCCGGACATTTTTGTGTGCGCAATTTTATACATTCGCGAAAATACAGAATGAACTAAACAAGCTGTTTCGTCCATCTGAATGTAGAAATTGATAAAGTTATCGAAGTGGACGAGTCTAAAACGAAACTCTGAAACAAGCAAACTAATGGACGTGATATTCAAAAGCAAACGCAAGAGGCGAAGTAACTGAGAATATCATTCTTATCGGTCATTACGAGAAATATTTATAACTTTTCGCAAATAAAATCGCTCAGACTATGACCAGTGCTCTTTAAGACTGTCGTTCAGACTATCACCAGTGCTCTCTAAGACTGTCGTTCAGACTATCGCCAGTGCTAAAGACTGTCGTTCAGACTATCACCAGTGCTCTCTAAGACTATCCTTCAGACTATTACTAGTACTCTCTAAGATTGTCGTTCAGACTATGACCAGTGCTCTCCAAGACTATCGTTCAGCCTATGACCAGTGCTCTCTAAGACTATCGTTCAGACTATTACTAGTGCTCTCTAAGACTATCGTTCCGACTATCACCAGTGTTCTCTAAGACTATCCTTCAGACTATCGCCAGTGCTCTCTAAGACTATCCTTTAGACTATTACTAGTGCTCTCTAAGACTGTCGTTCAGATTATGACCAGTGCTCTCCAAGACTATCGTTCAGCCTATGACCAGTGCTCTCTAAGACTATCGTTCAGACTATTACTAGTGCTCTCTAAGACTATCGTTCAGACTATGACTAGTGCTCTCTAAGACTATCGTTCCGACTATCACCAGTTTTCTCTAAGACTATCGTTCAAACTATCGCCAGTGCTCTCTAAGACTATCCTTCAGACTATTACTAGTGCTCTCTAAGACTGTCGTTCAGACTATAACCAGTGCTCTCCAAGACTATCGTTCAGCCTATGACCAGTGCTCTCTAAGACTATCGTTCAGACTATGACCAGTGCTCTCTAAGACTATTGTTCAGCCTATGACCTGTGCTCTCTAATACTATCGTTCAGGCTATTACTAGTGCTCTCTAATACTATCGTTCAGACTATGACCAGTGCTCTCTAAGACAAAGGTCTGTAAAAATAGCATACCATATGGAGGTCAAGGGCTATTGCATATCTATTAGAGACGTACCATTACAAGTCAGCTAAAACAACTATTTCGAGAAATATTCAACTGAAGGTTTTGGTAGGAAAGTAAGGGCCTCAGAGCCAATAAGTCAAAACGACAAAAAAAAAATGATTGTTACCGCTGGCTAAACGGACTGTCACACAACAGCATCTTTGCAATTTGTCCCGTTTCACTGTTTTGATAAAATGGTAGGCTAACAATACACAATATGGAAAGCCTAATATACATCGAAATTGTAATTTCTACTACATTTCCAGCTAGAACAATTTTCAAGCACTGTTTTGACCCCAGATATCCAGTCTATTACACGTAGAAAAGCACAATTGAGTTTTATCAACAGAAAAACAAAATACAAACCGACTGGAAATGTTTTATTGGCACGCATGCATATGAAACACACTACACTGAAATAATCAGCATTCGGACGTTGTTGGCTTGATAGTGGATGATGTATATAACATTGGATACAACATCATTTGGATATTGTTAGCATGCTTGCATAGGATGCATACATCTATGGATACAAATACATTTTGATAATGATAGTGATATATTTTGATAGTGATAAATGACTATACAAAAATGACGGCGCCAAGAAATTATATACGAAAATACACATTTTGGGAAAGGGAAATTACTGTATAACTCCAAGGTTAAGGAAGTATTGGAAAATAAAAGAATATTTTTCCACTTTCTCGAACAAAATAGTGAATGTGACGGAAACGGAAGACTCCGATATGGCAGTACTTCAGTCAAAATGATATAAGAAAATGGATAGACGTATTGCCTAACTGATCGATGAACATGATAACAGTTATAATCGGTCGACATGACACAGGTACAACAGAATATTTAAATCTAAAATTCAAATATAGATCAACCAATATGGTTGTCTGAGAACTGATGCCTACAGAACGTCTAAATATTAAATAGGCACAAATGGTAATATCTCAACAATAATTTATTTTGGTTCTAAATGGTATATTCGTAGATTTATAGAAGATAGTTTTAAATTCAGCAAATTAGTGTTAACTATGTAACCTGTGTATAAAATGGAAAACATAAATAGAGAGAATATTGATTAGATATTTTACGAATATATGTATTCTACGATATGTCACTTATATAAATGGAATAAATAAGACTAGTACTGCAAAATTCAATGAACCATCTCAAATACAATAAAAACGTTAAACTGCAGGACAGATATCGCAACATGATAATTTGTTTCCTTCAAAAAGTCTCAAGAAAGTTGTTAGTATTGTAGCAAATATTTACACGATGCTATGTTTTACCTTATCATGAATGAGACTGGACAATTCTATTCAGGAACATGCAACGGATAACAAGAGGCATGGTAAAGAATTATATAGATAATTATATAGATAATTATTTAGATAATGTCGAACTAAACAATAGGTAGAGTACCTTATGAGTTTATACTTTAATGAGTCGGAACCGATCAAAATAAACAGAACAGTTGATTATCTCATTACTTTATATGGTGTGTATGTAATGATTGTGATTGTAACGTCAGATAGTTTACATCCAAAGAATATTTGCTGCGTTCGCTGAGGTCGTGTCAATAATATAGAACGTTAAAATGCACAATACCAAAGGCCGTATCAGTGCACCGATTTGGTTTAATTTAACCTGGTGTAGTAATAGAGAAAATAATATCATAAGAGAAAAAAATAAGAAAAAAATTACTTGCAAGTGTGAATGATTTTGAAAAGCAGACCAATGTGCAATCACAAAAAAGTAACTTTCATTCCATTTTCATATATAAATGTTATTACTATAAATAAAAGCTTTGTTACTTGATAAAAGAAAATAGACTAACCGAAAAGAAGCAACCCCATTAACATTTAATTTTGAGCCATACAGGAGGGAATATAATCAAAATTAGCAGACAGAATTGAAATCCAGAGATCTTTTGTAAGACCATTAGCCGGGTGAAAATTTGGGGATGAAGACAATTATAACAGATTACGATACTATGGTCTTGAATTTAAGTAATAAAAAAGCAGAACACAAGTTTTGTAAAATTCAACAAATAATTTATTTGCCTAGAATACAAAGTGGAAATGTATTTTTTAAAAATACAGTATTGTAATTAAATCCCAAAATAGTTATATAAGTATAGTTTTCAGAATCACTCCCAATTTCGAATGTGCTGATGTGCCAGTTGTCTCGAATGTGTCAGTTGTCTTGATGTATTACAATGTCCTTCACTGAATTCAGAATAATTCCAAATCTGTTGTTTACTCCTAAATCAACGAGCACTTTGTAATTCCAATGAGTAATTTAAATAAATGAAATCTTCTCAACTGAACTCACCTAAAATTTAATTATGGAATAAATACATATGTTTACTTCAAACGTATTTACCTACTGTCACCTGACTTATGGCAACAAATTGCCCTTGACCTATGTCATTTTCAATGAATTTTTCCATCAAAGTGTAAATGAAATTCAATTCTAGAAATGTTTAGGGTCAGAATCAATGCTGTATCTATAACTCAAACTTGTTTAATAGTAATAATCTTAATATGTTATCAAAATTCATAAACAAGAATTAGCAATATGATATGTTGCTCATTGTGAAGGCCCTACACTCAAATCAAGGTCAACCACACAATACAAATTAATTATATATAACACTTCCCTCATAAGGAAAATTAAAACTGTTTTAAAAAAATTCTTTTACATATTCATTAAATTTCCATATCATACTATAATAACAAAAATAAAAAGGTAGACGTCTAATGAATGACGCAGATAAAGCAATATAATATTTCTATATACGTGAAAGTGCAATCAGATTAGCTTTCACCTAATATGATTGATGTCAATATTGTATTCCTGTGACATCAAACACATTCTCAACAAACTCTATATTTTTTATTTAACTAATGAAAACAAGGAGCTTGTGATCAGTAAATACAATAACTGGAGAAGAAGCCGAACTCATACACACTTCAAAGTGTTGCAAAACCAATATCAAAACCAAACAGTCCTTCTCCATTTGTGGAATTATTTATCTGTTGCTTGTTTATTTCCTTTTTTAGGAACATAGCACACAGGATAATCCACACCATTTTTGTCCCTTGAATCAATACTGCACCAACACCGACATCACTTGCATGAGCAGACAATTTCAATGATTGACTGAACTCTGGAGCTGAAAAAACTGGTACACTATTAAATATGGACTTTAATTTATCAAAAACCTCCTGAAATTTTTCAGACAAATAAAACTTAGTTTTCGTGTAGTACTTTTTTCAAGGGGTTATGGAATAATATGAACAAAATATCCGATAACATCCAGCCACCCCCAAAATAGGCACAGGGAATTCAGAGATAGCCTTGACCTTCTAACATGACCATGTCCTACAATATGTCCTAGACTGGCTTTTACTTAAATTAATTGTCAAATTTGCTTCACTGAGTCTATCAAAGAACTTCCGAAAGGTTACCATGGGATCTGTCCATGCATTGTTGTATATACTGACGTTGAAAGGCAAACCTGTCATACGTAAAGTCATTACTTGATATTGGTAAAGTGCAACTACAGTTACAAATGCCTATATTTCCTGTGCTATTTCTGTGAATGGAATCTACAAGAATCCTTTCAAAATGTCATACTTGGTGACATACATGGCATTTCCGATTTTCTCAATGCAGTCACCGACTCTGATAATGAATCTGTTTTGGTCACAGAGTTATTTTGTGGTTTCGGCACTATACTGCATGGTGAAGTCCAGTTAATTTTAACTATTTTGTGGTTTCGGCACTATACTACATGGTTAAGTCCAGTTAATTTTAAGTATTTTGTGGTTTCGGCTCTATACTACATGGTGAAGTCCAGTTAATTTTAAGTATTTTGTGGTTTCGGCACTATACTACATGGTTAAGTCCAGTTAATTTTACTTGATTCTATTAAATTATTCGTTTCTAGAAATTTCGATGGTTTGAATCGATCCTGTATCTAGAAGTCAAATGTAGTAAACATGTTAACTTCCAAAAATAATAATCTGAATATATATAATCAAACATCATGGACAAAAGTTAGCTGTATAGCATATTGTTTACATCAATATCCACATTAGTCAGGAGGGCCCTACCCTCAATTACTGAACAAGATCAACCACAAATTAAATATACATAACATTATTTACTTTTAAGCTATGAAAAGCCATATTAGAAAATAGGCAGAAAACCTACAGAATTTGGATTGTAAAAGTCAGATAGATTTGGAGCTTAAAATCAGAATGATAATATAAGACTGGCTAGAATTCATGGATGGTAACAGAAGACTGGCTAGAATTCATGGATGGTAACAGAAGACTGGCTAGAATTTATGGATGGTAACAGAAGACTGGCTAGAATTCGTGGATGGTAACATAAGACTGGCTAGAATTCATGGATGGTAACAGAAGACTGGCTAGAATTCATGGATGGTAACAGAAGACTGGCTAGAATTCATGGATGGTAACAGAAGACTGGCTAGGATTCATGGATGGTAACAGAAGACTGGCTAGAATTCATGGATGGTAACAGAAGACTGACTAGAATTCATGGATGGTAACAGAAGACTGACTAGAATTCATGGATGGTAACAGAAGACTGGCTAGAATTCATGGATGGTAACAGAAGACTGACTAGAATTAATGGATGGATGATAAGGAAAAAAGCATTACTTCATAAAGAACTGAAATGAACTGTTAAAGGTACTTGGCAGGATGCTTAAAATACTGTCCATAAAATTGGGTTACGAAATAAGCCTGTTAAAACATGGTATGCATAGTAAAGTGGCACAAGTTTTTTTTCTGACGGATTGTACACCAACTACATTTCAGCCTGGATTCAAATCAAAATCCTTGGTAAACATTCAGATTTTAGCTAGTATTCTGCATCCTCAGAAATTAAATTCATTTCCGCTTTAGATATTAATATTGCATGTGATCACTACAACTATGCCCGACAGTCCCACTATGCCCGACAGTCCCACTGACTCGTTTTCTGTGTTTTTCTTAGTACAGCTGTTTCATTGTAATGACCTGAAACTATTGCAAGTCATTCGGATTCTTTCGACACTTTCAGTACGATTGTAAGGAAGTTTTGTCAAAGTCCTAAACACAGCATTTCGAGGACTGTAAATATTAAAACATACAAACATTTGTTCGCGAGTAGTAATGTTTGTCAGGTAATCATGTCAAAGACACCTAAAGGAACAGCAGACAGCTGATTCGTTTTGAAAACATAATGTTGTAATATCTGAACATTTATTGTTTTCTATAAATATTTTTACTTTAACAAATCGAATAATCATCGTGAGTGATCCGCAGATCATAAACTGCTTGAGTGCGACAAATATTTGCAAAGGCTTGTCCCTTATGAAAACATGACGTTGAATTTTGTGCATCAAATAAAGAAATATACATTAAATAGTATTGGTCAGCCCTATTGCTACCAATTCATTTACTTTAGATGTCCTTCTCCCTCTCAAAGATGTAGCAGATATCTTATGCATTATCCTGCATGCCATACAAAGGCGAGTAATGAGGGCAGGAGCCAAAGTAGCCCAAATGGGCAGCGAGCCGGATTTGCCGCCGAGAATGATGCGAGTTCTAATCTTACCATCGAATCAACCCAAATCAGTTACAGTGGAGTGTTTTTGTGCAAAGCATTCGACTCCAATTGCCTTGGCCCTAAATAATGTCCTTGTGTTGATGTGCCACAAAGCACAAAACCAAACTAAATTACTTAAGAAACATTAGATGACATTATTGTCATATGTTCATTCTAGCAATAAATTCATTAAATCGAATGACCTATCCATTTAAGTGACGTCGTCTTTAACATGACGACGTATTTTAAACTAACCATGCGCATGACCTGTACCAAAGCAACATTTGATAAAATAATTGCTGTAATGACGTGACACGAAAACTTATAATTTCCTGATTATTGGAAGCCTTCACGTGTATTCGTCTTATCTCTAAAAGGATCTATAAAATACCAGCAATCTTCAAGAAATGGCAGGATGGAAGGTGTTTAGAGACTTTTTATTCTTAAAATTAATATTTTGGAACATTAATGGTATAGCAGTAAATAGTGTTTTAACATCCGGGCTACATTTACAAATGAGTTGACTTCCGTGTGAGCATGAATGGCGTTTTTTTTTAGCAATGTAATAAAATGTAAATACACCAAACACTACCAGTATCGTTCACTGTTTTCAATTGGTTAATGCAACTAATAGAAGGACAGTTAATTCCTTAATATTTTAATCAATACAACACATTGGCATATGTTTTTCATTGATTTCATTGTTCTGAAAGTAAATTACGGCCTGTCAGTTGTGCTTAATATTTCATAAAACAATTTGCTAGAATCAAATATTGCAGCTGCACAACGCATATTCAAAGCATATCGGAGGAAATAAAAATTAGAAATAATCAAGCATCGTCCCAGGAGTTGTTGGAGTCTTATAAAATTTATTACAAACACTACCGTATAAAGTGCGCGGTTCTGTAGTGGCGGCCTCATTTTAAAATCATGGTTCTAACATGATTCCACTTACAGTTTCGCTATGGAGTAACAATTAGAACGTACGTTTCATCTCTTCCTAAAAAAGAAAATGATACGTTGGAATTAAAAATCATTGGTAGTAACCTCCCCTTCGAGTAGTTTTTCACTTCAATGGTTTTATTTGATCCGCGTCATTAAAGTAAAACAAAACTAAAATAATTAGTCCACAGAAACGCTATTAACATTACCTTTTGAACAAAATGTGTGATTTCATTAAATCAGAGAGAATACAACTACTGAGCTGTGACTTTTGTTACCTCAGTAAATTATCTGTGCTCTATAAAATATGCAATGCTTTTATTGACGCATTTGGAGAGACTCTCCTAAAATGAATAGAGATGTCTAGCTTTATTAATTAGTTTATATAATTAAATATCTTCTATACTTGAAGATCCGCAAATCAATATACTTTGCTCAAATTAAACATTTTCATAAGCAACGAAACTGCGTTCTATACTTATACGTCAGAATCAAGTTTTATATTAATTTCATTTTTTGGGGTGACGATAAATGTCGCGGTGTCCGCTATTTCATTGATAGTATTTCAATACTAATATATATATATATATATATATATATATATATATATATATATATATATATATATATATATATATATATATATATATATATATATGTTATTCGCTAGAAAACCTGACACATGTAAACGAGTGTAATATAGGGGTCTTAAAAGTGTAGTTATAAAAGTGTAAAATTGATCGAAATAGTTGTGTCCATGAAAATGTCAATGAAGGTTAGCAAAAAAAAAAAATGCTTTTATATCGGGACTTTAAAGCAAGTTAATTAAATCGGCTATAGAAACGAATAAACTGGCCCGAAAACAACGAAATGTGGACAGTTAGTACACATAGTCAAGTTTTCTTTCACGTTTTTAACTAATTTCCGGTATGAATCCTTTTATTAGTGTTAGTCTGTTGGCTGAATCCATATCACTGTATCGTTTTTTAAACGAGTTCTGGGAATTCGTACGTTGATAAATCCATATTCAGGCAAATTACAAATCACATTACCAATCCCACAAATCTCAAAGGGATTCGATTATTGCTTTGAAGACAAATTCATTGTACCTTTGGTTTTAAGCATTCATACGTTCAAAGAAAAGAAGAGTGTTTGAAGTTGATACATGGATTATAAAGCGCAGCTAGGTTTCAATAATGCTCTCGTAGAGACGTAGCATCGAAGATTGTTTGAAGGCAAATGGTATTCATAAATAGACAGCCTTGCAAGACGATACAAAATTAATGTTAAAAAGCAAACACAAATATACCTAGAGTGGAAAACATCTGATAAGACAAAGCCGAAACATTTGATCAATGTGTACGAAACGTTTCCTATTTCCCTTTCCCTCGGAGTGAACCAACCATTTATATGTATCTTTATTTATATATATATATATGGTAAAAAGCAATTTGATATACCAATAATCGAAGTAAATATAATTTTTATTGCAACAGTGTGCTGTTGATTCTAAATCAATGATGCATTTCCACACATTAATCGTTAACGACGTATGCGAACAACGATAGAAAGGATTAATAATCACTGTTTTCTAAATGCATTTAATATGGTACACAATTTCATCGCAATCCTTTCTGCTTTCTGCTCCCCTCCCCTCTCATGCATTACGGACAACCTGCGCAGAAATCTGGAGTGCGAGAGAAAAATAATTTTCTCTGGACGAAAACCTTGAAACTGAATTTACACCAAATAAACTAAAATAAAATGGTTCGTCGTAACGGTATGTGTGCACTTTCCTTGGGATTAATCTATAGCGTTTATATAATGGATGATATAAAGATGCAGATCCTGTCGACATTATACGGTAAATTTCTCGGTATGCGGAACACATACTGTGATGTATTTAATGTTTTGTTATTTTTGTTGTTTCTGAAACCTATTATAATGTTCTAAAAATCGATTATTATTAATTAAATATGAAATGTCCAAAGGTCTCTCTCTCTCTCTCTCTCTCTCTCTCTGAACCATCGTAGCAAGATACGGACAAACATCTATGAACAGGCGAGCGTAGAGGATTTCCGCTTTTGTCATCCCGCGATGTATCTGGACTTGTGAATCATGGTAATGGTTAAATCAAACCGACCAAAGCATGAGTTTCCTTTTAATGAAAAATGAATACATCTCGTTGCATTTCATTGATACAGCGTACATACTATATATATATTATATATATATATATATATATATATATATATATATATATATATATATATATATATATATATATATATATATATATATATATATATATTCTTTCCATTCCCCCTCCCTGTCATACATAAGGGACAAAATACGCAGAAATCTGGAGTGAGAGAAAAAGAGAATTTGGGGAAGATGAAAACCTTGAATTTGAAGGTACACCAAGTAACCTACAAGAACATATTTCTTCGTAACGGCAGGTTGCACTTTCCTTATGATTTATATACAGTGTTTATATAATCAATGATACAAAGTTGCAAAACCTGTCGACATGATACGGTAAATTTCTCGGTTACGTGGTACACATACGTGATGTATTTATTGTTTTGATATTGTTTTTGTTGCTTCTTAAATCTATTATAATGTTCTAAACTTCAATTATTATTAATTAAATATGAAAATGTCCTAAGGCCGCCTCTCTCTCTCTCTCTCTCTCTCTCTCTCTCTCTCTCTCTCGCTATAGACCATCGTAGCAAGATAGGGGCAAAAATCTATGAAAATGCGAGCGTAGAAGATTTTCGCTTGTCATTCCACGATGTCTCTAGACTTAAGAATGATGGTAAATGTTAAATCGAACTGACCGTTGAGAGAGAGAGAGAGAGAGAGAGAGTTTAAGCTTTAGAGAGAGAGAGAGAGAGAGAGAGAAAGAGGGGGTATGGTTGGTAGTACTGTTATTAAAGCGGAAAGTAACGTCGCCCTATTAGTAAGAGGGGTGGTTAATTGGATTTGGCTGGCGTTATCTAGACGATGACCTTCCTCGATTTTATAGCCCAGTGGGAGTGGATAGATAGAATATCAACAGAGAACTGAGCAAGACTATTGGAAGAAATAATGCAATACGAGCCCCCATGACAAGAAAATAACAAAATTTAATCAAAAACAATTAATAGTGGCAACTCCAGTTCAATCTAAGTTATGTTGACTGAATTTAATAGCAGTGTCTAATTTTGATTTATTTTATCATAATAACGAGTGGTGAAAAGAGCGCAATATTCATGACTGATTGCATCACCTTCCTCTCGTGACACGTGTATCACTACTTTCTATTCTCTAGTCTTCCCAGTATGAACGCTTTGTCTCTTCCTGGACTTCCTAGTCCTTTATTCCGAACACGTCATCTATTTCCCGACATCGGACTGTCCTGTATCTCCCAGAAAGCCGTTTCCGTAAAGGACAAAATTACCTCTAAATCTCTATACGTATCACTTTATATACGTACATAAAATTTCCTCACTTACATTACTCACAAGCATAACTAGCTATCCAAACACTGAATAAATTCTGACCTAGTTCGATAGATCATTACTCTCGCTTCAAAGCGACACTTACATTACTCACAAGCATAACTAGCTATCCAAACACTGAATAAATTCTGACCTAGTTCGATAGATCATTACTCTCGCTTCAAAGCGACCGACCATAAATTAACACGTGAGCGGTGTATCTAACATTACCGTATCTCTTTACCTATGCTACCACCTGTTCGATTACTATCGCATAGAATTCACAAATTTCTAGCTCACAGCAATCCCTAACCTACAAGATTATTTAAACATTACAAAATCAGATATAACCTGCAATTATCGTTAACTCTCGATAATCAGTATCGTCTTAACAGACAAACGAAGTTATTTCATATAACCCTATGAAATACTACACATATGAAAATTTGGATCGCATGCAATCCGTCAATTCTATCAATGAACCAGTAACTGTAAAATTAAAGAGATAAATTGCACAACAACTCTAGCATCAACCGGTTTCCATGAAATTGTGCAAACGATACAAAATATGGATCCTAGTAATATCATATACATTTGCATCAAACAAACGATCAAAAATAGAAAATTACGTGAAAAATTATAATTGCGCACCTTAATGTTGTTCTTCAGAAATTGTGCGTCCTCGCACTAATTCCTGTCTTCCTCTTACAAGGCAGCCACCTGGTCCCCTTTTCTTGTTTAACAAGGAAAGCAGTATTCCTTTTAGGCGTCTTCGGAGCCAAACTTCTCCTGTCTCAGGAAATTTCGGACTAAAGAATTTCGACCAAGGTCGTCATTTAAAATTCACATTACTTCCAAAGTGTACACCTTAATTTACTCTGACTAATCGTACGCAGCGGTTCCTAAATTTTCCCAACATAATCACTTCGTTTGTCAGATTTTGGACAGCCTAGAATCTTGAACTAATGTTGCAATCAACTCCCTTTGAAAATGACTATTTGACATGGGTTCTTATCAAGCGGTTATTGTTGGTAGCTCAAATGTTTACTTTTTCAAAACAGCGTTGAGATGCTGTGGTCAAATCTCAATGAGTCGTAGATGTTGGCCTTTCAAGTTTTACACTTACATGGGGGGAAGAAAAGAAGAAAGGTCGAAGTGACCCTTCACAGAGACTTTTCTGGCTTAAGTGTGATAAAATTGTAATGCTCAGTGCATTACTTATTCAAAATTCGACACTTTACACAGAATACTAACTTAGGTCAAGTATAAATTTATTAAAATATTTTAATTACCTCTCGTTGGTTCGTCATTTCGCTTAGTTTCTATGCTAAACTAATTCCCTTGCGCCGGTATGTCAATGGCTGAGTGTTCATGTGAATGGCTTAGCTAACCATGTGTTTATAGTGCTCTACTTTCTCCATTAAAATCATATTTCATGTTTAAATCATAAATGTGTCTTGTATTAATTTAATCAGTGTGAATAAAAAATGAAACTCAAAAAAGAAAACAATCAACTTATAAATATGCATAGATTATTGTAAATAGCAACAAAAGGAATAGACCTACACTTTTTAGTGGACACACGCGGAATGTGAGGAGTTCATTCACTAGGTCAATACACAGTTTACCTATAATCAATCTTAACTCCGTTCAAAGGGCAAATATAGGTATTTGTATGTGATGTAAATAAAATATGCGTACAGTATGTATGATGAATCAATGTGAATCTATGATATACCATTCGTTGTATACATTTTTCATTAAATGGAAACTCAACAAACCTCGTTTCCTTTTAATGAAACATATATATATATATATATATATATATATATATATATATATATATATATATATATATATATATATATCTGTGTGTGTGTGTGTGCAGATTGAGAACTTTTCCATTTGAATTTCCACCGAAACTCGACCTAGGATTCCTTCTCCATAACATTCAGTTCTAATGTTCGCTCTATTTTTTTAGGAAACATTTGCCGACAATGCACTATTGACATTTTACAGCGAGCGACAGTTCCACTCAGATGTTGCCTATTTTTGTAATGTTTTCCTTGTTTACACACGTGTCTTATCAACACCATGTATCTGTATAGTAAATATTCCTTAAACTTCTAAATGTCTAAATTGATCACGGACAACTCAATAAACTCTCTGAAGTGTAAGAAAAACATGTATACCAGGTGAAAGAATAATCTCTGTTTAAGGCGCAGTTTTAAATGACGTGATCCTTGCATTATGTTTGTTTCCCCCAGTGTATCGTTGTCCTTTGAACTCTGAGAGATTCGATGTTAAGATGACGTCCGTTATTTAATAGTGGAAATAAAAATAATTTATAGTAATCACATAATACGTGTTCTGGATTAAAACAAAAAAGTCAACAAATATTTGGCCTTGAAATCTTTTTGTTTCTGAATCTTAACGTAATTTCAATATTTTGGTCGTCGTAGACAAATGAAATCAGTTACACGTATTTAATAACAGAAAATTTGTGGTCTTCAGTATATTCAATTTTGATGAAACAATCCATGGACAGCTGGTGTCATGGTTTTATAATATTTACACTTCTGTATAATAATGCTTTTCTGGTGAAACATAAATAAGATTATATCTCCAATAACATGCAGGCCAACCCAGGTTTCGTGGTTTTTTGGACTGCCTTGACTTTAACAACGTAACTCTATTATCTATCAATAAGTTCAAGGCATTTAGCTATATAATTATATCTGCTATCAACAACGTATAATTCTCCACATTTCAGCGCTGATCATCCTCAATGCATCGTGACCGAAGGATTCGACTTGCACATCGTGCCATTTGAAGAAAGAAAAATAAATCTTTTTTCCAATTTAAAATGTTTGATAGGGTTTCTTCACAGTGCATTAGAATGTGGATATATTTTTGTTACAACAGCAATAAACTCCCCGGTCAATACTACTTGTGTCTTATACACCAACATTATAGTACAAGTTTCCAAATTCTACAGAAATACGGGATGTATCTTCAAAGCTTAAACAAGTTTTAAAGGATTTCTCTTTTATGTATATTAATTGCCCCAACACTTGAAATATTATCTCTGCCGGAATTTGTATGGATCACACATTAAACATGTTTCCATGCAAAAAGAACTGATTGACCATCTGTTATTTTCCTTTCCAACTGTCGATTTGATTAATTCTTTATGTAGTATCACTTGACAAATATCCCTTAAGCGTGCCAGAAACCTTAGTGGATAACTTGTGTAGTTTGTTGTCTCCGCAAAAATAGTCGGAGCTTGTAATCTATGCAAATTGTACTATTATTATACTTTTACATCACTTTTACATCACTCCACGATTGCATATGTACGGCCGTCATAATCACTTGCGAATTGTTTTCAACGAGACATATTGACAACATCTCTCAATTCGATTCGTTTGGTGCCAAGGGTTAGGGTGAAGTAGGGTGGGGTGGGGCTAGAATATGTTTTGAAAAATAAATATTCTGTTTTGCATTAACAAACCAAGAAAACAGATTCATTTTAATAGTTAAAAAATAACTTTTCTTTGGGTAAACGGAAAAAATCTCTGCTCGAAACAATCTCCAAGCTGCCTCAACCCCCGACCTAGGAAATATTTGATCCCTAAACAATGATATTTTAAACATTTGTATTGATGCAGCCCCAACAAGACAGGGAATGAATTAGGGTCTGGCTATACATGGAAGAGACAAATTCTCGTTCGAGGCAGGGAGTCTGGGGAAATGTATTGTTGGATGTGCTGACATTCTTGAATCAACTTACGAAAACATGTATGTATAATGGAGAAAGTATTGCTCAGCTTGTGTATTGTTCATATCAGACGTGTGTAGAGGTTAATGACATCAAAATGACACAGCAAACATTAAATTAGGAATTTGGGTTATCAGAGCTTTCACACGGTCAACCCCTCGCAAATCTGTATCATTAGATATGTCCGTTTTATTGGCAACAGGACTTCGATTCAGATAGGAAACAAACAAAGTTGATTCCGTGCTAGATGTATGCTAGACATTAGGGCTTCTTATCTCACAATCTCCCAATATATCAATCTGAGTATTAAACGCACATTCATGTTCATTTTATCTTCTTTTACTGCTGATCATAACATAATTCTGGCTTAAGCACTACGTAAATTAGTAGTTACAACAATTGAAACGTCCTTTCTTTCTCGCATTGGGCCCAGGCATTAGTCGAATGCATTCGCCAATAAATGTAAAAGAAAGAAGAATTGACATTATTCAAAAGTTCACCAAATACTCTAAAATTAAAAAGAAAAAAAAATGCGCCAATTAAAATGTACTCTACCTGACAGACTGAGAAGCAAATTAGAAGAAAATTAGCTCATACAAAATAGTATTTGTTCTATTTTTTTAACACATCATAAATTTTGTCACAACGCTACATTGTACTTGGAGGACGGGTTTCCCGTGTAAAACGCAAGTCTGGATGAGAATCGTCTTGTATAATTAAAACGCAATTCTGGATGAGTATCGTGCTGTATAATTAAAACTAAAGTCTGAATGAGTATCGTGCTGTATAATTAAAACGCAATTCTGGACGAGTATCGTGCTGTATAATTAAAACTAAAGTCTGGATGGGTATCGTGCTGTATAATTAAAACGCAATTCTGGATGAGTATCGTGCTGTATAATTAAAATGTAATTAAAAGTTTAACGTTGTTTTTCCTAGTTTATCGTGGTATAAACTGTCAGTTGCCGACTCACACAGGAAAAAACGTTAAACTCTTATAATCGAAATTTCATTTATTGGTTATGTTATTTCGTTTGCATCATTAAAAAAAAACAGAAATCTTAATTGAACGTAGTAATATATGTTCGGGGTTTTCTCTTACGCAGTTATTTTTAGCACATGAGATTGTCCAGCTTGATCGTAATAAGGTCATCATAATACCATTCCTTCAACCAATGGAAGCCAAATTTATTCAATTATTATTTTTTAAAATATATAGAATGTTCTTTTTCTTTAAGGCTTACTTCGTGTCTGCCTTCACTTGCAGTGTTTATCTTACGCTGTACACGTGACTCTATTTCTAGCAGAGGGTATTCATAGAAAGGTAGTTCTCCTTACAGTTCATACAGAAATAAACGCAATTCATTTTGATCACGTGGTACATTCTGACCAATGGATATGTTACTTTCCTTTACCAGCTACTGGCATTGCAATTATTTACGAATGAGAATCGTGCTGTATAATTAAAATGTAATTTTGGATGTGTATCTTGCTGTATAATTAAAACGCAGTTTTGCATGAGCATCGTGCTGTATAATTCAAAGATAATTCTGGAGGAGTATCGTGCTGTATAATTAAAACACAGTTCTGGTTGTTATCGTACTGTATAATTAAAAGGCAATTTTGGATGTGTATCGTGCTGTATAATTAAAATGTTATTTTGGATGTGTATCGTGCTGTATAATTAAAATGTTATTTTGGATGTGCATCGTCCCGGATAATTAAAATGTAATTTTGGATGAGTATCGTGCTGTATACTTAAAACGCAATTTTGGATGTGTATCGTGCTTTATAATTAAAATGTTATTTTGGATGTGTATCGTGCTGTATAATTAAAATGTTATTTTGGATGTGCATCGTCCGGGATAATTAAAATGTAATTTTGGATGAGTATCGTGCTGTATACTTAAAACGCAATTTTGGATGTGTATCGTGCTGTATAATTAAAATGTTATTTTGGATGTGCATCGTCCGGGATAATTAAAATGTAATTTTGGATGAGTATCGGGCTATATACTTAAAACGCAATTTTGGATGTGTATCGTGCTGTATAATTAAAATGTTATTTTGGATGTGTATCGTGCTGTATAATTAAAATGTTATTTTGGATGTGCATCGTCCGGGATAATTAAAATGTAATTTTGGATGAGCATCGTGCTGTATACTTAAAACGCAATTTTGGATGAGCATCGTGATATATAATTAAAATGTAATTTTGGATGAGTATTGTGCTGTATAATTAAAAGGTAATTATGGATGAGTATCGTGCTCTATAATTAAAAGGTAATTTTGGATGAGTATCGTGTTGTATGATTAAAAGGTTATTTTGGATGTGCATCGTCCCGGATAATTAAAATGTAATTTTGGATGAGTATCGTGCTGTATACTTAAAACGCAATTTTGGATGTGTATCGTGCTGTATAATTAAAATGTAATTTTGGATGTGCATCGTCCGGGATAATTAAAATGTAATTTTGGATGAGTATCGGGCTGTATACTTAAAACGCAATTTTGGATGTGTATCGTGCTGTATAATTAAAATGTTATTTTGGATGTGTATCGTGCTGTATAATTAAAATGTTATTTTGGATGTGCATCGTCCGGGATAATTAAAATGTAATTTTGGATGAGTATCGGGCTATATACTTAAAACGCAATTTTGGATGTGTATCGTGCTGTATAATTAAAATGTTATTTTGGATGTGTATCGTGCTGTATAATTAAAATGTTATTTTGGATGTGCATCGTCCGGGATAATTAAAATGTAATTTTGGATGAGCATCGTGCTGTATACTTAAAACGCAATTTTGGATGAGCATCGTGATATATAATTAAAATGTAATTTTGGATGAGTATTGTGCTGTATAATTAAAAGGTAATTATGGATGAGTATCGTGCTCTATAATTAAAAGGTAATTTTGGATGAGTATCGTGTTGTATGATTAAAAGGTTATTTTGGATGTGCATCGTCCCGGATAATTAAAATGTAATTTTGGATGAGTATCGTGCTGTATACTTAAAACGCAATTTTGGATGTGTATCGTGCTGTATAATTAAAATGTAATTTTGGATGTGCATCGTCCGGGATAATTAAAATGTAATTTTGGATGAGTATCGGGCTGTATACTTAAAACGCAATTTTGGATGTGTATCGTGCTGTATAATTAAAATGTTATTTTGGATGTGTATCGTGCTGTATAATTAAAATGTTATTTTGGATGTGCATCGTCCGGGATAATTAAAATGTAATTTTGGATGAGCATCGTGCTGTATACTTAAAACGCAATTTTGGATGAGCATCGTGATATATAATTAAAATGTAATTTTGGATGAGTATTGTGCTGTATAATTAAAAGGTAATTATGGATGAGTATCGTGCTCTATAATTAAAAGGTAATTTTGGATGAGTATCGTGTTGTATGATTAAAAGGTTATTTTGGATGTGCATCGTCCCGGATAATTAAAAGGTAATTTTGGATGAGTATCGTGCTGTATACTTAAAACGCAACTTTCGATGAGTATCGTGATGTATAATTAAAATGTAATTTTGGATGAGTATCGAGATGTATAATTAAAATGTAATTTTGGATGAGTATCGTGTTGTGTAATTAAAGTAATTTTGGATAAGTATCATGCTGTATAATTAAAACACAATTCTGTATATGTATCGTCCTGTATAATTAAATTGTAATTCTGGATGGGTATCGTGCTGTATAATTCAATTGTAATTTTGGATGGGTATCGTGCTGCATAATTAAAACGTAATTTTGGATGAGTATTGTGCTGTATAAGTAAAATGTATATTTGGATGTGTATCATGCTGTATAATTAATATGTAATTCTCGATGAGTATCGTGCTGTATAATTAAATTGTAATTCTGGATGAGTATCGTGCTGTATAATTAAAACGTAATTTTGGATGAGTATTGTGCTCTGTAAGTTAAATGTATATTTGGATGTGTATCATGCTGTATAATTAAAATGTAATTTTGGATGGGTATCGTGCTGTATAATTAATATGTAATTCTCGATGAGTATCGTGCTGTGTAATTAAATTGTAATTCTGGATGAGTATCGTGTTGTAAAATTAAAATGTAATTTTGGATGGGTATCGTGCTGTATAATTAAAATGCAATTCTGGATGAGTATCGTGCTGTATATTTAAAATGCAATTTTGGATGGGTATCGTGCTGTTTAATTAAAACGTGCTGTAGAATTAAAACGCAATTTTGGATGTGTATCGTCCTGTATAATTAAAATGTAATTTTGGATTGGTATCGTGCTTTATAACTGAAATGTAATTCTGAATGAGTATCGTGCTGTATAATTAAATTGTAATTCTGGATGTGTATCGTGCTGTATAATTAAAATGTAATTTTGGATTAGTATCGTGCTGTATAATTAAAATGTTATTTTGGATGTGCATCGTCCCGGATAATTAAAATGTAATTTTGGATGAGTATCGTGCTGTATACTTAAAACGCAATTTTGGATGTGTATCGTGCTTTATAATTAAAATGTTATTTTGGATGTGTATCGTGCTGTATAATTAAAATGTTATTTTGGATGTGTATCGTGCTGTATAATTAAAATGTTATTTTGGATGTGCATCGTCCGGGATAATTAAAATGTAATTTTGGATGAGTATCGTGCTGTATACTTAAAACGCAATTTTGGATGTGTATCGTGCTGTATAATTAAAATGTTATTTTGGATGTGCATCGTCCGGGATAATTAAAATGTAATTTTGGATGAGTATCGGGCTATATACTTAAAACGCAATTTTGGATGTGTATCGTGCTGTATAATTAAAATGTTATTTTGGATGTGTATCGTGCTGTATAATTAAAATGTTATTTTGGATGTGCATCGTCCGGGATAATTAAAATGTAATTTTGGATGAGCATCGTGCTGTATACTTAAAACGCAATTTTGGATGAGCATCGTGATATATAATTAAAATGTAATTTTGGATGAGTATTGTGCTGTATAATTAAAAGGTAATTATGGATGAGTATCGTGCTCTATAATTAAAAGGTAATTTTGGATGAGTATCGTGTTGTATGATTAAAAGGTTATTTTGGATGTGCATCGTCCCGGATAATTAAAATGTAATTTTGGATGAGTATCGTGCTGTATACTTAAAACGCAATTTTGGATGTGTATCGTGCTGTATAATTAAAATGTAATTTTGGATGTGCATCGTCCGGGATAATTAAAATGTAATTTTGGATGAGTATCGGGCTGTATACTTAAAACGCAATTTTGGATGTGTATCGTGCTGTATAATTAAAATGTTATTTTGGATGTGTATCGTGCTGTATAATTAAAATGTTATTTTGGATGTGCATCGTCCGGGATAATTAAAATGTAATTTTGGATGAGCATCGTGCTGTATACTTAAAACGCAATTTTGGATGAGCATCGTGATATATAATTAAAATGTAATTTTGGATGAGTATTGTGCTGTATAATTAAAAGGTAATTATGGATGAGTATCGTGCTCTATAATTAAAAGGTAATTTTGGATGAGTATCGTGTTGTATGATTAAAAGGTTATTTTGGATGTGCATCGTCCCGGATAATTAAAAGGTAATTTTGGATGAGTATCGTGCTGTATACTTAAAACGCAACTTTCGATGAGTATCGTGATGTATAATTAAAATGTAATTTTGGATGAGTATCGAGATGTATAATTAAAATGTAATTTTGGATGAGTATCGTGTTGTGTAATTAAAGTAATTTTGGATAAGTATCATGCTGTATAATTAAAACACAATTCTGTATATGTATCGTCCTGTATAATTAAATTGTAATTCTGGATGGGTATCGTGCTGTATAATTCAATTGTAATTTTGGATGGGTATCGTGCTGCATAATTAAAACGTAATTTTGGATGAGTATTGTGCTGTATAAGTAAAATGTATATTTGGATGTGTATCATGCTGTATAATTAATATGTAATTCTCGATGAGTATCGTGCTGTATAATTAAATTGTAATTCTGGATGAGTATCGTGCTGTATAATTAAAACGTAATTTTGGATGAGTATTGTGCTCTGTAAGTTAAATGTATATTTGGATGTGTATCATGCTGTATAATTAAAATGTAATTTTGGATGGGTATCGTGCTGTATAATTAATATGTAATTCTCGATGAGTATCGTGCTGTGTAATTAAATTGTAATTCTGGATGAGTATCGTGTTGTAAAATTAAAATGTAATTTTGGATGGGTATCGTGCTGTATAATTAAAATGCAATTCTGGATGAGTATCGTGCTGTATATTTAAAATGCAATTTTGGATGGGTATCGTGCTGTTTAATTAAAACGTGCTGTAGAATTAAAACGCAATTTTGGATGTGTATCGTCCTGTATAATTAAAATGTAATTTTGGATTGGTATCGTGCTTTATAACTGAAATGTAATTCTGAATGAGTATCGTGCTGTATAATTAAATTGTAATTCTGGATGTGTATCGTGCTGTATAATTAAAATGTAATTTTGGATTAGTATCGTGCTGTATAATTCAAGCACAATTCTTTATATGTATCGTGCTGTATAAATTAAAATGTAATTTTGGGTGTGTATCGTCCTGTATAATTAAAATGTAATTTTGGATGAGTATCGTGCTGTGTAATTAAATTGTAATTCTGGATGAGTATCGTGCTGTATAATTGAATTGTAATTTTGGATGGGTATCGTGCTGCATAATTAAAACGTAATTTTCGATGAGTATTGTACTGTGTAAGTAAAATCTATATTTGGATGTAGATCATGCTGTATAATTAATATGTAATTCTCGATGAGTATCGTGCTGCATAATTAAATTGTAATTCTGGATGAGTATCGTGCTGCATAATTAAAACGTAATTTTGGATGAGCATTGTGCTCTATAAGTTAAATGTATATTTGGATGTGTATCATGCTGTATAATTAAAATGTGATTTTGGATGACTATCGTGCTGTATAATTAATATGTAATTCTCGATGAGTATCGTGCTGTGTAATTAAATTGTAATTCTGGATGAGTATCGTGCTGTAAAATTAAATTGTAATTCTGGATGAGTATCGTGCTGTATAATTAAATTGTAATTTTGGATGGGCATCGTGCTGTATAATTAAAATGCCATTTTGGATGAGTATCGTGCTGTATATTTAAAATGTAATTTTGGATGGGTATCGTGCTGTTTAATTAAAACGTGCTGTAGAATTAAAACGCAATTTTGGATGTGTATCGTGCTGTATAATTAAAATGTAATTTTGGATTAGTATCGTGTTTTATAATTAAAATGTAATTTTGGATAAGTATCGTGCTGTATAATTGAAATGCAATTCTGGATGAGTATCGTGCTGTATATTTAAAATATAATTTTGGATGCGTATCGTGCTGTATAATTAAAAGGTAATTTTGGATGAGTATCGTGCTGTATAATTAAAACGCTATTTTGGATGAGTATCGTTCTGTATAATTAAAACACAATTCGGTATATGTATCGTGCTGTATAATTAAAATGTAATTTTGGATAAGTATCGTGCTGTATAATTGAAATGTTATTCTGGATGAGTACCGTGCTGTATAATTGAAATGTTATTCTGGATGAGTATCGTGCTGTATAATTAAAACACAATTCTGTATATGTATCGTGCTGTATAAATTACAATGTAATTTTGGATGTGTATCGTCCTGTCTAAATAAAATGTAATTTTGGATGAGTATCGTGCTGTATCATTAAAACACAATTCGGTATATGTATCGTGCTGTATAATTAAAACGTAATTTTGGATGAGTATCATGCGTATAATTAATATGTAATTATGGATGGGTATCGTGCTGTATAATTAAATTGTAATTCTGGATGAGTATCGTGCTGTATAATAAACACTTGCTGTAGAATTAAAACGCACTTTTGGATGAGTATCGTGCTGTATAATTAAAATGCAATTCTGGATGAGTATCATGCTGTATATTTAAAATGTAATTTTGGATGTGTATCGTGCTGTATAATTAAAATGTAATTTTGGATAAGTATTGTGCTGTATAATTGATACGTAATTCTGGATGAGTATCGTGCTGTATAATTAAATTGTAATTCTGGATGTGTATCGTGCTGTAAAATTAAGATGTAATTTTAGATGTGTATCGTGATGTATAATTAAATTGTAGTTCTGGATGAGTATCGTGCTGTATAATTAAAATGTAATTTTGGATGTGTATCGTGCTGTATAATTAAAATGCAGTTCTGGATGAGTATCGTGCTGTATATTTAAAATGTAATTTTGAATGTGTATCGTGCTGTATAATTAAAACGTAATTTTGGATGAGTATCGTGCTGATAATTAAAACGCTATTTTGGATGAGTTTCGTGCTGTATGATTAATATCTAATTTGGAATGTGCATCGTGCTGTATAATTAAAACGCAATTATGGATGATTATCGTGTTGTATAATTAAAACACAATTCTGTATATGTATCGTGCTGTGTAAATTAAAATGTAATTTTGGATGAGTATCGTGCTGTATAAATTAAAATGTAATTTTGGAAGAGTATCGTGCTGTATAATTAAAACACAATTTTGGGTGTGTATCGTGCTGTCGTGCATACTTCTGCTTTGCAAAACAAGCATTGTTTGTTTCAGATTGGCATTTTCTTGGCCGGATTTTCGACAATTTTTTCCCCATGTGTTGTAAATGTTTACTAACTTGAATGATAGTGCTTGACATTTCATTCTGTTTTTTACTTATGAATTTAAATGTATTTTCCATATCAAGATAATTTCTGGAGAGAAGTTTCACTTCGTTCTTAACCTCCACCAAACTTATCTCTATGATATAAATTTTGACCAACTTGATGAGTACTGCGTCCTGTTTTTATTGATATCTGCAAACTAGGGTGGAGTAACGGGATCTGTGGTGAGACCTTGAAACATATGCGCAGGTTGAGAGGTTGTTGACTTGATAGGTAAAATGGAGAAATTGGATTTGGGTTTGGTTGTTAGGGACTATATTGTAAAATACTATTCATTCAATGCAAAGAATGAGGTGGTGGTAACTACTAGTATGTGTTTCTGTTTAAAATCGATGCAGTAGTCATACCTGTCAATCGAGATGTGTGAGCTGGAACATTGCCTTCCATTTGTACTTTCCTCCCTGCAGGAATCAAATTTAAATCAAGCTGCGAATTCTAGTCTTTTTTTCCGTCTTGAATTTTCCTTTTAGGAACACCCATATGTGAACAATTCCACATTAAGCATAAGCAAAAATCACAGTTTGATCTCAAATTCTAATCAATTTTAACCATAAAGTACCATACTCACGGAGCTCAGAAAAAGTCGACTTGTCATAACACACGCATGTGCACAGCCAGAGCAATGTCGCTTCGCCTTGAATTCCAGACATTTACCATTTAATAGTTGGTGACAAGATGACAGCAAGTCTTCTTTATTATAGTCCAATCTTAGGCAAACATGGGACTTCTAATCAAAACTTATTTTTGGTTCTAGCTTTCATCTGTCAGCAAAGGTGTTCTGTTTAGTAACAAAACAAATGCTTTAAGGTTTGCTCACGTCTGTTTGATGGTTTAAATGAAACGACGTTATTTTTGGCGGACACTAAAATTCGCCATATTTAGAAAGCGTCGTGTCTAAGGGAACCCCTGTGTATATAAAGAAGTGTGAATTTGTAATTACCTAGCTGTCGGTTCATTCACAGTGCTGGTCTTGTACTCTACTTTGTCTTTTAAAACGAGTCGTCTCCACATATTTTCCTTTCAAGTTTTCCCATAATAAAAACATGAAATACTCTCTCTCTCTCTCTCTCTCACACACACACACACACACACACACACACACACCTTCACATTTTTCACCTCTGTTGTTTGTTATTTCTGCAACATCTGACGATTTCAGTGTCGAAAAATCGTTTAGAATTTATAAACAAGTGTCCCATAGGAATAAATATTACAATTTTATACATGATGTTGAGAAAACTATTATCAAATGGCAGTCTGACAAGACAACTGACCATTGTTTCAGATGAATGTCCTTTTATTATTTTCGATATTTAAAATCAGTTCATAATTACTGTCATGCCTTTCTTATAGCCTTTATAATTGTTACCAGTTTTATTTTCAGAAATATCAACATTTCAAAGATTTCCTGTCGCTTTCCTGTACATAATGCATACGCTTGATAAATCGATTAATGGCGCGATATTAATGAACACTTTGAAAGGACAATACGTAACATGCATTGGTTGGTGGATGCTCTGTTATGTCTCCAGTAATATAAAACACTGAGTTGTATAATATAAAGCCACCTGGTACAGTTGTGTTCTCTTTTCTAGATTGGTACGAGTGATACTCAGGCAAGATATGGTTTCTGCATGGCGGAGCATCTGTTTTTTTTAACTTGTTTCCTTAGGCATTTGTAGCCAGTGAGATGTCGAGACCAGAAACAAAAAGTGCAAATTAGTTTCCGACTACATCTGCATAAATAAAAAATGATGTCTCGAAACTGTTGACCTCCCTTTCGTTCTAATGCAAAATTCCGAGGCCCTAGTTGTCCTCCCTTTCGTTCTAATGCAAAATTCTGAGGCCCTAGTTGATAAAATAACCTCGGAATGACCTTGCAGTCTCATCATTCTTTATACCTTGATTCGCATGCATAAATATTATTGAGATGAATGGATTGATAAATCGCGAATTGCATCAATATTGTTATACGTGAGTGGCTTACAAATATACAGAAAATTCTCGTCGAGAAAGAAATAGTCAATGTCTCATAATTCCAAGTCTACTATAGTAACTATTCAAAGGAGCTTTACTTCAAATGTCCATATCAACAGTTTTACTACTGCATAAAATAGGACTAAAAGTTTGTGTGCTCTGGGTTTCAAATAAATTTCGAACTCCAACTCTAATGCTTCCATGAGTTAGTTTGCACTTTATTCTTAGTTTCACGTCGGATGAACAGATTCATTGACTTTTACACTTTAGATGGGGAAATGAGACCACAAAATACACTGCCAGAATGTATTTAATGCCTTATTTCTCCAACAATTTATATATTGCTTTACATATAGTCTCTCTGGCTCATGAAGATGTATCAAGGAAATATAATGATGATACGGAAGTCGGTATTTAAGTAAGTTGTCTTTCATTATAGTGACATATACAAATCATAGTACAAGGCTACAATACGTTCTTATTAATGACATAAAAGTTTAATAATCTGTTCTTGAACAATGTTACAATATTTTTAAAAACTACTTTAAAATTATCTTTATTTTCAGAAAAAGGCTGAAACCAATGTTGGTTCGCGATCAGTATTTCACGGTTCGATTAAACAAACATCAAGCTTCAGTCTCTCAGTTTATTTGTCTATTACTCATTATTTTTGCCATTTTGACTTTATTATTTGTTTATTGGTGGCTATATTGATATAATGGTAGCTTTCGACCAATTAATCCGCGGTAAATATGTGTTATCTTGATTGTTGTCGAACAGAGTAACGCATCCACCATACAAGCGTTGGACGAATATTGTGACTGAAATTTTTTAAATTGTATTTAGAGATATAACTAGCCCAATCAAGAGTGTTCTTCTGTGTGATAATTAGTTCATGGAAAAGAGGTTGGCTATTCTTCTGTGTGATAATTAGTTCATGGAAAAGAGTGTTGGTTATTCTTATGTGTGATAATTAGTTCACGGAAAAGAGTGTTGGCTATTCTTCTGTGTGATAATTAGTTCATGGAAAAGAGTGTTGGCTATTTTCCTGTGTGATAATTAGTTCATGGACAAGAGTGTTGGCTATTCTTCTGTGTGATAATTACTTCATGTTAAGGAGTGTTGACTATTCTTCTGTGTGATAATTAGTTCATGGAAAAGAGTGTTGGCTATTCTTATGTGTGATAATTAGTTCACAGAAAAGAGTGTTGGCTATTCTTCTGTGTGATAATTAGTTCATGGAAAAGAGTGTTGGCTATTCTTCTGTGTTATAATTAGTTCATGGAAAAGAGAAAGAAAAATATTCTGACCTACTGTTGTTACTTTTATAATATGGAATCGTCGCTTGAAAAAGTAATTATATTCATTTGTTCAGTCATTTTCCCAGTTAATGTATTGCAAGACATACAGAGTAACACAACGGACGTTCATGTGAGGGATACGCGTTTTCCACGTGTTAATCTATTTCAGAGAAATCTCTGAGGTGATTTCGTTCCACATCCTACGGTATCTGGCAATGCCATTTAAAAATAGATAATGGCATGTCGTTTTCTGATGCATTCCTTCTCTCTGATCTTGAGGTTCATCTTGTCCCTAAATTCTAGAATTATATAATTTAAAGATCTCACAGTCGTTCCGAATATCTAAGAATAAATATCCACATGATCTTGCAAGCCATTGATGACACGTTTTGAGACAAACGAGAAGGTTAGATAAATTACAGTTAATAAATACAGTCATAATCCTTTAATATTTATTTCGTCTCCACTTGCTTGTTGATGTCAGTACATACGCCTTGTATCTACCATGTAAGTGATCTCTTTATAAGAGTTACAAAATATATTTGAAAATGAAATCTTGGAGTTAATGTCACTTAAAAAAGACAAATTAGTCTTTATTGTGTAATTTACTAATTCATATACCTGCTTTCTATTTCTAATCACAGAATTTTCACTTTTTACATTATGATCACAGAACTCCAAAAGGGCCATATTAAAGTCAAAAATATTCCTTCAATCACGATGCTGAATGCCATAAATATATGTTTAAATTCCAAATATTTTGCACCAATTACGAATAATCAGTCGGGATGTAGAGGAATAAATGATATTAGAACAGAACAAATATCAACTAAATCTAAGTGCATATTGGCAAGGTTCTTCAGGAAGTGGAAGTAAATATTTAAAACAACAGCTTTTATTCGATTTAATTTCTAGATTGTCCACGAGACTGATAAACAGACACTGATGTTGCACATCGGAAATATTAACAATTCCTCAGTACATTTGTAACTTTGGGTCCACTTTGGGTTCACTTTGGGTCCACTTCCTATTGGTCCTTCATTAATCATGTCTAAGAAAACATTTTTTATAAAAAATATATGTGCCCGCCATACATTTTTATGCGATGTTTTATTAAAAAACGGTAGTCTGATTCGACAAACGCCACTATTATTCTCTTTCTTAACTATTCTTAGCAAAACGCGGTGAATGAAAACTCTTCAAATACGTATTGGAAAACTCTACTCGTTATTGGAGAGTGGCAAAATTCATACAGAGCTAATCGTTATGATGAAGTGACACTGAATCGCCCGCGTATAAGACACACATACCTGACCCATAACCTGAAGGGTCGACCTCGATCAAAGTGCACACTTTGATAGTGTCTATTGACTTCCACTATGTAAGAAAGAATATTTTAATGATGCATAATCCAAAATAATATCTTCAACGTTTTACAAGAATACGGCCTATACAAAATTGGACTATATATTTCATTTTACCAGTTGTTTTCTGTTTTGAATATCATTACGTGTTATATTTTATTTTTAGAAGTACATATTTACTTTAGATTTGTCTTCCTAATGTTTTAAGCAACCTTTGCCATTAGAACTTATGTATTATATGGCTAGCTAAGTACTGCGATGTTTTGGCTTCAAACAAACATACTTAGGTTTTGGTGTTAGTTCCCTTGAGAATAACTTTATACAGCATCAGTACCAAATATGCAAATTTACATACACTCCAACATAACCTGCGACATTGGTAATGGCTTATATTTAAATCCGAGATATATGCATATAGAGTTGTGGAATGTCCATTTGCTGGTGGGTAGGCGTTAATCAGGAAGATGACCACTTTATGGATTGCTTTCTGAAGAAACAAAATGTCTGTAAGGCAAAATACTGTGGTATCTGCCTTACCAAATCAAGTATATATTGTGTGTTGAAAAATACACACACCAAAAATCTTGTCGTATCGTCCCAATTTTCGGCAATCGGTTAGAGGATATCGCCTACACATCTATTATGGGAATGGTCACAATGAGTTGAAATGGTCTTACCGCTGTACTGATGACATGCAAAAGACCACCAAGTTCGACACCCTTGCCCCGCACCTTGATTTCGTCTACAATACCCAGGAGTAAATATATAAGTAAAGGTGCTTAAATTTATTTATTATACCCCATTTATTAAATAATGTATTTAAATTGCTTTTCAAAAATTAAAGTGATGACATATGTAGAGGCAAACTATTGTTCTAAATATTGTTTACTTAACCGGGCATACATAGATTTTGCATCCTGTTGTGTCCTAATGGACAAACATAGAAGTCATATAATTTAGTGGATCCTATGTGTGCTTAATAAGCATCCAATAAGTGCTAGACGGAACTGACTAAGTGGAAATTTGCTTGATCACCCCACGACATGCATTTGCATAAGAAGTCACGAACTGAGTATGTAATAAAAGACTTTCTTTTACATCACGCTTTTTTGCTATGGTTTGTACAAATTATTTTCAAATTAAATAAAAAGGAAACTAGAAAGACAGGACGTTTTGATAATCTATTTATTCCTTCTGACAATAGAGGTATATTTAATACCACTTATTTATCGGTGTCTAGATTCCTAATTTGAAATAATTTGTCACTCGGTGCCACCGGAAAGCGATTCAACGGATAAAGTAAAACGAACTCCTAATAGAGGAGAACAAACCTTTGTCACTATATTTTCGCTTAATTGCGTGAGTAAAGACAAGCTTCTTCCTCGTACTGCACTAGACTAATCTCTCTGAGACCATGTCTTACTTGATTGAAGACAAGTACAAATAAGACATATACATGTCCTAATTCAGTTTATGTTTAGACACATATCATTTTCTCCACACGGGAATACAATATGAACATGGAACACAAAAAATGTAAGGCATTCATTTTTACAATAAACTTGAAAAAGTGTAAGGACTTTTGTATCGAAACAGCTAAACAAGGTCGATTGAAGGGTGCTAGTGTAGACTTATACGTTCATTTATTTGTTGTTTTCTATTCTAGGGAGAGCACTTGTGATGTATGTTATTATTTTTATAGAGGTCTTTATCGATACGGAGCTAGTCAATTTTGGATCGCGAATATTACATAGGCATGTTTCAGCGATACCCTTGTAATTCCCCATGATGACTACGGTAATTCCCATGACGACTACGGTATATCAACTTGTTAGCAGAAAAATTGAACTGGTACAATATTGTTATGTGGAGTTAAATTAATTATTTGTCTGTTAGTTTTAAAATATTTTTATTCCATGACATATTATTGTAATGTCATATTGTTTACTGGACTTGAATTTTTTCTTCAGAATTAAGTTCAGTTCTGTTAGAATAATATTTACTCTGATTCTGATTCAGAAATATTTTTATTTTTATTTTTATTTTTATTCTGATTCTGATTATAATAGTTATTGTGATTTCACAAAAAAAAAACCAGTCAGGTCGCGATCTCACATTGACGTTTTTCTTCAGTTCGTCGACGTTGAATCCGGGAAGTTTAAACATTGGCAGATATGCTTCTGTGATCGAATATTTGTATAGGAAAAATTGTTTATGTGAGTATCTACCGTAAATTCTACGCTATACACCACTGTCTGCATAATACTACGATGAACATCCTCGAGGTCCAATGCAGCGTGGTTCAGTTACTCTATTTGCTCCTTCAGATGATTCATCGATTTATCGAGGGAGTGATATTCGTTTATGTAATTGGATAACAATTGCCGCAGTCTGTCGCTCATTTGTTTGTGTTCGCGATTAATTTCTTTTAATAATACTTTGATATCATCTTCTGTATAATATGAACTATCGGAGTCGAATTCCCATATCATTCTAACGGGGAGAACTTTGCCGTCCGGAGTGAAATTAAATCCGAGAACACCTAATGTATCACCGATACATTTGATTGACTGAGATCGTTGAGGTTCTGGTGGTCCTGGAAGTACTGGAGGTGGTTCTTCTGGCCATCCTGATACTGTCTGGATCGACGAATGATATATATCTACGGCATAATCTGGTGTCGATATTTCTATCGCCGCCGATAATGTTGGCTCGTAAACCGTAATATCGTTTTTGGATTCTTTTTCAATTATGGATTTAATCCTGCATTGGAATTCACTATTGAACTGTTCGATTTGATAATAGCCCGTAGGAATATCAACAACTTGCCAATCCGGAATTCAATTGGGTTTATTTTTATACGAAAACACGAATGACTTATTTGCTTGCAACCCATCGAATAATTTTGATCTAATATTTGGCCAGATGTAATATACTGTCAATTGTGCTAACGCTATTTCTTTGGCTGGAATTACCGTTGGAAAGCTAACGTCAAACTCAGGATTGGTTGAGCTCGCTGATATCATCGTGGTTGTTGTTAGTTTTATATTAGCTACGATTTGTTCTAGCAATTCTTGTTACATTATTATTTACTTCCTGATTTAAATTCGGGACCTTTGTCCTTGACTGTGTCCTTGTCGAAAGACAAGGAGGTTTGGTTTCCAGTTGCTTCATAGTAAATCTTAATCATTTCTTCGAATTCTTGATCTGATATTATTCCATCGTTGAGGCTTGATGATATCAACGGTGATACTTTTGGCGTGTGCGTGTGTTGCCGCTGATAGCAACGTTGACTATTCGTGTAATTTATCAGTGGCGCACGTAGATATCTTTTTTGCGATGATATTAAAAATATCAGCAACACCAATTCCTAATACTGGTGCTATTATGTATGTGACTGATAATACTCCGATTATAGTTACTGTCCCAGCGACTACGTCGAATGCAGAATATAAAATTGTGTCAGTAACACAACGATACGTATACGGTATTTATTTTTTTGTCTTGCTGTATACTCATCAAAATATTTTTCAGTTGGGTCTGCCACAAACACGCTTGCTTGAATCTGAAATGTTGCGCTGCAATTGGGCTTTGATTCGTTATGAAACTTGCTAATATTTCAAATAGGTGGTATGTTGGCCACGAATTCAGGACACCAATAGTACAACACGAAGAGGACTTTTTCTTCAGAATCCACCACAAATATTTCATTGTTGTTTTGATCCAATACCACTAACACAGATCCAGAAGATCCATTAACTGGATAACGACGCAGTGAAAATGGGGTCGATACTGTAAATGTTGTAACGCCTAGTACTGAGAACCTATATGTACCACTAACCTCAGCAGAACGTTTGGAGGATTTATTGGGAGACCTTAATGCTGATCTAGACGCTACTGTATATACATCGTTGATTGGGGTTGTACGATGAACTGCACCATCGGTAATCTTTTTGGATGTCAGAGTGCTTCATATCAACGACTGGTGGACTTCATATCAACGACTGGTGGACTTCATATCAACGACTGGTGGACTTCTCAAAAAGTCATTAAAACTATTTATATTTCTACGAAAATTTCAAAACGTGGTTATATGACTAATATATTCATATCTAAATGTGGTCAATCCATCATTGCTTGTCATTAACGAGGTTATCGTCGTAGCGTTGTTGTTGTGCACGTATTTCTTCGTTGCAGCTTCATCGTCTGCTGCTGGTTCTCTTAAATAAGCAATTTTATTATTAGCCATGTTGAGATCGCCAGTCATTATATCACCAGCTTTAGCAACATATTTACTGATCTCAGTTTTGATCGTGGCGTTGTTGTTGTCAACGAATATTTTATGCCACGTCATCGTCTGATTTTTGTTCTTTCTCATTGATAATTGCATTTCTGCTCATGTTGAGATCGCCAGTCATTGTATCACCGCTTTTACGGATGCGTCCAGGAATCTTTCCCACGAGTTTTAGAATTGATTCCTTTTAATTTTTTTAATTTTTGCCGTTTTCAGTAAACACCTCTAATTTATCTTCGGTCACACCTGGAACTGTCAGAATAATATCTGTCAACGGGATATTGCTCGCTTTAAACCATCATTGCTGATCCTGAAAAACAACAACTTCATTTTAGTCTACACCAACGGGACTCAAATTATTAACGAGCTCATCTTTGACCTCATCACGGGTTGTATATGTGAATAAGTCACCTTCGGGTTTGCCCTGAGTAAGACTCCGAGCAGATGTTCCGAACTTATCTGCCATTATATATTACACTAAGACCTGTTTAAAACTACTGTAAACGTTTATGCCGTATGGTGGTATAATCGTGTACCACTATGTGAGGCAGTGTCAGGGACCTTGACACAGCGTCGAGTACAGCAATTATTTGATGGCCACATACTGGCGGATCAGTTATTGTCTATGTTGGTAATGTTGAATACCAAACGGGTCCGTCGACATATTTGAAAAATTCTATCGGCGGGGTTAGCCCGTACGAATCAAAATAAACAACTACAGATGGATCAATCGCGTATGCAACCCATGAGTACCTGTATCAGAACTTCCATCGAGATCAATGCTATAGGTTTCAACACGGTTTGGTTGTTTTGGTAATTGATCACACATAAAAACACCTCTGAAGTTTTTGATGTTTAATATCTTAGCAGCATCAAGTACATCAACATTTGACATGGTAAACATCAGCGAACTGTCCCGGGCAGTCTTACATCATTCCCCGTGATTGACCGTACCACGAATGAGGCGTTCCTATCAGTCTTAGACCCTTCCCTTTTTTTGAAGTATTTAGTCCTTGGCCTTTTTTATTGCCATCTCAGCGGCAGTTCCAACGGCACCAAGTGCAGCTGCTTTTGCAACAGCTGTGGCTGCAGCTGCTACCAATGCTGGTATATCTCCAAGAAGTGGAAATATACCACCCGTCTTAGCGATGTCTTCAATGGCGCCTGCAGAGAGATTAAATTTATCACCGGTCTTTGATCCTTTGGAGTCATTGAAGTGCCTGAGTTGACGTTCTGTCAGTTATAGTTTATTTGGACCACCTGCGATCTCTGCTGATTTCAACAATATTTTTATTCCAGAATTTATTTATACTGATTGTAGCTTTTTAATCTGAGTAATAGTAACATGATGATATGACATATAATAACATGAGCGATTGAATTACATGTTTTCCACTGGGGCATCAATACCTCTCATTCATCCAATAAACACTCTCAAGCAGCATTGTGTTTTGGTTTTTTTTAGAGTATAACAGCGATTACTCTGTAATTAGCAATATCTACTCATCTTGCGACACTTGCTTGAAAATGTATATAATCGACATATTGTCTAAACAAATCAAAATGTTCCAGTGAGAAACAATAGATCGGATACAGCTTTGTAAAATCCCATTGAGACATTTGCAAACCAGAATTAACATTCTTATCACGCGCCATAATTGTTATCAAACGATGATAAGCAAGTGCAGTGCAACATGATTATTACTAAAATTCAATAATATATCCTCGGATGGTTCTTGATGTCCATTTATCTTCAAAGAAACTTCAGTGACACTAAGTTTATCAAATATCATTGCACTACATAATTCTGAGTTTACTCGTGCAGCATCTTGGAAAACAACAAAATATATGTCGCGGTGCAGATACACCTTGATGTGATGCTATCTGCCATGTGAATAAACCATTACGGCTACTTTGAACACCATCTGTGATCATCGTCAACCATGACTATGTATTTTTGCCGCCGCTGTCCATAAAAGAAAGTAACCGTTATTCTTCGATTAGTGATGGAGTCATTGTTGGCATCCACAACGAAAGTTTTGTCATTCTTACATTTCCATGAAGTGACGTGGTTGCAACTGCGTTAATCTCCTTCAGCGTACCATATTTCATCATCGTCGGTAGTTTTCTCACAAGGACAATTGTATGTTTTGCCCCGAAGATAACCTTTCTGACATTTCTGAAAAATCAAAAGATATGTGATAGTGGAATTACACATGAAAATTCTTCATCACCGCTCAACATTGATGGACGTGATGCAAATCTCAAGTTGAAATTTTCATTCACTGATGCAACTTTAGTTCCAGTTGCATTCATTCTTATGCTGCTGTTTTCTGGTTGATCGGTGGTATTCTCTGCGAACATCATCGACGGCCCAGCTGACCTTGACGTCGACGTTTTCCAAGCCTGATTCAATATTTCCTCCATCGATGCTGTACATGGCACTGTTAAATAACGCAATGATGCCGTTTTTAACAAAACCAACTCGATCACCAATTCTTATGCTGTATCATCTACTTATAAAAGTCTACCTTCGATCTCAATGAAAATATATACTTGTATTCTAAACTTGTAATTCGATTATTCCACGTGCGTTAGGTACACGTGCGTCATAAGAATAATACTGATAATCACGCATCAATTCATTCTGAAGGACTGGTGCGTCCATGTCAAATGCTGAATCATATCCACGTTTAAACATTTTATTATACTTGTTATCGTCTAACACGAAGACCACTTCCTGCTATTAGACCAGCAGTTATATTGTTTTCTTTTTCTGATAGGGTTACAACAGCCAACTCTGCTAGTTTTTGATTTATTATTTGACTAACATTTGCAGGCATAACTTCGGTGCTGGGTAATTATACTGTCTGCGGTTTTCGTCGTACTAATCATGCTAGTCTATCCTTGAAACATCACTAACATCACCAAAATCCTTATCGAGAACAACGTCAATAGTTTTCATTGATAATTGTTTTGCAATCTGTATTGCTTTTGGAGCTATCCTTCTGAGTAGACCCTGAACAACAACACCGAGTCCATCTCCGTAGTAACTGTATAGGTTGGTAATCGCGAATTTATCAACCTGACAATTACATGTTCCCGTTGAGCATTATGTATGCTCATATTATTTTATTTTCACTGATCTAATTGCTTCAATTGTCATTTCATCGTCGTGGTAATCATCAACGATTTCGTCGATGAGGGACCGATGGACATTAATATCCATGATACCTCATATAAATAATCGCTGACAAATAGCAGCTGTTCCATTAATGATTTCTGGGGAATTATTACCAGCTCATTTTCCGCCAATCAGAACTCCTAATCGTTCAACATCAGCAAGGATATTATTGGGTCATGGAGCAATAAGACCATTTCCCCTGGTACCTGTATCAGGAGTGGCAAGACCACTTCCAGTTGGCTCGTCTGCTTTTTCTTCCCCAATCTTAAGGTTAAGTTCTTTTTTGCTCTAGCTTTTCCAAGTTGCTGCTCCATTTCTTCGAGTTTTTGTTCCCTTTCTTTTGTTCGTTCAATATTGTCACCTACTGCCTGGTTAAACTGTCTAACATCGTCCGCATATCTGATCTGCGAAATATTAGTAGCGACGCGAAATATATCCCTAATCCAATTGACAGATTTTAGAGTTTTAACATATTCGAGTTTTATATAACTATCTCTATTATTATATGCAAACGCGGCAATATCAATTAATTGGTCTGGATTACTAATAGCGTCATTACATTCCTGCGTAAATTTATATATTATCTAGGTTTTAACTTTTGGCAGTTCAGTTTGTGGTTGAGCTATAGGTTGTGGTTGAGGAGGTTGTTGGGGTGGTGGTCTAGTTGCTCCAAGACAGCCAGCAGCATTAACAGGAAATGTTTCAAGAGCTTTTTGTGCTTCCTTTGTTGCTGCAACAATTTTCTTGGTTGGATCGACAGTTGGTTTAAATAACTGTTCCGCACCCTCTGTAAATTCCACCTGAGACTCGTGACGCGCTTGTATTTATTGTTTGACGGAATCACGGACGGTGAGATATTTCTTAATTGACTCTAGTCACTGTCGAGCTAGTATAGCTGTGTGAGATTGCATAGTTAATGTTATTACTGACATCATAATAATTTAATTACACCACGCTACTTCAGCAGCAGAGGGGGTGATGACCAAGACTGAGCATCCGGGTAGGTAAACGAGGATGCCTACAAATTTGAAAATATAAAAAATAACAAAAATAAGCTAATCCGGTTCGAGAGGCCTCGGTTAAAAGTTATTGACATTTGTATTTTCATTTTCGTAGGAATCTTTATTTTCAAATAAGGACTGCTGTAAAAAGTGGTATGTTCACCCCCTCTGCTGCTAAAACACGTATTTTTTCAACGTGCACCTATTAGTAATTTCGGATGCGAACATGTCAATGTCGTCTTTAGTATAAAACCTTGAATCAGATGGACGAACATGTACGACCCCAAAATAAACGTCGCTGTCAGTTTGAAAACCAATTCTCTCGCCTTTAAACTAACGTGATGTAATCTTGATTCAGATTCAACGATAAACAAAAAATTATTTACAAAAACGCCAATCCATATATATATATATATATATATATATATATATATATATATATATATATATATATATATATACCTTGCTGTCCATTAACCTTGATTTCCTCAACAGCTAATATTGAGTACCAGTTGAGATGTAATGCAATTATAACAGGAGTGGGTTATCGCTGTAGACTTCAGCAAAAATATATTGTTTTCAAATCAAGTTTGCTCACTTCTAATTGACAGCATAGACGGTTGTACTTAGAACAGCATGAACATTATGCACACGTATGTTTTAAAAATTTAATGGAAACTTCCTGACGATTTCAATGTCGCTTTTGAATACAAACTAACATAGCATACTTATCAAATGGCAACTACAAGAAAAAAAGAAACAAGTAAAATTCAATAAGTTTATTGTATTGTTTCTGTGAATTGCGTTATTATGTGTTTTTGTGTTTTCGTGATATTTTGACAAATAGGTCTCGAAAGGCTTTTCATATATGTAATCACACTTTGATAAACAATTTCAGGGGATCCAGAACAACTGATTAGTCCATGCTATTAAAAGAAATATAGATCCGAATCATATTCTGCAGTCAAGTTCTCTTTTCTGTTTTCGCCATCAAGTTAATATCCATGATTTATATCGTGCGCACATGTATACTAACCGATAATAAGTGCATCTACTTACGTATGTGTTGTACTAAATTTCACATGGCCATTCATTTGTCACTGATGGTATTTGAGCAATTTTTCGTCAGCTTTAAGTATGTTTTCTTGTGCAGAATACGCCGTGTGCAAATCCCGATATCAATCAACAGTACCATATATCTAGAACTATATTCATCGCTGCTTCTAAGCGGATATTTAATTTCCGATCTCACTCATTGCAAGTGACTACAAAAGAAAGTGGACATGAAATGATTAGTATAATTCCTACGCATTATTCTGTCTCTTTTTCTTACTGGGGGTTCTGAAATCTGCAAATACCTGCATTACTGACTGTATCTTATTAGCCAATCTCTTCAAACGTTTTGTGTTTACCACATGAATACTGTGTTATATAGTTTAATATATACATGTCGGAATTATCATTCCCCTGAGGGTTAAGGGTTGTAGGATAGACCCGATGATTCCTTCCTGCATGTTGTAAGAGGAGGCAAAGTGGAGGCCGTGGGTTATCACCTGGTGTCGAGGGAGGAAAAGTTCCTGGTAAAAGGGAGACCCATGACTTTCCTCCCCAATGAAACACACTATTTTGGCCGCTACTTCTTACTAGATGGGTGGTGAAGATGGACCCAATCTCAAACAACTGGCTTGTCACGGCAAGCCCTAGATCTTCTTAACTTGCTTTTCTGACTTTCTCTTCATCGTTTTTCCCTGTATTTCTCTTGATACCTTCTCACTTTTTCTTTTTCCTCCTCAAATGACTCAACAGAAATCAGTGGATTAACGGGTCAATCGGGAGGTAGCTCTACTTGTTTGAGCCTACCACCTGTGTACCCCTGGCACTTGTGTCACCTTATTGGAGACCGTAATCTTGTGTAAACACTGGTTAGGATTATACGACAAAAACAAAATGGAAAAGCAAAAGAAAAATCAGCTGAAAAGACCCAAGCCACCTCCGACTCATACGACGAACCATGCTGGGTGGATTCGTGTCCAAGCTTCATGGTGATTCAATCCAGACGGCTTGTAGGATGTCAACCTTTATTCTAAAATACTGTTTATGTTCAGTCCTATTTGCTCTTAGGATTTTTTATCAACATGTGTTCTGTAAACCACCCTATTTTATCTTTTATCATCTAATTACCATTTATACGCACCATTTGCACCCCCCATTGATCGGGTAACCTTCATATATTTTCACCATATCATGGTTTTGTTTTTGTACTTTTATTGCTCGCTGGTAATAAACCTTTGCAATACATATATTTTAACATATAACCTTTTTGTGACGCTATATAGCTCACAGTGCTGGTACACCGTAAAATACAAAATCAATCAACAGACGTAACTGTCCCTTTCACTCTTTACTGTCGATTTCACTCTTTACTGTCCCTTTCACTCTTTACTCCGTATTTTCATTCACATGTCAATCCTTTTGTTGCAACCACTGGAAATTATCTCCCGGATGTATGTGAATCGGCACATTCTAAAGAGATCCATGTATTAGTATCCTAATCCCTTCTTTATATTCTGTTAGGGTTGGGATTTTTTCTCCAAATTTATGAATGTTTATTGTTATTAAATATATAAATACTTCCATTACTGCTTATACATAATTAGCCAGGTAGGTATGAGTATATCTCAAAGATTTCCTCCAGTCCATTTACTGGTGTTTACTTCGTATTTTCATTTATTCGTCAACTCCTTCCTCTGAAAAAGAAAGCTTCCCAAATGTAAGTTAATCACCAATATAACAAATCTCTATTACTAATTTTAATTTGTTAGTGGCAGGTTTTTTTTCTGTTACATGTTGTAAATAGAGAATGCATAAAGACGCAAAAATTGACCATTAGATTTTTAGTTCTTGCAACGCATACACAATCGTAATACATACAAGCGTTTCTAATCTAACTATGAAAGGGACAAAATAATACGGACAAAGAGGCCAGTGCTCCGAAATTTTCAGCCTCTAGATTATTGAGAAAAAATTATGACAGACTTAATTTTGTCGCCGTTAGGAACAAGACTCATCAATATTTAGTATCCGGATAAAGGCAGGTTTCTCTCTATCTTCTAACACGGGATAAATAAACAAACCTTATATAATGCTAAAATTCACAAATATATTTTTAAAAGTTTCGAAAGGAATTAACGATGCCCTAATTATCATCTGTACATCATAAGAGCCCAACGATCTTGCGATAATAGGTGATGTATACTGTGTTAAATAAAGCCCATTGGGTAAGATAGTGTAGTTGAACTTTATTTTTTTTTCTTTCAGTGTACTGATAGACACTTATGGGCTGTGATACAGTTGTGTATATACCTTTATGTGCTTTTGTGTCAAAATGGGCAAACACTTGTTTTATTTTTTATATCGTATAAAAATGTTTAGGTGAAATGTTCAATGACATTTGCAACATTTTATTTGGAAAATTTATTTTAACAAACCAATCGATTTATTTTTATTTCTATTACTCAAAACTCCAGTAAATTAATAACTTGTGTAATGGTGATGTGTTTAGAAATGGATCTTATAATAGTGTAATGTTTCCTTGATGATAATTTTCCGTTTCAAGCCCTGCTTTAGCAAATCTCATTTAGTTATTCATCGTTTTTATTTTGTCTCAATAAAAATATGTTTTAATGCGTGTGTTCCGATAGAGTTATACATTTATTTTTTTTATTTATTTATTTATTTATTTATTTATTTATTTATACGATGAATGTATATTGGTTCCTTAAACATGAAAGTAGCTTATCATTATAGTCAAGATTTCACACATTTTATTTATTGTTGAGGCTGTAAATCATAAATGTAAATCTCATCTTATAGTCAAGATTTCACGACATTTTATTTATTTTTGAGGCTGGAAATCATAAATGTAAATCTCGTCTTATAACCTAGGATTTAGCTGAAAGTAAATTAGCGGGTGATATTTAGTAATAATGATTATGTCTCTAGATAGATTTTGAAATTAGTGAGCAAATTAAACTTATAATACCTATATAAAAATAACTCCCTGCAAACGAAATTGTTTTGTTTTAATAGTCTTTTTGCTAAGTTCCATTGTCTTTTACAATATCTCAAAAGCTGTCGTTTTACTACACTTTAGCACATTGATGCTGATAAATGAACTGTCCTGTTTGGTTTCTTCACAGACTATAATATAACTGTGAGGAATGTCATTCCATCAAACTTTTACCAAACAATCAAATGTATATCGACATTGAACGGATTAAGTGGTCCGTAACATAAGTAAAGATCTGACAGACAATTTTAGACGCATAATTTTATTCTTTCAGATACGAAAACCTGGTCTTTTCGCTCAGTAATTATTTTTCTGTTTTTGCAAATTCTGAATACGTTTAACTTGTCAATTGTGGATAGTATTGCAGTAGTATGGTTGGTCGTTTTATTCACTTCCGGTATTAATTGACTGTCTTGAAATAAATAAGAATACTTTTAAATGAATTCCTTAATTTATGATGCGAAATCTCATTTTCTTCCAACTATCAGCGATTATCCTTCATGCCTAGACATAATGATTGCCATTCACTACGTCTGTTCTTTAGATAATACATACTGATTATATGCAGTTTTTGAACACTGTTGACAAAAGGCATTTACAGGGTTTCAAACCGAGCTTTCAAAATTTAAGTTCATCTGTTGTCCCAACTCCAATCAGTTGTTCTTAAAAATGGCTTCCTTTGGGTTACTAAAGCTTCAGCAGAATCTCGTAGGATGATACCTAAAGTAACTACCTCCAAAATGAAAGTGTATGATACGATTATAAGGTTGCCAGAAAGTGTATGATACGAGTATAAGGCTGCAAAAAGGTGTATGATACGAGTATCAGGTTGCCAGAAAGTGTATGATACGAGTATCAGGTTGCCAGAAAGTGTATGATACGATTATAAGGCTGCCAGAAAGTGTATGATACGATTATAAGGTTGCAAAAAAGTGTATGATACGAGTATCAGGTTGCCAGGAAGTCGCCCAAACGGCTGCCACTATGACGATATTTCTCTAGCGGTTGCATAAGACGTCTATGGACATATGTAGAATTAGCATCTCCAACTTCTAATAGTTTTGAAAACATGGACTGACTATTACTTCTCTTTCGAATTAATTGCATTGAATATGATTCCTACATTCTTCAAGCAGCAAACATTGTTGAGTGTTTTTGCTTTAGAATTAATAAACGACTTCATCATACCATATTTTTTACAATTTTCATAGTAGCACATAACTTCTGTTCACATCAAGAAGAGACGGAATATAGAATATATTTAAGTTTCGTTTAAAATGTAAACAATGACTACTACAAAAAAATATTCAGCTGTAGATGTATGTCTGTCTATCTGTATGTATTTCTTCCTTCTTCATTGCAACGTAAGTTTCAAGATGTAATTTTTAAGCAGGTGATTCCACTTTAGAACATTTAAGATTCAATGAATTTCATAATGATGTTGTTTTTTTTAAACAATTCATTATATGGGTCTAGACCGATGTCAAATCAGTCTTGAGTTAGTGATGAGATAATCCATCAGTACAAAACATACAGCATCAAGACAGAGACTAAAGCATTGCTTAAATCAAGTATTTAGTCCTGTTAGTATAAATGTCTTGCTGTTTGGATCATCCGAGCTATCCAATGACCTAAGCATTTGCATATTTGAAATTTTCCAGAATTATATTAAAGATACTAAAAGATTTAAATGATAGTCTAAGACAAATTACCTATTGCCATGATCTGCACACTATACCCACCACGAAACCCCTTTATAACCTCCCCCCTCGAAAATGGTATTTGTGCTTTAGGTATAAAATACCGTTTCGATATATTGCATTTGAATCTTTAGTCTTGCATTTCCCTGATTACAACGGGACCAACTTCGTCTGGGTAATCCATTCATGTAAGTAAAACCAGCCAAATAGATTTATTCCTGTTGTCAAAATTTATATATTCCAATCATTCATGCATATCGTTCTTTAGATTCGTTTCTTCCAAACAGCAGCTGATAAAAATGAATAGGAAACATATAGGGACCAAAAAACAGACTACTGTAACATCAAATAGTATTCACGCACGATGAATGAGTATATTTTGTTAGAATCCCAGCTTTACTTAAAACACTAAACTTTGTACATATGGTGGGCGGAGAGAAAAAGGTTGCAAATTGCCAGAAGATTGTGTTTTTGTTTGTCATCCATGTCATCATATAACAAATGTATGGAATATGTGTCTTGCGGATCGTACGGAAGCGTTCTAGTTTAAAAATACATAACATTCACTTTATGAATTAAAAAAGCAACTGCCTTATTTTATTAAAATGTGTTGGCAATGGAGGCTGGTTGTTTATTTTCTTTGAATTGTGGTTTAAAAATAGAACTTTTCGACCTAAAGAAGAAATATTGCCCAGGGCTTAGCATTGACCTATAGGATAAATGTGCCCACGGCTTAGCATGGACCTAGAGAAGAATATAATGCAGGGATTATCATTGTCAGCCATTTTGTAAAGTGCAGGCAAACTACATAAAACTAATACTAGGAAATAATATGCAGCATTACACTTAGTTCCTATCAAGTGTCATAGATCGTCATCCTGTGCGTCACTAACTGGACTCTAAGGACACTCAGGTATACAAATCCAGTCAACTGGACTTGGAGGACACTCAGGTATACAAATCCAGTCAACCAACTGAAGCTGATGCTGACATCCAATTCGGAGAGGAGCATTTCCGATATGAATTCAGGATGACATGTAATGATGATAAAACTGAAGCCATTCTGATCACCATCAGACGACTTTCTCATTCATATCCTTTATATCAAATAATAAGTATCAGCAACACCAACAATAAATTCATAAAATCAGTACGAAACCAAGATATTGCTTTTGACAATACTCTCTAATTTCACCGTCATGTCATGAACATATAAGCAAGGCCACATACCTGGAGATGAGACGCATCAATCCATTTCACTTTTATTTTTGATGAAGCCACTAAAATATGTGTATATTCCTTAGTACTTTCTATTCTTAACCGTTGTAATTCGCGTCTGTTTGGTTCATCTCTTTATCTATTACAAACACTTCAAAAAGTTACAAACATAGTGTACCAGGGCCCAGCTACCTGGAACAAACAGGCTCTTGAACTTGTACACAATGATTCAAGAGACTTGTCAAAACATATATTTCTGCCACGCAAACAGACCTAGGACTTAACAACGTTTCCTTACCGTACTTTTTCAGCCTCCTTTTCTTTGTAATTTCACAGTGTTAGGTTTTGTAATCTGCTCTCTCTCTCTCTCTCTCTCTCTCTCTCTCTCTATATATATATATATATATATATATATATATATATATATATATATATCTGTGTGTGCGTGTGTGTGTGTGTGTGTGTCCTTATATGTTAAGTAATATTGTAAAGCACATAGTGCTTTTAAAGATTAAGCGCTGTACTAAGCACTCATTGTTATTATTATTATTATTATTATTATTATTATCATTGTCGTCGTCGTCGTCATCATTGCGATGCTAAACTTTCGAGATTCTGATCTCGATGTTTTCTTGGTATTTTGATTTTCCACTGCTGTTCGTTAGACATTACATTTAACAATTAATATATTTTTTTGACCTTATGAATGACATGTTATTATGATGAAAATAAATGCCCCTGAGAATAACTTGCCAAAAGCAAAAACAAAAAAAAAAACAAACAAAAAAACATTGTCTACCTGTTAAATGGGATGCAAAGATTATATCATCTTGTACCATTGCTTTTTTCACATTCTGTAGAAAGATTCATATATTCACGTCAAATTGCAGACAGATTTTCGTTTTTCATGAGATATTTTTAAGACCGTAATATTATTTTATATTTCCTTTCATACTAGATCATTCATCATCACGATGAAATTTCAGATTTACTTGTTATACTGTTCCACAGTGCGATCGACAAAGGTCAACATTAGGATATCGATTTATCTTAGGTACCGGTCCATTCTGACCATTATATTAGTCTGTCTGAATGATTGTCACCTCATTATTTTCAGGTGGACGACGGTCACCAGTCCATGTAGAATAGGCCTAAGCAAGAGGATGCATATTCCATCAGATCATCAGTTCGTCATTTCTTATGATATTATTGGTCGGAGTTTGCCGAAAATAATTTCCTTCGAAAAAGACGGATCAATGAGTATAATGCCATTTACCTTGACATCTTTTAGGTGTCCTTCTTTGAAGATGCTATTCCCGGTGAATATAAAGTCTGGTATTTAAGTGTCGTGTTTACAACTGACATCGATTTTTCATGATAGAAAAAATCTGCGATGGAATTGTAGCTTTAGTTACAATGAAATTATCAAATACAATAGTGACATGATTGACAACTTACTGTAAAGTACAGGTAATACAATTATAATTATCATGTCGCCAGATGAATTTGATGATGGTGCTTAGCTAATCCGCCATGTGCCTTACTATTCATTGATGGCATTCCTTCATGTACAGAAACGTTCAGCTTATGTTGGTGAGGAACCGAGTTCTCATAAAGATACAATGATGGACATGAAATGGTTTTGGTTCATTCAGTATAAAACATGACTCAAATTTGTACATGACCTTGAGAGTAAAATGGTACAAGGTGCCATACTATATTTGATCAGTCTCTATAAGTATATCTGATTCAACCATGATGAATATGAGTACGAATAATTGCTACACAAACGGAAGTCGAATGCCCGTTTCCGGAAACGAGACAGAAACTATTCGAGGATACAGCATTCCTCATATAATAATGGCGTCGATTCTAGTTGCTATCATAATGTTTGTCATCGTCTTTGGGAATTTATTGGTAGTTATTGCCATAGCAACCGACAAGAATTTAAAATCCACACAACACTGGTTTATAGCTTCCCTTGCTATAGCTGATTTTTTACTCGGACTTGTGATAATGCCCTTTTCACTTGCTAACGAATTGATGGGCTACTGGTACTTCGGATACGTTTGGTGTGATCTCTGGAAAGCCATCGATGTGCTTTTGTGTACGGCGTCCATATTAAGTATTTGCCTTGTCAGTCTGGATCGGTATTGGTCCATTATAAAGCCCGTGGAGTATTCAGGACAAAGAACTCCAACGAGAGCTGCCTTAATGATTGCTGCTGTTTGGATTCTCTCGGCTGTCATCTGTGTACCGCCCCTGATTGGTTGGAAGAATCCACTTCCGGAGGCGGATTATCCACTTTGCCTTTTAAGTGCCGATATTGGGTATGTGTTGTATTCTACCATGGGATCGTTTTATATTCCATGTGTGATAATGGTATTTGTTTACGGAAAGATCTTCATTGCCGCTCGAAGGAGAGCTAGGCGAAACATGGGAAAAAACGCAAACTGCTCAAATCTAAATGAGATTGAAATAACAAAATCTGCTACAAGTTCAAGTAAAGGATTGCAAAATGGAAGGAGAATGTCTTGTGAAAATGTAATGGAAAATAAAAATTATGTGGAGAGCATGGCGAGATCTACTGAAATAACTGCTGTTGTTTCATCAAAAACTGATCCATCTAACATAAACGAGAAATCAAACTTAATTCTGACAGAGTCAGATGACACAGATACAGTTATCAAATCTAAACTAGGTTCCGATACAGACACCACCACAATAAAAAGCGACAAACTTATTAATAACAATAAGCATCCGAATGAAAATGTGAATGGGTCGTCTGCAGATGGAACGGAACATTACATGGAAGGATCAATCTCGAGGCCCAGAGATGAAGACAGACCCAAAATAGATGCTTCGGACGAGAACATTGTCAATGAACTCGACTGTACGGATACAATGGAGAAGATTCTACGACCGTCATTGGATCATCAATCAAATCATCATAAAGAGATTCTAAGCATGCATAGACTGAGCATGGAATTGACCAACAAACGCCCACGCCACTCTTCGGCCAAATCAATAAAAGGCTGGCGGACAGCATCATTAAGAGAGCACGAGCGTCAGAGAAGGAAACTTGCCAAAGCACGGGAGAGACGTGCGACGTTAGTACTTGGGCTCATTATGGTTGCCTTTATATTATGCTGGTTCCCATTTTTTACTCTGTACATAATTACGTCTTTGTGCCGTTGTGTTGGAGACATTGTGTTTGCAGTAGTGTTTTGGGCTGGTTATTGTAACTCGGCATTGAACCCTATCATATACACGGTATTTAATAGAGATTTTAGGCATGCTTTTCACAGAATTCTGTTTGTAAAACTCAGACATAGGCCATGCCGATGAGCATCAGCGAACTTTTTATATGTCGGTATCAACAACTTTTGTGATACTGTTAAAATGGATTTACAGCCGGGAACAACGGATGTAATTTCCAAAGATGACATTGGTTATTACAGTGATTAAAAGTTAAAACGAACCATTTTAAACAATACTTCCGCTGCTTTTAAAGGCATGAGTCAATTGATTTCAATTTTGTCCCGAAAGATCCGAAAAGGAGATTGGTGACGATGACTATTTTCTATGATGTCACAATGTAATTCCCTATTGAATGGCACATACAATAATCACTGCATTAGTTAGGAACCAAAGAGAAAATAATTGGTCTTCGTTTATTTGTATGATTTTACAAGCAGGACCCGAACTTGATTATATTGGGGAGCGCGGAGAAGAGTTTATTGATTTGTCGACCTGCAAAGGCGCATTGTTATTATTGCTGATTTATCACGTAAACAGACACGTGCATCATAAAGAATAAGGTACAGTCTAGACATGTAATGTTTCCATAATATGAGATTATGTATGAATCTTCTTCTAAAATAAATTCTTGTCTAATCCATACAATCAGTTTTGACAGACTCTGTTTAATATTTTGTCATTATTAGGCCTTAAATGTCTTAGTGAAGTCCGGTCTTTGGCCAGTTGTAGTACTACTACACTGATTAAGTTCCTTATGGATTTCCATAGAATGAAATGACTAAAACGTTTCTTTCCTGGAAATGACCAAATCATACCAGTATAATTTGCCATCCTTTCAAAATGATGAACTCAAAAAAAATATTTATTTTATGTTGAGTTTTTAATTCTGCCTTCTATTTCATGTACATAAAGAAGCAAGTTTCACTTTTTCTCGCTTTCACAATTTTTATATCAATTTTGTTTTCTCACAATCTAATGTTCAAAAATACCGCTTTGTTGGTGGTAGATCGGTAAAAGTGTCTTAACAAATATTATTAAAAAGCGTCATCAAAATATAACTTTCCAAAAGGAACTCTTCAAACATTAATATCTCAGAATGTTTTATGAAATATAACAGACCTTCATGAGAATTTTCTGGCTTAGCACTTCCATGTGCAAATTTTTGGGAGGAAAAGATCTGTGTGTGTGTGTGTATATATATATATATATATATATATATATATATATATATATATATATATATATATATATATATATATATATATGTGTGTGTGTGTGTGTGTGTGTGATCGAGATCGTGAAACTTGATCGTGCTGACGGGATACATGAGAAGAACATTAATGTATAGAGAGAGACCTATCTATCTACATGATGACAACATTGATCGTGCTGGCAAGGGTCATGGGAGATAGAAGATACATAAGCTTATAAGAAGCTGTAAAATAGCTGTATTTAAAAAAAAATAACTAAGATTGCATATTAAATTAAGGTATGCTAAAATTTCAACACAATCAGTTTATGAAAGCTTGTCGGAGTGAAGACTGGTACTCACCTTATCTTCTTGTCCAAAACATCAGCCTGACCTGATAACACTGGACAACAAATTTTTACAAAAGTCATGTTACTGAAATAAAATTAGTCAATTCTTATCAATTTTTATGTGCTGAACACGAATATGACAGTCAAATTGCAAAATTGGCTCTAGTTTTTTTGTAATCTGCAAGAAATTAATGTTTACATAACGAAATGCATTCCAATAGTAAAAGGTCAACTGTAATAGCCTACCTATAAAAAATCAAGTCATTGACTACATCTTAGATTTCTTCGCCTGTCTCTTGTACAGCTGTTCGGGAGCATCTCTGAGGAGTGTCCAGCAGTAGTCAGCCAGCATTGTAGTGGACCATTTTCCCTGGTATCTTTGTTCCATTGTTGCGATATCTTGATGAAAACGTTCGCCGTGTTCATCACTAACAATACCACAGTTGCTAGGAAAGAAATCCAAATGGGAATGAAGGAAGTGAATCTTTAGAGACATATTGCAGCCAAGTTTCTTATACTTCATCAACATGTCTTCTACTAGTTCCTTATAGTTTTCTGCCCTAACATTTCCGAGGAAGTTTGTAGAAACTAGGCGAAAAGCATTCCATGCTTGTTTCGCGTCACCTTCCAGCAAGTTGTTGAACCGGTCATCTTTGAAAAGCTCTCGAATCTGAGGACCCACAAAAACTCCCTCTTTAATCTTTGCTTCGCTGAGTCGAGGGAATTTTTCATGCAGGTATCGGAATGCTGGCAAAGTCCGGTCAATGGCTTTCACGAAGTTCTTCATCAAACCTAGTTTGATGTGAAGGGGTGGTAGCAAGATTTTCTGAGCCTCAACCAGAGCTGGGTGTTGGATATTCTTCTCTCCAATGGCTACATTCTGCCTGTGAGTCCATTCCTACCTCATGTAGTGCATTTCCCTTGCTCGGCTATCCCACTCGCATAAGAAACACATGTATTTTGTATATCCTTGCTGCAGTCCCATTAAAAGGGCAACTACCTTCAAATCACCACAGAGGTGCCAGCTGTACTTGTTATACTCAATGGAATTCAGTAGCTGCCTTAAGTTATCGTATGTCTCTTTCATGTGGACAGCATACGCTACTGGAATAGATGGAAGAATGTTTCCATTGTGCAAAAGCACAGCCTTGAGACTCAGTTTCGAAGAGTCCACAAATAGTCTCCATTCTTGTGGGTCATGAGTGATTTTTAAAGCATTCATGAGGCCCTCAATATCGGAACAGAATATCAGATTACTTTCCTTTCTGAAGAAAGGCTCCAATTGCTGGTGGCGCTTTCGATATGCAGTAATTGTGACATCTTCTTCTAGAAGATTCCATTGTTGGAGTCTTGATCCTAGCAATTCTGCCTTGTTCTTTGATAAGTCCAAATCACGAATCAGGTCATTTAGTTCTTCCTGTGTTATTCTGTGTGGGGTTGATGATGCACCACAGTGAAAATCTGGATCACTGCATGCTGATGGACCAGGAGAAGAACAGGTCGACTCACCTTTGTCTTCGTCAGATGAATCAAGAGAATATTCTGCTGGAGGTTCTGGAATAGGAAGTCCCTCACCATATGGAACTGGTCTCAATGCAGACGGAATGTTTGGGTAGACTATTCTCGACTTCTTTTGCTTCGTTATTCCGCCGGAAAGAGGAGGAACCAAGCAGAAGTAACAGTCATTTAGGTGGTTGCTTGGCTCTCTCCACACCATTGGGACTGCAAACGGCATTGATGACCTTTTGCAATTCAACCACTGTGAAAGCTGTGTTGTACATGTAGCACAGCATATATGCGGAGCCCAAGGCTTGTCTTGGTCACCAACCTTGCATCCGAAGTAAAGATGATATGCCTTCTTCACTTGAGAATTGATACTTTTCTTCTGGTTGGCAAATGTCACTTCCCCACAAATATAGCAAAAATTGTCCGCGGTATTAACACACTTTCGAGGCATTACTGTTCTTTATTGTACGTAAATGGATAAAATAATAAGTTTTATGTAACAGTAGCTTGAACTGTCTCGCACAACGTCTAAAATATTTTAAATGCTGAACCTATCTGATTGGGCTTTATATAGTACACTGCTTACGTCAGCTTCAGCAGCCGCCTGGCATTAGTATAATAGGCCTACACATGTATAGTACACTGCTGACGTCAACTTACTTCAGCAGCCGCATGGCATTAGTATTGCATTGCATCAGAAAATGATGCAATCAACTGTGGATCATGTGATCATGATGGTATTATGCAATGTTACATCATTATTCCGGATGTTGCTGCAGTCCTACTGGAGAAATTTACACAATGAAACATAGAAAATGAGGTATATGAATATCTTCAAAACGAGAGCCAATACAAATTTTTCACGGTTATTTTCGTGTTCGGCACACCAAAATACTACAGATTAGGGCCTTTTCAAGTCAGTAATGATTTCACTGTTGACCAGTGTAAGTATTAGGATGCCTTACTTTTATTTGGATACATAGGCAGATACTATGTGTTAATTTATGTTTACAAGTACAATCTGTCACATTTGCTTCATAATACCGATCCATGTAATTGACAAATTGTTTACAAAGTACGTTATTAGCCAAATAAAATGATCATACCTATTTTGTATATTGGTTTTTTGCTGTTGTTGTTGTTGTTGTTGTAGGATTTAACGCCATTTTTCAGCACAAGACAGGCTATACATGGCGGTCAGTATAACTGGTGGAGAAAGAACCCTGGAAAACCCCCGGGAAGAACCACCGACCCACGAGAAGCTACTGGCAAGCTTTCTCACGTACCAACGTTAGCCGAGCCTGAGACTCGTACCCAAGCAGACAACGGTGAGATGGCAGTGATACATAGATACATCACTAGCATGTGGTATAGATACATCACTAGCATATGATATAGATGCAACACTAGCATACGGTATAGATACATTACTAGCATATGGTATAGATACATCACTAGCATATGGTATAGATACATCACTAACAAAAGAATTATATAGAACACTAGCCTATGAAATAGATACATCACTAGCATGTGGTATAGATACATCACTAACATATGGTACAGATGCAACACTGGCATATGATATAGATATAACACTAGCATATGGCACAGATACAACACTGGCATATTATAAAGATACATCCTTAGCATATGGTATAGATGCAACACTAGCATATGATATAGATACATCACTAGCATAAGGTATAGATACAACACTAGAATATTATAAAGATACATAACTAGCATATGGTATAGATACAACACTAGCAAATGGTATAGTTACAACACTAGCATGCAATATAGATGCATCACTAAATTATGGTATAGATACATTGTTAGCTTATGGTATAGATACATCACTAGCGTGTGGTATAGATACAACACTATCATATGATATAGATACAACCCTAGCGTAAAGTGTGGATACAACCTAGCATGTGGTTTGGATGCAACACTAGCATATTATATAGATACAACGCTAGTATATGGCATGGATACATCCTTTGCATGTGGTATAGATACATCACTAGCATATTATATAGATACAACACTTGCATATGGTATAGATACAATACTAGCATATGGTATAGATACAACACTTGCATATGGTATAGATACAACACTTGCATATGGCATAGATACAATACTAGCATATGGTATAGATACAACGCTAACATATGGTATAGATACAACGCTAACATATGGTATAGATACACGACTAGCATGTGGTATAGATACATCTCAGGCATTTGGTATAGATACAAACCCCATCCAAGGGTGTGAGTTACATCAAAACAAGGATATTGTCAAAGATCAAAACCGACTCTGTTCTACATGGCGATCGTCTTATTGTGATTTATATAATTGTGAATTATCAGTACCATTGCAAAATTCGGTTCAGAAGAGTTGTTTACCTACAAATGATAATTCACTTTCATATTTGTAATAAGGTTTATTTCGACTATAGTTTAACTCCTCCTCACTATGATGTAAAAAAAACACTATACAGTTTCGCCGTAGCCTAGTAAAACCCAAAACGGTCTCCCTCACTGGTTACCTTTAGTTAATGGTGTGCATAAATTCGAAAAGCCGTTCTCCGGTGATGCAGTACATTCTGTGTTTCATGATGAGGTCTCTTTTATACACGATATAGAGCGTACCATGATCGTATAAAACTTTTTGTTGCTGCGCTGTAAGACATGGTCGGGTCCGCGTCCTACCACTTTGGTGAGCGTTAATTCCACCGTGATTTTGATGTTTAGAATATACGCCTTGATGATGGCATCTTCGAGATTCTTTGGGTTTTCTATGATGACGTGGGTGACGTATCGGGGTGTCGTTTATGTCTTCTGTATACTTTAGAACTGCGATAATTTTAACAGTCGTTTAAAGTACTCCTTTGCCATGCAGAATACACAATGTTGTCTGAAGAGGTCTGCGTCGTGCGTGATTCTGACGATGCCATGATCCGATCATTCTTGTCGCTCCTGTCGTGTTAACAAAATTTGCCTGCCCGCTATGCCTGCTGTTTTTGTCACGACCAGCTCTAAAGTTACAGGCTCGTTATTTCTGATCACGGTATCGGCTGCTTCGGGTTTTGCAAGATCACATCTGTAACGAATACGTCCTCGGGCATTTTTTAATATTAAAGATCACTATTAAAAGAATTATAATTTATTTCCACCAGCAGACAAATGGCTTTATTTCACTGTACCATATCAAGTGATATAGATTCCATTGTGACTAAAAAATTATGCTCTCCCGGTATATCTTTGTTCGAGCCTGGATTACGACGCTTTACGGAGGAATTATTGGACAGTAAAATCGTATGCAATAATATTTGAATCAACGACTTTATCCCGGGTTTTCGATATTTTCCTGACGGATACATTGTGACGGACAATAAAATGTTACTGATATAATTCAAATGCCCTTTTGTGAGACGCGTAGAGACCTTGCCTGTATTCTTACCCTCAAGTGTCATCTGATTTAACTGTTTCTCCGGTTGCTGCTCAAGGCTTACTGCTGAATGCGGTTTAACGCAAGTATTCTTATTGCCACGCTTTTTTTTGCCGCCTTACGATATGAAAGAAAATCCCTCCATAACCGCGATATTGGCTGGTACCAAGATAACCCCATGGTGGTCGGTCTAATTTTATATTTCGGGGATCACGACTACAGAGTAAATTATGATGGCTCTTTTAAGATATCGTTGTTGAATTTACTCCGCCAAGGCCTGCACACGGAAGTGATTTTGTACACCGAAAGTTACCAAATTTTAAGCTACTATCAGATCGATTTGATTTATCCTGATAAAAACAATGTGGCGTATATTCCATTTAAACTCATGGCGTTGCAGCGACACGACACTACGTGGATATTCAAGAGAATTCTCGCCGTGTGATCGACAAGGCCGTGTCTCGTGTTAATGACATTTAATTAAACAATACCTGCTGCAGTCACCGCGATGGGCACCACTGTCGTGATCGTAATAATACATTTATAATAGCTATTCGCGTGTGTGTACTCGTAGACTTTACGGTGGTAATAGCAGTAATGGAATTCCAGTTCGTGTCGGTCTTCTCGAGGCAGATGTTTGACGATGTGATTAAAATCGATCATATTTCTCGCCATCATATATTTTTTCATCGACTAAACTAAACAAATGTTCCGTCATGTACTTTTCCACGCAAACCTTTGGATTACCTATATCAAATATTAGTTTAGGTTTGTCTGTTGAATCCATCACATGATAATATAAAAGCGTGTTTCTTCTCGTTAACTGATTGAGTTTGATAAGATACTCCAGCCTATCCAGAGTTACCTGCAGATCATAGGCGTAGCTATAATATTTTGCGCCCGGGGACGAACTATAAAATTGGCGCTCCAGCCCCCTCCCCGTTTAATCATATTTTTGAATATTAGCCTTGTTTACTTATTATAATGTAACGTTGTAAGCCTCATTTTGGCGCCCCTGTACCTTGGCTCCCGGGGACATATGTACCTCCCTGCCCCCCCCCCCCCCCAGCTAAGCCTCTGCTGCAGATTAATAGTCTCCAAGTAGCCGTAAGCTGCTACAATATTAGAAACATAGGGTACGTCATTGAGTTTATGGTGGTACTTATAAAAGTAATAACATGGCAGGGCGATTCTTTTCCACATTGAGGTTCACCTTATGGTACTGTGTTATTTCAGAAGCAAGTGTCTTATGGAATTGACCAAGCAATATTCGTGTGTTTAGTAACGTCGATGTTTCTAGTAACGATGTTCTTCTGCGTCTCAGGTTCTGCCTCTGCGGCATCAGTGAAATTTCCTTAAGAAACATTAACCACATACCTAAATGCGAGTACGAGTACAGGCTGAGAACAGGTTATGATTTTCCAAATAGTGATACGCTGCCGCGTCTAGGTCCGAATCGAGTTTTCCATGTTCATTATACACCACGAGATAAAGCAACGCTTCCAAGACTTTGTTATCATCTAGATGCGTGTCCGGTTTATCCTCATTCAGGGGTGTTATCGAGTTTCATGCAGCGCCATGATTTCCATGATGGTGGGTACATCACTGTAGTAGAGAGTGGTCGCCTCGAAAAAAAATTCTTTGCCGCTCTGTGAAACAGCGCGAGACGGTTTTTAAAGTTTTTTCTAGCCACCGAATTTTTCCTGCATTCGTGTTCGTCCCGGTGTTTTTTTATCAACCACGGATTTTTCATACCAAGCGAACCCCCCCCCCCCCGTTTTTCCCGAGGCCACGATGGTTTTGATGATGGCGTGAATTTACTTGGCTATGATACAATTAATGATGTCCTCGATTTCCCTGGTCAACACGCTGGATGTTATGTCTTTACGATTGCATCTTGCAGATGAATTTAATCCGAGGCGGCAAATTTAGCTCCATTATTGTGATTGCTTTCCTTGCCCGTTTCAATTTTCATATGGTGTCATATGCGGTTTTAGCCTTGTTGTCTGCAGGTTCATGCACATGTTCTGGCAAAACCAGTAGTCTCATGACATCGCGAGCTATGCTTACAATGCCAATCATTGTTTTTATACTGCTTTTTATACAATATCGTTCACCGAGAACAACTGGAAATAACTGAGTCCGGGATTAGAAAGCTTCGCCATGGCACAATAAATTTTGGACAAGCTCTATTTCAGCGATAGCTCTGCCAACGTGACTTCCTAGAATATCTTTCCAATAGTGGTCCTGCTCACGTACAAAGTAGTTAATGTGGTTTCTGCTATTGTACGGCTTCTAATCTCCAGCTGGTCATCCTCTCAGTGTTACTAGTACGTCACCGTTGTGAAATTTCCATACAGCGAACTCAAACGGAGCCGTGATCTGAATCCAAAAATAAAATTAGACCCCCAGTATGAGCCACTCGTTGACGCCGTTGGAGGAATTAGTCAGTTTAGCAAAGGCGAAATAGGCTTACGTAGACGCCGAATACTCTTTAGGTCAGCGAGGGCATCACTCCCACTGTTTTTGTTACCTCGGTGCGTATCCAGTACAGTTTGTTAGTAACGTCAAATGTATTGATGGGCGTCGTCCACATGAAAATTTTATTGTAATCCATGTTGAGATCCCTGGTCATAATCCGTAACTTTGAAACTCTACGCCTGATCCTGACGTCCCGGTGGTAGGCTATCCGGTAATAACATGCACGCCCATATTGTGATTTATCGTCATGATGTCTACGGATCCACATTGACGAATAAATGCCCGTCCATGTACAAACTGCCTTCCATGGTATCGTTACTAGCCTTGTTGAGCGCGTAATCTTTGAATTTGTTTTTACTCAGTGCCTGGTTGTCTTCTAGCGGATCTGGCCACTGGTATAACTCGAGTATTTTGTTTGTATTATGCATAAACACCGGCTTCGTCATCTTGACGTAGTACTTGCTGACTCCTAATACATCCCCTGATTCGAGCACATTGATCCGAAACCCTTCTGGGGTGTTGGCGGTGATAGAATCATACTCGGGATCGAGTTCCTTCACTAATCTTATATGCATGTATTATCAACGGTGTAGTGTAATGAGACCTCTTACGCACCAAGGGCGCACTGTTACTGCCAGTGGACGCGGATTCTATGAGGGTATCCATATCCTCGACGTACCCATCCCCCAGTGCTGTTGTTTCTGCGACTGAGTGACTTTTCCAACTGCGCATGGCTGACCGCATGAGATTCGACAACACCGTCCACGAGTGTTTGAAACGGCAGCCCGTGTAAAAGACGCCCTCCCATTTTGAAGCTTCCCGTCATGGTTCCCCAAGTCAGAGACAATTTAGTTTGGGATAATCCTGACACCTGCGACCACGACATTACTGATACGGTGGCCGCTCATATTAAGAGATCCGGCCATCGCGTGCCCGTGCGGTTGATACTTTAATTATCGAGTTCTTCCTGGGAGAGTGCGCCATTTTATCATGTTGTCCCTATTAACGTGCCGAACGAAGCGTAGGACATGATTAATATACGAAAATGAACATCATTAATTGCAATACCAAGACGAAACTAAAACAAAAACATCTACAAGCATCATCTTTTAATGCCGGATTGCCATTGCATGACCGTGGGTTCTACGGGTCTCCGCAAAAGGTATTTGATGATGAAATACCTGTTCAACAACATGTTAAATTATGACTGCTTGATAATATACAGGCTGAATCCCAAACAGGACAAATACAAGACTGTGTGTGAGCTTAATGAGTCGTTGTGCAGTGCCGAAAACGGCGAAAACATCAACGTCAGAGCTGGCGCCATCTTTACCATTGCAAATCCGGACGAGATCCAGCAAATGAAGGAATTGGACCTGGACAAGCATAAAATTATCGTGTTTGATGATATTAAATTTGACCGGATAACGTGACGAAAATTTGCGTGTAATTTTAGATGTCGCGTACGACGTGCCAAAATACGTCAGGAGTAAAACGGAATGTTTTATGTTGTTTTCCAGGCTGGACAACGGGAACATCGATTCCATAGCGTGAGTCCACTGCAGCGGAATTACAGCAAATGATTTTGAAGGACTGTTACGCCGCCATGACGTCTGGCTCTAAACATAATTTTATGACGTTTCATCACGATGCGGAAACGGTTTTTGAGCGATACCGAAAAGGTTTCGTAGAATTTTACTTTCCTGTCAACTCCGTTACCCAAGTTAGGCTTTCGCAGCTAAGCTGCTTGAGTGCCGTCGCCGATGTGTTTATGTCCAAACGCAGCGTTCAGATGCCATCGGAGCAATATTGTTTATCGTCGAAGGTACATAAGCCCTTTTTGTTGACCAGCAACCGCGAAATCCTATCTCAGTTTGATTTTGAAAGTTTTCATCGTGTAATAGTGGCTATAGTTACTATCCAGGGCTCCATGTAATGATCGATCGTGCAATGTATTGACGATGGCCATTGTAATGCCTTTGGCCTTTTTCTTTACCGCGCCCTTATCAATTTTGATAAAATACATTTTGGATAGCAGACCAATAAACTCTGCAATGTGTGCACTCTTAAATTTGTCTTTGAACGTTCCTAGAACCTTTTCATTGTCTGTGTGGTTAAACGGACTATGTCGTGGGTAATCGCTGAGATCGAAAATTTCTTTGTGGTTAAACATCTCTTGGTAAACAATTATCCTTCGTCTGAATTTCATAGACGAGCGAACTGGTGTCAGTGATGAGCGGATTAGCGCGATCACCATACAGTGACTTGATGAAGTTCTAATGGAAATCCAACATGAGCATTTTGGAAAGATCTAGTACGGCTGCTCCATCGTACATAGATTTAAAGTGTCAATGTCCATGTAACTTCACATTCATGGGGTCTGATTGAAATTGAGAGCGAAATGAACTTTGTCTAACACCAGTTTGTGTGTCTGCGCCTAATCGAGCAGTCGATGATGTAAAATATACTTGGTATTGTTCATGAGATTCGGCACAAACGTTTTTACTTTAGCATGTCCAAGACCGAATCGGAGATATCGTCTGGCATCTATCGGTGGAGGAGTAGTTGTTCAGCGCTTAACGGATAATCGTTGCAGAGCTCATGCAAGTGTTCTGGGTAGTGAAGGTCGACTTCGACGAAGAAATACCCACGTAGTCGACGTAACCACCAAAATGCTCCTGCCGTAATTGCTCTGCGATGATCCAGTAAAAACCAACCACGGGAAGTGGCTTTGACGTTGATATGACGAAGAGATTGTTTGCGTCCAGATCAATGATGTACACCGGTGGCTTATTGGGATCGTAGTTGGATAAATTGTTGCTGTTGGCCAAAGCGTGTTTTTGCTGACGACCGAAATTCCACCTCGTACCATTTTTTCGGTAAATCAAAAACATGTCCAGGTCCGTGAACTGGACAGATGCAAGTGAGAGAAAAATGCTTATCTGGGAGTAAGAGAAGTTTCAACGATCCGAGACCAGCCATCGATGTAATCGTAAGGCAAAATTCCAGTTTGTTTGGGCAAACTTATTTTTCCGGATTGTTCTCTTCGAGATGACCAAAGGCGGGACAATTTTTGCCAGTTCATCCAACGATGTCGACATAGACTGAAAGCTGTCTATGAACCTGAAGAGTCTGACCAAAAACATGTACTTTTCAAAATTATTAGGATTGCATCTGATTTTTGGTTCTTACTGATTGTAAAAGTTCTCTTACCAGCGGATAATTTATCGCCACCACTATACAGTGTTCATCGTAACCTCGCAGATCATGAACAATCACTAGAATGAAATCTGCATCCTTGAAACGGAGGTTGCATTGGTCATGAGCTGCGCCACGGTAACGTCCGGTGATGTGATAGTGTTATCTGACTTTCTTATCATACGGCATGAAATAATCGTCGCAGATGTGACAATAAACCTCCGACGCGATTAACATTTTGTCCAGGTCCTTCTAAGAGGTAGTAATGGAGCTACCAGTCCCAATGAGGATTCTAAATTAATTTATTGACATGATTAATATAAAAATGAATGCCATTAATCTCGACACCAAGACAAGGACGAAAAGCATGAGCATCATTGCTGCCTGATTGCCACCACATGATCGAGGATCCAACCGGCCGAGGTAAGACTAACTTGTTGATGATCACGCTGCTGAAGAACACGCTCAATTACGACCGCGTGGTCATTACCACGCTTAATCGGTACCAGGAAAAATACATGATTTTGTCCGAGTTCGAATCGTCGCTATAGAACAGCACCGGCGACTCCATCTTTACCATCGTAGAACCGGACGAAATATATCCGGTCCAAGAACTCGATTCAGACACTCATACAATCGTTGTGTTTGACGATATTAAGATCGATCGCGAGAACGTGAGAAAGATCTGCAAGTATTTTTCGGTGTCGCGAATAAGCACTGCAACAGCATTTACCCGAAGCAGTCGTATTAGGAAGTGACGAATTATATCCGACGCAACACGGGGTGTTTTGTCCTGTTTTCAGGGTTAGATAACCGGGCCAACTACGCGATTTGCTCGACCACTCAGCGGCATCACCGAAAAAGAATTCAAAGATTGTAGCACTGCGAGGACGCGAGGATCTGGAACTTCGAGAAGTTATAAGCTCGATTTCAAGACGTTTCATCTAGACGCGAAAACTGCCCCTGAACCATAATTAAAAGGATTTTTACGTTCCCGATGGCGATGGTAGCGATGCCAGACACCTCTCCGGCAGCGATTTTTTTTTATCTTCTTCATCGGTATAACATCTTGCCGTTTGAAAAAATCGTCAGTAAATATCAATGCGAGTATGTCCTCAGAAATTTTTTAAGCAATGGGCGTAGTTGCGTCAGCGCATCATCGAGGATAAGGTAGGCATACAGTCGATCAGCGCGATGTCTCTCAGGAACTGTTCAAACCTATCACTGAGGCGGTTGCGAAACAACAGAAAACAGCGTCTTCCGACGCAGCTACGGTGGCAGCCAAACAAGCTGAGCTCCTGGAACAACCAAAATAACTCGAAAAGCAGAGAGAAGATCGAGACCATGTGATGAAAACAAGAGGTAAAACAGATCGACCCAGTCAAGCTGCAAGGATAGAAGAATACATGAGCACGACCGGAGGGAGATTGAAACACGTTCTGGCCAAGCGTAAAACAGAACCATCTGTGGAGGAAACGGAGCTGCATTCATTTCACGCGGGCAGAAATGGAAAATACCGCTGATATCTAGCTGAAATCGAAATTGGTCATCGTTTCTCGCAGTGACTATTTCAGCGCAATCGTCGACATCGTCTGTTCTTTTATCCAGCGTTGCATAGAGGATTACAAGGAGAGAGGATCGGCTTGGATCTTTACCAGAGTGAACCCAGTCACGTTTTAAACGTCAAAATATCTGCCGTTTCGTGGCAAACTCCCTGAAACGATTTTACGCACCAAGGTATGCGTCCAGGTTTAAAACAATGACGACTGCTGTTAGACCTGAACTGTGATATCCGCACAGTATCCTGCTGAGGATCGCGTGGATCGCGTTTACAACTATAAACCGTATTTCAGTAACATCAAAAACAGACTATATCCGGTTTTCAGCGGAAGTAAAAGACGTGCCGAAATTGAAAGCACAAAATAATCTGTCGATCAATATCTTTGACGTAGAAGAAAGCAAGATTCAGAAAAAAGATCACACGGTATATCAGCTGATGATTTCATAATCAGCCAATTAAAAACAGCATAAATATACTTTATTATCAGTCGCATTTCACGTGGATCAAGGATTTTAGTCGCCTGTGCCGCTCGCGGTACACTAAGCACATCAGAGCATATTTTTTCTGCAGGTTTTTGCAATGTTTCCCACGGCAGGAAATCTGGACAAGCATGTGGGTTCGGGTTACTGTCATGAAGTAAAAGTCCTTCACAAGCCCAAAGAGGGAAAAATAGTTTACAGTTTGACTTTTCATATCGTATTTGACCTGGAGGCAATAGTGGAAGAAGTGAATGTGCCTCATCCTGATCCTGATCAGTCTTTCGCGAAGGTGGACCAGCAACACGTGCCAAGTGCTACCGCTTACAAAACCCGATGCACCACCGATGATAACATGTCATCGCCGTATCGCCAGCGTAGTGGTTCTGAATGATGCGTCTGGTTCTTTGAACAGCTCGTTTCTGAGTATAAGCTAATTACCGACATCAGATAGAACCCAGAGACACTGATTCCGCTCTCGCCAGAATTGCAACGGCAGTACAAGTCAGCGGATAGTTGTCACCTTAGCGAAGATTATTTCAAACCGCACGATAAGAAGGTTAGGGACCAATGTCACGTGACTGGGCGTTATCGCAGAGCCGCTCATGTCCTAATGCAACCTCAATTTCAAGGATCTCGCCTTCATTTCAGTGATTGCACACAATCTACGAGGGTATGATAGATGTCGCAGAATAGAAACCGAGTGGGGTTTTGGACTAAATGAATAAGACAAACACAATGTGAGAAAGATGGAAATTTATGAAATGAATTAATAAAGAAAAATATATGATGTAACAATACAATGATTCTCTCACGCTCTCAACATGCGATTGACTTTAATCACTCTACACAACATTCACACATTGAAAATAAACCAAAATATTAAATCAATATGAAGTACAGATCCAAGAAACCTCATGGACTGCAGATACGCTTCAAACAGTATTTTACACTACAAGAGAGATTCACATAATCTCGAATATGAACTCTATTAAGATTCAAAATAATAGTATGAACATAAAAATGCAATTGGAACAACAATTGAACCAAACGTATGCTTCTAGACCCCTTGTACACTCGTACGATTCCTTGGGGTGGCCCACACTCTTATCGGCAGCTCGCACCCTTTATGGATCCACCACATGTACAGTCATACGTATACACACGTACAGACAGCATACAGCACCCTTTTTAATTTGCTACGTCTACGTCCGTGGCACATACATACATACATACATACATACATACATACATACATACATACATACATACATACATACGTATCGACAGGACGCAGCCTTAAATACTCTGGAAACTCCAGACAGCTCTAAAGCACTTTAGACAGCTTCAGACAGCTTCAGACAACTCTAGCCATATTCACAGTCACAATCACCGTGACAGTCACAATCAGAATCATGGCCACAATCAGCCCTATGGCTGGAGAACAATGGAGAGCGTACACTACTTGACGTGATCCAAAACGACC